>OX421866.1:2856000-3570000 GCA_949127965.1 Pandemis corylana | reverse complement strand
AAACCATGGTCGTTATTCGTCGTGTTTATACTGCACGTCAAATATGAGCCACATTAATTCACGTTTCAGATTTAATAAATACTGAAAATGATTCAGTATTACTGACTGTGGCGTAACTATAACGTCTGGGGCCCGCGGCAAATTCGTCAGACGGAGCCCCTCCTTCCTCAATATAAAGAAGTGCATCAGCGTCCCTTCTATGCTCTAAACCAAACCAGTTGGGGGCCCCGTAGAGCTAGGGGCCCCTGGCATTTTGCCACCCTTGCCACCCTATAGTTACGCCACTGATTACTGAATACAGTTGCAACATTTCTTACGATAAATAATCACTTAAGAAATGTGTACAGTAAAATGTGTAGAAAATGCCAGATTCATTTTAATGGGGACTATCGTTTCTTTGCTCACCAGTTGGCGCCACTGTTGACTAAGGTCCAGAGGTATAGCTGTCAAAGGCGACTTTATAAGATCGGCGCCGAACAAAGTTTTAAATCTTGAATCTCATTAATTTTATTAAATAAATAAACCTCTGAATTAGCTGCTCTTTGAAGCCGTTTAGTCTTGCGCCTCTTTTTCTTAATTCCGCTTTCAAAGCGTTCATATTCATCGCCAAATAATCCATATTTGCGATAATTTCACGAAGGAGATCACTTTTCAGTAGGTAAATGAAAGAAATTATAATTTATGTCCCGAATCCCGCTAAAACCAGTGAAAACTGAATGTTATTGGACCTCACGCGACACTAGCGCCTCTAGTGGCAAATTCACACGCGATAGCCCCCATTGTGAGAGTATGCACTCTGTTAAAATATCGTAGATTAATGCCGAGGCCTGAGAAGTAGCCAATTGTTGGACGAGTAACTGGTTTAAAAACACGAGCCGCAGGTGAGTGCTTTTTAAAGTTACGAATCCAGCAATTGCGCTTCCAGCTGAGGCAGAAATAATGTTTATCTCAAAGATTGGGAGGAAATGAAAATATATTTTGCACTAAACTTCCTCGCAACTTAGGTAGTATTGCATGTAAAACATTTATATATTTGCACAGACTTGGCTATCTTGCACGTTGCACGTAAATAGAAAAGCAAGGTAAATGTTTTTGTTCATTCTGAGCAAGAATCTGAGCAAGTTTTAAGTGTTGTGAACACTTTCACACTCACTCACCCACACACTCACACATTTGCAGTTATCTATCTATTTACATTATTACTATGTTTTAATTTCTAGTAACAATATTTTTATTATAGTTTTTACTTTAAATTAAATTTAATTAATATTTGAATTACAAAAAAAATTAAACTATGATAAAATCTAAAAGTTAACTAAATATACAAAACTTAAAACTAAATAAATATACCTAACTATAAAAAGAAAACACCATCTAAAAGGCCCTCCTGCGGCATAGACCCCAAGACAAGATCTAGTTAGTATTTGGGTTCCCATGTGTAAATTATTGTTTTAATTTTATTTTTTATTTTTTCTATTTTTACCTTTTTTGTTATTCTGACCGCTTCATAATTGATGCTAACCGTTTTTTATTTTGATATTTCTTGGCTGCCACGATACAGGCTGTGCCTAGTGTGGAGTCATTGAACTTCCTAGTATTGTATTTCGTTTCTATTTTTGAAAATAAATTTTACTTTACTTTTACTTACTTACATTGAAATGGACCTCCAGGTAAGGAAAAAAATACTCAGTCGGTCTTCTAGCAACCTTTAGCGCACCTTAGTCAAAGTTGTACATTGTGCGAGCAAACATTACGTTCCTAATTTGTTGCGGCTTGTTCCCGCAACTCGGTAGTCGATAGCCGAAGTGGGAAGTCGACGTCGAAGTCAGTACAATCGGAGCCAAAATGACACTTTGTTGCTCGCTTATGACTTGGAAAGAAAAAGTTACAAGGAAATGGTGCTGAAAAGTACACTCACCAAAAAAAGCTTGTATTTAAAAAAATGGTAATTAAAATGTAACTTTACATACATAAATACATAAATCACGTCTTTGTTTCTTACGGGGTAGACAGAGCAGAGAGCCTACGGTAACAAGACCTAAAGGCCACGCTTAGCTAGATTGTAGGCATAGGTGGAAAGGAGAATTGATTGAATGTTTCCTAAGATTTTTGCCCATTCCCTCGATGGGCTTTTACCATCTGCGCGGGAAGAGAAACGACTGGTACGTGCTATGTTTTTTCTTTGCTCCCAGACCAGCATGGAAGGTAAAATAAACAAAGGCGGGTCCCTTGTCCCATAATTCTCATTGGTCATAATAATCGTGGCCTTTAGGTCTTGTTACCTTATGCTCTGTCTACCCCGTAAGGGATAAAGACGTGATTTATGTATGTGTGTATGCATAGTAATTGATAGTCATCTTTTTTTGTCATAACACATGAAATCGTGCGTTTTGGGAATTTTGATAAAGTCATCAAAATGTAGCAGGTTAGGTTAGGGAAGCTTATTTCCCAAACCTGCATTGCACAGGTGCCGCGAAGAGGGAACCCCATCCCGGGGTGGTCGTGGGGCGTCGCGGTGACACCGAGTGCTCCCGTAACGCCTCACAAACGACTGAATAGGGAATCCGTGTGGTTTTTAGTGGGTATGCCTGCCGTCGCGGGAGAGCCCCACATACCCCCGGTAAACCCGTACCGGGCGGATGCATAAGGCGCATTTTCCACACAATAAAAAAAAAAGGTTAGGTAAGTTTATTATGAATAAAGTCCTCGAGAAGAATGGCGTGAAGTGTTCCTGGCACGCCATTGCTGGGAAAAGGAGACCAAGATTGGCCTTCCACTTGACGAATTCGGAAACTGATAACCGCCATCTGGCGATGCAACGGGTTATACCATTGAACCGAGGAAGCAACATCCCGGGTTTTAGTGGGTATAGATACCCCACATAACCCCATCGCCTCCCGTGGTGACCCCATCTGGTTACAGCATATTTCCCCCGGGCAAAAAAATGAAAAGGTAAGTTTATTATCAATTCTAAAAAAAATACTTAGGTACTGTTTCAGAAATTAAACGCTTTATGACTAACGAAAATTATGGCGAACAGTACATTTCGCACTTCAATTTTATGGAACAAAATATTGACCCCTGCAAAGCACTGCGCCCATATTTCTTCCTAATACAATTTGCAATGTCATATTTTGTAACATTTTCGTCGTATTTGCAACCATGTCTTTGGTAGTCTGCCAGCTGTGCTATCTACAGCATCTCAACTTAAACTAATGAAGACAGGGAGAAATAAAATTGTCTGGAACAGGGTTAACCGACTGCGAACAAGCTGTGAGGATTGTGTTATTCGAAGTAAAAAATTTACAATACAATACAATACAATAACTCTTTATTGAACACCACATGTAACAACCAAAACAGAAAAAAGGTATACAGAATATTACAAGGTAACAATAGGCGGCCTTATCGCTACAGAGCGATCTCTACCAGGCAACCATAATGGACTGGAGAACAGAACAGATCTGAGCAGGTGGTGCAATTTAGAATATATATTAATATACTAAGTACTGAAATACGTAATATATTATACATGAAACACACATTTACAATAAATGGAGATATAAATAGACACATACAGACATACACACATACCATAAAAAATAAAACCAGCTACAAGATTCATGCACAAGATGACAGATAGTGCTCCTTCAAAATTTACAGTTTTTTTGAATTCGAATTTTTTGTGTGGAATATGATACAAAAAACTGCTAAATTGCAGAGAACATTGAAGTAACTGACGTGGCAAAAACGATCGATCTTTAGAAATCTTACCTAAAAAGTTGTTTATTTAATGAGAATGTTATGTTTGCTACCTTTATATCCCGCATTTTTCAAGTCAGCACAACATAAGGTCATTTTTTAAGACAATCCATGTGTACAATATACACTAAGTAACATACATAATAATTATTATCTTGTGTGAAAAAAAAATCATACAACATCAGACTGGTGAAGGTTGCTCTTCAACGGATTCTCTATGTAATTATATTCTACTAGCTGTTGCCAGAGGAGCCTATCCGACGAAATATAACCACTCAGAAATAATGGTTTTCTATTGGTGAAAGAATTTTCAAGTTCGGTTCCGTAGATCCAGAGATTACCCATACAATCTCGCAAACTCACAAACTTTATTTCTTTTATTGGTAAGATACGTAGCAAAACAAAGTTTCTTTGCATATACTCAGCTCTTGGTAGGTACTGCAGTCTGCCAAGATCATTGCGGCAAGGAAATTGAGTTACAGAACTTGGCAGCTATTCAGCACGTGCGCTCAGATACCAGATACTGATACCATCGCGGTCTAACGATCCCGCTGGTTGGCTTTGAATCTCCGAAAATAAAGCAAAATTGTTTTTTTTTAATCACAACGAATGTTAAACGTTTGATGATCAAGAATTTAATCAATTTTATGCCACGCGTTACATAATTTTGGATGTACAGACTATAGAAACTTATAAAATAAAACAATTTAAATTATATTGAAAATTCAACACGCAGCGCTAACAAGAGTAATGACACGACTACTTTCTTTTGTTTTTTTTTTTCAGCGCTGCGTGCAATTAAGTTTGTTTGCGGCCAGTGCCAAAATAGGATAATTTTATAAAAAGGTTGTAACACGTAGCTGCCTAAATAGGCGCGTCGCCTAAATTTGAAAAGAGCTGACACTTTTGAAACTGCTGGACCGATTTTTACCCAGCATGGGCCATCAACCATACAATTGGACACAACACATATTATATAACACAATACAATAACTTGTATTATATATACTAGTAATAAAGAGGGTGGATTTTGTCTAACAGTGCACAAATACGGATTGATGATGAAAAATGTAAATGTTTCAGCACAACTTTGCATTAACACGTTCAATCCCAATACAAATCGGACCATACATACATACATACATAAATGACGTCTTTATCCCTTACGGGGTAGACAGAGCCTTGGGTAACAAGGCCTAAAGGCCACGTTTAGCATGATTGTGGGCGTATGGATGGAAAGGGGAATCAAAACAGTGATGGGTTGCTAGCCACATCGGCTATATAACTTGACCCTAAGATTTTCGCTCAATCCCTCGATGGGCTTTCACCATCTGCGCCGGAAGAGAAGCAACTGGTACATTCGATGTTTTTACTTCGCTCCCAGACCAGTATGGAAGAAATACGACCATGAAATGGAATTTTAGTTGTTTCACTCCTGTTCCCTCAGAAATAGTAATCACTTCCTGTAATAACTTAAACAAGCAAAATCTAAAATACCTAATCACTATTCTCATAATAGTCTACACCCAGATAGAGAATACTCAATTCTAATTAACTTATTACAAAAAGCAATGGAAACAAAACCATATCGGACAAAAAATGGCGGCTATTCCTAACGGAATAGACCATGACAAACTTATCCGTGCGGCCAAGAGCGTCGCTTCCCTCCAAAAAAGACGTGAACTTCGTAAGAGTTTCTACGAGTTCCGTATTTATCCACCTGTAAGTAACAAGTTGGTAGTGCTATAATCATAACAATAAACGCGAAATGGACTGGCAAGATACGAACAAGTTTCTGTGTTATTTTTGAGACAATTAAAACCTTTATTACTTGGGCCGCCATTATTGCTTATTACAGGACCGTAACGAACCTCTAAGGCTGTCGGGGGATTTGTTCGATGGGTTTTTACGCGTATTAGAGGATTTTTCTTGTCATTAAGATAGTGAATTAAGAATTGTTGCAAAAGTTAGGTTAGGTAAGCCTTGTTTAAATTTCTAAATGTCAGTGAAAATTAGAACACATAGAAAAATCCGAAAAGTAAAGCTATGGCCGGGAATCGGACCCGGATCCTCGTCATTCCGTGACGCGTGCTATACCTACCCCTACACCACCCATAGCAGGTGGGTAGTCTCCGAATTTTTCTACCTGTTACTAACTGTCACGTCACCTTTTGTTACTATGCGATTTTTTGTCGCTAAGCGTCATCTGTTTGAATGATGTGTCTGTACGACACAATTACAAACTCCCAATCTAATTTTCACTGACATTTAGAAATTTAATTTGTAACGGTAAAACCGAAAAAGTAAAACATAAAAATCAAGAAATAAAAAATTCTTGATTCATTTGATACCTATGATAAGCCTTGTTTAACTTGTATAACAACAGGAAAAGTTTTTCTTTGCTTTATAATATACTAAATTTCATGTTGACGATACGGGAAGTGTACCTAATTACTTGGAAGTTTATATTTTGTACATTTACTTGTACGGATATTGTTAAATAGGAGCTTGTAAAAATTAAATCCAAATGAAACATCCGTTTTCGATTAAGGTAAACGTCTTAGAACGATACGTTATACTTTCATGTGAGTAATTTCAGACGGGTTTCGCTGAATATTAATATCCATTTCTCACTCAAATATACGTATATATCTTTCAAAGCGTATGGTGTGTCAACAGACTTGTCACGTAGAATTTAAAATTACCGCCAGTGTAAACGTTCCCGCGGTAAGCCTTGGTGATGTAAGGGGAAGTAGGTACGAGATAGATGACGAAAGAAAGGGACAGATAATGTTCAGTTTGGGTTCTTTTTTGACGTTTTCTATAGGTATATGAGAGTAGTACTTTTAGATTTTTACATATGAGTAGTTCGATTTTTTTATGACAGCTTTATGGCGACTAAATTAGTCCTAATTTGAGTTAACATCCTTTGTTTTTTCTTTGCTTCCAGACCAGCGTGGAAGTGTTCCCAAACTAGCATGGAGGTGTTACCAGAACAACATGGAAGCAATAACACACAATATTATAGAGCTTTCTAACCTATATCTCTTTTTTCTGTTTCTAACACATTACCCCTTTGCTTCCCGCAGTTGTTTAAAAATAACGTGGCTTGAATCAAACCTAAGCATGAGGTATCTGGGCGCTTTAAAAAAAAGTCCACATTTTTGGGTTATTCTTAATCAGAATCGTTTACCCTATCGATTCTCTAACAAGAAAAAATATGTCTCAGATTTTACTATGGACTTTTTATTCCTGTTCATCACGTTCCATACCTACATATGAATAAATAAATAAATAAATAATATCTTGGGACAAATTACACCAATTGACCCAGCCCCAAACTAAGCAAAGCTTGTACTATGGGTACCAGGCAACGGATAAACATACTTATACTTATATAATGTAGATAAATACATAATTAAATACATACAACATCCATGACTCGGGCACAAACATTCGTATTCATCATACAACTGTCTGCCCCTACCGGTATTCGAACCCGGGACCTCTAGCTTCATAGTCAGGGCCACTAATAACCACTAGGTTATCCGCTCATCAATGAAATAAAGTGACGAACTGGAATGGCAATTTTGGGTTGCATTTTTTCTTGTATGGATCGATAAGGTAAACGATCCTGAGTAAGAAAAATCCAGAATTTATTCTGGAAAAAACGATCATATGGACTTTATTTTGGAAAACGCTCATCTGTGCTTAGTATATCATATCTGTGGAACGAAACTCGATATAACATAGACATAAAAAACTGCTCAAATAAAACGCAGCAATCACAGGACGTGTCGGGTGGGCCTTAATTCCCGTTTCGTTACACGTATTATTGCTTACAGTCCAATAAAATTGTTTTATCGTGCCAATATGGCGACAATATCGCGGGTAGTGATGGAAGGATAATATATATGAGGATCAAGAAAATTTTGTTTCTCAGAACTTTCGTTCAGAAAAGTAACTTTTGCTCGCTGACGAGCGAGATCAAAGTGCAACTTTTGTTTAAGGTTTTTCCAAGTGATATAACACAATGCAATTTTTGAAGTTGATAATTGTAAAACCACGCCATTTTCTATGCTGTAGCTCTTTAATTATTTAGATTTTTTTTTTCAAGTTTCTTCGTATGCTCGGTGTGAAAAGTATGAGTCATACGGGAGCAAAATTTTTTGCGTCTTGGACGACAACAGTAAAGCTCACAGCTGCTCGACAGGTTTCGACGTATGAGACGCACATAGGTAGCTGTCTTGCACTTAGAAGAAGTACATTTTACTGACACCAATTCGACACAACACAACATAAAACAAAAGAAACTTGGCGCAGTAGCACCTTGTTCAATTAATTAAAACTCATGTTTTTAATAGGCAAAAATACTCACAACTCTCATGATGATCGCCGAGTATGCGAATGGGGTCCATCCCTATTTTATTTGCGGAGCGATTTGGCCGTGTTCGTATTGTTCCTTTTATTGTGACGTCATTTTTACGTGATTTAATAACTGACCAATGTTTTTGATTTAGGTTCGTAAACGAGCTTTTGTCTGATGAGTAACAGAGAAAAAGTTCAGCGTTGGAATTGGAATCGTTTAGGTATTGCAACCTTTTTTGGGTTACACACAATTATACGGGGATCATTTTTTGTACTGGTAATTAGGTAATTCTTATTAAAGCTTGGAGTATGTTATTGTTGTTTTCAGTTGAACACTGTCTAGTATTTTGACTCGATTAAAAATAAAAATAAAGTGTTGATGACGATGACAAAATACTTAGTACTTAGCCTGTACTGAACATGAAGGCTCTGTGGCACCGACTCGAAATTAGAAAAAAAAACATTTTATAAAAAAAAACCCACGAAGTAATCATACCTAAATAAAAAAATTATTCATATTTTACGCCAAATATGCTTTACATTACAGGTTAACACGTCCAACAAAACAACTCAACCAACACGTAACTCAAACGTTAACCCCCGCGTTACGTGTAAAACGAATCGAGTAACTGCAGAGTGCAACGGTAACCGCCGAACGTGACCGCGTGTTACGCGCGCGTTTACGTTCCGTCGTCGTATTACAGGTCTAGGAGTATCTAACCAATAGAGCGGAGGTTTAATTTGAATTGTTAATAAAACATCTCGCAAAATTAATATTAATGCTTTTTACTATAGCACGTCACTCGAAAATACTACTTAAAAGTGGAAAATAAATTGTACTGCTTCAAGTTTTCGGATAGTTGTGATTTCAGGTGACCCGTTTGCTCGTTTCCCCTCTGATCAATAAAAAAAATATTGGCTAGATCATTTAGAGCTGTAATTTTCAGCAAGAAACTATCGTGAGACACAATCATATTACACAAACGGGTAACTCACGTAACTAGTCCGAAACATGTCTAGCATCACTCGACTATTATACGTTAGTTTTTTCTTTACCCCAGACCAGCATGGAAGAATATATGGCTATAGCTGGCTATATTATTATAAAGTGACATGTTAAAATTAATGCCTAATTCAATTACATGTAGGTACTTAGGAGATGGAGGAAAAACGATCGAAAGGACTAGTACTAACTTGTTACCGAGTCAAAACTAATAAGTTTCTAAATGAAATGTAGTATTATCACTCTATTGGTTGTGCGCTCAATGGCACAAGTCCTAGTAGTCTTGCATTTCGATATTCTAACAGATTTAAAGCTGGTAAATCTGGGGACGTGGTGGTATGAGATTTCAGTACGAGAAAATGGTAGAAACTGTCATCAGAAATCGTTTAGAATTCTTTGCTTGTTATACTTCATAACTAAATTTCTAAATGTCAGTGAAAATTAGAACACACAGAAAAATCCGAAAAGTAAAGCTATGGCCGGGAATAGCTTAGGCTTAGGGGGGGATAGCTTTACTTTTCGGATTTTTCTGTGTGTTCTAATTTTCACTGACATTTAGAAATTTAATTTCTAACGGTAAAACCGAAAAAGTAAAACATAAAAATCAAGAAATAAATTTTCTTGATTCATTTGATAGTACTTCATAACTTCTTCCATGCTGGTCTGGGAGTAAAGAAAAAACATAGAATTTACCAGTTGCTTCTCTGCCCGCGCAGATGGTAAAAGCCCATCGAGGGAATGGGCTAAAGTCTTAGGAATCATGCTATAGGCGATGCGGCTAGCAACCCATCGCTATTTTGATTTCCCTTTCCACCTATACTCCCTTAATCGTGCTAAACGTGGCCTTAAGGTCTTGTTACCTTAGACTGTCTACCCCGTAAGAGATAAAAACGTGATAATATATGTATGTATGTACTTCATAACTGGGAAATTAAAAAAAATACTAGATTTTTATTTTATTTTGGTCTTGTGTTATTTGAACTCAGCAACAACGCTACCAGTCCATGACACCACCGTCTGTCTGTCTGTGTGTCTGTCGGTCTGTCACCAGGCTGTATCTCATGAACCGGGATAGCTAGACAGTAGAAATTTTCATAGATGACGTATTTCTATTGCCGCTATAACAACAAATTCTATAAACAGTAAGTCTGTCTGTCTATGTAAATAACCAACAACACTGCATACATTTTGCTTAGAAGCAGGGCTAGCTAACACTGGATATTTTAACTTCGCTTACGGAACCTATGGAAGGTGTATCACTGAAAGATAGAATAAGGAACAGTCTGATAAGGGAACGTGCTGGTGTGAAAGAGTATGCTTAGTTGGTTTGGGCATCTAGAGCGGATGGATGAAAGTAGACTAACTAAACAGATCTATATGGGGAGTGCGAATGGTTGCGTTGGGAGGGGAAGGCCTAGACGGACGTTCCGAGACCAAATAGGAGACGTTTTGGAAAAAGGTCAGGTCAGGAGTACCCGAAACCGACGAGCATGTATGAAGAGATTGATGACTGTGGATGAAGCGAAAGAAATATGTCAGGATCGTAGCAAGTGGAATAAAGTAGTCTCTGCCTACCCCTGTGGGAAAGAGGCGTGACGGTATGTATGTATGTATGTATGTATGCTTACGGAACCCGACTCGCACTTGGCTAGTTTATTTTTAATTACCCTCCCGCTAACCTCAGGCAACTATCTCGCAATCACATCGCTATCTCAATGTTTATAAACCGCCCACGTACGTTGGTACCTATATGGAATATTGAGCACCGACCCCCGCCGAATAAACAAACAAACGCCGCTTATAATATCACAGTGCGTAATTTGATCCGCTACAGATACATAAAACACACATCACATCTTTATCCCTTACGGGGTAGACAGAGCTTAAGGTAACCTAAAGGCCACGTTTAGCATGATTGTGGATGAGAAGGGGAATCAAAATAATGATGGGTTGATATCGCCTATAACATGATTCCTAAGATTTTCGTCCATTTCCTCGATGGGCTTTTACCGTCGGCGCGGGAAGAGAACTGGTACATTCTATGTTTTTTCTTTACTCTCAGACCTGCATGGAAGACTGAGGATTAAATTTATAAGTTACTAGCTGTTGCCCGCGGCTTCGCTCCCGTTTTTTTTTCCTTCTAAATTTCAATATTTTCTCATCGTTTAAACCTTCCCTGGGCTTCCACGAATATTTCAAGACTAAAATTAGACAAATCGGTTCAGCCGTTCTCGAGCTTTAGCGAGAGTAACGAACAGCAATTTATTTTTATTTATATAGATTAGTCGTCAAATATATTGGAATAAAGTTACTGTAAAAAATTTGAATTTTGATACAAACTTTTTTTGCTGACTGTACTTTTTGCTAACTGTATTGCATTGTCATGTATCTTACATAGATTCCACCCAGATAAACATACATACGTTGGAAATTATTAAAAAGCTTGTAAAAATTGGCAGCGCAGCGCCACAAGCGGCAAGTAACGGCAACAAACTCTTCTCATAGTATTACATTATAACGCAACGCCTTCGAGACGTCAACTTGCTATCAAAAACTTACAGTTTCAATTTCCTGCGTACTTGACAAAAATAACCGCAAAATTGTTTAGAAAAATCGCTAACCTCATTAAAACAATTCGCAGCGAAATATTTTAATTGAATTAGAATTCCTTTTGGTCTCACGAAACAATTCGAAGCAATTGAAACGATTTGCAAGAGGGACGAAAGTTACTGGCAATACAGTACATCAAATAAAGAGTTAATAAATTTGTCCCGAAGTTATTTAATGAGGGTAACTCATTAAGTATTAAAACTCGAACGTTTCAGAAACTCAATTCCGAGTCCGGGAAATTGCGAAGCGTTCCAAGTTTATCTGCTCGAGTCGGTTATTTATAAAATAACGGTTAAATATTTGGTTATTTAATGTCAATATGTGCGGGTATAATGGTATGGCATTATTGCATTCTGTAGCAATGTTTATAATTATTACGAAAAACTTGTAGCAACATTATACACCTCGTCTCGCATTGTGGCATGCACTTTACAATGTCTTACTTAAAAGTCGCTTATCCACTAGGGGTAGCCTCGGGTCGAGCGGCTGCCTCGTTCCGAGGCCGCAAGTCGAGACGCTGCCTAAGACGTTGAGGAAGCGTTGAGACAGCGTCTCCACTTGCGCAGCCTCGGTTCGAGGCCGCCACTCGCTCAGAGGCCGTGCAAGTGGAGACGCTGCCTAAGGCGTTGAGGAAGCGTTGAGACAGCGTCTCCACTTGCGCAGCCTCGGTTCGAGGCCGCCACTCGCTCAGAGGCCGTGCAACTCGAGACGCTGCCTAAGACGTTGAGGAAGCGTTGAGACAGCGTCTCCACTTGCGCAGCTCGGTTCGAGGCCGCCACTCGCTCAGAGGCCGTGCAAGTCGAGACGCTGCCTAAGACGTTGAGGAAGCGTTGAGACAGCGTCTCCACTTGCGCAGCCTCGGTTCGAGGCCGCCACTCGCTCAGAGGCCGTGCAAGTCGAGACCCTGCCTAAAACGTTGAGGAAGCGTTGAGACAGCGTCTCCACTTGCGCAGCCTCGGTTCGAGGCCGCCACTCGCTCAGAGGCCGTGCAAGTCGAGATGCTGCCTAAGACATTGAGGAAGCGTTGAGACAGCGTCTCCACTTGCGCAGCCTCGGTTTGAAGCAGCCGCTCGACCCGAGGCTGCCTCTAGTGGATAAGCACCTTTACCCTAAAATCAAATTCCATTCGCTCAACGCACAATACTCAATTTAGCCGACGTGTGGAGTTAAAATTTTATTCGTAGCGTAAGCGCAGCCATTGGGTACGAGAGCGCTGTACACGACTGGCAAATGAAATTTTCTCTGCGAGTACACATTCTGGTTTGCAGTTTGAATTTTTTCATACGAGTTTCATTTAGATTTCCTCAACGGAACCGAGTTGAATATTGTTGCACGATGTAGTGATGCCAATTTTACTTGACTCGAGGCAACATTTAGTGGTATAACATTTTTTCCAAGAGTTAGGCATGCTGGGAGTTAAGAGTTATAGGATGGTCGCCTAAATGAGGCGAGGACTCATTTAAGCCGTCGGTCTTATAATATAGTAATAATAAATATGCGTGCTCACGAAGGAACGGAAAAGGCATATGCGTTTGGGTGAGAGGTTGTTTGTTAAACACAAAATGTGACGAATTATTGACAACCCCCTTTTTTGAAGTCTTTTCCGATAACTCTTCACGATGTTTACTTTGACCAAAAAGCTCGTGTACAATTTATTACTGTACCTGCACACCTCATAGATGTCCTTGTGGCAATGATGTAGACCCATTAGGACACCACGGATTGTCTTGTCTAAAGGACAGTGGCCGCTTCTCGAGGCACGCCGCGCTGAACGACATCATCCGCCGGTCACTTGCGGTCACCAATGTCCCTGCCTTGTTGGAAGCAGGCGCGGCTGCAGAAGCGGCCGAATTAGGCAAGATAATATATATATATATATATATATATATCTATATATATATATATATTATATAAATATAGGGGTCTCAGCACCGAATATAACTTTGTCGCTTTCGGTGTTGAGACCCTTGGTCCGTGGGGTCCTAGCGCTGTAAGCCTCTTCAAAGATATTTCGAGGTGGCTAATAGACGCTACGGGTGACCGCAGAGCTGGCAGAAATACAAGTTGTTAATATTCAAACTCTCTCTCATTTTGGGCACCCTATTTTACACTAGTATAATATAATAGATATAGCCGTTGTGTCTATTAGGTACACACGAATAATCGAGTATCGTCTGAGAGACCATAGTAATGACTATTAGTGTGAGCGGAATGGCACAATACGAGCTTCAAGTTTCGAATTTCCTTGTAAGGTCTGAAAGGGACAAAAAAGCATCGACGAGCCATTCATAAAGTTTATCCCCCTCCATTGTAGCCAACATTGACAGGAAAACAACAGTTCTCTTCGCAAAGTTGGCAACATTGTCTTTACTAATGAACAGCGCAAATTAGTTTGAATGAGAGCTTGTTTTGAGTTCAGAGTTTTTCCCCTTTGGAAAGAAGGGGTTATGTATTGTTCATTCCACTCCATTTAAACATACATACACAAATCACGTGTTTAGCCCCTACGAAGTAGATAGAGCCTAAGGTAACAAGACGTTACCTTATTGTCGGCGTTTAGGTGGTAAAGGGAATCAAAATAGGGGTGGGCTGCTAGCCGCATCGCCTATAACGTGATTCCTAAGATTCACCGTTCCCCGATGGGCTTTTACCATCTGCGCGGGCAGAGAAGCAACTGACACATTCTATTTTTTTTCTTTGCTCCCAGACCAGCATGGAAGAAAAAAAAAAAAATGAGTAATGTTGCCTTACTATCAGTTAACCCTCTTGCTCGATTTTCCCTGTTGTATAAAAAAGGGATTCATGTCTTAATTTTTTATTAGAGTTAATTACTGTCATGCATGTGGGTGGCTTTAAGCTTGTGTGCGTGCCTTCAACCTATGTATGTCAGTCTGGCAATACACGTAAATGAGAGCACTCGCGGTGTAGACTGTAGAAACTAGTTCAATTATACAATTTAAATTATAGTAAACTAGCTTCTTCCCGCGACTTCGTCTGCGTAGAATTATACATAAAAACCTTCCTCTTGCATCACTCTATCTATTAAAAAAAACCGCATCAAAATCCGTTGCGTAGTTTTGAAGATATAAGCATACATAGGGACATAGGGACATAGGGACAGAGAAAGCGACTTTGTTTTATACTATGTAGTGATAGTAAAATTCAACACGCAGCGCTGACAAGAGCAATGACAAGACTCACTTCTTTTGTTTTTTTTTCAGCGCTGCGTGCAATTAACTTTATTTGCGGCCAGTGCCAAAATAGAATAGTTTGATAAAAAGGTAGCTGCCTAAATAGGTGCGTCGCCTACACGCGGTTTCCTTAATCTCCTCTCAAGTATGTATGTATGTATAACTCTTTATTGTAAGTACATAAAACACATTCAATTTTACAGGTAATGAGAAAAACAGATTATCAAGTATCCTGGACATCTTTCTGGCTTAGGACCCTGGATCCTGGACATAGCAGTTACTAAATCGCTAAATATTTGAAAAGAAGTAGGTGCTTACCCAAGTTATATATATAGAACTTGGGTAATAGCGGCGGCATACAAAGCTTGTCCACGTCGCAAATTCGGACAATACCCACTTTTCTCATACACTGGAATCTACATACATATGGTATCCAAGGGACAAAGGCGTTGTTATTTATTAAACGTTGAAAATAAGCGTTATAACGAAGCATCCACAAATTACAAAAGAATATAATAACGCAAGGAATTTATATTTATTCCAACATAATGTCTAAATACAATACTAATTCCGAGTAGAGAAAATAACAGTGGAACAGTTTTTACAGGATTTGGTTAGCGACCCTAGCGCCACCTAGTCTCTACATAACTACTAAGACGCATGAGTAGCTAGCGCGAGTTCTAATGACAGCTGTCACATCGTTCTACATCCCGCTAACGAAGTTTCTCAATGCGGCTGTATATATACAACTTTCAACTCACTTCCTTCGGACTTCGGTCGATTGTCGCATTCTGTCAAATGTCAAACTTATTATCTTAACTGCATTGTTTACTGTACATTGCGAGCATTTTAAGATTCGCCCTTACTCCAAATCCACGCTGTATAAATAATGCAAGAGTATCTCGTAACTATTTGTCTCTCTCTGTCTGTTTAAACTTTTTCCCAGTAAAATCAATGTGTGAAGAAAGTCTGAACATTGGTGAATAAATACGCCACTTAAGCATTAAACGAACAAACGAATTCTTCGTAGGCAAAGTCACAGGCGATTGCTAGTAAAATAATAATAATGACAATAAAACGGCCAAGTATGAGACAGACTTTCTCACAAAGGGTTGCGTACAACTCTGTGACAAACAAACGAACGGTCGGGCAGCGGAGTCTTACAAATAATAATAGGGGTTTCTTGATAATGCTTGTTTCATAACTCTCTATTCAATTTATGATATATTTTATGTCAGGTATCCTGTGATTCCCTCTCTGTTTATTCCTTCAAAACAAAAAGAGATGGCGTCATAAATTTCAGGTAACAAAGTGGTAAAACAGAGGCAGTATTGTCCTACATTTGGCATTATAATAGAATTTAGCATTCCTTTCTATCAAACGATAAAGGATGAGGGTAAAAGAGATGGTAATTGTGAGTGCGTGCATCCGCGCGTGACACAGTTAGGCCGCAGGTCTTAATTCGCGAATTCGGCTGTCTTCTTTCTCTTTTACGCTAAAATGTATCGCACGCAGCCCGGGCAATAATAATGTCCAATATCGCCCCTTGATTTAGGGGTCCGTAAACGTACGAATAAAACGCGTTATGAATGCGGTCCCTTTATTACAACATGTACATTTAATGTCTTTTAATTAAACGTTTTCTGTTATTTTGTTCTACGCAGGATTTATATCAAAGAAAATAAACGTGTATTGGTGAAAAACTTAAATAAATGACCTGTTGTATGTGTGAGTAATGTGCGAATAGACAAATTGACGTTCCAAATTAGAAAAATGACTGAAGTCCCATATCAGTTCTGTACATTACTACATATTGGTTTGAGATCCTGAGTTTGAATCTTGAGGGCTCGAGTTTGATCCCCGGTCAGATTATAGATGAAAAATGTGAATGCTTGTTCTCGAGTCTTGGATGTTTAATTTACATGTCAAATTAAGATTTGACATAGTAAAAACATGGTTCAAACCTCACCGTCATTTTAGAGTCCTAAAAATGTAAAAAAAAAATACAAAAAGATATTATTAGAACAGGTTCACTTTTAGAGCACTAAATTTATTTTAAAATGAAAAAGAAAACAATAAAGAACAGTCAAAACTTAAAAATAACTTAAAAACTATTATTAAATTAAAGATAAAAAAAATCTCCCAGATCGCCGCCAATGGGGAGGGTGCCCAGAAGGCTGGCAGCATTGCCACGTTGTATGGCAATGCTTATTCGCTGAGCGAAATATTGGCCAGCCCTCTGGTCACGGGAGGCCTCTATAAGGCGCGCCGAGATATCTTTATACACACGGCGCGCGCCTGGCCCCCATGGCACTTTGTCAATTTAAGAGTTTTTGAAAGTTAATCTTTGGTTTATCCGTAGTCTAGTAGGTACCCATATTGCAATTGCCTATTGTGGTGTCCCACTGCTAGCCAAAGGGCTGAGCCTCCCGGTCCGACGCAATGTCAATCTGACGTTTTTTTTACATTCAACTTTTAACGTAACTATTTCAGACGGAACCCGCATTGTTCAATTTAAAATATTCTGTTATAAGCAAGATATTTTTCATTGCCAAAAAATACTTTTTTTTACGAAGCAGTAACGCTAGTCTAGACTATTTCTATTTTAAAATTTATAAATGAAAAACTAATTTGACTCGCGAACCGCGCTCTGGGGTGGGACTTATTAAACAATTTAAGTGTTTGTCGGACCACTCCATCGTTACTAAAAAATCTAGACAATTTAACTAAGTCTATTTGCATTAATACATACATACATACATATATCACGTCTTTATCCCTTACGGGGTAGACAGAGCCTAAGGTAACAAAACCTTAAGGCCACGTTTAGCATGCCCATAAGGGCGTATAGGTGGAAAGGGAAATCAAAATCGTGATGGGTTGCTAGCCGCACCGCCTATAGTATGATTCCCAAGACTTTCGCCCATTCCCTCGATGGGCTTTTACCATCTGCGCGGGAAGAGAAGCAACTGGTAAATTCTATGTTTTTTCTTCACTCCCAGACCAGCATGAAAGAAACATTGCATTAATAACTACCGAAAAATGAATTTTTATTAAGTTTATCGCGGCATTCTTCTTGACAAACATACCTATTATAAGTTTTGACCTAAGTTATTCAACGAACAAACACACATTGCAAACTAAATAAAACTTGAACAAAAAAATATTCACCTTGCTACTCCGCTACTCATGTGCAAGATAACCAAGCCTGTGTGAAAATTATGTTTTTCATGCAATGCACGAGGGACGGCCTTCCACTACTCCACATAAAACACATATAAATCCCACAAACTTAATTATCCCTTACACCACACAAACTCTGACGCATTTCGATCCCTCTACGGGATCATTATCAAAGTTGAATGAGCACAACTGTTACACATGCAAACCAACGTCACTTAAGTTTGTGGGATTTATATGTGTTTTATGTGGCAGTAGTGGAGGGAGGGATTGCAAAAGAACATATATATTTCACACAGGCTTGGTTATCTTGCACGTGAGTAGCGAAGTAGCAAGATAAATACTTTTTTGTTTATTGAAATGGACCTCCGCAAAGTAAAGTCTGATTCAATAAAATAAATGAAACCTATTAAAAATACGACGACGTATCCATACTATGACCACCACCAAAGCCCGTTAGCTAATCCAATTATACTCTTCTCCTTGTCCGAGACGATTTACAATGTAGTAACGCTGATTGTACAGCGCACAGGTCACTATTTTTAAAGCTAAAAAAAAAAAACAAAATAACCTCTCTTTTGTTTGACAGATGTGACAATGTCATTACGCTTTGAGTGCGCGCCAAGGTCGCTTTATAATCTCTCATTAATAATATAAATACAGCAGTTTTAATGATAGTTCACTATATTATCTATATTCAACATAATTACGGGTTTACAGTGATGTTTGGTGTTAAATCAGCGGGATTAAGGATGGTTGAAAACTTCATACATTCCTGTAGATTTTTGAATACCTAAGGTTTGTTTGGATAATTCGTGAGGTATGTATGCGGCATTATTATTCAAATAGAATAAGTACAAGTACCTAGAGAGTTCTCATTGAACAGGTATTGAGGTAATGTGCTTTCGCTAATAGGCGGTACGAAATTGCGTCGCAATTTACTATTTTATTATTACCCTATCACTGACTACAGCAAGGTAGGTTCAAATTCAATGTCTACGTTCTGTATTTTACGTTTATGCGGTAAAAATATACATTCTGGTGCGGAAAACTTGTTTATTTTATTCGTTCCGTGACCGACGTTCTGATTTCGGGTCGTAAATCTACTCTTGTTAATGTGAACTTAAGAAGATACAATCAAGAATAAAGACATTCAACTCAGCCCTCATTGTGGGCACTTGGATGAAGATTCAGTAAAGATGCAATAACACAGGATGAAGACATACTGGAGAAGTTACATAATGTTCCTAAGTATAAGTAGTTGAACTAAAATATGTACTTAAATATAATATTCAATCCTTAAAAGATGTCATCAGTGCTACGGTACTGCTAATGAATCCGGAGATACATACAGAGCACTGTTTCAGACGGTAATGTGTAACATTTTATTGATAAATAAAGAAATAAATAATCAGAACTGTAAGTGAATTTCTAGAGATAAATAAGTAAAAAATTAACTTGAATAGTAAGTAAAACAAACTCTTTACTGTGAAAAATAAACTCCTACATACTTATTATTTACCTACATGTATGAAATAATTGAATAAATAATAAAATTAATATCAGGGCACAATACAGGTCAATTAAATTGACCTCATGCCCCAAATTTAGCATAGCTTGTACTGTTGGTACCAAGCCACATACACATATATATATAGGTACACATTTATAATATCCTCGATTTGGGTATACACATCCAGATTCTTTGGAAGTGGTTACCCTGTTCAGATTACTGGCATCATAGCCGGGTACCTTAAAATGGGTCTACCCGGACATCAAGTCATAGTGAAATTGGTATCCGACTAAACGTTTTTTTTCTCAGATCTGTGCTTTCTTCTGAATGTTATTTCCTTGTATTTTACAAAAACCTATCCAATACGTGGGTAGTGACTTTCCAAGAGAACAGGAGGCTATATCATTGGTGTCTTGTAGTTAGCGTTCTAAAAAAGAAAATAAAATCACCGCTAAGTACTACTACTAAGAAAATTTTATTACAAGTCACTGGGAAGAGAAAAAGATTTAGCATTATTGTAAGATAACAACAATTTTGATGTGAAATGATCCTGCCACAAAAAATACATTTGATATTGTTTGGTGGTGCAAAACTATTGACAAGTACATTTTGACATATTTTAGACCAATCCAGAGTATTTTGTCAAGGAATACATTTCTAGGCAGCAGAAAATATAACATATAAACATAGAGAGTTATATCCTTCTTAATTTGCAGTGTATGTTTGTATGGCTGGAATCTTGCAACTCAATTTTGAGCACATATCTTCAACCAGTTGAGCTGAAATTTTGCATTGTTGTGTAAGTCAGTTGAAAATACAACAAATATGGATAGTGGGGTCAGACCGTCTCCGCAGGAGAGAATTCTTCAACGGTGAATCCGTTTGATTTGAAATTTTGTATGAGTAATGACCCTGGTTGAAAATGCAGGTACAGTAACAAGAAAGTTGGTATAGTCAGCAAAAAGGAACACTATTGGGCATAAATTTATAACATTTGAAAGCTGCATATATTTGTTCTATACATGTTGAAGGAGGTGTAGACTGCTATTAAGAATAGATTAGCAAAAATGGAATTTTGACAATGGTGTCAACTGAAAACATTAATTGCTAGTGCATTACAAAAATACTCTGCTTATTTAAATATTATTGATTTTAATGGACTTCAGGAAAATTCACTAAATATGCATATTTTTTCTATACTTCCATGCTGGTCTGGGAGCAAAGAAAATACATAGAATGTACCAGTTGCTTCTCTTCCCGCGCAGATGTTAAAAGCCCATCAGGGGAATGGGCGAAAATAGGAATCAGGTTATAGGCGATGCGGCTAGCAACCCATCACTATTTTGATTCCATTTTCCACCTATACACTCACAATCTTGCTAAACGTGGCCTGTAGGTCTTGGTACCTTAGGCTCTGTCTACCCCGTAGGGGATAAAGACGTGAATTGTGTGTGTGTGTGATATTAATGGCCCTCAAGGAAAGTCATTCGAGTAATCGATATCAGCAATATCAAAAAGGGAACAAATAAGGCCATTCAAAGACAGGCAGGAGTGGCATAGATATTAGTTTTTAAGCTGAGATTTGAGTAGTTATATAAATCATAATCGATAAAAAGCTATTACTCTGAGAATAGACAAAGAATTATGAACCAACAATTGGTTGATATACAGGGTTCAGAGCTATCACACTGAGGATAGACAGTAGCCTGTTATTGATACAAGATTGGAGCTATGACAGCAAATATACCATGATTCAAAAGTTATCAATCATCTATTTACGAGTGCACATGCCTTAGCCTGTCTTTTTTACTTATTAACATTAGCAATAAGCAATTATGTTACTTACAAATTTTTGGTCCCAGTTATCCGAATAAAGAAATTTATTATTATAATTATTATTAGCGCCATCACATAGTGGATGGACAGGCATACATAAACATACCTTAGAGCCAGCACACAGCGGCTGGACAGGTAATAATGTAATGTTATATATGACCCATCACTGCAGGTCCGAAAAATTATCAATCAACCTTTTTTGGGTAATACAGGCCTTAGCCCATCACATAGCGATGGGACAGGTAATTTATAAAATAGGACCCACAGATCAAATGGACCAAGAAATTGCCCTTGCAGGCCTTAGAGCTACCACAAGTTGCGGGTAGACGGCCGTTTCGTACATAGTTTGAGGCAAATATAGTTGCGCAGGACACATTGTCCAAGCCCTCCCGTACTGAAGGGAGGCCTGTGCCCAACAGTTGAACATGATTATTCAGCCTGGAGAAGTGGAGATGGAAGAGCTATAATTTAGTTAAGGATAGGACACAAGAAATAATCATTCAACAATTGCTTCATATAATATAATATTAATATGATACAATACATACTGGTCCACTTCTGTTACTGCGACTGCTAACAATTGAACGAAGGCTTGATTGAACGTCCTTTCATGTGATCCTAATTAACCCAATCGTTTCCCCAGAAATATTATATCATTATTGGAGAACATAGAACATATATAAAAACTTGAAGCAAACTATACTAAACTTGGCTCAGTTGTACAAGATTGAAGAACAACTTCAATGCAGAAGACCATTATGATATGAAATAGTCATCATTGAATGGGAGCACTCATTAGGCTCGTATAAAAATTTTGAAGGGAGTTCTCACTCTGGATCTGTTTGCTTCTAAATCTAATTGAAATTAAGGACTGGGCCTGAAGATTAATGCCTTCACACTTCACTGGGCTAACTTGTTTTTTATTTTTACTGATACCTATCATTCTCTGTGGCAGTAAATATAACCTTAAGGAATCTGGTTTCATGATTATTACTTTGTTTTTTATTTATTTGTTCTCTTACCGTTCTGAGTTTCTAATCGTTATCACTAACATTTGTTGAAATATTCCTATTAGTATTCCCCAGGAAGGGAAAGTGAATATCCCACCAGCAAAAACTGGGCTGCAGAAAGGTTATTGTCAGCATGGCTTATTTGGGGCGAGTTAGCCTATTATCAGCAGTCGATGTAATGTTACCACAGACTCAGTTACCACAGTAGTATACCGGGAACTGGTTGATTATTAACATTATTTTATATTCTCTGTATGAACTTACGTTGACCTATATCGGGAATCAATAAGTATTCTAAAAGTAAAGACTAAAGGGTATTTACCCTGTTATTCGGTTTTATCAAGGAAATAGACGTCAGCAAGTAACGTCTTTCGATAACGAATTCTAAAAAAGTTTCTAATCAAAATTTTTTGAGTAGAGTTCAATTATATGACTCTTAAGGGATTTATATTCAGGTGAAAAAACTCTATTGCTGTACTGAACAGATATTTGCCCTTTACTTAATAAAAAATTATAAGATGTAAACAAGATAAAATTATCATCTTTTATAATATCTTGATCGAACATTTAAAATCTAGAAGTGGAGTGGTTAATGATGCTATAGTGAGAAATAAAGATGATTAGGTATAGCATTTATACCTAACATACCCTAGTAATCAAGAAAGAGTCGACGGAGCCCCGTTTCACGGGGCTCCTATTTTCGAGTTAGGATTACAAGATAACCTAACCTAACCTATAACCTAAGAATCCAGTTCTTTTAATGTCTGTGTGGTGTTTTGTTATGGCGGGGGCTGCGCCCCCGAGCCCCCCATGTGGGGGGCTCTGCCCCCCACGCCCCCCTTTTCTCTTTCCTGTTTTACGACATTTGCTCGACAATATAAAAAGCTGTTATCAGAGATACATCAACTTTCTGTGATGTCACATCACATGCCTTAGCGCAGTAATTTATCATCACTTAAGTAACGATAGTTATGGTAATCTAGTATACTATGATGTTTAGTACATCACTATTATTGTTTTTATTAAGATTGTTGGAAGGAGGGCTAAGCTGTAAAAATATATTTTTCATTTCTATCGATAAGGTTACTTTCTGTCGAACCTGAGGTTGTAATAAATCATGTTTATTTTAAACCCATATTATTATTATTCACAACCCTGCCTTTAAACATCTACATTGTAAATCGTCTCGGACAAGGAGAAGAGTATAATTGTATGATTAAACGAACTTACCTGAAGTGAAGTTCTATCATAATTATACGTAGCTCCTTGTCCGAGACGACAGTCCCAACCCTTCCCACTAATACTAAAGCATTATCCCAATTATAGGGTTGTTCATACCATACATCTTCAAACGAAATGACATTGTCACATCTGTCAAACAAAAGAGAGGTTATTTTGTTTTTTTTTTTTAGCTTTAAAAATAGTGACCTGTGCGCTGTACAATCAGCGTTACTACATTGTAAATCGTCTCGGACAAGGAGCTACGTATAATTATGATAGAACTTCACTTCAGGTAAGTTCGTTTAATCATACAATAATTGCTAATTACTTACCCAGAAATACGCTAGAAAAACAAACTACAGTGTAAAAAGCTAATTCTGCCGCTTATCGGGGCCCCGTCGATACGGCAATTACAGAAGTCCCGGAGCCCCGGAGTCCTTCGGGAATCCCGGGGATTTGTAAATAGCACCTTTTCCGTAATTCTTTGAATGCCATCGTTAATTTAAAACTAAACGCTTCGGTACTTTTGCGATATAGACTGAGAGACTGCCGGTGCTTTGAGATAATTCATAGAGGCACTGAATTTGGGTACATAATTTGAATTATATCATTGTATGTACCAGTTGCTTCTCTTCCCGCGCAGATGGAAAAAGCCCATCAAGGGAATGGGCGAAAATCTTAGGGATCATGTCATGGGTGCTGAGGCTAGTAACCCATCACTACTTTGATTCCCTTTTCCACCTATACGCCCACATTTGTAAACTAAACGTGGCCTTTTGGTCTTGTTACCTTAGGATTTGTCTACCCCGTAAGGGATAAACACGTGATCTATGTATGTATGTAAGTTATAAAACAATTTTATGCCAAAAAATGTTAATATCTGAACCACTCTTTGACCGTTTGGGTTTAAGATAAAGAATACAGGTTGTAATCTATAATTTTAATGACTATATATCGCACACCCAGAACAACACTGCATTAAGTCGAAAAACCTATAAATTGAGTTATTAATGTAGTTCAATGGCCAAAAATTTCCCGCGCGTACCACGAAGACACGCGTATTTATGTTTAAAAAAACATCTCATAGATGGCGCGCTAACTCTCTGTTGATGCATGGGCGCTGACCGAGTCGCACCTCAAACACAGAAATATTTCTAGTTCGAACTTGTCTGCCTCAAGGAACAGATGTAAATTCGTTGCGCAACAGTGAATTATTTGGTGATAATATGGTGTTGTGGGATTTAATGGTAAAATTATTGTGAATTATTTGGATTTAATGCAGTGTTGGCGACTAAACTTATACAGTGTGTTTGATACTACTTCGAAATAGTACACTATTGTTGTCAAAAGTAAGTAATATTTTTTGTATTCATTCAAAATAGTTCTGTCTTGTTTCTAAAAGATTAAAATACGTGAAATGATTCACTATTGATGGTAAATATAAATTCTATCCTAAATTTGTTAAATAATCAGATTAAACCAATTTATAATTACAGATATATTGCTTGCATAATAAATTAAAAGAAAAATATTTTCAATTTATATTATTCTTTATGTACTTGAGCATTTTTATATATTTCTTGATAATTCACTATTGTTGAATTAAACTAATACGTAATTGTTGGTCAGCAGAGGATGAAGGGCCGTGGTCTTCTCTTGCTTGAAAAAGCAAAAGGAGCAAAGGCAAACGAGACTGCGGTTTTTGGTCGGCAAAGTCGCGTGGAAATAGATGTCGACACTTCGACCGTCGCAACAACAAGCGAGGAGATGCCAGCGGTAGCAGAATCAGGTGATAGAGTAACAGATAGGGAGGCATCTGTTTCTAAAGTAACAGATCATAGCGAAGAAGACGATTTTATAAAGGATTCGGATACGGACCCTACTTTTTGTTTGCCTGCATAGCAATTGCTATCTCGGCCTCGTGTAATCTCCAAGAGATTATCTTCTTCTTCCTCCTCGAGCTCTTTGTCAGACTCCCAGCTCAACATCATCCAGCTCCAGCAGCTCAAGTGAGCCATCTTATGATGAAACTGATGGACTGGGTCCTTCTGCAGTAGTTATTCAAGGGGATCCTGATATTGATGATTGTGATTGCGGGTAAGAAAGTCGAACAGGTAAAAGAGTTTGTATATCTGGGATCGGCGTTTACGAAAGATGGGAAGTGTGAAAGTGATATTGAAAGAAGAGTGAATGCAGGAAATATGGTCAATGGGGCGCTGCGCGCCTTTGTGAGCAGTGAAAAGGTGTCGAAGAAGGCGCGTCTGGCTGTCCACAGAGGGGTGCTTGTTCCAACATTAATGTACAGTAGCGAAACTTGGGTATGGCAAAAGAAGCATGAAAGTAGAATAAATGCAGTAGAAATGAGAGCGTTTAAGGAGCATAGAAGGTGTATCACTGAAAGATAAAATAAGAAGCAGTGTGATAAGGGAACGTGCTGGTGTGAAAGAGGATATAGTGACTAGGATAGAGAAAAGTATGCTTAGTTGGTTTGGGCATGTAGAACGGATGGATGAAAGTAGACTAACTAAACAGATCTATATGGGGAGTGTGAATGGTTACGTTGGGAGGGGAAGTCCTAGACGGACGTTCCGAGACCAAATAGGAGAAGTTTTGGAAAAAGGTCAGGTCAGGAGTACCCGAAACCGTCGAGCATGTATGAAGAGATTGATGACTGGATGAAGCGAAAGAAATATGTCAGGACCGTAGCAAGTGGAATAAAGTAGTCTCTGCCTACCTCTGTGGGAAAGAGGCGTGACGGTATGTATATGTATCCTGATACCACTCCACCACACATACCTTCAGTTTCTGTTATTGACACTGCTCCATCAGTCAGCGAATCAAAACAAAGCAGAAAAAGAAAACGAAACCCTGCTGGGTGGAGGCCTAACATCGCTAAGACATTGCGAAATACAGGACAATCGTATGTGTCTATAACAAACCTTTCAATCAATTTTTGCTTTGTTTTGAGACTGCAATGTTTATTTTAAGATAAGGTTTATAATAGCTACAAGTCTATATGTTAGCTGATTTAAATAAATCTCTTTTTCTTCAATATGATTCTTAATCGTTTTTATTTACAGAGGATTTTTGCTTCGTTTTAAGTCTGTATTTGTTATAATAGAGGTACAATAATACAAATTTGAGTTCAAATAAATACTGATTTAAATAACTATTTGGGTTTAATTTAATTTTATACCTGCGTATTTTGTTTGATTTTCCACCCAATACAATATAATGAACAAACTGTTTGGTTTTCAGGAAAATCAAAGAAATGGGTCGTTATTGTGTATTGAAAATCAATTAAAATATGTTAAAATAATAGTGTATTATTTCAGAATGAATCAGCAAAAGGCACATAATTCGAAATAATTATTTTAAATTATGTTTTCTCATTCCATAACAGTGGATTAAGTCAAAAAATGCATTAATTTTGCTTGGTTCATGCATTATAAATAAACTGAACTTCTAGTTCTGCTTCATATTCGATTCCTCACATGCTATGTTCAAGATATCCGCAATGACGTTGACATAACACTAGATAACAGTTTTTCGACGATTCTAAAAAATGAGCTATTTTGACTTAGTGCAGTGTTGTTCTGGGCGTGCGATATCATAATTTTCAAGCACGTGTTACTGCAACCAGCTAGCTAGCAAATATCATAAGATGATGTTGAAAGTTCTACATGAAACGGTCTTTGAGCAACAAATATTAAGAGTCCAAATTGTGCAGTGCATAAAATGGCTTACAAACAAATTTGTATGTATGTATTTATATGAAAACGACAGGACAGCGAGCGGCATTTTCGTTCAAACGTACAGCAGTATCAAAGCAATTTGTTTCAGTTCACTCAAACATTAGCATGCTTCAGAGACTTAATGAAAAACACAGCAAGCTTCCCCGCTACATAGATTGTCCCATAAATTACGAAAGTAAAAAAAAAACTGCAGGAATTTATGTTAAAGTCACTTTACTTTCGTTAATTTGAACCGGTTTCCATTAATCGAGTAAATAGGCGGTTTAAATTTGCTTGTTTAATCCCGTTTATTTTGGACTAACGTTTAATCAATGTTTGGTTATTAATCGGAAGTTCCCAGTTATTTCTGGGCCCTGATTGGTTTGGGAATTAAATTGAACTAGCTGTCGTGAATTGGTGAATGGATTATACAGTTGTTTAATAATATACATATATAAATACATATACAAATCACGTCTTTATCCCTTACGGGCAAGATTGTGGGCGCATAGGTGAAAAATGGATTAAAAATAGTGATGGGTTGCTAGCCTCATCGCCTATAATGATTCCTATTATTTTCGCGCATTCCCTCGAAAGGCTTTTACCATCTACGCGGGTAGAGAAGCAACTGGTACCTTCAATGTTTTTTCTTTGCTCCCAGACCAGCATGGAAGACATAATAAGCGCCCGGTAAACGATCAAATTGTTTGTCAAACTTTACGTGTTTGTCTAACAATTTGATCGTGTGCGGCTGTGTTTGAGGCGTTTGTCAAACAATCTACGTGTTTGATGCGTTTGATGAAAATCTGGATTGATGTCGAGTTTGACAAACAGGTTTGAACGTGTACGACGGTGTTTGTCAAACAAGATCTCGGTAGAAGAAGTTTGACAAACAAGTTTGTCAAGCAAGTTTGACCGTTTGCGCGGGGCGCTGTAACAAATTTGTTTGATATTTGGTTTGATCGTTTACGCTTATGTTTGATGAAAACGTGATTTTGACAAGCAAGTTTGTCAAACAAATTTGATCGTTTACGGGGCGCTATATAATGTGTTCATTTACCTATGTCTGTGTTCGCTAATCACCGAAACTGTAGGACCGATTTAAATGAAATTTTGCGTGGTGGTACCTTTAATCCCAGATATTTCAGATACTTTTAATCCCAGAAAATTAAAGAGTTCCCGTGGGATAGCGATAAACATGTCAAAGGTCGCAGCTGCTTATGATTCTAATTCTACGCGGACGAAGCCGCGGGCAAAAGCTAGTATATAATAAATTTAAACTTTGGTATCTTCCCCTAGGTGCATTGCTACTCACAAATACTAAGCTACTCATAATCATTATTTAAGCCCTTCGTACCGTATTAACATTATTACATAGCTGTCATTACAAGCCAGTATCCGTGTTACCAATCCTGCACGCCACATAAAGCAACCGCCCAATATAGCCGATCGCGGTATATGCGGCCGTAACGACCTTTACGGTGGCCACGGCACAGCGGTACCAGGGCACAGCAGAACTATAGAATAATAGTACATTACTGTCTAGGCCAGGAAGTAGGCAATTGCTGGCTGATTATTGGTTTGAACGGACGAGATTGCGAGTCCGTTTAATAATACGAAGCCAGCAATGCTATTCTGGCCGAGGCAAGCATAGTGATTTTCTCAAAAATCGAAAATAAACAAGAACAAAAATAAATGAAAACAAAATAGTCAAAATGGTTTTGCTTTGCCGCCTTTTTTTATCAATGGCATTTGAAGAGAGTATTTTTCTACCCAGAACACCTAAAGCTATTTCAGACACAGATAAACACGTTGTCGTATTAGTTTTTTTTTTAAATTTGGTGTTGTAAGTCTTGTGCCTTTATTTTATAATGGTGATTTGCATTTTTAAAAAGTTAATAACTAGACAGTAATGAAATTTGTATGCAACATGTTTTTTTTTTAACTTTGGACTGACCGGCAACAATTAACTTCCTGTTCTGATATTATTATGTAGTTAACAATGACGACTTTACCGGTCATTTTTGAGAAAATATAATTACATACATACCTCAACCAGTGTGTTCTACCAGTAGTAATGACATACGCGGCAGAGACGTGGACACTCACAGGAGGAGGAGAGGGCTATGCTTGGTATCTCGTTGAGAGATAGGGTCCGTAACGAGCATATCAGACAAAAGACGAAAGTCGTCGACATAGCCCGAAGGATTAGTACGTTGAAATGGCAATGGGCTGGTCACGTTTGCCGTAGGACTGACAACCGTTGGAGCAAACGTATCCTAGAGTGTAGACCACGTTTAGGAAAGCGTAGTGTGGGACGCCCTGCGACGCGTTGGACGGATGACCTCAGGAGGACAGCTGGCAGTGGCTGGATGAGGGAAGCCCAGGGTCGCGAAATTTGGCGTGATATGAAGGAGGCCTACTTCCAGCAGTGAACGGACAATGGCTGTAGATAGATAGATAGACATACATACCTAAATCTCTGCTTTATCTCTTACGTGGTAGACAAAGCCTCTCTCCGGCTTTGCTTCAATCCGGTGTGATGAAGACGCTGTGGGATGCCACTAGGGTTTTACCACAAAGCCCCCCCGGTGGCCCCGGCTTCCGCCAGGACCGTGCCAAGACGGGGAGGGCCCGTACGCTGGGCCCGTATTCCCTTAGACAATAAGACCGTGCAATGCAGGTAGGTAATGCCCCGTTACCGTTCCCGCTTGCCTCAAGGGATCGGGCGAGCGGTGCAAGCACTGCGTTCGCCTTTTCCCCCCTCGTCTGCACAAGGAGCGGTTACACGTTGAAACGAGGTCAACGTGAGTCCGCCCCCCGAAGCTCTTACGAAGTCCTCCCGAGGAATAGTGCCCAACGACGGCCTCGCCGCCGCCGTTGCTTCCTCCTTGGGGCTTAGGGCGCATCCGGGTATGCCTCCCATCAGCTTTCCCTCACACGGGGTAGACAAAGCATAATGCAACAAGCCCTTCAAGAAGAAGCCAAGCTTGAAGAATAGGGCATTGAGTTTGGTTAGGGTATTCATACAGGGTAGTTCTCAGACAGCTAGATTTCGATACGGTTTTTTTTCATTCGAAAGTCAGTTTCTTCCATTCTGGTCTGGGAGTAAAAAAAAAAACATAGAATGTACCAGTTGCTTCTCTTCCTGCGCAGATGGTAAAAGCCAATCGAGGGAATGGGTGAAAATTATAGGAATCATGTTATAGGTGGTGCGGCTAGCACCCCATCACTATGTTGATGCCCCTTTCCACCTATACGCCGACAATCATGCTAAATGTATTGTGGCCTTAGGGTTTTGTTACCTTAGGCTCTGTCTACCCCGTAAGGGATAAAGACGTGATATATGTTTGTATGAAATATTACTGGATTAATGCGTAGAAGGTTTTTTTTTTAATTTAGTGTTCTGCTTGTCCATCCTTGCTTCAAAATACATTTTACTGTATGTCTTCATCTTCTGTGACATCACCAAACAAAACAAAGCGACCCCACTAATGGGTTATTGTGCTAATAAATAACAATTAGGCTGTAAGTACCGGACCTACTCGTAACTGTCTCTCATGCGTAAGTATTCCTTTAGTTGGTAGTGTTGCCAGCCTTGAGATGATTGATAATTCCATAATATAGGTAACTCGCTTTTCAGGCCAAGTACACACAGGGTGCCCGGGAGGAACCCGAAGGGTTTTAACAGCTAATTTTTGAGGTTCTAAAGAGTAAAAAATGTTATACAAACAATATATGCCTTTTCTCGTCTCTGGTGAGCTTTAAATGTTCCACGGGAGTTTGTAATTGTGTCGTACAGACACATCATTCAAATAGATGACGCTTGGCGACAAAAATCGCATACTAACAAGGTCACGTGACAGCTAGTTACCCACCTGCTATGGGTGGTGTAGGGGTATAGCACGCGTCACGGTATGATGAGGATCCGGGTTCGATTCCCGGCCATAGCTTTACTTTTCGGATTTTTCTATGTGTTCTAGTTTTCAGAGTCGTTTAAAAATTTAACATTACGTCATATTTTGATTTTTAACTCCTTTTATTTTCATAGAACATTGTTTTACTTCTCTTTGAGAACAGCTGAGCCTTAGTTAGGGCGAGCTGGCATCGTTTGTCATATTTTTTTAATATGACATGAGACAAGATTAAGATTGTACCTACAAAATAATCAAGATCAATTTTTTTCAAGTTTCAACCAGATTTAGTTGAAAAGATGTAGACTAAAATAGAAAGAAATTAATTAAAACTAGACTAAAGAAGAATAGGGCGCGGCCTCAAATAAAATAAAGGTAAAGACACAATTCTGCGAACAACCAAGTGGGTTACACAAATGGACAACTCACGTATAAAAGAGTAATGCTCGACAAGTTTCGGACTAATTCGTAGTCCTTCCTCGTGGAGCGCTCGCCTCAGCGGCGCAAAACTACCCTCGTTTTCATCGTCAGTTATACGTTTGTGTAACAATGATTGAGTCTCACAGTAGTTTCATCTTCAAACAAAGTGAGGTTAAATAAAACAACGCTTTGCTTGTGTGTGTGCATAGCTGAGTGTGTGATGCTTCATGTAAATAGGGTTTAAAAATAGAATAGACCGTTGCGTTTTTTTTACAAACAAAAGTCAACAGCCAGCGTTAAAACGGAATCGCAGCCTAAATTCGAAAAAAGAAACATTTACGAAACAAAAATGGGGCACATCAGAAAAGGCGCGAAACAATCGCTCATTCGTTTCTTTAAAACAAAAGCGGTTTACGCTTCAGGCGAACAGAAAAACCAGAAAGATTACTCACACGTAACAGTCTTCCACACATAGACATAAAGTTGAAAATTCCTTATCTTTTGGTAAAACGTGTCGCGGCATAGTTCAGTACCAACTTACCAGTGTAACTTGAGCTTCCATTTTGAGAGTTTTAGTTAAAAATACATGTTGATAGTTGTGTAAGTCAGATCTTGTTAGTTGGTCGTGTCGTACGTTGCTGGGAACGGTAAAAAATGACACACAGGCTTTGTCAAGTCTTTTGATACTTGATAGCCTTTGAAATGATGCCTAACAGCTGAAACGATACGAAAATGTTATATTTCTGAAACTGTAATTGAATTTTCCGCTCATTATAAGCTTAAGCATGAAGGAGTTGGGTAATGAAAGGAATTAAAACGAGTTCCGGGGAACATTATGAGATGAGTCTTTGTTAAAACACAGGATCGTTTGAACTGAAAATAACGCGCTGTGACATTTATCAGGCGTAAAGTTAGATAATTGCGAAAAATAAATAAAGCAAGTGCCATACTAATATCATTACACACACACACACACACACACATTGACATGGAAGAATATAAAAAAAAAAAAAAATAGTAATTATTTTGAGGCAAACAATGTTTCTTGTTTAAAATCACTTTTAATTCTAGTGTCAAATCTTGCATTAGGTACAAAATATTAAAAAAATACAATTCTAAATTTAAAAACAAATTATAAAAAAGGTCGCTAGTGTTTGCGACAGTTCTAATAGTTTGAGTTTGAGTTTGAAAACCTGCTTAGCGCATATAACAATTTCGTAGGTACTTTGTTGGTATACGTTGGCTATCCACTAAAACCAGAGGGGGCTATTCCGAAATTTGATTTTCGAAGTTCATACCTCCGCTCTCACTCTCAAATTGATGACTTGCGTGAGCGGAACGGCGCGAACGACACGAACTTCGAAAATAGAATTTCTGAGCATAAGCCCAGACTTCGAGTTCAACTCCGCCTTGTTCGAAATTTAAAAGGAAACATATTTTATAGTCAAGTGACCCACAATACCAGAAAAGGTAACAAGCCCTAGTCCACAGCTCGCGCAATAATGGTAAAAGTTGAAACGCCGGTTAAGACCAGCACCAGAACTTACGCCATCTGTTGTCGCGCGCGGGAACCATTTCTCTCGTTTGATTTATAATCGCCCGGCGCTTTCAAGCGCCCCCAGGCGAATGGGGTAAGTGAAAAGTGTAAGTGTCGCATTTTTATTACTTATTAAAAAAACTATCTTCTGCCCGCGACTTCGTCCGAGTACACAAACACAAACCTTCCTCTTGAATCACTCTATTAAAAAAAGCCGCATTAAAATCCGTTGCGTAGTTTTAAAGATCTAAGCATAATATAGGGACAGAGAGACAGAAAGCAGAAAGCGACTTTGTTTTATACTATGTAGTAAGGTTAAAAATTTGAATAGCGCTTTGGCAAAGTGAAATCTGTTAGTTACAGGTTGGATAAAATGAGCTTAATAGTCACAAATATGTGGAACGGAAATTAAAACAGAGCACATTACCATCCTTGGCTTACAACGTTGTGTGAAATCCCATTAAAGACCTTTTGTCTAATCGCGCCTGAAACGTGACACTTCGCAACCTAATATGAGAATAATAATAACAGAAAAAATATTATTGCGCGTTTCAATAAATATTCAATCTCTATAGGCTTCTGCTAACTGTGAAAGGTAAATCGTTGATTATATAGAAATAAAAACGGACGCATTCCAAAATCATTCGTCATTGCATCTAAAAACAAAAGTCGGTCGTTATAAGGTTTCAAATGCAACAGTGTCTGATTTTGAAATGTGTCGCTTTTGTGTTTAATCTGCGAAATGTCAAAGTGGCAGATAAGGACAAACGATTGCTAAGTTAGCAGAAGCCTACAGAGCGTTTATGAATAAGGGGGCGAAGCTATAGGTAATATACAACTCGACCGATATAAGTTTGCACCTCGCTGCTGCTCTAGCCCGCTTCCCTGTTCACCTTCCCGCGATAGCCCTGTCGCGGTCACAATCAGTCTTTGTTGAAATTTAAATTTTTGAACTGATCTTGTTAACGCAAGGTGCAAACTTCGTTCGGTCGAGTTGTACTTTCAGACACTCGTTTCCTATTGGACAAATTCGCGTGCTAGTTGTTATCCAGTAAAACGTCAGGCGCTTGATAATTGAACCACAGTATAGCTCAGGAACTTATCCCGGCGACCAGCTAGAATTGATCTCCAAGAGTTTACACTGAAACACCGGGGACCTGCCACGAAATGGAAACATAGCGATTAGAATTTTTCCTATGCTACCAGAAATCCACTAAAAGGACAAATAACGGAACGCAATACTCATAGATATCAATTAAATTTATTAGATTTAGTCACCCCTTTGTGAGCCTTTGTGACTATAACGAGTTATAGTCCATCCCAATCCATATTATCGCTTTTGTAAACAAACAAATCCCCCAAGTTCATATAAAATTGAAATATACGAGTAATAATCCTAGGTACTATCAAATAAATCAAGAATTTTACTTCTTGATTTTTATACTTATTTTTACGGTTTTACCCGTTGATTTATAACAGATCAGGTCAATCGCTGGTCAGTTTTTTAATCTGCGCAGCATGTATTCGGTTTTGTCCCTGTTCACGCGCAGCGCTGTAATTCTTCTCTACTTTCTGCGATGAGCACTATGTCGTCAGTGTACAACAATGTCCAAGGTGCAGGTTTTTGGATATGTACCGTGATATAGTTCATCGTCAGTGGTATAGTGTCGTTTAGACATCAGAGATTCAAAATACCTAAACACACTCTTACATAATTTCACTAACAATGCAGTCGTGTTCAGATACTTTTGAGCACCTAGACCCCGATGTATCCAATAGCGAGACCTTAAAATTTTAAAAATTAGCACTTTTTCAAATATTTTTTGAACACTAACTAGTTTTTCATTTATTCTTCAGCAAGTCTGTGTAAAGGTTCACTGGTTAATGGATGTTAGAAGTTTAACATACGCCTCACTAATAGAACAGGGGAAACTTGTACTTCAGTTACTTACCGCGACGCATACGAGCCCATAACGTAGCGAGTGTTACGCCCATACTAATATTTTCAATGTGAAAGTAAGTCTATCTGTTAACTCTTGACTCTTAAACTGCTGAACCGACTTAATTGAAGTTTCAGCCCCGAGGAAGGACATAGGATAATTTTTCCCGCGGGATAGCGATAAGAAATTCTGCGCAAACGGATTCGGGAGCTACAGACAAAGTTTATAGCATTTATGACAGATGGTTACAACAGCAAAGAGTAGAAATGTATGACAGAGGATGTAGCGTGGCTTGCTGAGGTTAGCAGATTTTAACATGCAGTATTTTTGATGTTATTCAGCACCCATTCATATGACACTTTTTGTTAAAAAAATATAATACGTAGGTAGTGTGTAGGTAGGTAGGTATGTGTTTTCATGTATAATATATTATGTATTTCAGTACTTAGTATATTAATATTATATTCTAAATTGCACCACCTGCTCAGATCTGTTCTGTTCTCCAGTCCATTATGGTTGCCTGGTAGAGATCGCTCTGTAGCGATAGGCCGCCTATTGTTACCTTGTAATATTCTGTATACCTTTTTTCTGTTTTGGTTGTTATATATGGTGTTCAATAAAGAGTTATTGTATTGTATTGTATTGTACCTACCTGAAATATTAACATCCTGTAATATCTAATATCTGAATTTTTGAAACGGCTCCAACGATTTTCATGAAATTTAGTATGTTTCGGGGGCAATAAATCGACCTAGCTAGGTTTAATTTTTAGAAAACGTAACAAAAAAAAATTGCAAAGCTCGATCATTTTTTGATTACGTACAAAATTGTCGAAGGCTGCCAATTTTAGCGATGGAGGTACTCATAAATTGAGATTATTTAAGTACTTACTAGAAAATGGCCGTTATCAGAGAAAGAGTGATATAAAGCCCGAATGCTAGAGTGAGTAAAATAGAGGCTATTTTTCTCACCTGAGCCTGAATAACTCCCTAAAACTGTATTATTTCTCGTCTCAGTTCTTCGATCTCCAGCCCGGTCTTGCCCCGCAGCACACCGCTTAGTACTGTCTAAAAGGCCAAGTTACCTAACTAGTTGTTGTTGTTACGCTATGCTTAACCTTTTCAACGCCATATATCAGCACCGCAGGTTCAACGCCAACGACCTATTATACAATATACGTCCATTACTACAATGCAAAAGCAACCTTCGTCTAATTGGGTTTAGGTTCAACTTAAGGCATCGCAATAAAGAAGTCTGCCGTATGGGTGACGTCTCTTGTATTTGACATGGCATCGAAAATACATACATATACACAAATCACGTCTTCCTCCCCTACGGGGTAGACAGAGCCTAAGGTAACAAGACCCAAAGGCCACGCTTAGCATGATTGTGGGCGTATAGGTGGAAAGGGGAATCAAAATAGTGATGGGTAGCTAGCCGCATCGCCTATAATGATTCCTATGCCCATTCCCTCGATGGACTTTTACCATCTGCGCGGGAGGAGAAGCAACTGATACATTCTATGCTTTTTCTTTACTCCCAGACCAGCATGGAAGCAGGAAAAAGGTTAATAAAAAACAAATTGTTCATTGACCTCTCCGGCAGTGTGTGCAGCGTTAGAAGGCAACCTTTAGCACCGACACGTGCTCAGCGGCTCGGAAATTAAAAACGTGGCTTTCAAATGCAAAGGGGAAACTTTACCCCGGCGCCATGTTTATTGCGGGTAGTTTTATTTATTACCCCTGTTTCGGGGTAATCTCGACGGCTCTTTTTTATGAAAGGGCCTGTAATTATTGTTTTGTTTCCATGAACGCATACGTTTTCAACAACCTGCTCTGAGGAAATTCTGGAGTCGGTTGGTGGAGCCAGTTTTTCCGGTCTGGTACTACTTAGGGATCTTCAAAAAGCGAATTTACTCTATGTTATGGATGTGTATGGGTGGATGGATTTCCATCAGGCGACACTAACACAAAAAAAATACCTACCTATAGCGAAACTTATATTTAATAATATCAATCACAATTCATAGGTACTGATATTATAAATGTGAAAGTGTGTCCGTCCATTACATATTCGCGCTTATTTAAACCACTAAATCAATTAACGGGCATTTACAAAAAACGTGTACCCTTTTTCCAACAAGATTACCTTAATTTCCCATACAACTTTTTCGTGTAAGTTTTGTGCCGCCCCATATAAATCGTATGAAAATAGTGTCACAAAACTGACAAAAAACCAATGGACACTTTTTTCTTTACTAAAATAAATAGTGCTAATAATTCTGATTCAGAAATACCCAAAATGTTATCATTTTTGAAAATGTCCTAACACGAAATATTGTGTTATGAATGTATTTCGGTACCGGGAAAGGACATAGTAGTTTTTAGTACGGGAAATCTATAAGAAGGTGAATAGCGTGGTGAAATTTACTACGAAGATGCGATACCCTATTGATAATATAATTCTTTCCCCTGACAATAGTTCTCTATTCAATTTAAATTTATCTATTTATTTACTTTCACGAACAATTTTCTTTTTTTTTCCACATAACCTCAATTGACTGCAACCTGAGCGCCACAATTAATATCATTGTATCCATACTAAACTAAATACCCGGTAGAATAGCAAAATGGTGGTCAGATAGCGCCCCAGGGAATTGTTTCGACAAATTGGGACTTAGGAATTTAATATAAATCCGGGGGTGAAAAGGGGTTGCCCTGGCCTCACGATTATTAGTCTTGGATGCCTAAAATTCCACTCGTCTCGCTTTGAACAGGCCTGTATTAGCTGGAGTCAAGGATCAGGATTTTGCTCAATGAACACCGGGGTATTAGTATGATCACAATAGAAACACGTAAAGCATAAAGGAATTAGCAAATTAAGTGAAAATGTTGGGTCAACAAATAGCCTGGTGTTTAGAAAAACTGACAACAAAATTGAGATTTCGGATGTCCTTAATGGTTATTTGCGCGAAAAGTTACGTTTTTTTTATAAAAAAAAAACCATTTATTTCGTGTAACTAAGTGACACATATGTTGTTAGTACTACTTACACTAAGGGGTTAGTTACAATTAGATGCACATAACACATACAATAAACGTAAGATGGGGCACATACAATATTACCTCATTATTACACTGGTGGGCGCATGTAGTTCCCCACAATGTGTCATATAGGCACAATCCATCCTGCCCGCGATCACACTTAAGAAGGAGTAAAAAAAAAAGGCTAAAAAAAAAGCTAAAAAAGGCTAAAAAAGGTTGGTAACAGTTCGTCCATGTTCATAAATAATCTACAAAACTATTAGGATACTAACTGCTGCCCGCTTCGTCTGCAAAAAATTAGTTTTTCGCTATCCCGCGGGAACTATGCAATTTTCCGGGACAAAAAATAGCCTATGTGTTAATCTAGGATATCAGCTATCTCCGTTCCAAATTTTATCCAAATCCATACAGCAGTTTTTACGTGAAAGAGTAGCAAACAACCATCCATCCATACTTACAAACTTTCGCATTTATAACATTACTAGGATTAAGTAGGATACACTTACCTTTTGTCATGTCCACAGGAATGATGTGAACAAAATAATGTGTTGTCTAGAGTGAATGTGCCATCTATCAATCCAATTCCATTCCATTTACCATTCATTGCATCGGTTCATAAACCGAATCAAAAACTACGGAAGCGAATTTTAGAACAGTGAAAAATACTATCGATCAAACCAGACATTTTGAATGATTTGGTTATTTACAAGGTTTTATTTTAACTTGCAATGTTTGTTTGTTTGTAAGTATCTTGTAAGGTAACCAAGGGCCCTGGTCAAAAAAATGGGTTTCCACTACTATCTAAACTGGTTAGGTTTTCGAAAGTTCAGCTCGATCGAGATTTTCTGGTAAGGATACGAGGGTCCCCTGAACTTGAGAGCCCCAAGGCACTGCACCGCCTAGCCCCTAGGTAGCTACGCCACAGCTTGCATATCAGATTAAAGTTTTATTTGACCCACGTCCAGAGTGGCTGGATAGACGTAAAATTTGGGGCATAATTATGTAAATCCGGTGCAATATCGGTGACAATTTGATAGAGAAATTCTGATCCAAACCATGAACCGTCTCCGCAGGAGGAAACTCGTCAACTAAATAAACTGTCAGTCGACTTGAAATGTGGAACGCATAGTGTAGAATGCATGCAAGTCTAGTCAATAAAAAGCTTGTCTTCAGCAACGCAACAGCAGCACAACAGCAGTGTAATAGCAGCGCGACAGCTGTATAAAAACAGCATCATAGCAATGCGTCAGCAACGTGGCTGCAGCACGACAGCAGGTGACAACAGCGTGATAGTAGCGCAGCAGTAGCGCGGCAGCAGCGCGAAAAACGCACGACAGCAGCATGACAACAGCGTGATAGCAACGCTACAGCAGCATCAGATGCCTGTAGCAGCAGTGGGAGCGCCTCCCAGTTATTATAAGAGGCATAAGTTATGTATTGTGGCTTTCAGTGATTGTAATTTTTAAACTCACTCGTCCATCCCTAATATAATACTCCTTTCATCCACTCAAAGGTTGACTGGAAGAGATCCCTTAAAGGGATAAGTCCACCTTTGTGCATGTATCTCAGTGTTTGTCAATTGTATCTCTCTTGTTTATTTTGCACAATAAAGAGTTTACATACATACATACATATGCTGCTGTCGTGCTACTACCATGTTGCTTGCGATCAAACGTGAATGCGTCCTTATGGCACCCCAACATTAGTTTCTCATTGGTGATTGTCAGCATCTTAACTTTATAATATAAACGATAAAATAATGAAAGATGTAGCCTCGTTGTTACCAAGTATATTTTGAAATGCATTTTTCCTTTTCTCGTTAAAAGAAATAGCCAATACAAATCTAATTTGACGCGAGCATTGAAATGCAGGCGGCATTTTAGCACCGCCCGGCAGATTCCTATCAGCTAAGCGCAGAAAATTACACTTTCTTCGGCGACCTTAGCGGTAATTTGTTTTATTTAACGTATTAAAATATAAGGCATTCACGATCTACGCATACAAATTAGTTCGTGACCTAGACGCTCCGACTTTGTGCAAACTTTCTACTTTAATAATGTTTATCGGCTTTAAATTTGCTGTAGCGAGTGGACCAGGGGCAGATAATCAGTGTTATTAAAAAGTATACTATGGTAGGCGTTTCGTGTATATACAATGAAATTTATTTCATCGCTTGGTGAGACCCAGAGGCTGTAGATATAGTGGTTATTCGTGCTCTCGACCGACTTCAGCGGCCGACGTCAGCGTGGGACGAAATCAAGCCTAAGGAACTCAGAATCGCTATCACATTCACCACTTCGTTCTATCAAATTGTAAAGGAAGAGGAAAGAAAGAGATGGCGAATAGACAAGCTCGAGCGTTAGACAAGTACAGTTTGACAACAAAAATAATGCTACACGATGTACCTGCGCAGTATACCAATTTTAGTAGCGCGGGAAACTCTGGCGCTGTTATTGGTCGATCGATTTCGTACCAACAATGGCAAAATCGTGTAAGCGGGACAGAGCTAAGAATGCAAAGCAAGCAATACTCTGCCAGTTGTGCTTGCAAATAAAGTTCAATATAGATTATTTACACGTTCGGCTACCATCGGAAATTGGTCTGCGCTTCTCTGCGCAAACGAATACTGCCGATGCGCATTATATTTGTTGTCAAACTGTAAGTTACTGGCTAATTTAGACCAACAACGCTCGTTATAAAAAGAAATTTTCACCAAAGCTCTTTAACCCGTTGTGACGTAATCTCAAAAATAACCATTACAATAAAACTTCTCTGCACCTGCAGTATCAGTGCCTCAACGCACTAAATCCTCTCCAACCTTTATAACAAAGGAAAACGTGACTACAAGTAACACAGTATGACATAACAACTCCTAAGGAACCTTAGGTAATACAATATTCCACGGACCGTCCTTAACTAGCAAAAATGTCACCGTAACAACTAGAAGTGACATTGTGGGAAGTGCTTGCTCGTAAAAACGGCGCTAGATGCGCTTCGCCGCCTTTTATGTGCTAGCAAATATAGGGAAACTTTTTAGAACACGGCATATCCTAGTAACTTTGACAAAGTCTCATCTAAAAAGCGGCTAACGCTGCAAAAGGAATCAGAGTAAAGCAGCTCACGGTTGAAAATACAAGAAATCGTAGCCGTAAAAGAAGGGTTTTAGACGGTTGTGTTGTGTTAAAGTTTGAAGGGTATGTATTTACCGCGTTTTAAGTTAGCATGTGGTTGGTCCTGTTTTAAGGAAGCTGTTTTGAACAGGTTTTACAAAACGCACTGATTATTATGAGGGCCTGAGAACCTCCGCAATATAACGGTAAAACTTTTCACTTGAACGGTAACACACACACACACACACACACACACACACACACACACACACACACACACACACACACACACACACGCGCACACACACACACACACACACACATACACACACGCACACGCAAAAGCACACGCAAACGCACGCGCACGCCCACGCGCACGCTTTCTATTTCTTCTTTTTTATTTTTATTCTTGTATTTTCAGTACTTCGCTTGGCACTCGCGATACAGACCCAGAGTCTAGTGTGAAGACCGCTGCTTCACTTACCGCATAAAATGTCATCCACCTATCTCTATGTAACAATGTGTCCTTTGTAAAATATTATGCACTTTGTAACTTCTGTGGTGAAATATAGTTATTCTTATAAGTAGGTAAAACAGTAACCTTACTGTAGTATTTAGTAACCGTGAGTAACTCCAATTCTCTGTTATTCAAATATTTATTTTCCCTCTAAGAAAAGGCATCTGATATGAAAGACTCGACACGCATTGGATCAATAGAACCCCTGAAATAAACAATTGAAGGGTGGTAAACAAGAAACAGGCCTAATAATGGTTTTATCGCGGGAAAAGGGTAGTTATATTTTACTGCCTTGTCGTTGGAAATGTAATGCTGCAGGCGGTAAATAAATATAAAGTGTGGTAAGGTTTGTCCACACTTGTATCATTGTAGCGTATCGTATCTAGTAGGCGTATTCTAAAAATGGACGCTTCCTTATTTATGAGGTATTACTGAAACCACGTCCATACCTTCACAGCCAATAGCCTAACATATTGGAACTCTGTATCCTCTTATATAGCGGCCTACCTTGTATCAAGTTACAACTGCGTATCGTGATGCAGTATTGAAACACGTCTGTAATTATAATTAGGTCTACCAATAGGCATAGCCAATACACGAGTGTGTGCGGTATTAGAGATACGAAACGAAATCGCGTATCTTTTAGCATGTAAACCAATGTAAACATACGTTGGTGCTAAGCGATGGTATCTCCATACGATACGCAAACGCTACAAGTAAAAGCTTAAGTGAATTTATTCATTTGTTTTCATTAACTCTAGTTGTTATTGGTCCGTTAAAGAATGGAAAATATCACACACACACACACACATACACACGAAAATCACGTTTATGTCCCTTACGGGGTAGACAGAGCGTAAGGTAATAAGACCTAAAAGCCACATTTAGCATGATTAGAAATATATCATAATTACTCAAACGGATAACTCACGTATAAAAGTCGAGTTATGCTGCATGAGTGGTGTTCTTTCCGCCACCGCCGGGGCGAGCGCTCCAAGAGGTACGACCACGAACTAGTCCGAAACATGTCGAGCATCGACAATACGCGCATTATCTGTTAGTGCAATTATGATTGAGTCTCACGGTAGTTTCATGTTGAAAGATTTATATATTATTTGGATCTAATTAAGTTACAGATGAATATTTAACCCATCGGGGGTATGGGCAAAAGTCTTTGGAATCATGTTATAGGCGATGCGGCTAGCAACCCATCACTATTTTGATTTCCCTTTCCTCTTATACGCCCTTAAACATGCTAAACGTGGCCTTACGGTTTTGTTACCTTTGGCTCTGTCTACACAGTAAGGGATAAAGACGTGATATATGTATGACATACATATGTATGTGTGTATGTATGAGTGTTTAACACTCTTTGATTTAGGTTTGGTGTTGGTATTTATTCAGTAGGTAAATTACTTTTTTAAATCCATATTATATTTGGTTTCATTTACTAACTAATCAAATCTTGCAATTTGATTAAGCCCAGTATAGCCCAAACTGAATTTCATAGAAATAAAGATATTAATTCGGCCGTTCCTTTATGTTTATGAGGTGTCAGTTTATATGTATAAAATTTGAACAGGCTTTGTGCAATAAAATGTGACAATGTTAATTTAGAATATACATAGGTACACATAGGTACATTCCAATCCATTTCAATGCTACACACATACATAAATCCCATCGTTATCCCTTACGGGGTAGACAGAGCCTAACGTAACAAGATTAGGCCACGTTCAGCATGATTCAACGATTTTGCAAATAAACAACTCTCCCAAAGTTAATATAATAACCATTGTATGATTGTTAGAAAATGTCGTGGGATATCAAGAATGATCCTTCAACATTCCGGTGGATGAGATGCTTAATGTTTCTCTTTCTCTTTCTTTTTCTTTCTTTCTTTTCTTTCTTTTTATTGCATATAGTGGTGATTGTGTGGGAATTTAGATGGAAATGGTTTATATCATAGATTAGATTAGATTATTTATTCATTCGATAAAAATTACATCATATTGTTCACTGTCAATTTAGAAGAATTTAGATTGAAATCGTCAAGAGTCAATAAAATTAAATTAAATAATACAAATCAATTGAATATTACAAAAATGTCAAAATCAAAAACATAACATGAACAACAATAATAATGAAACATATGTCATGTGTGCGTTGCCAGCCTGATGGGCTAAAATTACCACATGCCGGAAGCAGCGCAAGCACTGCTGCTTGGCGGCAGCATTAGCAAGAAACCTCGCTGCGCTTTAGACGGACCTTACACTCGCAACTTACACGTTTTGATTTTTGGTAGCCCGCCCATACTCTAGTTTAGTTAGAGCCCGCCTTTCTAGTGCCAGAATTTTATTCATTTAAATTCAAGAGTGCAATAGACCCGATGTATACGAGTAGTATAGACTACAAGCCCATGGACAAAAAAACATGTGAAATGAACCAGCGTGAAACACGCTTAGAAGGCTGTTACTATGTCATAAAATAACTCTGAGCGCTATGCCGTCTTTTCTGAGCGGTACATTTATGGAATTTCTCAGGTACAAGTGAGGAATTAAGACTAATTATAAATTTACGGCGTTTTTATAGCTTATAGATAATTAAAAATAAATGTCGAAAGACCTAGGGCTGCTTTAAAGTGGTGGTGCCGGAAGTTAGTGCATTTTATTTTTTCAACGTGTGGGAAAAAATCTGTACCGCTCAGAAAAGACGGCATAGCGCTCAGAGTTATTTTATGATATAGTAACAGCCTTCTACGCGTGTTTCACGCTGGTTCATTTTACATGTTTTTTTGTCCATGGGCTTGTAGTCTATAGTGGCGCATTGCTCTTTTGTTCTTCCGCAGTGGACAGACCCCCAAAGCCAGCGTCCCGTATAATTTAATATTCAATTACGGTAATACCCCGCTCGGCCGGAGTTAAGATGCTAATACCAGTGGCTTGGTATTTTCATCAAAATCTTTTGCATAGATGTCTTCATCCGATACTTAAGCCCCGCTGTATTTACATAGACTTCTAAACGCTGCGAATACCCTTAAATTTGCATCGAAATGAGCGTGAAATGACCGGGACCGGCATTAGAGCGGCGGATGAACGGACCTTCGTTCTTTTGTCTATGTGTGGCCGCCATTTTGTAGCGGCGGCCATTTTGTGAAGAGTTTTTGTGATTTAAATTTAACGCACTAAAAAACGCTTGTTAACATAATAAGTTTACTTAATAGGTCGTTTGTGTTTTAAAAGAGTCTAATTTACATAAAATATTAGCCCTAGCTGGTTTGTCAAAGAAATTATTTTTCTTTTTCTATTTAAAAGAAACATGATGCTTATTAATTTGAATATTACTAATTTCAACATTTGTAAATACAATAGTACTTAATGTCAATTACTGCGGCAAAGTCCTAAAGCTTTCCTGTGACTTTTCGAGGTTTTGTGTAAATGCAAAAAGATTCTTTTTTTCAACCGAAAAATTCTCCTTACCCTTACATAGCTTACATACCTCTAAAAGGACCACGGATGGGTAGTAAAATAATTTAAATTCTGCAGTTAGCAATGCAGAGTAGGTTTGAAATTGACTACTGTAACTACCCCTAGTCGTATCTAACTGAGTACGGCCCAAGTAACAAGAGTACGGCTCAATTTAAAGTATTTTTCTAGTAGCTAACACTCTCATGTTCGTTGTGTTACACTATAATCGGTGCTCGAATGCTTTTGCAGCGATACTTATTCAACGAGTGTAGCCATTAATGAGTGCAATTTATCTATTCAAACGGGTTTATGCCACCCACATGTCATGTGAATCACATTATGATTGTTGTCACGTAATTGTGGCGTAATACTACGATTTTGAATGGTTACAGGCTGAACGGGAAAATAAAATAGACGTCTATTTAGACATGCACGCATGCATGTACCTCAGTGTTTGTCAATTGTATTACTCTTGTTTATATGTTTATTTCTATCCCGCAGGAATGACGCAATTTCTTGGGAAAAAGTAGCTTATGTGCTCCACGATATGATCTGTCTCTGTACCAAATTTCAACCAGATCTGTTCAGCTGATCTGGTGTGAAAGAGCAAATAACATCCATACCATATAGTAGGACATGATATTTGCACATCACTATAGTTTACGGAAGACGATACCTTCGCTTTCGGCGAATGCATTTGTTTAAAGTATTTTAAACGCTAGAAGAGCTTCTGAATTGGACCCTTGTCGCAATAAAGCACGTGGTGGGACAACGGACGCATTCCGATGTCTCGCGGGTTCATTCTAAGCTGCTTAGAAATATAAAACTATTTTATTGTTAGTTTTCTAGAGATCCGCTTTTTAGATAACATTTTGCTAAATTTACCCACTGCGTAGCTTGATAGGTTATGGTTTTCAACGTCATGTTGTACATTATTTAAGTTTTGTTCTATGTTTCCCGCTGCAGCAGTAACGGCTATGTCACCCAAAAGACGTCCACTGCTGGACAGGTTCAGACAGGACAAGGCTCTCCGCTCAGACCGGTCTTGTGCTTTCCGCATCCACCGCGATCCCGCGATCGTGATCAGGTCGTCGCTCCATATGTTGGAGGCCTACCGACAGCTCTTCATCTCGTTATGTGTGTATATATATCAAGTTACGTACCTATAGTTACATTACGAAGTAATTTTTTCTTTACTCCCAGACCAGCATGGGTTCATAGTTTCATCACGCGTTTTTTTTTTAATTTTTGGTTATCTATCTATTAGTGATTGACTTATTGCAACCAAAACAGTTTTCTTTTCACAACTACATCGTTCTCGAGCTCCTATCTCCTAATTCAATGAAACTTTAATAAAACTACTCCTTTTTTCTGCGAAATCATCGATATCTGGTAACAGTCTTAATAAATCCGCTGTTATCCAGGGCTGTAACGTAAATCGTCGATTAACCCTCTTATATACTTAACTTATCCTTTAACATATAACCATGAATGATGCTTATAACGTGAGCCGTCTTAATATAGAAAAAGATTTTATGGTAACAAGGAAGTGACGGAATAAATTGTGAAGTGATATCAAAGATTTTCCACACGCATTGTTTGTTACAAAATGATTCTAAGAGTAATGTAGCCAGAGCAAGAGTGTAACTGACAGCTGTCATATCTACAGCAGGTTTAAGTAGCACCCAAACAATTTAAATATATAATGCACTGCACACCCTCGATGGTCTTTTACCATCTGCGCGAGAAGACAAGCAACTGGTACATTGTATGTTTTTTCTTTGCTCCCAGACCAGCTTGGACTAAGTACAAACTAAATTGAAAAAAAAAAACAAAGTAAAAGATTGTACGCTGCCATATCTGCATACTTTTACGAGGTTTATCAGGTCCCCGTGATCAGAAAAGGCATCGTCTTAGAGATGTTTAGAATTGTCATTGGTTCTATATGTAAGACTGGCACAATTTCAGCTAAATACGGCAGTTCGAAGCTGAAAAATTAAACTTCAAAGATTTGATGCCATTGTTTAGCTAGTACTGACTTTACTAGACTGTACTTTTACACAAACGGGTCAAATTTGTTAACGTGGATGACGATACATTAGAAGTAACAAGACAGTATGTATGTATGTATGTAAACTCTTTATTGCACATAAAAAATTTAAAAATACAGAAATACAGAAAAAATAGTACAAAGGCGAACTTATCCCTAAGAAGGGATCTCTTCCAGCTAACCTGATACAGAAAGGAATAGTTACAACCAAAAGGCAAGCAGTCATTATTATGCGCAAATAAAGTAGTATTAATACTTAATAAATTAACAACTAAAGTACATTATAAAACCATAATAAAATAATATATAAATAAAGTAATAAAATTTAACCAATAAACTTACATAAACACTATCGAATATCAAATAACATAAATAAATACTCGAACTAAAAAACAATTATGAAAGGCAACTACCGTCTCAGGTGCCAGTGCTTAGCCACAACAGTAGTAAGTAATAGTAGTAACAGCAACAGCAGCAGTAGCAACAGCAGTAGTCATCATCAGAAGACGTCCACCTTAGCACACCACTATGAACGACAACTCGCCACACATCCACCGGTTTCTCGCCACTTTTACGATGTCGTCGGTCCGCCTAGTGGGAGGCCTGCCAACACTGCGTCTTCCGCGTGGTCGCCACTCGAGAACTTTTCCCCTCTAACGGGTGTCTGTTCTACGAGCGATGTGGCCTGCCTATTGCTATTTCAACTTACTCTTCGAGCTATATCGGTGACGCTCAACAGTAGTTGTAGTAGTTATTGTAGCAGTAGTAGTAGTATTAGTTTTTGCGCTTACTGTGTTAAAATATTTGTTGCTTTTCCGGAACATTGCAAGAACTTCTTTGTATATCATTATAATTCGTCTCAGCTAACACTACATTCCCAACTGCAAGCAATTAAAACTCTTAATTAAATACAGTCAAAGTTTCCTTTACAATAACGTGCTTCATCAGGATTCCTCTCGTTAACTTTTCTCGCGGCACGGTCACAATTTCCACTCCGAGTTTAAGGTTTTACTGTTAATGACTTAGCGTTGGATGCTTTGGGCACTCTTGCTACATGCTGGTTTTTTTTTTCTAATGTTCTTCTGTACCCAAAAGGGTGAAAACGGGACCCTATTACTAAGACTCCTCTATTTTCGTCTGTCTGTCTGTCTTCTGTTTCTCATGAATCATGATAGCTAAACAGTTGAAATTATCACAACTGATGTATTTCTGATGCCGCTAAAATTCAAACTTTTTTACGTATGCCTGTTTATGTAAGTAACCAATATAAACCGATCTCACACTGCCTACATTTTGCTTAAGAGCTCTGTTAACGCTGGATTTTATACTCACTTGCCGAATATGTACGATATTTTCGGTGCGCGAGTGCGACTTGCACTTGGCCGATTTTTTTTCTAATGTTCTTCTGTTTATTACCACAGAACTCCGTCAGTCAAATTATTTTTATTGTTGGTAAGGGAATACTTCCAGTTTGATTCCGTTAACACCCAAATCAGGATCTGATGACGAGATTTTGAAGAAAGTGAAGGAAGTCTTTCGTGAGTCACAGACGGTTCTGGCTGAAAACCAGTGCTGCAAGTGTCTAACACCTCAGCGTAATGCTGAGTTAGCGACCGTTTCACTTTTGCAAAGACACACACAACGCTGAGCATCTATTTTTAATGTCTGTGTTTTTTATCTTGTTTTTTTTTTCTATATAATTGTGTATATTCTCTTATATTTGTGTGTCTCGCAAAAAGGAACAAATGTCTTCTTTCTTTTTACATAACTTATTTATAGGTGTCGCAATAGCGATTTATAGTTAGGGAGCTGGCGAGCAAAATTTCTATATGATCAGCACACAAGGCAGACGTTATTAATAGTGATATTTATGCCCTAAGAAACATCAAGGACCTAGTCTGCCACCATGGTTGCGCTGCGTTGTAAATTTACAGCGTTTCAAAAATGTAAAAAAAAAAAGGTGTGCTATATTATGCGCACACGTCTGCCTCTGGGGCTGATGATCACAGTCATCCTGGAAACACAAAAAATCGAAAAGGCAGACATCCAGGGCTCTGACTTTTTTAGTATTTAATTTTTTAATTTCTTTTTATGATTTTAAAAAATGTATATGAAGTGCACACTTGGCAGATTGGTATCGTTCGATCAATAACAATGAGAGGAACCACGGAAAAATAGTCTGCCACCATGATGGCGCTGCGTTGTAAACTTACAGCGTTTCAAAAATGTAAAAAAAAAAGGTGTGCTATATTATGCGCACACGTCTGCCTCTTGGACTGATGTTTGAATTCCTTATGAAAACCAAGAAAATCGATGAGGCAGACGTTCAGGCCTCTGATATTCCAAAGGCAGACCGTTTGATTTTTTTTCTGAATTGAATTGATTTTTTTTGCATAGATGAAGCTGAAGCTCCATAAGTTTAATCGTTACCGTGAGTTTAGAGAATAATATTAAACAAAATTATAAGAATAAAACTAAACAATAACAATAATCCCATGCAATAGGTACACACGGCAATATAATCAGGTAAGCACCTACGCACGCTCGCGCCGTATCTATCCTGCTTACCGAATAGCTTTGCCTGCTGTCTCTTGATTCCGTGAATTTCAAACAGTTATACAGCTGAAAATCAGTGAGCAAAGTGTCTGCCTCATTTTTTTTCGAATCCACGGAGTCATGGTGAATCGAATGGGCGCAATGAGAACCGTGTGCAAATGACTTAGTAGAGTTTTTTTTTTTTACATTTTTACAACTCCGTCCCATGATAATGCAGAGTCCTGAATGTCTGCCTCTTCGATTTTCTTCGTTTTCAACATGATTGTGACCAATGAACTCCAGAGGCAGACGTGTGCAAATGACTTAATACCCCCATTTTTTTAAGCAACTTCAATCCGCTGTAACGCGAAAACGCAGCGACATAGGACCTTAATTGATTGAACCAAATCGATTCGTAATGATTTAAACTGCACTCCACCTCGACGTGAAACGTGTGCAAATCATATACCGAAATGCTCGCCAGCTCCCTAACTATTAGGTATATTTACCTGACCTGTGACCTGTTTGTGACCTGAGTGCAAATCGCGGTCTTTTCAAACATTATTGTTATCTCGAATATTCCAACACTGGTTCTGTGAGACCGACATTACCGAGAGTATCTCTCCAAGCGCACGTAGAGTTTTGGTACGTAGGTTAACAAAGGTGGCGAGTTGGCTTCTCGTAACGTTCAACGTGACTGCAAGATGATTCTATATGTTTGTGCATTCTTAATTATACATGGCTAACCACGTTTTGTGGTTGCATCCAGTGATCGGAACCGGTTTCGAAATACCAGTTAATATCGTTCAGAAAACCGGTTTAATTACGTTAATTGGATTAACCGGTTAATGGAGGGAACTAAATTAAAATAATTCCGGTGATCAGTTAATATAAAGAACAAAATTTTGGAGCTCGCGCTTACCGATACGAAACCGATTTTACTCAAAGCAACGCCACCCCCACCGCGCCGCACGCGCTGAGTCACGCCGCGATGCTCTTTCTATTCGGTCCCTGCATGCGCTGGCTACAAAAAATGTTTGAAAAGAGATGATAAGTGATGGCGTTTTAACCCAAGTTAACCGGTTCTTCCATCTGGTCTGGGAAAAAAAAAACATAGAATGTACCAGTTGCTTCTCTTCCCACGCAGAGATAGTAAAAGCCCATCATGGGAATGGGCGACAATCTTAGGAATCAATGTTATAGGTGATGCGGCTAGCAACCCATCACTATTTTGATTCCCCTTTCCACCTATATGCGCCCACGATACGACCCCATAAGGGTAAAAGACGTGATTTATGTGTGTACATGTATGTATGTAACCGGTTAATTTCGCTCAAAAAACCTGAATTGATGCGAAAACCGGTTTCTTTAATAACCGGTTAAAACTGGTAACCGAACCGTTAACTGCAATCGATTTCGGTTTCGGTCACTGACCGCTGCTTGGCATCAGGATTAGCGAGTAAGACGGTAGTAGCCACCCGGAAGGAACTTACACGAGGTCCGACCAGCCGACAAATATTGAGAGCGTCCTTAAATTCTATATTGGCAGTTCAATCCTTTCAGGAAAAACTCTTTCCTACTCAGTGACTGGAATAATTACTTACGCCAATTGTACACTCAAACCATTTGATCCCTGGTCCACCGTAGAACGTTCTCACAGTAAACGTCACGTGATTTTCCTTGTCAATTCAATGTGACGCCACTAGGACATTAACTGTGAAAGAGTTCCACAGTGGGTCAGGAATCAATTTTTTTGATGGTACAGTGACAAGCTGATGTAACTTGTTATGATACGTTGGGTAGTTGAAGATATTGTTATTATTTGCTACAGTGATTTGCGTCTACTGTTGCTGGTCTGGGACCAAAGAAAAAACATAGAAGGTACACGGATTGCTTCTATTCCCGCGCTGGTAAAAGCACATCGAGGAAGAGGGCGACAATCTTAAAAAATATGCTATAGGCGACGCGGCTAGCAACCCGTCGCCTTTACGTCTTGTTACTCCGTCCGTCTGTCTGTCACCAGGCTGTATCTCATGAACCGTGATACTTAGACAGTTGAAATTTCTAGAAATGATGTGTCCCTGTTATCGCTATAACAGCGAATCCTTAAAACAAAATAAAATAAATATATCCATACAACAGACATGATTTTTTTGCCGTTTTGTAGACAATGGCACAGAACCCTTTGTGCGCGAGTTCGATTCGCACTTGGCCGGTTTTTTCATTATTCTAAAGGATTTTGTTTTTACCTGAGTATTTCATTAATTTCAGCTTCATAATGAAAGAATTTTTCAAATCGGTCTCCAGTAGTTTCGGTGCCTATTCAATGCAAACAAACAATCAAACCTTTCCTTCAACATGAAACTACCGTCAGACTCAATCACAGTTATAAGTGAAAAGCTAAGTAAACGCCCATATGTATGTGTGAGTAATGTGTGCGAATAGACAAATCGACGTTCCAAATTTGAAAAATGACTTAAGTCCCATATCAGTTCTGTACACTACTACATACAACAGGTCATTTACTTAACATACATACATAAATCACGCCTTTATCCCTTACGGGGTAGACAGAGCCTTTTTTAGGGTTCCGTACCTCAAAAGGAAAAAACGGAACCCTTATAGGATCACTTTGTTGTCCGTCTGTCTGTCCGTCCGTCCGTCCGTCTGTCAAGACCCTTTTTCTCAGGAACGCGTGGAGGTATGAAGCTGAAATTTATATCAATTACTCAGGTTTACTGTCCCTTGAAGCTGTGAAAAAATCAAACTTCTAAGCCAACGCAATCAAAAGATACAGCCGTTTATGCCGCAAATTTCCGCAAATTTTCAACTCTCAAGGGAATCAAAACCTACAAGGTACTTCCCGTGAACGCAGAATCTTGAAATTTGGTATGAAGGTAGGTCTTATAGCACAGATTAAAGAATAATTGCGAAAACCGTAAATGTGTATGTATGTCTGTATATAGCAGTGACCAATATAAAGTAACCCCACACTGCGTACATTTTGCTTTGGAGCAGGGCTCTGCTTACACTGGTTTAAAGATATTTATAGATAATGATACGGAACCCTCGGTGCGCGAGTCCGACTCGCACTTGACCGGTTTTTTTTTTAACGGAGAGGAAATCTTTATGGATGCCCTATGGGGTAGACAGAGCACAAGACCTAAAGACCACGTTTAGCATGATTGTGGGCGTATGGATGGAAAGGGGAATATAACCCCTAACATGATCCCTAAGATTTTCGCCCAATCCCTCGATGGGCTTTTACCATCTGCGCGGGAAGAGAAGCAACTGGTACATTCTATGTTTTTTCTTTGCTCCCAGACCAGCATACTTAACTTAAGTTAACACAAATACACAAACGGATAACGCAAGCGCTCCATGACGAAGGACTGCGAATTAGTCCGAAACTCTAACATTAAGGTCCGACCACACCGGTGCGTAAGATGTTGACGGTGCTTTTACGTGACGCCTACGTCACTGCGTTTACGCGGCGGTGTAATCGCTCCTTTACTCGGCTTTTAAACGTGAGTTACCCCCTTATTCATAAACGCTCTATAGCAGTGGTTCCTAACCTGGGGGTAATTACCCCCGCAGGGGTAAAACGAAGATTCTAGGGGGGTAACACGGGATGGCACGAAATAGTATTAAAATAGCAATAAACAAAATAATAGTACGGTTAACTCCGAGATTTATATATTACTTTACTTACTAGTTACCTAAACGTGCAATTACTTACATAATAAACATATTTTCGTTCGAATTGGTGTGGTTTTAATTATTTTAAATTAGCTAGGGGTAAACTCAATTCCCATACTTGTTCACAGGGGTAGTGACATTGAAAAGGTTAGGAACCACTGCTTTATAGGCTTCTGCTAACTTAGCAATCGTTTGTCCTTATCTGTGAAAGGTAAATGTCTAAGTGACAGATAAGGACAAACGATTGCTAAGTTAGCAGAGGCTTATAGAGCGTTTATGAATAAGGTTATACGTTAGCGTGCGGACGTGGACACTCACAGGAGGACTAGTCCATTTTTTTTTTTTTTTTTTTTTTTTTATGTGAATAGGAAGGCAAACGAGCAAGTGGGTCACCTGATGGTAAGTGATCACCACTGCCCATAGACACCCGCAACCCCGGGGAGATTGCAGATGCGTTCCCAACCTAGAGGACTAAGATGAAATGCCTCTTGTGCCCATAATTTCCCCGGCTGTCTTACTCTCCACACCGGAACACAGCAGTGCAAGCTCTGCTACTTAGCGGCAGGATTAGCGAGTAAGATGGTGGTAGCGATCCGGACGGACCTTGCACAAGGCCCTACCACCCGCATAAGTTCAAAGTCGCCCAGCGTGCTATGGAGAGGGCTATGCTCGGTATCTCGTTGAAAGATAGGGTCCGCAACGAGCATATCAGACAAAAGACAAAAGTCGTTGACATAGCCCGAAGGATTAGTACGTTGAAATGGCAATGGGCTGGTCACGTTTGCCGTAGAACTGACAACCGTTGGAGCAAAAGTATCCTAGAGTGGAGACCACGTTTGGGAAAGCGTAGCGTGGGACGCCCTGCGACGCGTTGGACGGATGACCTTAGGAGGACAGCTGGCAGTGGCTGGATGAGGGAAGCCCAGGATCGCGAAATTTGGCGCAATATGTAGGAGGCCTACGTCCAGCAGTGGACGGACAATGGCTGTAGATAGATAGACGTTAGCGTAACTACAAATGTTTCCTATATATAACATAACCTTAACCTTATGCTTCTGTTTCAGTGTTCCGTTAAGGGCCCATGTCACTCCATTTTTAAATCAGCACAAAATCTTAAAAATGCAGCACCGGCGCAAGCTCCATCTCGCTTGCCTCCTCTTTGGAGTTTTAAAGCACAAATCTCCACCATATCTGTATGAGAAGTTGTCTTGGTCAGACGGGCACAGGGCACGTAGAGCTCGGCAGTGTAGTGTGCAGTTGTTAACACCTCGCCACGCTACAGCTGCCTTCAGAGGCAGTTTTCGTTACATGGCAACGAAATGTTGGAACAACATTCCACCGCCAATCGCCAATTAGGAACCTGCAAAATGTTCATGGTTTCAGGAAAAAACTTAAAGCACACATGTTTGAGCATCAACGAGGGCAGGAAGCTTTGTCTCTCGACACTAGCTGCATTTAAAATAACTATTTAGTTTAGTTATGATTCATATATAGGTATAACAACACACCTGAGTTTGCGTCCCATTTCCTTTGCGATGAATCGATGAATGTTTTTTTTTTTTTTTCTTGACTGTTTTGTTTTTTTTATTTAGTATAGTTATAATTATGATTGTCCATCATTTATCATTCTTGTTGTCAATATATGTCTAACTATCCTTGTGCTAAAAAACCAACGCTGCGCATTGACGTTTGTTGCCGTCACAATGTGGTTTGGCGGTTCGCGGTTCATTTTACCATAATGTTTGTTAGTTAATATTGTATTGTCCTTTTATTTGTCTCTCTTGGCAAGCCAACCAAAGCCAACAATCTTTTTACTCGTAAAATTCATCCCTTGTGGGATGAGTAAAGGAATTGTTGTCCATGCAGCCAGGCTAAAGGCTATAATGCCGGTTTCACTTTTTTAATATATATATATTTTTTAATATGTGCTTAGTTAGCACTTGATGGTCCCATCGGAAGACCAGCGCTGGCTGCAAGGCCAGCATTATGCTGAGATGGGACCATTTCGTGATGTATGTACTAATTTTTTGTTTTTTTTTAATTCTTTTTGTTGTGCAACTATATATCACGAATAAATGTTTTTCTTTCTTTCTTTCTTTCTTTCTTTAAGTTGAACCGTCATTAGGGCCGAGTATTACACTCGGTGTCCTCTTTACAGACACGGCTTCGGAAACGTCCTGATCAGCGACGTACTGAAAACTCTTGCGTTTGTTATAATTGGGTGAATTTCAAAACCGAGTTTTCTGACTGTCCCACGCTACCAAAAAAAAAACTATGACATATATGTACCAAAAAAAAATATGATCGTATTCTTTGCAATCATTTATGACGAGGCAAAGCCTTGAATAAGTGATGATGAGCTACCAATCCCCGAAAAAAAATATTGAAAGTTCGAAAATCCACGATTAGCATAGCTGTGAGGTATGTCACACGCCAAGTTTAGCTCAGAAAAATGAATACAACTTCGTCTATAATTGTCGTATTTTTTTTCTGTAAAAAGCATTTTAAAGAGCTCTTCCTGGTCTATATTATAAAACAAAAAACAATGCAAAAATCTCGTAATTTAAAAATACAGGGATAGGAATGTGTTTGTCCCGCGCGAGAGCGTCTTTCGATGACTCGCAAATACCTGCTGGTTACTGATTGGTTGAGCTATGTAACGCCATTTTTAAGTTATTACGTCGAAGACATGCTAGTTCGCGTTCGATTACCGAGCAAAGCGGACGCGTAGTCTGCGCTGTGATTTTTAAAAATAGGTAAGTTTGTGTCACGATACTTTTGGTCAGCCTATAAGGTAATTTGTGTGGCTAGTAAATATTTCATGTTCAACTACTTTATCGATATGTCTATTTAAGTGTTTTATAGTTTAGAACATCGAGAATGAACAGTCCTATTGTCATTTACCTAAAGCTTATACTTTCGACAGAAAAAAATAAATACACTTTTGCCGTAATTTGTGTGGCGTAATTTGTGTGTCACTTTTGCCCACGCAAATTACAAACGCGCCACACAAATTACATTTTATGTCTTATTTCAATAAAATGAGCATTTTATGATGGTTAATAACACTTGCTATCTTTAAAAAAACAACGTAAATACAATTACAATACTTTCTACTATTTTACGTTGTATTTTTTAATTTATTATTTTTGAACAACTTACGTATCTATATCTATGATACTGTTTAATTTTGTAATTGACGTTTAGTTTAATTACAACTTGCTTTTAGTTTCTGATTTATACCTTTTCTGTTTAAGGTATTTCAAAATGCGTCAAAAAAAAGAGGATAGACTCGAGAAAAAGAAATTGGCGGAAAGAAAAAGGAGACAGAAAATTAAAAACGATGCAGAAAATTATGAAAAATATAAAAGAGAAAAAAGAGAGAAATATCATCAAATGAAAAGAGAGAGAAAAATTCTTCCGATGTGTGGGTAGTCCCAGAATACTAAGCGTATATTGAGGGAAAGAAATAGAATCAACGTCAGGAACTACAGGCAAAGACAGAAAATAATACAATTAGTCTGTAGAAACGCAGTGTGATTTTTAATTTTTTTTTATTAACAACCTTAAGACTGATTTGTTTAGAAAGTGTCATTTTCTGTTTTAATGAATAAATCGGAAAATCAAAAAGTTTAGTTTTATTTAGCAAATTGATAGTAAAAAATTAAAAATGTAATTTGCGTGGCAACAATGTAATTTGTGTGGCATGAATTTTTTCGCCATCGAATTTTAGCTAAACTATTCAACACAGAAGAGTGCCTCTTTTTGCGTTTTGTTCATCATTCCAATCTCTGCCATAATCTATTATCAAAATATAAAATAAAAGAAAAAAAAAACGCGCCACGAAAATTACCAAAAAACGTCTCGTTCAGAAATTCACCCAATTATGTTCCGTTCACTAATTGCTCAAAGTTCGGGTCTCGTTAAAACTTGGCTGCAGAGTCAGCCGCGATGTCCTGGGGCTTTATGATGTCTTAGTGCGATTCAAATCCGATTCAGCTTAGGTTCGCTCGCTCGAGCCATTCTAAAAAAGACAGCTAGAACCTGAACTGAATTGGAATTGAATCGCGTTAAGATTAAATGGTTAGATTCAGTTTATTGCTTAAATTTTTCGCGGTAAACGAGGTATAGTCCATTCCAGTCTATTTTAACGCTTTTGTAAACAAACAATTATGGGATATAATGGACCCGTGAAGCAATCGCTTGTTATTTTTAAGTTACTTATTTCTTTATTTGTACGTATTCTATCCTACCTATTCTATACCAGGTATTCGTACCTGCTGGTGGTTTAGCGGTATAGCACGCGTAACGGAATGACGAGGATCCGTGTTCGATTCCCGGCCACAGCTTCACTTTTTGGTTTTTTCTATGTTTTCTAATTTTCCGTGATGGTCTGGGAGTAAAGAAAAAACATAGAATGTACCAGTTGCTTCTCTTCCCGGGCAGATGGTAAAAGTCCATCGAGGGAAAATCGAGTGAGCGAAAATCTTACGAATCATATTATAGGCGATGCGGCTGGCAACCCAACACTATTTTGATTTCCCTTTCCACCCACAATCATGGTAAACGTGGCCTTTAGGTCTTGTTACCTTAGACTCTGTCTACCCCGTAAGGGATAAAGACGTGATTCATGTATGTATGTTTTAATTTTCAGTGTCATTTAAAAATTCGTATTTTAAGCTTTGAGAATAAAGCACGTGTTTCCTGACGGAGTCCGATTCAAAACAAACTTTAGCGCTTGCGTTCGTTAAAGCAAAAAATTCCTTTCATTGCACACAAATCAATAACACTGAGCCTTTCCGCAGGAATATTCAGCGTAGTGATGTGGCCGATTGTTAAAAATGTATATTTGCGGATACGGATACGGAAAACCGATAAACTCCATGCTGGTCTGGGAGCAAAGGAAAAATATAGTGTACCAGTTGCTTCTCTTCCCGCGCCGATGGTAAAAGCTCATCGAGGAATTGGGCGAAAATCTTAGGAATCACGTTATAGGCGATGAGACTAGCAACCCATCACTGTTTTGATTCTTTTCCATCCATACGCCCACAATTATGCTAAATGTGGTCTTTAGGTCTTGTTACTTTAGGCTCTGTCCACCCCGTAAGGGATAAAGACGTGATTTATGTATGTATGTCTGTCAATACAAATGCTACGATTTGTTACATAACATTGGTACAGTCGGTTCTCTATCTACTTCTTTATTTAGTAAAGCCCATCGAGGGAATGGGCGAAAGTCTTAGGAATCATGTTATAAGCGATGCGGCTAGCAACCCATCATACATACGATACATACATAAGTCACGTGTTTATCCCTTACGAAGTAGACAGAGCCTAAGGTAACGAAACCTTAAGGCCACGTTTTGCATGATTAAAGGCGTATAGCTGGAAAGGGAAATCAAAGTAGTGATGGGTTGCTAGCCGCACCGCCTATAACATGATTCCCAAGACTTTCGCCCATTCCGTCGATGGGCTTTTACTACTGCGCGGGAAGAGAAGCAACTGGTAAATTCTATGTTTTTTCTTTACTCCCAGACCAGCATGGAAGAAATATGATATAGATAGAATATAATATAGATTTGTAATAAGTAATCATACGAGTATTAAAGTAAGGTCACGCTTTTGAAGAATTTTGTATTCGAATTTGGTCAGGTAATGTATTTTGAGACAAAGGTAACTTTAAGGTAAGCCGTATTAAGTTTTACATACTTACCTATAAGTTTCAATCATAATTGTCACGAAAAAACCTTTGCATTTTTTGCGGATACGGATTCGGATACAACATCTGGCGCATCACTAATTCAGATCACTGGACAAACAGCCACCGCTCGTTATGGAGGACATTTGCATATTTTAAGAGGCGACGTCTCAATTTGTGGGTAAGGACGTATTTGCATTGAAAAAGAGTTTCTGACGCGGATTGTTGAGAAGAAAATTTTTGAAAATATTACAGCGGATATATTATTGAAGTAGTTAAGAAAAAACAGGACGTGAGCCTCAAAATGGTCACGGGAACGCTCTAAACGAAGAAGTGTGCAAAGAAGGCACTGATAAAATAAAAATAAATAAATAAATATCTTGGGACAAATAACACCAATTGATCCCGCCCCAAACTAAGCAAAGCTTGTACTATGGGAACCAGGCAACGGATAAACATACTTATTTAGTGTAGATAAATACATACTTAAATACATACAACATCCATGACTCGGGCACAAACATTCGTATTCATCATACAACCTGTCTGCCCCTACCGGGTTTCGAACCCAGGATCTCTAGCTTCATAGTCAGGGTCACTAACCACTAGGCTATCCGGTCGTCAATCGTAATCGTATTCGGTCGTGATGAAGGATAACTTGAAGAACAAGAAAATTATGATGATGATGATGAATATGATGATGATGATGATGATGATGATAATGATGAGATTACGCATATTGGTCACAAGACCAACGTGACATTTATGCAACACAACGTTCCTATTCTACTTATACAAATGTAAATGCAAGTGTAAAGAGTGATCTGTGTTAAAAAGGTCGCAGTGCAGTATACCGAAAAAATGGAGCTAATGAAAAATAGCCAAGTGCGAGTCAGACTCGTGCACGAAGGGTTCCGTACCATTATTTATAAACATCTACAAACCAGTGTAAGCAGAATCCTGCTCCAAAGCAAAATGTACGCAGTTTGAGGTCATTTTATATATTGATCACTGATATACATACATTATTCTGGTTTTTAGTATTTGTTATAGCGGCAAAAGACATCATCAGTGAATATTTTAAGCGTCTACCTGTTGCCGCTATTAATATCGAGCAAAAATCGCAAAAAAAAACACGTTTGTGTTATGGGAGATCCCTTAAATAAGCATTGGGGTAAATTCGAAATTGGGGGAATTTCGAAAATCGTGGCTATTCTTAATCGGAAAACATTTGCAGAATCTGGCAACGCTTATCTAGAAGCCAAGGACATTGGAGCGTCTAGTTAAGCGTTGCTAGATTATGTATTTGTTCCCCATTTAGTGGATATCCACGAGTTTCAAATTCCTCCATTTTCGAATTTACCCCAATGCACTATAATTACTTTTATAACTGCACCATATTATTAAATTTCAACTGTGTAGCTATCATGGCTCATGAGATACAGCCCTGTGACAAACGGACGGACGGACAGCGAAGTCTTAATAATAGGGTTCCGTTTTTACCCTTTGGGTACGGAACCTTAAAACTGATGGGTAAATACGATGATGCATGTAACTGTAGTCAGATAAATAAAAGGTATGAATGGAGTAAACGCCAGAGCAACACGAAACTGATAGGGAATATGTGTGCCGTCACGTCGGCAATAAATGCTCTGTCGACATCAACTTTACGATAAATAGGGAATAAGAAAACTGGAAAGTGTTATCATTGCGGTTGGCCTAGTTGGTAGTGCAAAGCAAGCGTTCCGGATTCGAAATCTGTAGGCTTATTACCTAATTCGCTCGCATTCGCCATCGTGTCGATTTTGACAGTTCTTGTATGAATGTGACAGCTAGCTGATTCCGATCCCAATTGTCAGCCCATACATGAACTGTCAAAATGAACACATACAATATCTTTGGCTTCTAGATAAGCTTTGCCAGATTCTGGAATCGTTCCCCGTTTCGTGGGTATCCACGATTTTCGAAATTCCCCCAACTTCGAATTTACCCCAATGCATTAGTTCATAATTGCTTATTAATTTCATGTCACGTTGTGAAGTCAATTTTGGTGTTATTACTTCCATCCGTTTGGCATCAAAACCCGGAGACTTATTTCAACGACATTATTTTTCTCTCACGTTTTACTACGCTTATGACATATCCAGATATTTTGATTCCGTCACCACTCGCAACCATATCGGACATTGTAGTTTTACACTGTTCATTTTAGTTTTTATCACAGTTTAAAGTAGGGCCACGAAAACTTGATTTCCCAAACCAGCATTGCTGCGGTGCCGCGAAGAGGGAACCCTATCCCGGGGTGGTCGTGGGGCGTCGCGGTGACACCGAGTGCTCCCGTAACGCCTCACATACGACTGAATAGGGAATCCGTGTGGTTTTTAGTGGGTATGCCTGCCGTCGCGGGAGAGCCCCACATACCCCCGGCAACCCCGTACCGGGCGGATGCAGAAGGCGCATTTTCCACACCATAAAAAAAAGGGCCATGAAAACTTATATCCTCCAACTCGCAATCTTCAGAGTCCTTTTACATCAAATTATTTCAAAAACGACCATGATAACTGATATTTTAAGTAAAGTACTCTTCAGTAAATTTCTTTTCGACAGCATGTGGTACTCAGGCCTTTCCATTGTGAGCTATATCTACTAGCAACGCAAAAATAGTAAAATTTTAGCATAAGAACCTTAAGTCTGTTTACTTGTTAACTGTTTGTTTAGTGAGTCTTACGAAAGGGATACAGTCACATTGTTGTACAGTTGCCATCAGATATATCGTAGCGGGCGAGTTCTTCAAATATTTCGGACCAACATTAAATTTCAATAAATTCGTTACACGATAAGGTTAATAACATCAGAACACGCAATTCGTCATAAATGTAAGAGCATTCGGGACGTTCAATAAGGTAAAAATATCTGAAGGCACAAATTGTGAAAGGTATCGACGCAGTCAGGCTGATCTTAAATATCGAAACATTTGTGGAAAGTAAACCTTACGTTATAATAATAGATTCGAATTTCAATCAAATACAAATATGGCTCATACGTCATGCCAAAACGAAAGATGTCACCTATTATAGTGTACTCGTTTGCATGCATAATTCACTGTAATTTAAACTGTTTGTTACAAAGTTAAGGTATATTTTCCACAAATGTTCTGATCTTTATGATCAGCCTGACTGCATCGATATCGTTGACGATCAGTGACGTCCCTATTTTATTGAAAGGTCGCTGCTCTTATATTTATGACGAATTGGGTGTTCTGATGTTATTAACCTTATTTAATGTAACGTATTTATTATAATTTAAGGCTGCTCCGAAACATTTGAGGACCTCGCCCGTTCGCCTCGTCCGATATATTAGATGGCGACTGTGACTTGGTACTAGACGTGCAGTCAATTGAGATAATTTTTGAACTCAAATTGACAATAAAGTCAAAGGTGCAAACTAGGATTTTTACCCACGGTCCGTTGTCTATGGGCCAGTAGGTCTGGCTGAATTACTAATGGGTATTTTAGTTTGTTAAATTGTTTTTTTTTCATCCGCTGTGCTAGTGGCTCCAACTAAAAGGCAAAACTAAAAAACACGGCAGTTTCTGTGAAACGCGAGTGTAATCCAACGCAACACACTTTTAACTGCCAGTACTGTATTTTGTGTCCGGTTTATACGTCGAACGTCAAATGACAATACTGTATATTCATTCTTTGTATTTCAGTAAAATGTTGGGCGAGTCTGATCGAGCATTCATAACAAAAAAACAGTTTTTTTATAACTGGGATTTAAACTGTGTCGAAAACCCGAGATTGTTTAACAGTTCAAAAGACTTTACTGTGTATATACTTGTAAACACTTTGCACAAGGATGAAAAAAAATAAGGCTAAAATGTGTTTAGCTTCCATGCTAGTCTGGGAGCAAAGAAAATACGTAGACATCCCACGCAGATGGTAAAAGCCCAACGAGGGAATAGGCGAAAATCTTTGGAATCATGGTATAGGCGATGCGGCTAGCAACCCATCACTTTTTTGGTTCTCCTTTCCACCCATACGCCCACAGTCATGCTAAACGTGGCTTTAATTTCTTGTTACCTTAGGCAAGGGATGTAGACGTGATTTATGTATGTATCAGTGGCGTGGCGTCCATAGAACTCGATTCCCACCGGCTTGCCTATTTACTACTATACTATATTATATACTATTTTATACTAAACAGATCTATATGGGGAGTGTGAATGGTAAAGTTAGGAGGGGAAGGCCTAGACGGACGTTTCGAGACCAAATAGGAGACGTTTTGGAAAAAGGTCAGGTCAGGAGTACCCGAAACCGACGGGCATGTATGAAGAGATTGATGACTGTGGATGAAGCGAAAGAAGTATGTCAGGATCGTAGCAAGTGGAACAAAGTAGTCTCTGCGTACCCCTGTGGGAAAGAGGCGTGACGGTATGTATGTATGTATGTATGTTGCCTATTTTAAGGCAGTTGGGCACTTCTATTGCGCAGAATTAGAGGAAAAGGCAAATTAAATGCCCTTAATTGACACCACGCCACTGGTATGTATGTCGAAAACTAGTGTAAATTAATCAATCATTTAAATGCATGACAAATGATAAGAAAAATACTCCAACATTGGAAATTCATCAAACAAAATGTCAACGGCTCCGTTGGCGCGCAAGAAAACAACTAATAAATACGACGCCTTTCAACGTTTTAAGCGAAATCCAATGTATTCCACATTTATGTTGATGTAGGTACGATCAGAAAGCTTGGGGTAAAAAGAGAGCTTACCTACTGACGTGATTGATGGGGTGTTCTAAGGGGGAAAGGGTTTATATGCTGGGGTCTCGGATAGTAAGAGCTTTCGCGAGCTTTATGATTTAAATAAGACGTGAGTAATTAGAGGTTGACTGAAGGTGTTGAGGGGAAACTTGTCAGATGTATTTTGGAGCTTTGAACAGACGCGTGTAATTGCAAGCTTTTGTTTACCTTGTAACGTTTGTATTTATCTTGTATCGGTCAAATCTTGCTAGTTACCTAAATTAACTAACTTCACCAGTGCTCGGATCTTGAAATATGGTATAAAAATATGTCCATAAGTTGTCATCATCATCATCATTTCAGCCATTACAAGTCCACTGCTGAACATAGGCCTCTCCTTTAGACCTCCAATAAGACCGGTTGGAAGCGGCTTGCATCCAGCGCGATCCTCCGATCTTAATGAGGTCATCGGTCCACCTTGTGGGTGGACGTCCGACCATCCCATAAGTCCCATAAGTTGTATGACAATACAATTACCTGGCAGTGGAATTGTAGTGGTCCAGTGAGTGCCATCTTTGCAGGAGGACATTCTTCTAAAAACTCGTACTAAATGTGTTTTGTCATAAATTTATTTCAATTGGCATTGTTCATTTTTTTTAGTATGCTCCAATTCGAAAACCATTTCGAGGAAAACCATCATTTATCCGATTTATCTTGTCCGATTTCAAAAATACTTTATGATTGCAGATATTTTTGTAAAAGTACTTTGAACCTTTGTTTGACCGAACGACCCGGTTTTTAGACAGAATCCAGCATCGAATGTTTGCCACAAAAATTAAAAAAAAAGTTTAGCTAAGGCAACTGTCACGTGTCACTGTCAAATCGACAAAAACCATAGACAAAGCCGTTTTTTTTTATAGCCAACCGAACGAAGGCGATTGGAATTCTGTCTAAATTCACGAATTATCAAACAGCGAAAAAATATTTATTATTAATTAACAAAGCTACGTAAAAGCATAATATTCAAATTAGTTGCTTGAAATAGTCCATTTTATCAAATAAAGGTGTTAAAGGCACAGCTTAAAAAAAATGAACAATGCCAATTAACAAAAAATATTTACCTTACTACTCAGCCACTTATAAGTGTATAAATATTTATACAATAAACATTATAATATTTCGCACAGGCTTGGCTATTCTGGCACGTAAGTAAGTGGTAGCAAAGCAAATATTTTTGTTGGTTGAAATGGTCCTCCGCAAAGTAACGCCTGATTCAATAAACTAAGATAATACATACATACATAAAATCACGTCTTTATCCCTTACGGGGTAGACAGAGCCCAAGGTAACAAGACCCAAAGACCACGTTTCGCATGATTGCGGGCGTATGGATGGAAAGGGGAATCAAAATAGTGATGGGTTGCTAGCCATGTCGCCTATAACGTGGTTCCTAAGATTTTGGCCCATTCCCTCGATGGGATTTTCCCATCTGCGCGGGAAGAGATGCAACTGGTACATTCTATGTTTTTTCTTTACTCCCAGACCAGCATGTATGGACCTACACACATAACACAACATAACATTATTATAATTATACGTACCTATGAGAATGTAACTAGGTAACTTTCCCATCACGAGGATTAAATTGTTCATAACGTTGCACCTCATTGTTGCCTTATTTTGAGATCAGACAAATTTTCAGGTTAAAATAAATATATTGTACTATTAAATGAATCAAGAAATTTTATTTCATCTTTGGCAGGTCATTCAGCATGGGAGTTTGTAATTGTGTCGTACAGACACATCATTCAAACAGATGACGCTTAGCGACAAAAATTCGCATAGTAACAAAAGGTCACGTGACAGTTAGTAACAGGTAGAAAAATTCGGAGACTACCCACCTGCTATTTATTTATTTATTTATTTATTTATTTATTTATTTATTTATAAATTTGCTACACAGCATTACAGTAACAACTAATACACTGTGAAACTACAAAACTTAGCCTATGGGTGGTGTAGGGGTATAGGCACGCGTCACGGAATGACGAGGATCCGGGTTCGATTCCCGGCCATAGCTTTACCTGCTATGAGTGGTGTAGGGGTATAGCACGCGTCACGGAATGACGAGGATCCGGGTTCGATTCCCGGCCATAGCTTTACCTGCTATGAGTGGTGTAGGGGTATAGCACGCGTCACGGAATGACGAGGATCCGGGTTCGATTCCCGGCCATAGCTTTACCTGCTATGAGTGGTGTAGGGGTATAGCACGCGTCACGGAATGACGAGGATCCGGGTTCGATTCCCGGCCATAGCTTTACTTTTCGGATTTTTCTATGTGTTCTAATTTTCACTGACATTTAGAAATTTAAATATATTGTGGGGTTTTTTGGTTATTAACTAATCTTGTTTGAAGAATAAGCATCATCTTTATGGTTAACTTAATCTCAAAGCGTCTTTAGAAACGTTCTTTTGAGCCGTACCAAAACATCAAATCGACAATATCTCTTGCAAGGATTCCCAGAAAAATTCTTAGACATGGAAAAATGACACAAGAATAAGACGAAGCGAAGAGATAATGAAAGAAAAACATTCATGGCAAACAAAAATATTTTCCTTCAGCCCGGCTTTTCATTATTGCCTTAAACACTCGTTTCGGGATCTTGTTTATGCCTTTCTTGCCCTAAGCCTATTAGAAAACTTCGTACAATTTCACCTTGTTTGATATTTTTGCGTTGTTCTCACAATATTGGCGGCAATTATTTTTAAATTTGCAAAATTCAAGGCCGCGGTGTGAAATGGAAGTTTCGTAAAAGACGAGTATTCGATATCGTTGGATAACAACGATTCGAAATTTAAAAAGGGTGACAGTTTCCTCGTTACTGTCAGATTGACGTAGAATTTTTAAATGTGGCAACATTACAGTATGGATTATTTTGGCGCAGCGTACGTTTTGCTGCCGCTGGGGTGAGCGCTCCATGAGGAAGGACTACGAATAAGTCCGAAACATGTCGAACTTTGAGTGAGTTATCCGTTTGTGTAACTGTACGCTGCAATTTCTACTAATTCTAAGAAATAAGAAGCAAAGGGTTAGGGTTCAGGGTAAAGGGTTAGGGTTAAGAGTGCAAGTCGGGTTACCTCCACGTGTGGTCAAGAGCTGCGGTTCGTTTTTGGATCCGTCCGGGGGGAAGAGCAGTGCTTAGTCCGGTGCACCCTGGGCATCGGCTAATGATTTCCTGGCAGTTTCTGAGGGATATCATTGACCGTTGGCTAAAAGCCCGGGGGAGGGGTCTTTGACCGTGTTAGTACAACGTTGTCGACATTTTGTCACAAGATTTTTGAATTAATTTTTTGTTACTTTGACATTGGCGAAGTTGTCGTCGTTATAACGACTTGATACGCCACAAATAAGAAGAAAAAGAAATAGGTAATATTTTTTTCACTGTGGTGGTCTCACTCTAGCGAGCAAAATCTTTACGCGAATCAAAGCGCGTTCAGTCAACGCGGCCTGCCGTCGCAATCGTTTTTCACTTCAATTTCATTTCGATTAAATTTCAGTCCCTGCCTTCAATATTTCACTCACGTCCGCACATTAGTTCCCCCGCCACCTGTACACGTCTTCGAAATATTAGAATTTAAAGGCATTTTATTTCCCCTAGCACCGTGCGAATCATTTTTATTTGGCTGCAGTGCTGTGATTTGACGGGCCGTTAAAAGTGAATTGCGTCGATTGGGCCTGTTCCGTGAAAACAGAAATACATACATACGTACATACATAAATCATGTTTTTATCCCTTACGGGGTAGACAAGAGCCTAAGGCAACAAGACCTACGCTTAGCATGTTTTTTTTTTTTTTTTTTTTATATGAATAGGAAGGCAAACGAGCAAGTGGGTCACCTGATGGTAAGTGATCACCACTGCCCATAGACACCCGCAACCCCGGAGGGATTGCAGATGCGTTGCCAACCTAGAGGACTAAGATGCAATGCCTCTTGTGCCCGTAATTTCCCCGGCTGTCTTACTCTCCACACTCTCTCTCTCTTGTGGGCATTTTGGAGGAAAGGAGAATCAAAATAGTGATGGGCTGCTAGCTACATGGCATATACCATGATTCCTAAGATTTTTGGCCATTCCCTCGATGGACTTTTACCATCTGCGCGGGAAGTGAAGCAACTGATACATTCTATGTTTTTTGCTCCCAAACCAGCATGGAAGCTGAAAAAAGAAATGTTTTACAAAAACTTGTCAGTACTGGTCAAACCATCAAACTATTATACCTTTTTTAACTTGAAATAAACAAAAGATCCTCTACTGTATTTGTCGAAAAAAATTATTCAGGGATCTTCCTTCATCATCCTACCAGCAACACCACACCTACCAGCTATAACGAACGCAGAAGCATCTGCTGGTCTTTGGCAGGTGCTTAATAAACAGTAATAAAAACCATTTCTTGCCACAAAACACTATGGAAGAAAGATTCACAATTACCAAAAACAAAATAAACCCTATCAAACCCGGGCCAATAATAAAAAAAGGAATTTAATCTAAGTCATGGTAGTGTGTGTTCTGTCTCATTTATTTAAATTTAAGCTGATTTTTCAGATACGATTTTCTGCATTTTTTCATTAATTTCAGTTGCTTCTCTACCCGCGCAGATGGTAAAAGCCCATCGAGGGATGGGCGATTATACTAGGAATCATGTTATAGGCGATGAGGCTAGCAACCCATCACTATTTTGATTCCTTTTTCCACCTTTACACCCGCAATCTTGCTAAATGTGGCCTGTAGGTACCTGTTACCTTAGGCTCTGTCTACCCCGTAAGGGATGAAGACGTGATTTGTGTGTGTGTGTGTGTTTCGTTAATGTTGGGATGAAAATGTTGTCTAATCTAAATTTAACAAACTTTTGAGTAAAGAAACCGTATTCCGTTTCCGTCAGAAGCCCGTCGTTGAAAATCTTACACCGGCTTTTGTTTAAGTTGAAAATACCCCTTATTGAACGAATGCTACGAGATTAACAATTTGACGGGTAAACCTAATCTTACGTAATCTATAAATATCTTTTGACGGCAGGAAGCCGGAACAAAATCCAATTACCTAAGTTGCTGAACCAATTTAATTACTTAACGGTTTGCTTTCTGTATTTACAAATGATAATTATTGAATAAAAAATGTTTACCTTGCTACTCGGCTAGTCACGTGCAAGATAACCAAGCCTGTATGAAATATATGTAGGTAAGTTTTTCATGCAATCCCCTCTCCTTTAGGTACATGAAATTGCATGAAAAACATACCTACATTTATTTCATACAGGCTTGGTTATCTTGCACATGAATAGCGGAGTAGCAAGGTAAACATTTTTTTGTTCATTGAAATGGACCTCCGCAAAGTAACGCCTGATTCAATAAAATAAATCATATGTATGCATACCTTCAAAGAAAAAAATTACAAATAAAATCTAACATTCGAATAACACATACATAATCGATTTCTTGTTTCGTACTCATTAATAAATATATATTCTAAATTGCACCACCTGCTCAGATCTGTTCTCCAGTCCATTATGGTTGCCTGGTAGAGATCGCTCTGTAGCGATAAGACCGCCTATTGTCACCTTGTAATATTCTGTATACCTTTTTTCTGTTTTGGTTGTTATAATATGGTGTTCAATAAAGAGTTATTGTATTGTATTTAAACATTTAACTTGCTAGGTACCATGGTAAATGATTTGTTCATTAAATCGCATTATTTCTGGTAAGCTCTCTGCAAACCTATCAGATACATGATACCTCTGTGCTTCGTTGATACATGCATAACGTCACGCCTCTTTCTCACAGGGGTAGGCTGAGACTACTTTGTTCCACTTGCTACGATCCTGACACCTCTTTCGCTTCATCCACATTCATCAGTCTCTTCATACATGCTCACATCAGTTTCAGGTACTCTTGACCTAACCTTTTACAACATTTTTGGATTTGCCCTCCTAACGCATCCATTCACACTTCCCATTATAAATCGGTTTAGTTAACATTATTTGATCCATCCTCTTTACGAGACGAAACCGTCATAGCATACTGTTGGCGACTGGCTGGATTGGAGCCTCCTTTTAGTACATTGTGTATATTAACTACTTAAGTTCCAATTTTAAAATACCTTTGTTGTGCTGATATCAACATTCAAGACAGTTGCTCTGTCAGGTTGCTAGCATAAGCAGCTGTTCTGTATTAGGCTCCTAGTTACTTTGTTTTTGTGCTAGTTTGTGTTATTAAACCATTTAAACCATAGCGGAAACGTTTTTAAATTCCGTCCTCAACACATACATTTTTCTATTCTACTATATCTTCTTTCACACCAGCACGTTGCCTCATCACACTATCATTCAAACCGATAGTAAACTACGTACTTAAAACAACTGCAAGTAAGAATAGATCTTCTTCTTTGTCGGATACTCTTGACAGAGCGTCGTGGTCACCTAGTACGTTTGATTATTCTACGCCAGTTTTTCCAGGCCGCTGCATTTCTGGCACACGTGTTGAGGAAAGTATTTGTCAGAGCTTTGATTTGGTCAGTTCCGCGCAAATGGGAACGTCCTCTGGATCTGCTCCCGTTGGCCCTTTCCCGGACTCCCAGTCTCTCTAGAGCATTGCTCCCCTCGTCAAGTTACGTGTCCGTAGTAACTAAGGATACGAGATCAGATGGCTTATTACCTAACTCGCTCGCAATGACCTAGCTGTCACATTCATACAAGAACTGTCAAAATGAGCACGATGGCGATTGCGAGCGAATTAGGTAATAAGCTTACTGGCTACAAAAGAGAGCCTCTCTTCCTCTTTAATCTCCCCGAGTATGTACAAGTTTGTGACAAAGAATGGATAGATACTCTTTATAACTGTCTACAAGCAATTAACCTTCTTGAAAGCAATTTCGCTTAACACCGGTAAAATTTCTGAAACAACTCGCCACGTGCTAAAAGTTAAATTAAAATAGAATCGAAATCCAAATGGCGGCCTGAACTTTATAAGGCATTAAACAGTTTAAGTCTTTTATCGAATATCGAAGTTTGTTACTTTCCAAGTCTCAAGATTTACAAGTTAATTTTAAGTGCTCTTGAGCTTAATTATATTGAAGATAATTCGTAACTGATGTCAGATATTGGATATTCTTGTAAAGCCAAATGGAGGTAAGGTTTTGGCGTGGCGTGGATTATAAAAATAAATGATTTTCTTTTAGGTTATTGACTGGATTTCTCATTTTGGTACTTATATTGTATGATAGCTTATTAAGAGGAAAATTATGGCGTAGACTTAGAAGTTTGATTTTTTCACTGCTCGAAGGATAACGAACATAAGCATAACTTTACTTTGCTATTGCAGGCATAACAACAACCAACCAAGCAAGGTAGCACGGAACCCTAAAAATTTAAAATAATTGTATTCTAGTGATAAAAAATAAAACAAACAAACCAAGATTAACTGGAAGAAATAAGTCCACTTTTATACACACGTACATTCATACAATGTCATGATCATGATACACATTGACATTCTAACTCTAAAAATTGACCCAAAAATGTACTGGAGTGCGCACAAGAATTGGCTATTAGTAAAATAGAACCATCAATAACGTATATGCGCTGGAGTTGAACAAAATGTCGCGTAACCGACAAATTTATCTTGCCGATAACGCCATACAACCTTGTTTACGCCACGCACAATTTCGTTTTATCTGTACCATCCGAAATGAATGACAGAAATGTATGGGACGTTATCCTAAAATACCGGGCTAGATTCAAATTTAACGTGGTTTATGCTTGTCGTTCGATTTTAACCAGTTGTAACTGCTGCGTTCTCGATTGCGGGATTTATCTCGATTACGAGATTTCATAGTGTTCGCGCGCTAAAAACCTTTTTGGTCATATGCAGTGCAGGGGTGCTCTGTGGCACATAAAGAAAAAGATTTATAACTGTTATTACTTCTTAATGTGATTGATGTTATTACCGCTGCTGAATTTTTCCTCCGCTCTCCTCGTTTCTTCAATATCCTCAGCCTCATCGCCTTCCTCGCCTCAACCACGCCGCCAGGAGAACGCCCTAAGGTGAGTGCCTCTGCACTGTTTAAATTATACCTTTTAGGCATCAGCGCACTCCTGGCCTTCCGCTAAATATAAAATTGGCTATACACACCATAACCTAACACATAGAATAGCGGTTTTAGTTTTGTACGGCCAACAGCAAAAGAAACTGATGAATTAGGCTCCCAAAAAAAGCTGGCCAGTGGCGTGAATGCATAATGCAGTCCCTAGGACATTTCCCGCCCGAAAAAGTTAGGGATTTTCGAGAGTCATTTTCCCTCCGAAAAAAAAACAAAAATGGTTCTGTCTACCCCGTAAGGGATAAAGACGTGATTTATGTTATGTAACGTTATTTTACTGTTAATATCCCGGTTACCTAACGCAAAGCGAAATAGCCGATAGAGTAAGAATAATTGAAATATGCATCTGGGTTGATTTGAAAACGGCTCCACAGAAATAGAGTCATCTCGCTCGCCCCTATGCATTTGATAGAGTGCGCATCCTTACCTGTCGCACTAATCACATTAAAATTCTGCATATTTTAAAAGGTCATATCATATTATGAAGGTGCAAATTCTATTTTAGAAAGATAGTCGAGAGCTTGCAAACGTTTCAATTCATTTGGGATTGAATAAATTATATTTAAGAGTAAATAATAACATGTCTGGGTACATGCTGGTCTGGGAGTAAAGAAAAAGCATAGAATTTACAAGTTGCTTCTCTTCCCGCGCAGATGGTAAAAGCCCATCGTGGGGATGGGCGAAAGTCTCTAGAATCATGTTTTTTTTTTTTTTTTTTTTTTTTATAAAAGAGGGGGCAAACGAGCAGACGGGTCACCTGATGGAAAGCAATCACCGTCGCCCAGGGACACCTGCAAGACCCGGGGGATCACAAGTGCGTTGCCAGCCCTTTGAGGAACAGGAAGGCTCGCTTTTTAAAGATCCCTAAATTGTACCGCTCAGGGAATGCTGCAGCAGGAAGTTGGTTCCAGATCTTTACCGTGCGAGGAAAGAAATTGCGTTTAAAACGCACGGTGCTTGACTGCCAACCATCAAGATGTTGCGGATGGAAGGACAGACGGTGCCGCGAAGTACGGTAGTGAAATTTAGCAGCAGGCAGCAATCCGAAGAGTTCATCGGAGCACTCCCCATGATAGATACGGTACAGTATGCAGAGGGATGCTACATCCCTCCGCACAGCCAAAGAATCGAGCCTACCGGAAAGTGCCTGGTTATCGACAAATCGAGCAGCTCTGCGTTGGATGCGGTCAAATGGAAGGATTTGGTACTTAGGTGCCCCAGCCCAGAGATGAGAACAGTACTCCATATGCGGCCTAACCTGCGCCTTGTAGAGTTGAAGGCGATAGGCTGGCGAGAAGTACTGTCCCGCTCTATTGAGCACCCCCAATTTTCTAGAAGCTAATTTAGCTTTGCCTTCCAAATGACCACGGAACTGAACATCACTCGAAATGTCGACACCCAGGACCCCGATAGACAACTTGGCATCAAGGGGGGTACCTTCGAAACAAGGCGAAACAATAAAAGGATCCTTTTTTGTGGAGAACGCGCATACCTGTGTCTTTTGGGGATTAAACCGAACCAGGTTGAGTCTACCCCAATCCGAGACATGCTTCAGCATGATCTCAATTTGAGACACAAGTATGTTCCGGCTTTCAGTGACATGCTCCCTGGGTATGTTAGCGCTACCGGTATAAAGCGCATCCCCAGTACTGTCATCCGCATAGCAATGAATATTGGTGTCACCCAACATGTCATTGATATGCAGAAGAAATAACGTGGGGGACAGCACACAACCTTGTGGGACACCAGAATTCACAGGCTTTAAGTCGGAGCATGAGCCGTCAACTACGACTTTGATGCTCCGATCTGAAAGAAAACTGGCCACCCAAGAGCACAACATCCCAGGTATTCCGTACGCAGGAAGCTTGGAGAGCAGAGCTCTATGCCAAACCCGATCAAAGGCTTTCGCTATGTCCAAACTAACTGCCAGGGCTTCCCCTTTACTCTCAATTGCCATAGCCCATCGGTGCGTAAGATAAACTAAAAGATCACCAGCTGAGCGACCACGGCGAAAGCCGTATTGGCGGTCACTAATCAGCTGGTACTCCTCTAGATACCCTAAGAGATTCATGTATTGGGCGATGCCGCTAGCAACCCATCACTATTTTGATTTTCCTTTCCGCCTATACGCCCTTAATCATGCTAAGCGTGGCCTTGAGGTTTTGTTGCCTTAGGCTCTGTCTACCCCGTAAGGTATGGAGACGTGACTTGTGTGTGTATGTATGTCTAGGACTGTTTCTGCTTGTTACACGAATGCAACTTTCAATTATAGATTATTTTTCAATTTAAGCTCTTTCACCAAAAATAATGTAACATTAATATTAAAATTTCAAAACCCCACACGCATTAACCAAGTCATCATACATAAATAATAAAAAATAAAAAATGTATGCCAAGAATGCATTACATTATTTTGGAAAAGAGTTGATACGATTTTTAGCAAAAATATGGCTAAGAACTACCGTAAGAAAACTGGCATCCGAATGAAAAACTGCATCGAAATCGGTCCATCCTTTTGAAAGCTGCAATGTCATAGACACACGCACACACACACACACAGATCGATGTCAAACTTTTTTTGCGTCGGGGATTAAACAAAATTCTGACATTGTAATCAAATTACACAAATTGCCTTCCCTCAGAAGTCGCTCCGGTCTTAATCGAGTGGCAAACCGATTGCAGACGTCCGATATAGCACGCGTCCGATTCAATATTCCATACGTCCGATATTGCAGCCGCGCTGTCAACGCGCGGGCGACGGTTTCGGCTGCGCTCAAGTGTAAATGATGGGCCGAATAAATGTCACTTGTCCGAGATCTCACTGGTAATAGAGCTACGAACAAAACTGTGCTTGCAAAATTCAGTTTAGACTATGTGTTCGGGAACGCATCTGCTAGCGCCCTCTAGTATCTCACTGTTGCAAACGCCGCCGCCTCAAACTAATACACAGATCGGCCGCAAGGGAGCGCAGCGAGCTTCGCATATAAAAATCAAGCAACCGTCAATTAGCACTTACTTTTTACTTTTAACTGTCAACTTACACGAGTTGCACCTTTTTACTTTATCCGATTTTAACCAAGTTGTAAAAAATAATATTTCATTATAAGTCTTAAAAAACTTAAAAGCTGCTTTATTGAAGAAAGGCCTACCGTCGCCGCTTATCCTCATCGGGCTAAATCACTGCCTAAACACTATGAAATTAAACAAATGACAATTAAATAAAGAAGGTTTTATAGTGATGAATCCAGAATTACTCCAGCTAAAGTTTTAGATTGCTCATTCATCAAGAGTAAAATCAGACATTACATCTTTTTCAAGGTAGGACCTAAAGAAAAGGGGAATCAAAATAGTGATGGGTTGTTAACACTGTTACATGATTTCTAAGATTTTTGCCAATTCCATTGATGAGCTTTTACCATCTGCGCGGGAAGAGAAGCATTTGGTACATTCTACGTTTTTTCTTTTCTCTCAAACCAGCATGGAATAGTCGCGTTATAAATAAGAATAAGTACCTACAATTTTATTGTAACGCTGTAGACACTTCAAAGTCCAGTACAGTCAGACTGCATTCTGACTGCAACTGCCGTCTCAGACAATGTTGATCGCAGTCAGGATGCAGTGGTACCGACTAATGAAAAGTAACTGCAATAGAAAATGTATGGGCAGTCGGCTGTTGGAAGTTACGTTGCGTTCTGTATTGTCCCTAAATATTCAGCTGGTTCCCCGAATATAACCGGCACTTATCAATGTAGGGTAATTAATTTGGATTTATAGGCTTAAGTGACGCGAACATGTTTGTTTCAATTTAGAAATAGTCTTTATTTTACCTTAGAATGTCCTGGTAATGTAAAATAGTTATGTATGGGGAACAAGCGAAATATTCTCAATACCGAGTCCATTTCGTCACACTGCCGTGGCCGAGTCACACTCGATTCAGACCAGCTTCCACTACGACAGTGATTTCAATCATGACTGAACCTAGGACAACGCTCGGCTCAAACAAGTCCAGACTTGACGTAGGTACAGGTCAGACTGGTCGAAACTTGAGAGCATAACTATATTTGAGACTTGCCCCCTTATTCATAAACGCTCTATAGGCTTTTGCTAACTTAGCAATCAATTCAATTCAATTCAATTTTTGGGATAATAATGGCCCCATCGAACGATGCGATGATTCCGCCAATGTCGAGGACGACTCTTGATCTTGTGCGGTAAGGAACTTAGCAATCGTTTGTCCTTATCTGTGAAAGGTAAATGTCAAAGTGACAGATAAGGACAGTAGCCAGGTATCGTTTCATTAAAAAAATAAACTATCTAAAATGGCGTTCATCACGTGTCGTGTCTGTGTGACAGAAAGTGAAAGATTACAAAGATTAAAACAAAAAAGAATGGTACCTACAGTAAACATACCAAAGGACGTATAAACCCTTTATTTTCATAGCGCCTATTATAGCGAAACCATTTTTCCGTCAACGACGAATTTTATCACAACCGACTAAATATGGAAGTTTCCACTGTCTTCCAATTCCGTGGGCCAAACTGTATTTAAGTTCAGTTCTGTTTCTTTACCTTTCAGAGACACTTCAAACTTCATTATAGCACTAGGGCGTAAAATCAACATTACGCAGCTAATTGTGGAAAGTTCTTGTGCTCACATTCGTCGAATCAACTGGAATCCGGTGACCGCTCCGCATTGCGGCGACGCATTACGCCGCCGGGAGGTAATTACTACCTTGCTGACCGTGGTGCGCGTACGCTGGCCACGACTAACATTTTTTTTTCATACGTTCATAAATCACGTCTTCCCTTACAAGTTAAAGAGGCTAAGGTAACAAGACCTAAAGGCCACATTAAATAGCATGATTGTGGGCGTATAGGTGGAAAGAGGAATCGGTTTTGATGTCAGTTGCTAGCTGCATTGCCTATTAGTTTAGTTTAGTTTAGTTTATTTATTCTCTCAGCATAAAATTACTGTTTAAATGAGTTTGATGTCATGTATAATGATTTATGTTGAGATCGTCAATGTAGAATACAATACAATACTTAATCAATTAAATTAATAAAGACAGAGGAAATAAAAATTGAAAATAAAATGTGATATTACATGATTCTTAAGATTTTAGCACGTTCCCTCGATTTTATTACCTATGATTTGATTTTTCTTTTTTCTTTGCCTGTCGAGAGGGATCAAAGTGCAACTTTTCTGTTCAAGGCTTTTCTAAGTGTTTTTTTGCAAATGCAAGTTTTGATGTTGATAATTGTACAACCACGCCATTTTCTATGCTGGTAGCTCTTTAATTATATTTAGAAATCTTTTTTCAAGTTTTTTAATGATCGGTGTGAAAAGTTATATGAGCTACTCGAGAGCAAAATTACTTTCAACAATTACTTTTTAAAATTATTTTTTTGCTTAATGCTCCTCTCATTTACTCAAAGGTTAACTGGTAGAGATCCCTTATAGGGATAAGTTCGCCTTTGTGCATATATTTAAGTTCTTTTTTTGTGATTTGTCTTTGCTTCTTTATATTTGTACAATAAAGCATTTACTTACTTACTTACTTTCATCTTGGGCGTACACTTGAATCCTTGTTTACGCTCTGGATTCTACTTTAGAATCCTTCGCTACATTCTGGATTCAATGTAGCGCCCTCGCCGTAAATACATCATTTTGCTCCCTTGTGTCACAAATAACTATTTTTTTTAGTGATGGCAGTTCGCAGTGTACCTTCCCTGACGTGTGCAGTTTACTCTCGGTGCCGTATTGATGCATGGCACATCGTACGCCCCTGGGGCTCAACACACGAATTCATGAGCTCAAATAAAGCCTGTAATAGACAGTGCTCCCATTATACTGATGGAAGTTGGCATTGGTTAAAAAAAAATCTGTCAAGTCAAGTTTTTCACAACTGTACTTATGGGGTGCGAGTGGAGTTACCTCCGCGTTGAGCTGCGGATCGTTTTTGGATCCGTCCGAGGGGAAGAGCAGTGCTTAGTCCGGTGCACCCCGGGCAACGGTTGCTTTCCTGGCAGATTCTGACGGATATCATTATCAAGAGATTACAGGGGGGAGGGTTCTTTTGACCGTGTACCGTACAACGTTGCCGACATTTTTAACACAAGATTTTTGAATACTGTATTTATTACTTTGACATTGGCGAAATCATCGCATCGATCGATAGGACCATATTTGAAATATATATTATATATAGTTGCAAATAGGCCGCCAAGGGCTCTTTTACATGTCTTTTTTAAAATTACCAGCGCATTCGAAAATACCATCATTGCCAAAAAGAATGCGCCGCAAGAAACTTGGCAGAAAGTAGTTTTTTCAAAATAAAATGCAGTAGGCAAGAATATTTAAATTAAATACATCAAATAAAAGGGATGTATAAGGTCCCCGTGGCCTTAAATTTTATATATGTGTATAGTGGAGATAACGTATCGTATAGTAGAGGTACGTAATGTAACGTATCCTAGAGTGGAGACCACGTTTGGGAAAGCGTAGTGTGGGACGCCCTGCGACGCGTTGGACGGATGACCTTAGGAGGACAGCTGGCAGTGGCTGGATGAGGGAAGCCCAGGATCGCGAAAGTTGGCGCAATATGAAGGAGGCCTACGTCCAGCAGTGGACGGACAATGGCTGTAGATAGATAGATAGAGATGTATAAAGTCTCTACTAAAAGAAGAAGAACTGTACCTACTTATCATTCCACTTTGACAGCTTGACCCTTTAGAAATGTCACGCGCCTATTTAAGCAGCCTACATCACACGCGCCATTTTGTCTTCCAGCCCTTAACCAAAGAAACCATCAGTTCAAAGCGTGTTGAGCGAAGGTTATTGACAAAAAGGTTGATTGATACCCTCTGTCGCGGATAGGTGATCGATCACAATAACATAACCTGTCTTTCTGGATAGCTAGGGGACTAACAAGGTGTGGGCGATGAGGGAAAGAGATGGCGAGAACTTGAGTTGTTTAGGTGAAAGAGAGAGCTTGACCTTTTAGCTTTAACATAGAGGACTGTTAGCTACTGGGAATGGACTGTATAATAAAGTAAATGGAGGATGATGGAAACACCTTCTAAACTTATTAATACTTGATTTATAGGCAAAAAGTATATGACAGTACTACGAACAGAATGACAGCACAAGGCAGACTGACTGAAGCTGTATTCATTGACTCGTATCAAAGAGTAAACTAGGCCGCAAACCAGCCAATAGCCAACAGACCTGTATGTGTAGTGTAAGTTTTCGGTCACAAAATACGTCTCAAAAGCAATTGCGTTATCAAATACTATGAGAACAGTTTGTTGCCGATTTCATCCACAAGTGGCGCTGCCAATTATCCACAATAATTGAGACGGTTAGACAATCGCGTTCGGGATGTTTTTTTGCGTCAAAACGTACCACTAAAGGCACTGCCTTGCCAGATTTACGTCCTCCGCTGCGCTTGCCGATTTGCTGTCCCTGTCAAGAACTCGTTTACCGTCGCTGTCAGTAACACCGGCAATCCAAATATATATCGACTGCGATATTATCGCTTGTTACCCGATCGATCTGGAAAATTGCTTGACCCTTTACCAACATCCAAAGTGAGTCTCATTAACCGACTGATCTATTATTCAAATGCAAATAGCTCCGGTCAATTGGTTTGATTTAAGTTATTAGAATAAACATATTAAGGGTCTAATGGACAATCTTCATTGTATTCTTTGGTTTATTTGTATGATATTTTTGTTAGATTCTGTTCCGTTTTAGAAAGCGTCGTGCAGTCGCTGTTATAGTGCAGTAGGCTTATTACCTAACTCGCTCGCAATCACCATCGTGTTCATTTTGACAGTTCATGTATGGGCTGACAATTGGCATCGGAATCAGCTAGCTGTCACATTCATGCAAGAACTGTCAAAATGAACATGATGGCGATTGCGAGCGAGTTAGGTAATAAGCCTACTGGTTGTGTTAAAAATAAGGTTAAGTGCAAGTCGCGCGCGCGCACGGAGGATTTTGCACGCCTTTTTTTCCTTTTGGGGTCGGAACCCTAAAAATCAATTTTGTTCAGCTTTTCAGGTAATCGCTTCAACTTTCCGAACAAGCGATTTATTTGGACGAGTTTGTAAAGCGTAGGTTTAACGTCCACCTAGGTACAACGCTTTAGTATATTTTTGTACGAAATGAAGAAGGCATATTAGAATGTGGATACTACACATTACTTATACTTCGTGTTTGGACGTATTTCTTGCTAATTACACATAAACGGATAACTCACGTATAAAAAGTCGAGTGATGCTCAACAGGTTTCGGACTATTTCGTAGTCCTTCTTCCTGGAGCGCTCGCCCCGGCGGCAGCGAAACGAACACTGCGCGCCAGCGCTCTGTTCGCGCGGCTGCTCGACGCAACTGACAGCGGCGCACAACTACCCTCGTTTTCATCGTCATTCTTATTAGGTACTGTCAAAAAACTGTTACTGTGAAGGACTACGAAATAGTCCGAAACATGTCGAGCATCACTCGACTTTTTATACGTGAGTTATCCGTTTATGTGTAATTATGATTGAGTCTCACGGTAGTTTCACGTTGAAAGTATTTCTTGCTGTTATTCTGTCCCATAACTCAGGTCACAAAAGTACAGTTGATTATAGACCGACCATTTTAATGAGGTCCTCGCCCGCGCGGCATAAGCGACGACAAAGGGGACCAGAGAATGGCGGGCAGTGCGCCTGCCGCCCGCACCTCTCTCGGTCCCCTTTGTCGTCCTACCCGCGCCCCTGTGCCGCGCGGGCGAAGGCTCATTTAAGCGGTCGATCTATAGATGAAACGTTGTCACATTATTCTTACATGCTTAGAGACGACATTATAGAAAGTGCTTAAAACTACCACAAAAATTCGTTAGGCAAGTTTTAATCCCATAAAACTACGATTTTGAGAGAAACCGACGACCTGACGACCGGATAGCCTAGTGGTTAGTGACCCTGACTATGAAGCTAGAGGTCCTGGGTTCAAATCCCGGTAGGGGCAGACAGTTGTATGATGAATACGAATGTTTGTGCCCGTGTCATGGATGTTAAATGTATTTATCGACATTTTATAAGTATGTTTATCCGTTGCCTGGAACCGATAGTACAAGCTTTGCTTAGTTTGGGGCTGGGTCAATTGGTGTCGTTTGCCCCAAGATATTTGTTTGTTGTTGTTTGTTAACTACAAAAAAGTCGATCCACCCGTTTACTAAGTTCATTGCCTAACTTAAGGGACATGTATCCCCGTATCTCATATATATATATATATATTTTTTTATGTGAACAGGAAGGCAAACGAGCAAGTGGGTCACCTGATGGTAAGCGATCACCACTGCCCATAGACACCCGCAACCCCGGGGGGATTGCAGATGCGTTGCCAACCTAGAGGACTAAGATGAAATGCCTCTTGTGCCCGTAATTTCCCCGGCTGTCTTACTCTCCACGCCGGAACACAGCAGTGCAAGCTCTGCTACTTAGCGGCAGGATTAGCGAGTAAGATGGTGGTAGCGATCCGGCCGGAGCTTGTATTTGTATTTAATTTTATAATATCAGGTTTTCGTATTCAAAATGGCAAAAACAGAACCCTTTTGTAGGTTGACGATGTGTGGCAATTCGAGGCTTAGTTAGTTACGCCTCTATGACAACTAATATATCACGATAAATCACGTCATTATTACCCCTTACGGGGTAACAATACCTAAAGGCCACATTTAGTATGATTGTGGGCGTTTAGGCGGAAAGGGAAATCAAAATCCCCCCCCCCCCCCTACTCCCCTATTCTCGCCCGTTGGATAAGACTGCATAAAGTCAAGTAACAGCGGGCGGCATACTTGCATACTTGTTTATTTATACATTTGTTTGTTTTGTCAATTTACTACTAACCTCTTAGTTTAATAAGATTTAATGTACTACTAACCATTTTATGGACTCAGTCTGAAATAAATTATTATTATTATTGAAATGGGATACCGCATCGCCTACAACGTGATTCCTACGATTTTCACCAATTCCTTCAATGGGCTTTTACCATCAGCGCGAGAAGAGCAACTGGTACATTCTATGTTTTTCTTTGCTCCCAGACCAGCATGGAAGGTATGTTATTTGTTAGTAGGCAGAGTTAATAAAATGATGGTATTACGTACATACATACATACATATATCACGTCTTTATCCCTTACGGGGTAGACAAAGCCGAAGGTAACAAAACCTTTAGGCCACGTTTAGCATGATTAAAGGCGTATAGGTGGAAAAGGAAATCAAAAAAGTGATGGGTTGCTAGCCGCATCGCCTATAACATAATTCTTAAGACCCTCGCCCATTCCTTCGATGGGCTTTTACCATCTGCGCGGGAAGCAACTGGTAAATTCTATGTTGCAAGCAGCATAGAAGAAGAATGTTGTTGGAACGGAAAAATCTCATTAAACTCTAATTAACCTTACCGCCGCACTCATAATAAGTTAATCGCTCCAATTACGACCAAAGATTGATTCGATTCGACATACAAGCGCTGAAACTGTTCAGTAATCTGCACTAAAAGGTGGCGGTAAAAGACTGGCCGGCGCCACCTTGCGCACGCGATAACGATACTTACAGAAAGTAAGTATTCACGTACCACATTACCACCTGGTTTGGGCGAATAAAGTCAGACGCACATTATACACACATACCTACATAAACATAGTCAATTTCCTTTCCTTCACCCTTATTTCCGAACGTACCATGCAATGTTGGCAATACTGCTCTTCTACACCCGCACTACCCCCTCACTCTGAGTTGCAAAAAATATGGACGATCGCGCGCGCAGCTCTGTGAAAAAGCTTCGAAAACTTCCCGTACAATTTCTCTGAGACAACAAGTGGTAGTGCTGTGTGGTGTTACCGATAAAGTGGCGTTAACAAGTGTCAGTGGAAAAACTCGCATCATCGCAGAACCAGTGCCTCCAAACTTCAGTGCAGCCCAGGTACTTAATCCCACCTTATCTCTCCTTAAAATGAACCACCACCATTACACCACCGTAGAACCCTATCGCAATAAGGTGACATATCACTCGAGCTTGAGTGACGGCGGCCAGTCATTTGCGACAGGGTTCTATGGTGTCGCACCGTGCACCATCGTATACAATGTTAATGTGAAACAACTTTAATGTCTTTATGGTTATCCCTTACAGGGCAGAGTACAAGGTAACAAGACCTAGAGGCCACGTTGATCATGATGGTGGGCGTATTGGTTGAAGACGAGTTGCTAGCCGGATCGCCAATAATATGATGCCTAAGAATTTCGCTCGTTCCCTTGATGTTATTACAGTTTGACAACAAAAATAATGCTCCACGATGTACGTGCGCAGTATACCAATTTTAGTAGCGCGGGAAACTCTGGCGCTGTTATTGGTAGATCGATTTCTTACCAACAATGGCAAAATCGTGTAAGCGGGACAGAGCTAAGAATGCAAAGCAAGCAATACTTTGCCAATTGCGCTTGCAAATAAAGTTCAATATAGATTATTTACACGTTCGGCTACCATAGGAAACTGGACTGCGCTTCTCTGCGCAAACGAATACTGCCGATGCGCATTATATTTGTTGTCAAACTGTACGAACTGCGCGGGAAAAAAGGGTCTGTTACATTCTATGCTTTTTTTTTGCTCCCAGACCAGCAAAGGCATTTACAGTACTTATTTAATTATGTCTGATCCTCGCGCAGATGAGCAGCCGTGTGGTCTTTTGCCCACATCCTTAACCGAGGTAAATTAAGCGTTTAGAAATAGGCCAGCCTCGTAGGGTAATTGCCAGGTGAGCAGACCATCAGTGTTGCTATTTTTCACGTTACCAACTCCTATGAAACCGCCATTTTGAATAAGTTCAAAAACAAAATCGACAAAATGAACATCATTAACGAACGTGCTTACAAAATTACACGAGAATTGATTGAAAAATGCGATCTGTATAAGAATATACAGAAGAAAATACGATTTTTTTTTCTGAAACTGAGAGAACTCGGTCGTCATCGATCGAGCGATGATTTCACCAATGTCAAAGTAATAAATACAGTATTCAAAAATCTTGTGATAAAAATGTCGGCAACGTAACGTACACGGTCAAAAGACCCCTCCCCCTGTCAGGCTCATAGCCATCGGATAATGATATCCCTCAAAATCATTAACCAATGCCTAGGGTGCACCGGACCAAGCACTGCTCTTCCAAAAACGAACTGCAGCTCTTGCTCACACGCGGAGGTAACCAGACTCGCTCCGAATAGTAGTTGCGGGTGGTAGGGCCTTGTGCAAGGTCCGTCCGGATCGCTACCACCATCTTACTCGCTAATCCTGCCGCTAAGTAGCAGTGCTTCCGGTGTGGAGAGTAAGACAGCCGGGGAAATTACGGGCACAAGAGGCATTTCATCTTGGTCCTCTAGGTTGACAACGCATCTGCAATCCCTCCGGGGTTGCGGGTGTCTATGGGCAGTGGTGATCACTTACCATCAGATGACCCACTTGCTCGTTTGCCTTCCTATTCATTTAAAAAAAAAAACCCCAAGAGCTCGGTCAAAACGAGCCAGTCTCGTAGGGTAATTGCCAAGTGAGCAGACCCTCAGTGTGCCAACACTCGGCTCAGTGGCGCGGCTTAGCGAGATATTTGCTGCGTGATTGGTAGATTTACCCGACGCCTTGACTGCACATTCACGAGCACCGGATTGTGAGTGTGAACGGATTAATTGGGCGAGAAACGACCTTTTTTCAGTCTTTTATTTAACTTACATAAATCACGTCTTTATCCCTTACGGGGTAGACAGAGCCTAAGGTGACAACTAGACCACGTTTAGCATGATTGTGGGCGTAGGTGAAAAGGGGAATCAAAATAGTGATGGGTTGCTAGCCGCATCGCCTATAACATGGTTCCTTAAATTTTCGCCCATTCCCTCGATGGATTTTTACCATCTGCGCGGGAAGAGAAGCAACTGGTACATTCTATGTTTTTCCTTTACTCCCAGGCCAGCATGGAAGATTTTTAACTTACATACATACATAAATGACGCCTTTATCCCTTACGGGGTAGACAGAGTCTAAGGTGAAAACTAGACCACGTTTAGCATGATTGTGGGCGTATAGGTGGAAAAGGGAATCAAAATAGTAATGGGTTGCAAGCCGCATCACTTCTAACATGATTCCCGAGATTTTCCCCATTCCTTTGGCTTGAACCATCTGCGCGGAAATAAAAGTACAAAACAAAAGGTTCATCATCATCAGCCTATATTAGTCCACTGCTGGACATAGGCCTCCCCTAATGAGCGCCATAGCGCCCTGTCTTCAGCTTGACGCATCCAGCACCTGCCTGCAGTCTTTCGCAGATCGTCATCCCACCTGGCCGGAGGGCGCACTACACTACGTTTGCCGAGTCGCGGTCTCCACTCAAGAACACAAACAAAAGGTTATTTTTAGGGTTCCGTACCTCAAAAGGAAAAAACGGAACCCTTATAGGATCACTTTGTTGTCCGTCTGTCTGTCCGTCCGTCCGTCCGTCTGTCAAGACCCTTTTTCTCAGGAACGCGTGGAGGTATGAAGCTGAAATTTATATCAATTACTCAGGTCTACTGTCCCTTGAAGCTGTGAAAAAATCAAACTTGTAAGCCAACGCAATCAAAAGATACAGCCGTTTATGCCGCAAATTTCCGCAAATTTTCAACTCTCAAGGGAATCAAAACCTACAAGGTACTTCCCGTGAACGCAGAATCTTGAAATTTGGTATGAAGGTAGGTCTTATAGCACAGATTAAAGAATAATTGCGAAAACCGTAAATGTGTATGTATGTCTGTATATAGCAGTGACCAATATAAAGTAACCCCACACTGCGTACATTTTGCTTTGGAGCAGGGCTCTGCTTACACTGGTTTAAAGATATTTATAGATAATGATACGGAACCCTCGGTGCGCGAGTCCGACTCGTACTTGACCGGTTTTTTTTATGAAAAACACGTAAGTCAATCGGACCAACGAGACAAGATAAGAGACGTCCTGGCCGGGCCACCGGAATTTTACTACCAGATTGTTTTATTGTCATCCGACTTACACAAGTATGCAAAAATTCAGCTCAATCGAACGAAGATATCTGCTTCAAAATTGAGATGCAAGATTCCACCCGGTCAAACATACATACAATCTTAAAATGAATTGTGGGTTTCAAATACCACTGACCGTTTTCAACATGAAACTACCGTGAGACTCAATCATAATCACTACATAGTATAAAACAAAGTCGCTTTCTCTGTCCCTATGTCCCTATGTCCCTATGTCCGATGTATGCTTATATCTTCAAAACTACACAACGGATTTTGATGCGGTTTTTTTTAATAGATAGAGTGATTCAAGAGGAAGGTTTTTATGTATAATTCTACGCAGACGAAGTCGCGGGCAGAAGCTAGTTACACATAAACGGATAACTCACGTATAAAAAGTCGAGTGATGCTCGACATGTTTCGGACATGTTTCCAGGAAGTAGGACTACAAAATAGTGAGTTATCCGTTTATGTGTAATTCTCACTGACCGATTCAAATATTAAACCTATAAGTCTTGTTACCTCAGGTTCTGTCTACCTCGGAAGGTATAAAAACATGATTTATATATGTATGTGTAACTGTTATACGGCTACACCCTATATTAAAGTACCTACATACGTCGTTTCAGTTTCTATTGATCTATTTTGTTTCCCTTTTAACTTATACGCCCACATCATGCTAAACGAGGCCTTTAAATTGGGTATTATCTTAGGCTCTGTCTACCTCGTATGCGATAAAGACGTGATTTATGTAGGTACTAGCTGTTGCCCGCAACTTCGTCTGCATAGAATTCATTTATCGCTATCCCGCAGGAATTGCGCAATTTTCCGGGATAAAAAGTATTATAGCGCCACCTAACGGCACAGCTCGGCAGCAGTTAGCAGACTGCCGAAGCAATCTAGGCTCAGGCGACGGTTTTGTTGCGCGCTCTCGCCGCGCGCGCCAAATTCGCGCGCCTACGCGCCATCCAATAGGATAGTTTTCTTTTTCCCCTTCTCTCTCTCTTGCATCAGCCATATTTGTTCTTGTAAGACGCCCTTTTTTCCATACCGTGTGTAAATCTGTGAATCCTGATAAAATCTATAATAATCTGACTAATCTGTGTACAAACTGTTATTATGTGGTTACACTAATTAAAAGACTGACGTTTAACAAGTGAACGCATTTTAATTTTGAGTTCCGTTCGACCGCACCGCTACACTGGCTGCCCAACTCGCGGCACGACTCCAAGAAGCCGAATTCACAATCAGACTTTACAACGCTTTTGCATCATGCCTCGCACGCGCCGAAATCAGTCGCTGGACGACGCCCGCATCGCCGACGGTTCAGAAGCCCGTCGTGATTGGAGCCCTGATCGCGTCACGGCTATGTTCGAGACGCTGCAGCGTTCGCAGATGGAAGCTTTCGAGAAATTGATTAACAGAGTCAGCGATTCAGTACCACGTATGACGTCGTCTCCGACCTTCATGAGCGCCGTCGAAATCCCATCCGGCGATTTTTCCCGCTGCAAACAGAGCTACAGCGGAGCGCCGAGCGAATCCTTGGAGGGGTTCATAGACGCCGTGGAGAGCTACAAAGAGTGCGCCCACGTGTCTGACGGCAACGCGCTGCGCGGCCTGTCCATGTTGCTCACGCATGAAGCGGCGACGTGGTGGCAGGGCGTCAAGCCGCAGATCGCGTCCTGGACCGAAGCTATCGATAACCTCCGAAGCGCTTTTGGCGACCGCCGTCCGCCACCGAAAATATACAGAATATTGTTTGCTACGGAACAAGGTCAACAAGAAAAAACAGATATCTTTGTTGCTAAAGCCAGAGCGCTGCTCGCCCGTATACCTACCGGCGATCTCAGCGAGAAGGTACAGCTAGATATGGTTTACAGTCTCCTTCACAACGATATTCGAAAAAGACTGCGACGCGAGGAAGTCACGAGTTTTTCCGAGCTGCTGCATCGTGCTCGTCAGATCGAAGACTCCGTGGAAGCCCCGAGGAACGTCGGCGCAGCTTCGACATCGCGCGCGCCACGGGCCTCCGGCCACGCGCCCGCGGCCCCGTCCGCCGCGCGCTCCGTGCCCCCGCCGTCGTTCGCGCCGCAGCGCCCGTCGAGTTCCCGAGCCCCGCTCTCTGCGCCCGCGCCCGCGCCCGCAGCGCCGGCGGCCCCGAACGTATCTACGTCTACGTCTAGTGATAAAGTAATAAGACAGTATTGTGTGTATTGCAAGCGTACGGGACATTTACGTGATGACTGTGGTAAACTACGAATGAAAAGTGATACGAACACGGTTGCGGTTGTATCGTGCTACGGCTGCGGCGCCCCCGGAGTGATTCGATCGCAGTGCACTGTTTGCAACCCCGTATCCTTTAACGCAATAACTGAGCTGAGCCAAGGTATTAGCTTTAATTGATTGTAAATCTGATAAGAATGATAGTGATAACAATGTAAACAAAAACATAACCTCAAATTGTCGAAACGAAATTGTAAATGGCGTTATATACTCTTCCTCCGGCCTCCATAGCGACTCTGTGGATGATTTAAACAGTTTTCCATCGTCATTTCATTCCATTAATGACAATTTAACTACTACTGGGTCTATGATAAGGTCACGTCAGGTCGAGGTCATTGATAACGATAACAGTGATAAGGAACGTAAGAAATGTATGGATCGAAATCTTAATATGGATTTATCTCGCAATTTGTGTCAGCCTTTACGGCCTGTTTTTCATGTACAAATTCTAGGTAAAAATATCAGTGCGCTGGTTGATACCGCCGCCCGACGGTGTGTTGCCGGCCAAACATTGTACGCTATCCTGAAAGAGAAGGCGTACCCTATGACATCATCTGTGCGTACCGTGAAACTGGCCGATGGGCAAGTTTATAGCAGGAATATTATAGAGGCATGCAATGTTGAGGTGAGACTTCAAAATAAAGTTATTAAAACCAACTTTATGATTTTTCCTGAGTCACAAGGAAATGAAACTTTACTTGGGATAGATTTTTTGCATTCAGCTGGAGTTGTGTTAGATCTTAAAACTAAAATGTGGCATTTTTCAGGTGAGCCTAAAAGAGCTTTCCGCCTGCACCTTGAGCAGACTTCTCAGGTTCAGCGCTCCATATGCTCTGCTGACTTTTTGAGGAAGGATGAAGGTGTAATGCTGAGTGAACACAATCGTGCTAAGCTGGCCCAATTACTCCAAGCTAATGATGCTATCTTCCGGCAAGGAGGGGAAGTGACTCCATATGCCGAGCACAGGATTGACACTGGTGAGCATCCTCCCATTGCTGTGCCACCATACCGCCTCACTCCGGCAAAGAAAGAAATACTGAAGCAGGAGTTGGACAAGATGTTAGAAGATGGTGTGGTGGAGGAATGTGAGTCAGCATGGGCTGCTCCTGTGGTTCTCATCCCTAAGAAGGATGGCACTTACCGTTTCTGCGTGGACTACCGCCGCTTGAATGCTGTCACCAAGTCTGATACCTACCCACTCCCGCTCATTGATGAACTGCTTCAGTCGACTAAGCGAGGTTGCTACATAAGCTCCATTGACCTGCGCTCTAGCTACTGGCAGGTGAGCGTCGCTGAGTGTGATCGAGATAAGACAAGCTTCATAACGCAACTGGGAACATATCGTTTCACGAAGATGCCATTCGGTTTGAAGAATAGTCCTGCAACGTTTCAACGGTTAATGGACCGATTCCGCGCTGGATCCTCTCTGCGTGATATCACCCTGCTCTGTTACCTTGATGATCTCCTGGTCATTTCTGAGGATTTTGACAAGCATCTGGAGGACCTGCAGAAAGTTTTCGACCGTTTACACAAATTCAACCTGCGAGCAAATAGAGAGAAATGTTGCTTTGCCCGGGAAGAAGTGAAGTACCTCGGTCACCTGATCACTCCAGCTGGAATCAAACCAGATGAAGCAAAGATTGCAGCTATCCTGACCATGAAGGAACCTGCCAACCTCAAGCACTTGAAGACCTTCTTGCAGACATGTTCATGGTATAGAAAATTCATACCAAGATTCTCTCATGTTGCGGAGTGTCTCACCAAGTTGACAAGGAAGAACCAGTCCTGGGTGTGGTGGCCCAGTCAATCTCACGCTTTCAACGAGCTCAAGCGTCTCCTCACAACTGCTCCAGTGCTAATCCAGGCTGATTACAAGTTACCTTTTGTGCTGAGAACTGATGCGAGCAACTACGCCTTGGGTGCGGTGCTGCTTCAGGGTGAGGGTAACGATGAGCGTCCTCTGGAGTACGCTAGCAGATTACTGACATCAGCTGAAAGAAACTACACCACCACAGAGAGAGAAGCCTTGGCTGTTGTATGGGCTGTGGAGCGCTTTCGAGGATATTTGGATGGCCACCCTGTTACTGTGAAGAGTGACCATCAGCCTCTCAAGTGGCTTTTAACACTCAAATCTCCGTGCGGTCGTCTTACTCGGTGGGCGCTGAAACTGCAGAGCTTCAATATCGAGTACCAGTACACCCCGGGTAAAGCCAACGTCGTCGCGGACACCCTCAGCCGTCCTGTTTGCGACGAAGAGACGAAAGGTGACTGCGGCATTTGTTCTGTAGTGGTGGACATGCCTACTACGACTTCGTCGGAGCTGCGACTGAAACAAGTCAACGATCCAGATCTGGCGAAGATTATCACCGACATCGAGAGCAACGACGAGCTGGCGAACCTTCGCTGGGCCGATCGCGGCTTCCTAATGACTCAAGGTGTTCTCTACAGGTACGACGCTGACGCTGACGCCGAGGAGGCCCAGCTGGTAGTTCCCGCGTCGATGAGGGACACTGTCATCAAGGAGCATCACGACGAGCCTACTGCGGGCCACCAGGGAGTTGAGCGTACGTTGCAGAGCCTCCGTCGTCTATACTACTTTCCTGGCATGCGCCGACTTGTGACGGATCACATCAAGTCTTGCGTTCAGTGCCAGAAGTACAAGCCATCCAACACCAAACCACCAGGGTTGTTGCAGACGCCTGTCCTAAACCAGCGAGGAGAAGTTCTGGCGATGGACCTGTTCGGACCGCTACCTGAAGGGATAGGGGGAGCGCGTTGGATATTCCTCATCGAAGATACCGCCACTCGATGGATTGAGCTGTTCGCTCTGAGTGAGGCGACAGCTGAAGCATGTGCGAAGCTTCTTATTGAAGAATATTTCTTGCGCTACGGGTTCGTCCGCAGGGTAATTTCTGATAACGGGGTCCAGTTCGTGTCGGCTGTCATGCAGCAGGTGATGCATATTTTGGGTATCAAGCAGAACCTCATACCCTTGTTCCATGCCGAAGCCAATCCGGCGGAACGGAAAAATCGAGATATGAAGACGCTATTATCCATCCTCGTTCAAGATAACCATCGGTCATGGCCTGTTTTTCTGCCTCAAATTCGCTTCGCGTTGAATAGCGCTAACTGTTCCAGCACTGGGTGCAGCCCGGCTTACCTAATGTTCGCGCGCGAAATGAGGACGCCATTCGAAGCTGGACGTGATCTGCGCAGTATATTGTCAAAGGATAACTACGTGCCTCAGATAACGCCCTACCTTAATGACTTTATTAACCGATGGGAGGAAATAAAGGAGAAGTCCGAAAAACAGCAAGACCGGCGTAAGGATGATGCAGATAACAAACGTCGACCCTCAAAGCAGTACCAGGTGGGCGACTTAGTTCTGTTAGCTTCGCATCACCGCAGCAACGCAAGCCAAGGGAAGACAAAGAAGTTTATGCCGAAACGCGATGGCCCCTACATTATTTCTAAAGTCTTTAGTCCTACCACCTTTTGTGTTTCAGATTGTGACACCAAGGCTGTTGTGGGTAAGTTCCATACTCATGATCTCACTCCTTTTGTGTCCGCTCCAGGCGATATCGTCCGACCTGTGCAACCTCATAGACCCAGGGGTAGACCTAAAAATGACCGAAATGTAGACCTTGTTGCCAAGCCACCCACGGGCCGTGCTGGCGGCTTGGAGGGGGAGTATATAGCGCCACCTAACGGCACAGCTCGGCAGCAGTTAGCAGACTGCCGAAGCAATCTAGGCTCAGGCGACGGTTTTGTTGCGCGCTCTCGCCGCGCGCGCCAAATTCGCGCGCCTACGCGCCATCCAATAGGATAGTTTTCTTTTTCCCCTTCTCTCTCTCTTGCATCAGCCATATTTGTTCTTGTAAGACGCCCTTTTTTCCATACCGTGTGTAAATCTGTGAATCCTGATAAAATCTATAATAATCTGACTAATCTGTGTACAAACTGTTATTATGTGGTTACACTAATTAAAAGACTGACGTTTAACAAGTGAACGCATTTTAATTTTGAGTTCCGTTCGACCGCACCGCTACAGTATCCTATGTGTTATTGCAGACTATAATCTATCTATGTTTCAAATTTCATCCAGATTTGTCCAGTTCATTAATTTATGTATTCTTTTTAGTTTCACATAATTCGGGTTCTATCTATTTATTACTTTGTTTACGTAAAAGTTTATGGATTATATTGTAGTATATTTTATCTGTGTATCGTTTCGTGAGTCATAGACGGTTATGGCTGAACATCAGTGCTGCAGGTGTCTAACACCCCAGTGTAATGCTGAGCCAGCGACCGTTTCACTTTTGCGAAGACACACACAACGCCGAGCATCTATTTTTAATGTCTGTGTTTTTTTCTTGTTTTTTTTTGCTATAAAATTGTGTATATTCTCTTATATTTGTGTGTCTTGCAAAAAGGAATAAATGTCTTCTTTCTTCTTTCCTTCAGCTGTTCTGGCGTGAAAGAGTAACAAACACCCATCCATCACGTTCTTTCACATTTATAATATTAGTGGGATGTATTTTGATACCGTCTTGAAATTCGTGTCGATTCTGTGCCAATAAATGCTTTTCATTCTTCAACAAAGTGCTCCGCCAGAGGAACTAGGATTAAGAGCAGACGCGTCGTCTCAAAAAACTTTTGCGTTTGCTTTCAAAATGGCCGCATTTCATGAAACTCCGCTCTCGTGTGGAGTAATGGCGGGGAGCTATAAATCAGTGGCTGTGAATTGACGGTCCGCGGAGCGCAACGCACAGCTGCTTCTGTGGTCATACAGCGCTTGCTCGTAAGTCTGGTAGGACGTATCTCACACACAGGATGGTGAGTGGGTACGTATTAAAATACATAAAGTTTAAAATGTATAATGGGTTAAAATACATAATGGTTTATAATATACTAGCTTCTGCCCGCGACTTCGTATGCATTATACATAAAAACCTTCCTCTTGAATCACTCTATCTATTAAAAAAAAACGCATCAAAATCCGTTGTGTAGTTTTGAAGATATAAGCATACATCGGGACATGGGGACAGAGAAAGCGACTTTGTTTTATACTATGTAGTGATAATGCGATTTTCTCAGAAAGTTACAAATTAACAGGATTGTTATAATACAAACCTAACCTAACTTAAACCAATCTATAGATTACGATATCAAAAAAGTTCATTTAGGTAATAGTTTTACAGAAAATTGCGTGATATATTTTGAAACATTATGTATTTTAACCCATTATACATTTTAAACTTTATGTATTCTGATCCGCTTTCGTGGTAAGTATTTCAAAGTCCGCGCAGAATTCGCTTATCGCTATCCCGCGGGAACTAGCAGTTTTCTGGGATAAAAACTATCCTATGTCCGTCCCTGGGACTGAAACAAACTGTATACCAAATTTCAACTAATTATGTATGTACGTTTAATGTAACGGCGGCAATATAATAGTGTCAGCACGCCAATTTTATTTAATTAGATGCTCAAGTTGTTGTGTACTGTATAAGTTATAGTTTTTTATCTATCCCACGAAAACGCTTTAATTTTTCGGGATCAAAAGTATCCAAAATATTGACCAGGGATATAAGGTACCACCAGGCAAAATTTCATTTAAATCGATCCAACAGTTTTGGAGATTAGCGAACACAGACATAGGCAAATGAACACATCCATACATAGATACATACAGACGGGCAAAATGAATGAAATTTCTTCTACGCTGGTCTTGGAGTAAGGAAAAAACATAGATGTACAGTTCTCTTCCCGCGCACATGGTAAAAGACCATCGAGCCGCGCGAAAACCTTAGGAATCATGTTTTTGGGGATGCGGCCCACAACCATGCTAAGCGGCCTTTAGGTCTTGTTACCTCAGGTTCTGTCTACCCCAGAAGGTATAAAGACATGATTTATGTATGTGTAACTGTTACACGCTACACCCTATATTTAAGTACCTACTTACGTCCTTTCAGTTTAGGGGAAGTATTCGCGTATCACTGCACTTCAAATAGAAAAGCAGTAACTCACGTATATTTTGAAAGAACTTACGTCCTTTTAGAGTGAGGAAGTTGGAAATGAACTTCATTTCGGAATTGCAATTAATGCGATGCGATTGTACGCGTCACTTATTATCCAACACGATTGCGCAACAAGATTTTCATACATAAATTACATCTATATCCCTTACGGGGTAGACAGAGCCTTCTTTTTTTAACGGAGAGGAAATCTTTATGGATGCCCTAGGCACGGGGATGCCTAGGGTTATGTGAGACTCCCCCCCGAAGGGGTATACCCGAACTAAATGCTCTCCGGCGTTGCCTCATTCCGGTGTGATGGGGACGCAGTGGGATGCCACTAGGGTTTCACCACAAACGCCCCCCCGGTGGCCCCGGCTTCCGCCAGGACCGCGCCAAGAAGGGGAGGGCCCGTACGCTGGGCCCCTCTTTCCTTAGACAATGAGACCATGCAATGCAGGTAGGTAATGGGTGGGGTAGACAGAGCCTAAGGTAACAAGACCTAAAGGCCGCGTTTAGAATGATTAAGATTTTAATAAAGCCTTTAAATAAGAACTAGCTTTTGCCCGCGGCTTCGCACGCGTGAACCATGAGCATTTCAAAGAAGCTAGCAATTAAGCAAGCGAGCAACCAAACCTGCAAGCTTTCAAGCATACATGTAAGTATGCAAGCAGGCATGCAAGCAGGCATGCAAGCAGGCATGCAAGCAGGCATGCAAGCAGGCATGCAAGCAGGCAAGCAAGCATGCAAGCAAGCGTGCAAGCAAGCATGCATGCAAGTAAGCACCCATGCAAGCAAGCATGCAAGCATGCATGCAAGCAGGCATGCAAGCAGGCAAGCAAGCATGCAAAGCAAGCGTGCAAGCAAGCATCCATGCAAGTAAGCACCCATGCAAGCAAGCATGCAAGCATGCATGCAAGTAAGCACACATGCAAGCAAGCATGCAAGCATGCATGAAAGCAAGTATGCAAGCAAGCATGCAAAGCAAGGACTCAAGCAAGCATGCAAGCAAGCCCCCGCATTGCCCCGCTGCCTTAATTTTTCTGAAACTGTAAATATTGCAGGATTTTTATAAAAAAAACCTAACCTAACCTATAGGGCTGTCCTAAAATACATCCTAAATAGCTTTTGCCCGCGACTTCGTACGCGCTAAGATGTAAAATGAAAAAATAAGTTTTTTCCGTTCCCGTGGAAATTTTGGGGAGTGCTTTCGGAGTACACTTAAAGCCTTTAAAGAAACACACGTTATAAATGTTAAGTCTCTTTCTTCCGCTGTTTCGTCTGGAAACGTAAAATCCGGTTTTTTCCCGTCCCTGTGGGCGTTTCGAAAAATCCTTTCTTAGTGTTCCCCTACACTCCCAAATAAACCTACGTGACAAATTTCAACTTTTCTCCGCTTTTCGTTTTTCCCGTTTCCGTAAGAATTTTGCCAAATAAAGCATTTCCCGAAATTCTTACGGGAACGAAGAAGAAGAATTTTGGGAAATTATCTCATAATGCTCCCCTACACTCCCTAAGGAACCCACTTGCCAAATTTCAGCTTTCTACGACCAGTAAAACGTAAAATCCTGTTTTTTCCCCGTTCCCGTGGGAAATTTGGAAAGTACTCTCTTAATGCACTCCCAATACACTCCCGAAGCAACCTACATGCCGAATTTCAGCTTTCTGCAACCAGAAAACGAAAAGTCCCGTTTTTCCCGTTCCCGTGGGAATTTCGGGAAATCCTTTTGTAGCGCTCCCCTACACTCCCCAAAGGAAATTGAAGGCCAAATTTCAATTTTATACGACCAGTAAAACGAAAAATCGATCCCGTAGAACTGAATACATAAATCCTGTTTTTATCCCGTGGGAATTTCCAAAAAGCATTAAAACATTATTTTACTATTATAATCACCTACTTCTATGCCAAATTTGAAGAGTCTAGTAATTATAGTTCATAGGATTTCGTTAAACTGTATATATAAATCCTATTTTTTTCCTTATCCCGTGGGAATTTCCAAAAATCCTGAAATTAGTTTCTTAGTTTTGTAATCACCTACTTTTGTATCAAATTTGAAGAGTCTACTTATTATTGTTACTGAGATAGCGTCACTCGGAATCGAATATATAATTCCCGTTTTTTCCTTATCCCGTGGGAATTTCCAAAAATCCTTTCTTAGCGGATGCCTACGTCATAAGATCTACCTGCATGCCAAATTTCAGTCCGATCCGTCCAGTGGTTTGGGCTGTGCGTTGATAGATCACTATGTCAGTCAGTCAGTCAGTCAGTCAGTCACCTTTGAATTATATATATATATAGATACCGAAACGTTTTTTGGATTCCATACCTCAAAAAGAAAAAAGGGACTTAGGGGTCCACTTTGTTTTCCGTCCGTCCGTCCGTCCGTCCGGCCGTCCGTCCGTCTGTCAGTCAAAACCCTTTAACTCAGGAACGAGTAGAGGCATTAAGATGAAATTTAATAATACGAGTTACTGAGGCCCATTAGTTTCGAAGCCTATTCAGTGCTAAACACAAACACACAAACAAAATATTTCCTCTTCAGAATATATTTGTTACATACACATACATACACGAATCACGTCTTCATCTCTTACGGGGTAGACAGAGCCTAAGGTGGCGAGACCTACAGGCCACGTTTAGAAAAAGAAATCAAAATAGTGATGGGTTGCTAGCCGCATCGCCTATAACATGATTCCTATAATTTTCGCCCATTCCCTCGTTAGGCTTTTACCATCTGCGTGGGAAGAGAAGCAACTAGTGCAGTCTGTTTATTCTTTGCTCCCAGACCAGCATGGAAGAAAATATAATAGAATATTTGTTATATGTAGATAAAGTTTCTTCCATGCTGGTCTGGGAGCAAAGAAAAATATAGAATGTACCAGTTGCTTCTCTACCCGCGCAGATGGTAAAAGCCCATGTGTGTGTATGTAGATAAAACTATAGGTCCATCCGTACAATCCATTTTCATTAAATAATAATGGGTGACTAATTTAATAAATCTTTCATTAATTCATTAACGAAATAACCAATGATTCAGTGCAGTAAAACCGATTAAGTCGCTGCCGCATTTAATTCCATCCTACTTTATGATTTAAAATCATTGATTGCTCGTCGAATCGGGAGTCTGCAATCAATTCAGAACTTATGCTGATCTGATTGTTCTGTGCGGTATTTTGTGAAGCTTCTTTACTGGTGTTAGCGTTGCACGTTAAGCAAGACCTTTGTGGAACATACATACATATACACAAATCACGTCTTTATCCCTTGCGGGGTAGACAGAGCCTAAGGTAATAAGACCTACAGGCCATGTTTAGCAAGATTGTGGGCGTATAGGTTGAAAAAGGAATCAAAATAGTGATGGGTTGCTAGCCGTATCACCTATAACATAATTCCTAAGAATTACGCCCATTCCCTAGATGGGCTTTTACCAACTGCGCGGGACGAGTAGCAACTGGTATAGTCTATGTTTTTCTCTGCTACCAGACCAGCATCCATAAAATCCAATGTAAGCCAATACAACAATTCCATACAATCTTCTAAAGATTTTTACGTCTACGACAGTACCGCGGGCAGCCGCTGGATTGAGCTTCTAGATCATTGACCCAAGTTGCCACGTAGCGCCATCTACATTTTTGACGAATTTTGAAATAGTCACGTCACAGAGCCGACCTAGAGCGCTTAAAAGTCGCGTCACCCCTCTCTTTCTAGAACGTACAGTAAGAAAAAGACGGGCCATCCATCTCACGCGCGACGCGACTTGTGCTCTCTGCTGCTAGAAGTGAAGCCTAAGTAATTAAATTGTATCCCCTTGAACCGAACCACTGACCCTCCGATTTAATATTTCATAAGGACCAAAAACAAAATACCAATAACATTTATTAAGCGCAGAAGTCTCTCAAGCAAAAATTATGGCCGCAAACAGAGGCTTTCACCCGTGTTATTAAATTTCATCAGCCCTGCCCACCCCGAATCTTTGTTAAACAGAGCGTGTGGAATCCGCGACGAGTCGCGTTTTTAGCAATTTTATGAGAAATATAATGAAGAAAATTTTTTTACCTTGCTACTCCGCTACTCAGCGGTAGCGGTTGAGTAGCGGAGTGGCAAGGTAAAAATGTTTTGTTCAATGAAATGGAGCTCCGCAAAGTAACGCCTGATTCAATGAAATAGAAATAATATAATGACGAGGTTTGGTTTTAGTGAATTAAGGGAACGCGGTCGAAGGCATTAGGTGCCGGATCCTTTCATTTGCCGAATTTCATGTCTTCTTCTTGTGGTGCCTCTCCAACTCATGGTTCACCTAGGACAGTGGTTCCTAACCTGGGGGTGATTTCCCCCGCAGGGGTAAAACGGAGATTCTAGGGGGGTAACACGGGATGACACGAATATAATAATAAACACATTTTCGTTCGAATTTGTGTGGTTTTAATTATTTTAAATTAGCTAGGGGTAAACTCAATTCCCATACTTGTTCACAGGGGTAGTGACATTGAAAAGGTTAGGAACCACTGACCTAGGACCTAGGCGTACTGAGGTGGACCATCGTCAAAAGTGCCCGTGGCCCACCCAGGTGTACCTACTAGGTAAGTGGACCACGACCGATGACCTAATTGCAGATGCATTACCGGACTAGGGTATTTCATAGGTTCAAAACCAAAGTCAAAATTTGTTTTGCAAATTGGCCGCCAAGGGCTCTTTTACATGTCTTTTTTTGGAAATTACTTTACCATGTTGCCTTACCACGCCGGAACACAGAAGCAACGCAGCAAAGCCTGAAAGGACTTTAAACAAGGCTACCACCTGGAAAAACAAAGTGTAGCAATTACATTTTTTTGCAGTGATCGTTTGTGACAACCCTACCGAATTTCCATCTAGATACAAGACAAATCGCGATGCCCGAACTATAACATTGTGTAAGGACCTTTGCACTGTTTTGTTTGTGTTCGCGACAAACGGCAAGCGCCCTTATTTATTCTAGAGTTCGTCGACATTCAGATACGTACGTACGATCCACTGATTAGGGTTGTCACTAGATAGTTCCGGGTGGTACGGCTTTGTGCGGCCCGGATTGCTACCACCGTTCTGTTGCTGTACTGATGTGTTCTTGCGTGAGATGTAAGATAAAATGACAAATTACTGACATATTAGGTATTCAATTTCGTCTAGGCTAGCAACGCAAACGCAATTCTTTGATCACTTTATCACATTTTATGTCATCAAGAAATGCATAATATTGGACAACACTTGATTTTAAGTAGGTAGGTACGCTTTACTTAAATGCACGAGATACTGGGTTAAGCAAAACATTGTGAGGAAATCTGTACACTCCTGTTTTGTGCAGTTCCCAGTCCGCACTAGGCCTAATTCTACTACTCATTCTGATAGGACTGTAAGTGCCCATAGACACAGACTGAAGGCAAAATTTTGCATGATAATTACCTATTTTATGTACAGAGAAAAACACCACAAGAATGAATAACCATCACCAAAAACAATGATAGCAAATAAACATAAAAAAATATAAATATCAATATTTTTGTCAACCCTACGTAAATTGTTCCATCACCTAAGACATTGCAGCGCAAGCCTCTAGCGATGGATGTAAATACAGACGTTCGTACAATCAGTAGTTACTGTCGTTTGCAATAGAGGGCGCTGCATCGCACACACAAGTTACACTAGACTTGTGACGTCATCGCTTGTTACCTTGCCCACGTAGTGTCACGTTTTATGCAAAAGAGACCTAGTAACAGTGGCCTGGTCATAAAGATTACACATCGGTCTTCTCGGCTAATTCCAGCTTCGTGGAGCGTTGTCGCGCTCTAACTGACGTGACCCCAATTGTCTCTTTCCAAAGACCGAAGTGCAATCTTTATGGCCGGGTACTGTAGTAGAGAGTTGTAAAAAGCCGTGGTAGCCTAGTGGTTTGACCTGTGGCCTCTCAAGCAGAGCGTCGTGGGTTCAAATCCCGGGCGCGCACCTCTGAGTTTTTCGGAATTTATGTGCGAAAATTACATTTGAAATTTGCCATGAGCTTTTCGGTGAAGGAAAACATCGTGAGGAAACCTTGCACACATCTGCGAAGAAATTCAATGGGGTGTGTTAAGTTCCCAATCCGCACTGGGCGCGCGTGGGAACTATAGCCCAAACCCTCCAATACACGGAGGAGGCCTATGCCATGAGGCACACCGAATTACGCGACAATTTAATAATAATAAAAAAAAAAATGTAGCGAATTCGGAATAAAAAGGCTATATTATTATTATATTATTACTGTAGAGAATGTTATAAAAAACCGATAGGTTTTTATTTTTTTTCCAGTTACCAAAATAATTTTAGTTCAACGTTTTCTATGTTATACTCAGCGGCTTATTTTGCGGAACACAAAAAAAAGTTAGCAAACGCATACTTAAAGCTCGACCACAAAAAAAAATAGTTACCTACACTTTTTTTTGTGTTCCGCTAAATTTGCCGCTGAATGTATTATGAAAGATGCCCTAAAGCCTTTAATTTTTAATCACTTATACGTATCAAACAAAAGTATCCGAAATAGTCCCCGTTGCAATATGAAAATCATGGGGGGGGGGTGTATTGACCCCCCCCCCCACCTAAATTTGTGACGTAATTTATGCTCGCCGCCAATGAACCATGCTGTGCCCACAGCCTAAGCGTCTGGACCATCAACGTGATACCCCCCATTTTTCTCTTTTGTTCGGTCAATAAAATAACCCACCATGTGTTAGCTAGTGCAAAACGCTTTAACGACCACATTTTACACCATTTTACGCGAGATACTCTACCGAATTAATGGTTCATTATTTACAGAACGTATTACAAGCGTACCAGGTAAGCGTATCTTATGGGTGGATTAGAGTCGTAGTGTAGGAGCTCGATGGGTTTTCGTTGAGTCACGTGAGCATCGGAAAAAGCGGATAGTTAGGAATCGACTCACTTATTAGAGCAAACAAAGTTAAATGTAACAAGATTCCTGTATGGGAGCACAAATCGATTGTTCATTAGCAGCTGCGTGAAAGTTTTTCTGCAAAGTTTTTTTTTTCGTTAGTTTGCTAAGCAATGTTTCATTTTAGAGATCTAACTTTCCACATAAAAATAACATCGATATACGTCCAACCATTTTAACCTAAAAAGTAACAGATATTCACAAAGTTTCACAGTTATAATAAACTAAGTTTGCCTCACATTTTACAGGTAAATTGCACCAGTTTATTGTCCCGTAAATGCATATGAGTGTTTTTTTTAAATTTCAATATTTTTAGCTATTTTTTGGTCAACTCAGACCGTATCCCTTTCAGCCGGTGTCCCTAAATTGTCACTGCAAAATGTTTTTTTAATCAGCCAGTGATTTCATTATTATTGACATAAATTATCTCATTGAAACATATTTGAATGCTCGACAGACTTAAATAAAAACTAAGTTGTCTCTCCTACTAATATTAAAGTAATGGTTACTTTACACTGGAAATACTTGGTATTTTACTTAGAGCAAATACCAGATGCAGTTAAATAAAATTGGCCGAGAGCCACAGGAAAATTCTACTTTAATTTTATTAGCATTTTGAATTGCAAGGAGCTGCTTTGAATTAAACTCGAGTATTAAAATGTTTGTTAGGTTCCACTATTTCTCTTAAATGCCCGGTTTTCCTTAAGAATTATAATTAAATTTAACAAGTTGGGCAGAACAGAATACATATTAAATTTAGTATACTTAGTGCATGCTATAAGATTTCAAATGTTTACAACGAAATTAATAGAAATTAAAGTATGTACGGACAGACAAAAGGACGGTCGTATGGCTAAATATCAGGGTTGAGAGAGAGAGAGAGATTTGCACATACTCGATACACATAAATAGGTACATAGTACATACCTATATTTAACGTCTTTTTTGTGATTTGTCTATGTTTATTTATACGTATTTGTACAATAAAGCATTTACTTACTTACTTACTATACTTATAAATCACGACTTTATCCCTTACGGGCTGACAGAGCCTAAGGTAACAAGACCTAAAGGCCGCGTTTAGCATGATTGTGGGCGTATAGGTGGAAATGGGAAATCTATGTGTATTTTAAGTAATTCTTCCATGCTGGCCTGGGTGCGAAGAAAAAACATAGAATGTACCAGCTACTTTTCTTCCCGCCCATATGGTAAAAGCCTATCGAGGGAATGTGCGAAAATCTTAGGAAAAATGTTTTAGGCGATGCAGCTAGCAACCCATCACTATTTTGATTCCCCTTTATACTTCCACCTATGCGCCCACAATCATGCTAACTGGTCTTTGGGTCTTGTTACCCTGGGCTCTGTCTACCCCGTAGGATTAAGACGTGATTTATGTATGTATGTAAGATAAGGATTGCGCTTGACAAAGGGGTCATGATAAACTTTTCAGGATACAAACTGTAAAGAGATCGACTTCCTTTTACAAATTTCTAAACGACACGAAAAATTAGAAAACATCCGTAGAAAACCGTAAAAGTCAACATAAAAAATCTAGAAGTAAAAATTCTTGATTAGTAGGTAGGTATAGAGATGCGCCGAGTAACACTTTTGCCGAGTAACGAGTACCGAGTTTTACTCGGCTCAATTTTTTTTCAACCGAGTACTCGGCCGAGTAACTCGGTTAAATCAAATTCGCATTTCGTGCGTGTAAACAAGTACAAACAGGTTTGCGCCGGTCAAGACGTCGGCTCGCGTTGATACACCCCTCACCCCGCCCACGCCTTTCAACTACTAGTCACTTGATTGTTGGCAAACAAACACGTCACGTTGCGCGTCATAGTAAATAAATATAAATATATTGCTTTCCTTAAACAAAGTATGTATGTATACTCGTTACTCGTTATCTAATAACCGAGTTATTCGGCCGAGTAAGAGTATCAAAAAACCCGCCGAGTACGCAGAGTACCGAGTATCAAACGAGTACTCGGCCCATCTCTAGTAGGTACCTACATTTGGAAAACAGCGCCTTATCTCTCTTCCCTGGTGAGCAGTAGATGTTCCACGGGAGTTTGTTATTGTGTCGTACAGACACATCATTCAAACATGATGATTGGCGACAAAATTTCGTATAGTAACAAGGTCACGTGACAGCTAGTAACGATAGAAAAATTCGAAGGCTTACCCACCTGCTATGGGTGGTGTAGGGGTATAGCACGCGCCACGGAATGACGAGGATCCGGGTTTGATTCCCGGCCATAGCTTTACTTTTCGGATTTTTTTGTGTTCAAATTTTCAGTGTCGCTTAGAAATTTAATATCTAACGGTAAAACCGTAAAAGTAAGCATAAAAAAATCAAGAAGTAAAAATTCTTGATTCATTTGATAGTACCTTTCATTTTACAAAACAAATATGAGAGAAAAGTTAAATGTTTTACCCAAAAATAGTTAACATGAAATAAATTAATTTTAAACAAACTTAAACTCTTAGCGGCAACTTTTCTAATAAATAAATTTTCTCGACCTTATTAACTTGTAGGTAGCGAAAAGTTATTTATGAAGAATTCTATTAAGTTTGTGAGAGCAAAAATTCTGAAATTACGTCAGCAAGTAAATATTATCGAAGCTGAACAAATATAATTATTGATTCGGTCTACATCCCACTCTACCTACGTTTTGTTTTCTTAAAAATAACAGTTTCATTTTTTAAACAGAACTTTAGGTTAGTTCCATCCTGGTTTGGAAGCAAAAAAAAAAACGTGTGCGCCTGACAGAAATGATAACTTAAACTAATCTAATTTACTAACAGAATATGTCCATCGCACACTGTTCAGGCCTGCAGCGCCATCTAGCGAGGATCTACGGGACCACATATGTTACATCAACCTGTGACCAATAGAAACGCAGATTTTGATACGTCACTGTCTTTTTCTGTGCCCCTACCCCTGTTCCATGATCTTTGTAAAAGTTTCTGTTAAAAAATATTATTTGGAGCTGGGGTAGGGGCACAGAAAAAGACAGTGACGTATCAAAATCTGCGTTTCTATTGGTCACAGGTTGATGTAACATATGTGGTCCCGTAGATCCTCGCTAGATAGCGCTGCGCAGGCCTGAACACACACTAAACACTGAGTAGAGAGAGTGGGAAGCGTCTGTCCGAAATACGACTAGCGCTGTGGGTTAGAGTGAGATATTATAAGAGACTGACTTGCGCTGCCGTATGCGTCAGAGAAAGGGAAGCCAGATAGACTGGCGCCGTAACGCGTTACGTTACGAAGCGGTGTACCCCTCTGAAACGTATGAATAAGAACACGAACTCGGAAACAGCACTTTTAATTACACTTACTCTGTATATATGTAATTTTTTAGACCATAGACAAAAATAGACAAAAATAATGTTTTTAATTTTAAAAATAGAAAGAAGTAAATAAGTAAAAAAGGTTGATTGGTCGGTCGGCAACACCCTCCCATAAGAATTTTTCATTTTCAACATGAGACTACCGCACCGCGTGAGTTATCCGTTTATGTGTAAATTAAGAATTTTTCTGCCCGCGACTTCGTCTGCGTGGAATTATACATTTTAACCTGCTCTTTAATCACTCTATCTATTTAAAAAAAACCGCATCAAAATCCGTTGCGTAGTTTTAAAGATTTCAGCAAACATAAGGACAGACATCGGAAAGCGACTTTGTTTTATACTACGTAGTGTGGTACAGGGTTGACAGAGCCTAAAGTAAGAAAACCTTTAGCATGATTGTGCGCGCATAGGCAGAAAGGGGAAACAAAATAACATTTGTATGGCCTGAATAGTTTCGGACGTTGGCCAAACGTGGCCTTTAGGTCTTGCTACCTACCTTAGGCTTTGTCTACCCCGTAAGGGATAAAAACGTGATTTATATATGTATGTATAAATGAATATAAAATATTTACCTTGCTACTCCGCTACTCAAGCAACAAGCTGCTGTGAGGAACGGAGTAGCAAGGTAAATATTTTCTGTTCATTGAAATGGACCTCCGCAAGTAATGCCATATTCAATAAAAAATATAGTAGAGTTTTGAGAAACGGGTGGTACGGCCGTGCCTTTGTTTTACAGGACTTGGCGAGGCCACTGCCTTGCCCCCAGATAATCTGCTTCTAAGAAGTAGTTAAGTTAAGTTATTTTATTGAATCAGGCGTTACTTTGCGGAGGTCCATTTCAATGAACAAAAAATACTTACCTTGCTACTCTGCTACTCACGTGCAAGATAACCAAGCCTGTGTGAAATATATATGGTTTGTTATATATTTCATGTTCATTCAAATTCAAATTCAAATTATTTATTAAAATAATCAAATGTACAAATAAATTATAAATGGTTAGTAAGCACTATATTACGTCTATCTATGTATTAGTAAGTACACAACAAAATTAAGAACTAAACTAATGACTCGACATAAAACAAATGCGCCTGCGCGTACAACGAAAGTATATTATAAACTGTGCGTAAAGTAATTAAAGAGCGTTAGAGTATTTAAGTTTAGTTACACAATGTTAAGTAAAATTCAGGAGAATGGGGAGTAAACTGTGATATTTAGCTCCCGGGAGAATGCCGAAACCTAAATATTAAATGGCAAAAGTTATTACCAAGTAATATTCGTGTTACGTTTATTTTTCACATTTTTTCTTGGTGTTTCCGCGAACTTACCCAGATATAGAAAGGACTTTGTAGAATTTCTGTTCTGTGCAACTAATTTAAAAAGTGGCCAAGTGCGAGTTCAATTCTTGGGTACCGTATATGTAAACATCTATACCTATATACGTCCCACTGCTGGGCACAGGCCTCCTCTCAGAACGAGAGGGCTTGTGCTATAGTACCCATGCGGGCCCAGTGCGGATTGGGAACTTCACACACACCATTGAATGGCTTCGCAGATGTGTGCTCATAGTAAATTGCAAATGTAATATTGCACATAAATTCCGAAAAACTTTTTTTTTTTTTTTTTATTTGAATAGGAAGGCAAACGAGCAAGTGGGTCACCTGATGGTAAGTGATCACCACTGCCCATAGACACCCGGAGGGATTGCAGATGCGTTGCCAACCTAGAGGACTAAGATGAAATGCCTCTTGTGCCCGTAATTTCCCCGGCTGTCTTACTCTCCACACCGGAACACAGCAGTGCAAGCACTGCTACTTAGCGGCAGGATTAGCGAGTAAGATGGTGGTAGCGATCCGGATGGACCTTGCACAAGGCCCTACCACCCGCAAAGAGGTGCGAGCCCGGGCTCGAACCCACGACCCTCTGCTTGAGAGGCCACAGGTCAAACGACTTGACTACTCATTTGCGCATAACAATGACTGCCTGCCTTTCTTTGTAAACTATTCCTTTCTGTGTCAGGTTAGCTGGAAGAGATCCCTTCGTAAGGATAAGTTCGCCTTTGTATTATTTTCTGTGTACTTCTGTATTTTTTAATTTTTATGTGCAATAAAGAGTTTACATACATACATACAAACTTGGCCACCACGGCTTTTTTATATAATCACTACATAGTATAAAACAAAGTCGCTTTCTCTGTCCCTATGTCCCTATGTATGCTTATATCTTCAAAACTACATAACGGATTTTAATGCGGTTTTTTTTAATAGATAGAGTGATTCAAGAGGAAGGTTTTTATGTGTAATTCTACGCAGACGAAGTCGCGGGCAGAAGCTACTTAAACAATAAAATAAACATGATGGTTTGATTTATATCGTTTTACCTAAGACAGTGACTTACCCCCTTATTCATAAACCATCTATAGGCTTCTGCTAACTTCGCAATCGTGTGTCCTGAATTTAAAAATAAAATATGTCACAGACAAATGTTAGCACTATTTTAGACCGGACGTATCTAACGTTGCGTGGTTTAAACAATACGCACCATGTCACTGGCCGGTCGCAATAAACGGAATTTATTATGTGACCCAGGTATTTTTATGCGATCAGAAGGAAGATTTGTCGTACCCTCTGATTTCCCCGGGGAACTCTATGTTTAGCCACTCTGTGTATGCCTTTATTTCAATCACCAGATGGCCTATCGAAGCGTGTTAAAAATTCAAGTCGATTTTGTAGGGTTTGGCGGATTCGAATGATGAATTCGAGAGGGAATGATATATAGTAACACATAAGGGGGCTATCGTTTCTTTGCTCACCAGTTGGCACCACTGTTAACTAAGGTCCAGAGGTATAGCTGTCAAAAACGACTTTATAAGTAGCTCTGCTATGCCGCAATGTAGTGCAGTTCCGTTTCGTTCGGAAAAAAACCGCTTTCAAAGCGTTCACAATCATCGCCAAGTAATCCATATTTGCGATAATTTCGCGAAGGAGATCACTTTTCAACAGGTGAAAATGAAAGAAATTATAATTTATGTCACGAAGCCCGCCAAAACCAGTGAAAAGTGAATGTTATTGGACATCATGCGTCACTAGCGCCTCTAGTGGCAAATTCACACGCGTTACCCCCCTTTGCCATACTATAAAATGTACGAACGAAACAAAAATCTAATTTCGCATTTCGGAATAGGGGAGCTTCCAAGCAGGGGGGTTTCCATGACGTCTTAATGCGATTAGATTCCGATTCAGCTTAGGCTCGCTCGCTGTCAGGTCTAAATGTGCTGTCAGGTCTCTACGTAAAAATAATAAAATAAAAATAAAAAATCTTTATTGCTTGTGACAAGATACATATTGAAACAAAAATGACATGCTATAAACTTAAAAGTAACAATACACAAGTTTAGCAAAGGGAACCAATCTCAGCGTATGCTGGGCTCGAGAGCTCAGCGCTGGTTTACAGAAAGGCCCCTAGATGTGGTACATTGCAGCCCCTGCGTGAATACAAAACAAAAAAAGAAAAATCTGGAAAGGAAAAAAAAAATACAAATAAGAATGTGTGTGTGTGTGTGTGTGCGCGTGTGTGTGTGGTGTTTGTGTGTACCTTGTCGGTATCACTCTTGAAAGAGTGGTCGTGGTCATCACTTCAGGTGTTGGTGGCGAGCTTCACAACACGCCGCCGCTCTTCTCTGATGGCCGCCGTCCTCGTGCATTCATGTAGTGATGACGAGCCATTTACTGCCGCTTTTATCTGGTCACCACCTCATAGGCTGTCAGGTCTAAATGACAGCTAAAACCTGAACTGAGACGGAATTGAATCGCATTGAGACGTCATGGTAAGGTTCCTGATTGCGAAAAAAATTTCTAGTAACAAAGGACCTTTGGATATTTTTGCACGCTGTTTATAGAATGGAACAAATCGTAAAAACTCCGAATAGGAGCTGAGAATTTTAAATTAACTGTTTTTGTATGCAAAGCGTTTGAGTAGCTTTTTTTTTGTTGCACAACGTTTTGTCTGCCGCATTTCGCGGGATAGAAAACAAGTAGCTTGCGACACTTGTGTGAAATTTTTATACGTATGTTTAAACTCACACACACACATACATACATATATTACGTCTTTATTCCTTACGGGGTACCGAGCCTAAGGTAACAAAACCTTAAGGCCACGTTTAGCATGATATGGGCGTATAGGTGGAAAGGGAAATCAAAATAGTGATAGGTTGCCAGCCGCATCCTATTGTCTATACCTATTACCTGTCTGGGTAAATGAACACATCCATACATACATACAGACAGACAAAACTTATAAAATCTACTTTTTGTGTTTTATTACTCTTCCCTAATCTTTTTTTAATCAGGCGTTACTTTGCGGAGGTCCATTTTAATGAACAAAAAATATTTACCTTGCTACTCCGCTACTTACACTAGTAGAGACTTTATACATCTCTACTATAGACTAATATAATTTAAGGCTCGGGGACTTTATACATCCCTTTTACATTATATGTTTAATTTATGTAGAATTTAAGTATTCTTACTGTATTTCATTTTGAAAAAATGACTTTCTGCTTAGTTTCTTGCGGCGCATTCTTCTTGGCAATGATGGTCTTTCCGAATGCGCTGGTAGTTTCAAAAAGACATGTAAAAGAGCCCTAGGCGGCCAATTTGCAAAAATAAAATTTTGACTTCACTAGCTAGTGAGTAGCGGAGTAAGGTAAATCTTTTTTGTTCCTCCCTAATCGTTAGCGCTCAAAAGATGAATTTATTTAATGTACAGACACGAACTTTCTACTTGTTGGGGCTGATGATAATTTTAGTGGACTATACAGGGATTTGGTTCTTTCACGTGCTTTTCCTTCTCAAAAAAAACTGTGTTGGCGGCGGGAGCGTAAGGGTGCGGCTCCACTGAGGCGGAGACGAGCGGAGCGGAGAGGAGACGTGTGGGGATCGACCAATCATATTACATGAAATCCACATCGCTCTTCGCGCACATCTCCACTCTGTAATATGATTGGTCGATCCCCACACGTCTCCTCTCCGCTCCGCTCGTCTCCGCCTCAGTGGAGCCGCACCCTAATACATCAATAGCTTATGTAAAACAAATGATTTTCCACTCACCAATTTCAGCTTCTCGGGATGCCTTCCAATGTGACACTATCTAGATTATTTTACAGCTAAGCGGCGGGAACAGCAAAAGCAGGTGCTTCCGACGGCGGTTTTTCGAAGATTGACAGATCGATAGGGATGCGGCCAAATCGATAAAGCGCGTAGACTAGTGTTGTGCTAGCGCCTGCGGTCTCCGATTCGCTTCCATTGAGAGGGTGTCTCACATGCTACATAAAACTATTAAAATACTTAATGGGCTCAAACACTACTGATTTATTATAAGTATAGAAGATGTAGGAACCCTACTAGCCCACACGACTGCATGGGCTCCCCCACGCTGCTAATAACGTGCTTTGCGTACCTACTATAGCCATAACAATAAATCTTAGTGATTGCACTATACATTTCTATTAGGGACGAGACGTTAGTCAGACTTCGTTTCAGTTTCACCAAATATCCGGTGTCCGGTAACTAGTGGATATACATACATACATAGTACATACATACATTTATCTCGTCTTTATCCTTTGTCTTTATCGTCTTTAGGCCTGAGGCTGGTCTTTAACTTCCATGATGGTCTGGGAGCAAGGAAAAAACATAGAATGTACCAGTTGCTTGTCTACCCGCGCAGATGGTAAAAGCCCATCGAGGGAATGGGCGAAAATCATAGGAATCATGTTTTAGGCGATGAGGCTAGCAATCGATCACTATTTTGATTCCATTTTCCACCTATACGCCCACAATCTTGCTAAATGTGGCCTGTAGGTACCTGTTACCTAAGGCTCTGTCTACCCCTTAAGGGATAAAGACGTGATCTGTGTATGTATGTGTGTATGTATCCCTGAGGTAGACAGAACCTAGGGTAACAAAACCTTAAGGCCATGTTTAGCATGATTAAGGGCGTATAGCTGGAAAGGGAAATCAAAATAGTGATGGGTTGCTAGCCGCATCGGCTTTACATGACCTTGTAATGATGGCTTTTACCATCTGCGCGGGAAGAGAAGCAACTGGTAAATTCTATGTTTTTTCTTTACTTCCAGACCAGCATGGAAGAAGATATACCTCAGCTAGATAATACAATACAATATAGCTGACAGTTGGATAGCCTAGTTAGACATTGACTGTGAAACTAGAGGTCCCAGGTTTGAATCCCGGTAGGGACAGGCCTTTGTATGTTTGTATCCGAGTCATGAATATTATCCCTGTGTTTCTTCAAAACGCTTTATTACTTTCACTACATAGTAAAAACAAAGTCGCTTTCCGCTGTCTGTCTGTCTGTCCGTATGTATCTTTAAAACTACGGAACGGCTTTTGATGCAGTTTTTTCTAATAGAGTGATTCAAGAGGAAGGTTTATATGTATAATTTTACGCAGACGAAGTCGCGAGCAGAAGCTAGTAATTCGATATAAAGTAGTTCTCCTGACTCCTCGGGTGAAAAATGATGTATCAAATTCTTTTTACCATGACATTTGTAATAAAGAATAACAAATAATTTCGTGTACACATCTTTTTATTAAAACTCCAAAAATATTATGTTTATTATTTTAGTTATTTTTCTTAAAAGAATAATTTTTTTTTCAATCAATTCGAATCTTAAAATTAGTCTCTACTTCTGGGACAACCTTTACATGTAACACACTTTTGTACCATTATGTTTTGGGAATAAACATTCATGCATTCATTCATTCTAATCTTGTAAGAACGTTTTCAAAAGAAAGGTCACATGAACATTTTTTTCCAAAAATTAACTATTTTGGGTTATTTTTACTCAGAATCGTTTACCCTATCAATCCTTATACAAGAAAAAAGAAGTGTCCCAAAGTTTCCACTCCAGTTCGTCACTTTTTATATAGATATGTATGAAACGTGACGAACAGGAAAAATATATCCATAGTAATATTTGGGACACATGTTTTCTTGCATGAGAATCGATAGGGTATAAACGGTTATGAGTAAGAAAACCCCAAAATATTTAAATTCTTGAAAAAATGTACACGTGGACTTTTTTTGGATAACGTGAATGTTTTTGGCTCCAAATTAAGTCACTCCTCACTTCTCTACTTCTAAACAATCACTACTTCGAGATCTGAATAAGTTATTTCACGTGTGATCAGAAAACATCTTAGTTTTAACTAGATGTCTCTTACCTTCATCCCTGTAAGTGCATCGTAGGCCTTTTCTCCGAACTCACCCGGCCACGGACTTACATACGCAAAACGACCCACTTCGTTTCAGCGCATGAAGCAAATAAGGAAACATTCTCATCCACCAAATAACGGTTCTTCAGAACCGACCTCACTCAGTTCAAACCGAACTCAATCAGCACTTTGTCGGTTATTCTTTACTCCAATTTGTGTTTATTTACGGATAGCCGGACCCTGTTTTATTGCGCGACGTTGTCACAATCTTGTAGCATCCCTTTCTTACGACGTAGGACAGAAAGAAATGGTAAATCACAACATATCTATCATCATCATCGTCATCATCACATAGGCCTCCCCCATAGACCTCCAGTTGCTTCGGTTGGAAGCGGCTTGCATCCACCGTGAACCCGTGACTTTAACCAAGTCGTCCACCTCTTTGGTACGTTGGTACTAATATTATAACGAGGAAAATATGTGAGTTTGTGAAGTTGTAGAGGATTGCTGGATATACTGACCCGATTTTTTAAATTCTTTTACCAATAGAAAGCCATATTAAGCTGTATTTAATTCTGCGCGGGCAAAACAGTCGGAATTGAAACGCATTTAGACGTCATAGGAAGGACCCTGGTAGGGTTTTCATGCGGTATTCACCAATATAAAGTGTTTCTTGAGGAAGGTTTATAAGGCATTATTTGTCAGAATTTTGTGAAAATTGAAACATAAATTAACGATAATCGCTGGTAGTGTTGGGAATAGTCAAGCTTTCTGGGATACAAATCTTAATTTTGCGTGGACGAAGTAGCGGGCAACATTTACTAGGCATGCAAACAAAGACGAAGATCGAGTGAAATAAGCAACAAATGCAAGTAATCACAGATTATTCCTTGTTTAAATTAGTAAATGTGCAATTAATTTAGTGCAAACAAAAAAAATATGACACACTTCATATTTGTACAAATATCTTGTTACACTTGTATAAACACAGCCAAATGACGACAACGACGTAGACAATAATATTCTTTTGGCTTATGCCATTACTGAAGATGATTTGACCGTAAACACACATTTCCCAAATTCTGCCTCGAAAATGATAGTGATTTTGCTAAGTCTACTTCATGTGATTGTATTTAATTCAGCTGAAACGATACTAAGCGAAGTTACTCCAAAATTTATACCTGAAGACGGACGGCTGAACTTTACTGAGTTAGCTCATAAATATGGTTTCCGTGCTGAAGAAATAGAAGTTGAGACTGAAGATGGTTATATAATCACTATATTCCGCATACCAGGGAAAAAGAAGCCTGTTCTCATGGTACATGGGCTAGGTGATTCATCTAACACTTGGATTCTAAGAGGTGAGAAATCTTTAGCAGTAGCATTGGCCAGCGAAGGCTACGACGTGTGGTGTGGTAACGTAAGAGGCAACAAATATGGAAGAAAGCACATCAGCCTTGATCCGGATAAAGATGACGAATTCTGGAATTTCAGTTACCACGAGATGGGCTTTTATGACTGGCAGGCTATGATAGACAGAGTATTGAAAGAAACTAAGGAAACAAAACTCAATACAGTTGGTCACTCGCAAGGTGTTACGTCGTTGCTCGTCTTGCTATCCACGAGGCCTGAATATAATGACAAAGTTAATTTAAATATTGGACTAGCTGGAGTTGTTTCTCTGAACGACGTTGGAACAGGACTCAAGCTGATAATAAAAGCAGGACCGGTTCTATTAAAAATTTTAGATTTCTTCGGAATCAACGAACTTTTCTCAGATAATTCAATAGAGAATACTCTTCTGCAGTTGTTGTGTCTAGAAGGGTATCTAACGGAATTATTTTGTGAAGGAGGACTATTTTCTTTGTTTAATGGTAATGATCCGGAAGGGATTGAGCCAGGGTTTCTTCCTGTCATATTTGGCCAGTACCCTGCAGGAATGTCGAAGAAAACTTTAAGACATTTTGATCAAATGGCACTCTCTGGAAGTTTTGCTTCATTTGACTATGGCGTAGAAAAGAATTTGCTTATTTATGGATCCTCAAATTCTCCAGAATATGATTTGAAGAAAGTTACTGCTAAAATGGCACTGCTGTATGGTGAAAATGACGTAGGAGCTACACCGTCAAATGTTGTACTACTCGCAAAAGCACTGCCAAATGTTGTGTATGTCAAAGCGATAGAAAAGAAAGAGTGGACTCACGTTGACTTCATTTGGAGCAAAGAGATGGACAAGTATTTGTTTGGGATTATCATTAAATTGCTAAATAAATATGATTGGTGACGTTGCACGCATTTTGGCATTGGTGACTTTTGGTCAACATAATGGGGATAACAATGATTGATTGCTACTATTGTTAGAAACTTTTATAATGTTTGTTACTTAGTTTGTTAAGGCTACGTAAGGCTATGAAACTTAAAAAACAAACCAGTTAGGTAAGAAATGAGGCAAGCATATTCTGGCCCGAAAAAGACTCCAACGCAAGCCTGTGGGAATGCTGCAGTGAGAATCCTATCGACCAACAAACAGATCAAGCGCCAGAAATGGAGCAGGATTGATCACACGATCCCAAGGGATCCTAAACACATACCGACGTAAGTCTTAGACTGGGAATTCCAATGAAAGCGTAAGTGTGGGCGCCTTTAATAGACATAGCGGCGGACGATCATAGCAGAAGCGGAGAGCGTAGGAAAGACATAGAGCGAAGAGAAGCGCATAGCTCAAGACCGAACAGGAAGGCGACGCACTGTAGACTCTGCCCCATCTAGGGGACACAGGACTTTAAGTCAAGTAAGTCATGTAGTTGGCGATATGGTCGATTGGTCGCCATACTCTGTTACATAACTTGGCGTTTTATAACATTTGATTCTAACATAACCCAAAATGTAAAACATCAAGAATATCAAAATAAAAGGCAAACACACTGACCATTCCTTGCCTCGCTTCCGTACCCTCCCGGATGTATGGGCCGGATACTATAATTTCACCCTCTATTGTCCGGGACAAGCAGGACAAGCAAACAACCGGGTAATGTATTAAGTTACTGTGTACCCGGACAATCTGTTTTTAAATGGTTTTGAAGCGGTCTTACTGGTTTCAGGAAATTATTTAACAGATGCCAACGTTACGAACATAAGCCGGTTCTTGCGAAATAAGGAGTAAAATATTGTTAAAATTGGTGTTTAAACTACATTAAAGCATTTTATAATCTCTTTAACGTACCTACCGCCTTGTGGCTGAATCGGGGACGTCTTGACAAAAGGTCAGGCCGAGAGTACTCTAAACCGACAAACATTTATGAAGAGATTGATGAATGCGGATGAAACGAAAAAGGCGTGTCAGGATCGTAGCAAGTGAAACAAAGTATCTCTCCCTATTTCTATGGGGAAAAGGTGTGTTGTTATGTATTTACCTTGCTGTGACTTTTCTTAACGTAACAGAGAGTTCGTGTACAAATAGGGATGGCCAAATAATTATTATGAACAAGCTTCTGCCAGCGACTTCGTCCGCTTAGAGTTAGACTTAAGAACTGATTTATTTATTTATTTATTCGGTACAATTACATTTGCCGCTAAGTAGCAGTGCTTGCACTGCTGTAATCCAGTGTGGAGAGTAAGACAGCCGGAGAAATTACGGGCACAAGAGGCATTGCATCTTAGTCCTCTAGGTTGGCAACGCATCTGCAATCCCTCCGGGGTTGCGAGTGTCTATGGGCCGTGGTGATCACTTACTATCAGGTGACCCACTTGCTCGTTTGCCTTCCTATTCATATAAAATATATATATATATATTGTAAACAACAACATAGCAAACTGACTAACTGATGTTGACAGTATATTCTGCAATAGTTATTATTTACGTTGTTGTTGTTGTAAGTGTGTAATTGTTGTAATAATTAGCTACGGCCTTTCACTTTTTCACTTTAAAGTAGCCTATTTTTAATCTACATTTCAGCGTGAAGAAGGAACAAAAATACACACTCACATCGTCTCATCCATCCATCCTCACAAACTATCGCATTTATATTATTAGTAGGATTCAGTTATGTATATTCTTAAACGACACGAAATATAATTTGTAACAAAGCTCTTTAAACCACCTTAATCCGGCCCTGTGTCAAATTGCCTTCTTCAGCGACGTTTCCTAACTGTAAACTACCGCCTGCCTAAATTTCAGGTCTGTAGGTAAAAAAATCAAGGGCCGTCATACAAACCACCTTCATCCGGCCCTGTGGGAAAATCTTTTCATCGCGGGTCCCTACGTCACAATTCCTATCTGCGTGCCACATTTCAGCGAAATCCATCCAGGTTTGAGCTAAGATATGATTGATTAGGAAGGTTGCCATGACGTCTTAATGCGATTAAATTCCTATTCAGTTTAGGTTCGCTTGCTGTCAGATCCATACTAAAAATTACCGAAACCTGAACTGAGTCAGAATTGAATCGCATTAAGACGTCATGGTAGGCCCCTGTGAATCAGTAAGTTTCTGTTTCTAGTGATTTATGAAGACGAAAGGACCAAAGGTGCCCGTGGGTGGTAGTCACTTGCCTTTAGGTGACCCACTTGCTCGTTTGCCTTCCTTATAGTTTAAAAAGCCTATCTATCTGCGGAGAATTCGCTTGTCGCTGTCTAACGGGAATTATGCAATTTTCCGGAGCAAAAAGTATCCCATCGGGACTGAATCTATCTCTGTACCAAATTTCATTAAAATCAATTTGGAGGTTAAGGCGTGAAAGCGTAACAAACAGACAAGCAGACAGAGTTGCATTTGTAATATTAGAAGGCACACCCCTATTTTGATGAAAAAGCGGACTTGGTGACACAAGCGCCAAGGAAAAGTGGCCAAGTCGCTTTTTAGAAGAAACTTAGTAATTTATCTTAGCTGCTTAAGCTTGGCCTTTTTGTTTTTGCATTCGCCTTTTTAATTAGTTCTGTTGTTCCATCGCAGAGTTGTAAGATTTAAAAAACATTTTTTTCTTAAGCAACCACGTTTGATATTTTACGAATTATTCAAAAAAACTGTAAAAAGTTTGGTTTCTTGGATTACTGCATATTTAGATGTAGCTTATCTGATTTCGGGAAAAAAATAATTGAATTCAACAGTTTCAAAAAGTTTTTACGTATAATGTATGTATGCATGTGTAACTCTTTATTGTACATAAAACACAAGAAAAAGATGAATACAGGAAAACACAAATGCACTAAGGCGAACTTATACCTAAAAGGGATCTCTTCCAGTAAATCTTTGAACGATTGACAGGACATAAGTATTAGGCAAGAGTAGACACAGAAAAAGTAAAAGAACCGATCGAAACCCAAATTAATCCTAAAAGCTTAAAATTTAAATAATGTGAGATATTATAATAAACTACACATAATAGATAAATACGATAAACTAATATACAATAAATAAAATATACTACATACATACATAAATCACGTCTTTATCCCTTACGGGGTAGACAGAGCCTACGGTGACAAGACCTAAAGGCCACGTTTAGCAAGATTTTGGGCGTATAGGTGGAAAGGGGAATAAAATAGTGATGGGTTGCTAGCCGCATCGCCTATAGCATGATCCCTCGATGGGTTTTCTACCATCTGCGCGGGAAGAGAAGCAACTGATACATTGCAGTTTTTATATACTACTTAATATATAAATATGTATATTCCAACTTTTTATATTTGTTTGATTTCGTATTATCGTCTTTACCCCATATACCTACGTGATTTGTGAATGGTATTGTATGTATTTATTTCTTCCAAAAACCATTTAACGTTGCGCTCGGCGATTTTAATTACCATCTAAAATCTAAAAGATAGCGTAAAGGCACACACAACTTTTTCTCACTTAAAAAGTGGTAATAAATTAAAAATCCCGTGGTATTTTGCCAACGTTTTAAGTCCTCTAACTGGTAAAAAGTTCTTTGCTCGTTTAATGAGGCCGTTCAGTAAACAGTGTGGCCACGGGTGCTGAGGACTTTTTCGTATTTATGCTATAAATTGGGCATTTTTTAGTACACTACACCCCCGAGGGTGGTGTAATAAATAAGGTCACAGATCTCAGGAACTATAATAAACGTGCGACCTGAGCCTTTCTTTTGTTACGATGCTAGAAGCTTGAATTAAATATAATGTTATATTCAATTAAAATTGCTATGATAAGTAAAAAAAAATTGAGGTGTCTCTATCGTATAAGTAACTAGCCTTCCGTCCGCAGCTTCGCCCGCGATAAATTAATTTTCCCGTAGGAATAGGTATTTTCCCGCGGTAAAAAGTAACCTATGTCACTCAGTGATAATGTAGTTTTCTAACGGCAAAATATTTTTTAAAATCGGTTCAGTAGTTTCGGAGCCTATTCAATGCAAACAAACAAACACACAATCAAATTTTTGCTCTTTATAATATTAGTATAGAAATATAGATAAAAAAAAATATTTGAAAAATGTCAACACATCTATTTTTTTTATATAGAATGTCATGCGGCTTATAGTGACTTATTATGTGTCTTAGCTAAGCGTATTATGTATGAAGCACGAAATTATTCGTTCCATTGAAGCGGAGATATTCATGAAAATCATTTATCTTATTTTTTTTCTTCAAAAACACATGTTCTCACAAACTTTCGTTTTTATAAAACCTATTAACTATTAACTAGCAGAATATCTTCCATTCCCGATATTTTTGAAAATAAATTTAATTTTACAAAGATAGCAATAAATTCACTTAATCTTTTTTAGAAAAAAAAAGTACCTACCTTCAGTGATTTTTTAAGCCTGTTACACCAAATCCACTGGATTGAATTATTTTGCGTCCAGGGACCTTACCACGACGTCTTAATGCGATTCAATTCCGACTCAGTTCAGTTTCAACTGTCATTTCTAGTATGGATCTGACAGCGAGCGAACCCAAACTGAATCGGTATTAAATCGCATTAAGACGTCATGATAACCTCCCCTTTATTACCGACATTTAAGTTATATCATTTTTTTTCTTTTTATCCTAATCTTCTTTGTTTATCCGTCCCGTGCTCTAATTTTGGGTCAGTAAAAAAGTAAGAAACTAAAAGAATCTTCTAGAATTTTACACGACAAAATATTAAAAATATATATATTCTTCCAAAACGGAAGGTCCACAGTTTCCGCAGTGCAGCCACGTTGTCCAGCGCTTGCGTAAGAAACTGAAATAACTATCTTCTAGATTGTACACGACATTTTTTTTTTTAAATAAATATTTTTTCCAAGACGGAAGGTCCACAGTTTCCGCAGTGCAGCCACTTTGTCCAGCGCTTGCGGCGAGGCTCCGACGTAAAGGATTAATTAAAAACGCTAGATTTTTCAAAATACAAAAGAGCTATTATTAAAATATGAGCGAACATTTAACATGGCTTAAGCACATGGATACGAGCATTGGATGAATTTAACAAAGCCCAAAGAAAAATAAAATAACGCAACTTAACTTAAGGGGGCTATCGCGTGTGAATTTGCCACTAGAGGCGCTAGTGTCGCGTGAGGTCCAATAACATTCCCATTTCACTAGTTTTGGCGGGCTTCGTGACATAAATTATAATTTCTTTCATTTACCTGTTGAAAAGTGATCTCCTTCGTGAAATTATCGCAAATATGGATTATTTGGCGATGAATGTGAACGCTTTAAAAGCGGTTTTTTTTTTCGAACAAATCGGAACTGCACTACATTGCGGCATAGCTACTCGATATGATGGTAGTTATTTTATAATTAATAAACTTAATGAGATTCAAGATTTAAAACTTTGTTTCGGCACCGATCTTATAAAGTCGCATTTATTTTGACAGCTATACCTCTGGACCTTAGTCAACAGTGGCGTTCAAGAAGCCGTGGTAGCCTAGTGGTCTTTCAAGCAGAGGGTCGTTGGTTCGAATCCCGCGCTCGCACTTCTGAGTTTTGGCAATTTATGTGGTTAACTTAATCATGAGCTTGTCGGTGAAATAAAGCATCGTGAGAAAACCTGTACACATCTACGAAGTAATTCAACGGTGTGTGTGAAGTTCTCAATCCGCACTGGACCCGCGTGGGAACTATAGCCAAAGCCCTCTTAATCTGTGAGGAGTTCTGTGTCAAGCAGTGGGACATGGATATGGCCATGATGATGAAGAACGCAACTTAAAAAAATTATTTGTGATACAAGCTAGCTGACTGTAGGTAGGTACTTTTTGTTGAATGTATTTTTCTGTTTTTTTCACATAATCAAATTGTTACTAAGATTTATTGAGCAGGAAATTTCGCAAGGCTCCATGTCTTGGCACGCGCTTTATCTTAGTAAAAACGTCCCCGATTTTACAAACAATTTTTTGTGTCACTTCTGCGACGATCCGCACTTAAATCCTATGAGATATGCCGCAAGACTGACGACAAATAACGGCCATTTTGTTTTAAATGAATAGTGTTCTTAAATTTGAGTTCAGAATAACTCAATATTTCTACTTTTTAACCTTCAACGCAGAAAGAGGCGCGCGCGCGCGTGTGTGTGTGTGTGTGTGTGTGTGTGTGTGTGTGTGTGTGTGTGTGTGTGTGTGTGTGTGTGTGTGTGTGTGTGTGTGTGTGCGTGTGCGTGTGCGAATGTGCGTGTATGTGTGTGTGAGTGAGTGTGTGTGTGTGTGTGTGTGTGTGTGTGCGTGCGTTTGTGCGTCAAAAATCATAGTAATCATGTTATAGGCGATGCGGCTAACCCATCACTATTTTGATTCCATTTTCCATCTATACGCCCGTAATCTTGCTAAACTCGGCTAGGTCTCGTCTACCCCGTAAGGGATAAACACGTGATTTATGTATGTGTATGTACGAGTAGGTATGTATGTATTGTGGTCTTTCACAAAGGTACATTGACAATAGAATCGAATAGCTGTCGGAGCGTCACTCGGGCCAATACTGTCTCCTTATTTAATACTGATTGCTTTTCCCGGATGCGGATTACGCCTCGTAATTTGCCCATTACCGGATTAAACCGGTATCCCGGATAACCGGTATTCCGCAGAAAAGAGGGTTTCGATACAGGTCAAGGTAGGGTATTGAGTTCGCTTGGGGTACTCCGATGTGTGATTAAGAGAGAACGTTGTGACAAATTAAATTGTTAGTCTCAACATCATCATCATCATCTCCAGCTTACGCCCCACTGCTGGGCACAGGCCTCCTCTCAGATTGAGAGGGCATGTCATCACACACACCATCAAATTGCTTTGCAAGTAGGCACTGTGCAGGTTTTCTCACGTTTGCCTTAACCGAAAAGCTCAAGGCCAATTTGAAACATAATTTCACACATAAATTTCGAAAAACTTTGGGTGTGAGCCCGGGACTTCCATGATGGTCTGGGAGGATAGAAAAAACATAGAATGTACCAGTTGCTTCTCTTCCCGCGCATATAGTAAAAGCCCACCGAGGGAACGGGCAAAAATATTTAGAATCATGCTACAGGCGACGCGGGTAGCAACCCATATTTTTTAATAAGAGGTACCTTAATTAACTCTTTCAGACCTTCATTTAACACTGTTTTAAGATTCGCGCTTACTCCATGCGGCTAGCAACCCATCACTACTTTGATCCCTTTCCATCTATACGCCCAAAATCATGCTAAAAGTGGCTTTTAGGTCTTGTTACCTTAGGCTCGGCTTAGGTGGGTTTTTAGTGGGTCCTTTCGCTAAGAAAGGGGGGCAGTGGGGAAGAAGAGTTCCACATAACTCCCATGCCGTCCCCAAGGTGTGGGAGTATGCGCAAAGCATTTTCCCACCGAAAAAAAAGGCTGTCTGCGCTACCCCGTAAGGGATAAAGACGTTTATGTTTGTATGTATGTATGTATAAACTATCATTTTAATGAAGCAAACAAAACTGTGTTGCCAACTTAATAAGCTGAGTGCGATTTATGTTTTCATAATATTGTGGCGGTGGTTTCGGAAATAAAAATTGTGGATGCGTTATATTTCTGGCCTATTTTTTTCTTTAACGTCGTATGTTATGAGTGTCTATGGGCGGCGGTGATTGCTTTCCATCAAGTGACCCGCATGCTCGTTTGCCCCCTAGCATATAGGAAAAAAAGAACTTCAATGATTGTTATAGCTTAACAAAGATGCGGCCATGTTTAAATGCGCATGGGCACGCGTTGACCGTGCTGCTCTCTGATTGGCCGGCGCAAGTTCCAGCATGACACTAGAGTTGGGCAAGCAGTTTTTTTCATCGATATCGTTAATAAATGTTTCATGATAGTATGTATGTAGGGGGATGTATGTGTGTGGGGAGCAAAGGAAAAACATAGAATGTGCCAGTTGCAGATGGTAAAAGTCCATGGGCGAAAATCTTACGAATCATGTTATATCCTATCACTATTTTGAGGCCTTAAAGTTGTGTTACCTACCTTCTCCCTGTCAACCCCGTAAGGGATAGACGTGATATATATATTTTGCTCGTGCACCCAGATGTATGTATGTATCAAAATTGAAAAATAAAACAAAACATTGAGCATGTCAGAAATACAAATCGTGCGATGTGGTAGAAAATATTCGTTCTTCTATGATTATCCAGGGAGGCAACAGGGGAATAGGTTTGTATGGAGGAACTGCCATCCGTTGGCTTGTATCTCCAATTACCTCATCCAATAACTATCTAACTATCTCGGTGCACGGTGAATTCTCAAATGCAAGCGCTTGCCTAGGTTATATCACAGCAGTATTTGATTGTTCTCCGAGTATTTACTGCAGTTTAAATGGCAACTACACTGCTGACTGTACCGTCTGTTTAATCTTGTTTAATAAGTCTAAATTCGGGAGCGTACAGATATACACATCACGTCTTTATCTCTACGGGGTAGACAGAGCCTAAGGTGGCAAGACCTACAGGCGTTTAGCAAGATTGATTGGTTGCTAGTATCGCCAAACATGATTCCAGGGACGAGAGAAGGCGCTGTTTTTGGTTACTGTAACATGCAACGGTTAAGGTTACAATTCGCAGTTGACCCGGCTTCATATATATATTATATGAACAGGAAGACAAACGAGCAAGTAGGTCACCTGATGGTAAGTGATCACCACTGCCCATAGACACCCGCAACCCCGGAGGGATTGCAGATGCATTGCCAACCTAGAGGACTAAGATGAAATGCCTCTTGTGCCCGTAATTTCCTCGGCTCTTACTCTCCACATCGGAACACAGCAGTGCAAGCACTGCTACTTAGCGGCAGGATTAGCGACTAAGATGGTGGTAGCGATTCGGACGGACCTTGCACAAGGCCCTACCACCCGCGAAATATTTAATTATTTTATGTAAGACTAAACATACAACACATACATACATACCGTCACGCCTCTTTCCCACAGGGGTAGGCAGAGACTACTTTGTTCCACTTGCTACGATCCTGACATCTTTCGCTTCGTCCACATTCGTCAATCTCTTCATACATGCTCGTCGGTTTCGGGTACTCCTGACCTGACCTTTTTCCACAACGTCCGTCTAGGCCTTTCTCTCCCAACGTAACCATTCACACTCCCCATTTAGATCTGTTTAGTTAGTCTACTCTCATCCATGTGCACTCCATCACCATTTTTAGATATTATTTAATGACTTCAGTTTTAGTCAAATTTCGAGTACTACTTTATCTGCATAACATACAGTATTTATTCAATAGCAACATTTTTTACAAAGTTTTGTACATAATGATACCCTGTTAGGACGTAACAAATTATAATTAATAATTATAGCTAACACATGGCAATGCAGCAGAAAATTATAATAATTATTGTATAAAACATGCTTAGGCGAAACTTTAAAATAAATTATATATTTAAAGACTAACTGGGTTAGGTACATTTATGTTTTAAAATAAAATAAAAAAGACTTACAAAATAGGGTGAGATCATATCTTATATAATAACAATAACTATAAAGCTATAGGGAAATCAGTTATTTTATTCTTCTAGGTACTCATTTATGGTGTACACTTTTGAATTAGAAAATCTTTTAGTGAACTTATACATTTCTTATCATTTGTTTCGGTTTTAATGTGGATAGGTAATTTGTTATGTCCATTTAGAGGTTAAGTATAATAATGTTAGAGTCCAGATAATTTTAAATACCTTTTTTAAGTAGGCATGCAAAGCATTGTTTGGTTTTAAGATCTAAACTGAAGTTTAGTTGGAATATTGATTCAACTTTAATAACTTTAACATGCGGTGTAGAGCTTAATATTAAAGTTCAAATCACTCTGATGTTTGCTGATTAATAATTCACGACTTGAGTTTAACTTATGTAAAGAAACTTATGAACTTGAGGTTTTGGTAAAAAGAAACTTTTTACGCAGACTTATGTAAATGACTTGCTTCGAGAATTTGATAGTTAATTATGTTGGGATTTTAGTATATTTTGAACGCCAGACTCAAAAAGAAGGGTGTTATAAGTTTGACGTCGATGTCTGTGTGTGTTCGTCTGTCTGTCTGTCTGTCGCATGATTGGACCGATTTTGATGCAGTTTTTTTCATCAGAAAGTCAGTTTTCTTGCGGTGGTGGTGGTTTGACAAATTCTCCAGGTAGTTTTAAAACTATCATCTCTTTACCAAAGTGATGTAAGGAATTTTTGGAAAAAAGTGTTTTTTTTTTAATTTATGTTTATAATTTATATTGTAATAATTGTAATGTTATTTTTATTAGTTAACCTCTATCTTTCAGGAATTGCAGCTGTTCATGGACAGTTACTTACCGAGTAATTGGTTTCCTTCTTTGTCAATAAAAAAACACCTGCTATGGGTGGTGTAGGGGTAGTACGCGTCACGGAGTAACGAAGTCCCGAGTTCGAATTCCGGCCATAGCTTTACTTTTCAGTTTTTTCTGTGTTCTAATTTTCAGTGTCCTTTAGAAATTAAAAAAAAAACACTTCGCCATTTTTTCTTTAGTTACCAATTTTTATTATTCGCCTTGCAAAAACATAAACGGCTAGTATTCGACTAATCGGTAGCCAAATTCGTTTCCACTGCCTCCTGCCGCACGCAGAATAAATCCTCTCCCTGGACAGCGAGCGGTGGATAACAGTTAACAGAAAATAACAGTATCAGAAGACAAACTTAAAAAACGAGCCTTCTCTTTTCTTAAAGAGCCGGCAAGTCACTCTTTAACAACAAACTTTTTTTGTGTGATAAGGGGCAAACAATCAGACGAAATGCCTATGGACACCCATAGCACGTTGCCGCCGGGCCTTTAGACGTTTTTAGCCAACTGTAAGACAACTGTAACCTGTAACTACTAAAACTCAAAGTAACTAATATAATCTTAAAGTATCAAAATAAAAATTTTTCGTATCCTATTTCGGACCCCACGGGATGTATGTAAATGTATGTAAACTCTTTATTGTGCAAAATAAACAAGAGAAATACAATTGACAAACACTGAGATACATGTACAAAGACGGACATATCCCTTTAAGGGATCTCTTCCAGTCAAACTTTGAGTGGATGAAAGGAGTATTATATTAGGGATGGACGAGTGAGTTTAAAAATTGCAAACACTGAGAGCCACTGAGAGGGATGTACTAGAAGCTTCGGAATGTAATCGCTCAGTGGACTGTTAGTGTTTATATTTATATTATTATGCAGGTAAACAATTATATTATGTGGCAAAACTTAACACTACTAGTCTAGCAATTGTCAAATTTTATTTTATCTTATCACATAAGATTATGTCAATTATCAACAGCTGTTTCGTTTTTGTGTATGAAAAAGAATACGACTTACAATTAGAATGAAATTCTAATTTCTTTGGGATTCATCTAAAAATATAGCACTGTTTATAAATGACACCAAAATGCAATCGAATTAAGATCCTCCTTCTTGGCAATCGGATAAAAATATGAAACGCAATTTTAGAACTCTGAATAAATAACTTGATATTGACAAGTGTATTTCGACACCTCCTACGCATAAGGTCGTATCGCTAAATCGACGACATTTCAGGAGAGCGATTATAAGAATTTTTCATGTATTTTTTCAAGTTGAAATATGTGCAAAGTTTAAAGCAGTAGTTAAATCTGTCCGCGGCGGTTTAATTAACACGAAGCAAATCTGTTTATTAAAATAAATATCATAATTTCAAAATTATGGCAAAAAACCTGAAGTTACGACTTTGTGCTCGTTTTCAAAACGTCGTATAAGAAAGTTACAACCTTTTGCGATTGATCACGTCCATTGCATAAAGTCGTATGTTATAAATACGACCATATATAAAAGGATATACCATCTCACTAAAGCAACGCATATAGTCGTAAGTGCGAGTTACGACCCATGATTGTAAAAAAACTGCAACAAAAAGTCGTACCTAACTATTATTGTTTACGCATAAAGTCGTAACTTAGAAGTTAAGACTATTTGCGTGGGGTGTAATGAACACTAATGGAGTGGCGCAAATCGTCGAATGTTGTGATGCGACGATTTGCGTGGAAAAGTTCAAATGATACGACTATTAGCAATCACAAAACTCCATAATTATCAAAAATATTTAAACTTGAGTTTTAGGAAGTTATAGCTTGGATTAATGGCTTTATGACGATTGAAAAATCTCATTTTGCATAAAACACGGATTACGACCTTTTGCGTCGGAGGTGTCGATTTACATAAAAATGTTTTTGGTTGGATTAACATTGTACTGTTTTAAATCTTTGTACTGTTGTCTCCCCAGTTTTGGCCCATAAAAAGCCTTGAAGGAGTTGTGACTAACACCGCCCCGTGGTTGTAGTGACGTGAAAAATTATCCTTTTAGATAAGGGGACGGGCCAATTGTTACGTATACCTATTCCAGCGTTACTTGACCCTCCACTACCCCCTAACTTTGAGACAAAGTACCACGTTTAAGGTTATACTGGAGGTCTGCTTATGTCGGATGGATTGGAGCCTTAGGATGTCCCTCTGGGATAGACGTCCGTTCCTTAGCAGTGGATTGCTTAAAATAATTTCCGAACGATGATGTTGGAAGGGTTTTTAAGCGATATTTCGGCGATAAAAGATATCAGTGTTATTTAAGTGAGGTAAACATTTTTATCGCTGTTTGCGTGGGAAGTGCTAATTCGCATAGTATTTCCCCCACTAATGTTAATCAGATAATCATTAGTGTACAACACAGCAAGGAAATATTTCTAGATACGCGTTGCGTGTTATAAAATATTGAATTACGCATACATACACACACAAATCACGCCTATATCCCAGGGTAGACAGAGCCTGAGGTAACGCCAAAGGCCACGTTTAGCATGATTCTATTTCTCCTGCAATTTTTACGGGAAACTTGATCTGCAAAAATCTTACGAATCATGTTATAGCCGATGCGGCTAAAAACCCATCACTATTTTGATTCCTTTCTCCAACTTTACGCCTACAATCACGTTGTACTTTTAGGTCTTGGTGCCCCTGTCTACCCCGTAGGGGATAAAAACGTGACAATTACGTAAACTATCTGCGAGTTAAAATCGATTCACATCCGTTCATTAGTTTTTTCGTGAAAGAGCAACAAACATTCATACTTCCATACATCCACCTACCATGAACGCACAATACTAATAAGATAAGATTGGCATGAGAACAGCGGATATGATCGGGAAGCCGACACACTCGTCCCCTCTTCTATCTCCTTCACACACATCACTCGTCTCAAGTGGCACTCGTGTCGATTGCCGAAAAATTCCCTTTCTCGGCACATGACCGATTTTCTGACTCGGACCCTTGCTATTTGGAATACTTTTTGATAAAAAATGGGATAGAAACTTAGTATTTATCGACGACCGGATAGCCTAGTGGTTAGTGACCCTGGCTATGGAGCTAGAGGTCCTGGGTTCGAATCCCGGTAGTTGCAGACAGTTGTATGATGAATACGAATGTTTGTGCCTGACTCATGGATGTTGTATGTATTTATCTACATTATATAAGTATGTTCATCTGTTGCTTGGTCACCATAGACAAGCTTTGCTTAGTTTGGGGCTGGGTCAATTGGTGTAATTTGTCCTAAGTTATTTATTTATTATTTATTTATTTATTATGTTGATTTTGACACTAAAAGATCGGGCAAGTGTGACTCGTACAGAAGTTTCCAAAAAAATGTAAGCATTTTAGCAAATGTCAAACACCTAATATATACATACACATATCATGTCTTTATCCCTTACGGGGTAGACAGACCCTAAGATGACAAAACCTACAGACCACGTTTGGAAAGTTTGTGAGCGTATATGCACGGAAAACGGAATCAAAATAGTGATGAATTGCTAGGCACATCGCCTATAACATGATTCCCAAGACTTTTGCCCATTCCCTCGATGGGCTTTTACCATGTGCGCGGGAAGAGAAGCAACTGGTAAATGTCATGTTTTTTTCTTACTCCCAAACCAGCATGGAAGGAACACTTACAAAAAGATTATTATATCTTACATTATTTAAAATTTAGACATTTAGGATTATTTTAAGTTTCGATCGGTTCTTTTACTTTTTCTGTGTGTCTACTCTTGCTTCATACTTATGTCCTGTCAATCGTTCAAAGGTTAACTGGAAGAGATCCCTTTTAGGGATAAGTTCGCCTTTGTGCATGTGTGTTATCCTGTATTCATCTTTTTCTTGTGTTTTATGTACAATAAAGAGTTATACATACATACATACATACATACAAAAAGACGCTTGAATCTCACATTTTGTTCTTCTTCTTAAACTTAAGAGCTATAGGCTCTTGTCGGTGGAGCAATTTCCACGTGGTTCCCTTCCAGGGCCTTTTCTTTGACACTCTGACTCGCCAAGACTTCTACTTTCTCTTTGATTTGGTCCTTAAATGTTCTCCTTGGCTTTCCCCGCTTCCCCTTTCCTTCTGTTATGATTTTAATGTATTCGTCATGTCGTATGGTGTTCCAACATCTTTCCTCTTCTGTTCGTGATGGCCAACAAACAGGCACTTTTTTTGCGGTTATATACATACATACCGTCACGCTTCTTTCCCACAGGGGTAGGCAGAGACTACTTTAAAATGAACATAAAATATTAACCTTGCTACTCATCTGGCATACCTTTCGCTTCATCCACATTTATCAATCTTTTTACACATGCTCGTCGGTTTCGGGTACTCTTAACGTGGGTCCCGATTTTTGAAAGCACATATGTGAAAATACCACTCGAAAGTGGTGAAAAATTGTGCTGAATTTGAAATACGAGTACCTAGCTTAGAAGGTTCCGGCTCTCATTAATCTTGTGAACTAGTCAAAGTTTTGATTAGAGCTGTAGTTTTGAAGATATAAACAGATTTATACCAGGTACTATCAAATGAATCAAGAAATTTTATTTCTTGATTTTTATGTTTTACTTTTTCGGTTTTACCGTTAGAAATACAGTACACACACACACAGTGAAGGTGACAGTTAGTAACAGGTAGAAAAATTCGGAGACTACCCACCTGCTATGGGTGGTGTAGGGGTCACGGAATGACGAGGATCCGGGTTCGATTCCCGGCCATAGCTTTACTTTCTGCTATGGGTGGTGTAGGGGTATAGCACGCGTCACGGAATGACGAGGATTCGGGCTCGATTCCCGGCCATAGCTTTACTTTTCGGATTTTTCTATGTGTTCTAATTTTCACTGACATTTAGAAATTTAGATTTATACCACTTTCGAGTGGTACTTACGAGTGATGTGCTTTCAAAAATCGGGCTCTTGACCTTTTTTCAAAACCCCCCTAATTTGGTCTCGGAATGTCTAGGCCTTCCCCTTCTTGCGGTTACTTTGTAGAATACAGATTTATAATAACCCTTAGCAATCAATGTTCTTCTTGGCCTTCCTCGCTTTCTCACATTTTAAGCCTTTCAAAATCAAAATGAATTGATATTGTGCTGCCGTCGATTACGGAATTCCGAAAATAGAAATTACAATGCGATATCGAGAACCTGTCATTTCAAATTAGGCTCATCTCTGGCAATTTTTTTTGTGAAAAATTTATTATTCGTCTCTCAAACCTTTTAATAAAATTACCATAAACATAAAAGACAAATTCACTGCACCGCGAAGGAAGAGATTGGATCGTAAATTTTCATAAAAAAATTGTGCCGCATTAGACGTTTGTAGGGGGAGTAGCTATTTCAAATCTGCGGTGCGTTTCTATTGTATTCGTATACTATTAGAGAGTTTCTCTGATGAATATCATAAATATTAATGGTGCACTAGCTTCGTTCTCTTGTGGAATTCCTATATTACCTACACTCAAAAAATAAAATAAAATCCTAGTGAGATTGTAACATCATTTTAAAAATGTGGTTTCACAATCACTGGTTAGAAATGCCATTGCAAATAAATCCTACATTAATCCTACTTTACAAATATCTTAGCAAAAATCACCACCAACTTATAAAGCTACCTCTAAGCTACCTATTTTAAAATAGCAGTCGGCATCCTATTCTAAACCGTGCGAAATTTTTCGTAGCTCAATTAAGCGATATTGCTCGCTTGAGCCACAAGTAATTAAGTGTTTGCGCCAACAAGCGAGCGGTCTGAAGAGATAGCGATGGGTAGTATTCTGAAGGGGACCGATAAATCTAAGTCAAAGCGACAAAGTTTGTGTTTGTTTTGGGTCAAATACACATTGGGATTGCGATATTTTATTTAGTCTCTTTTGGTATTCAAAAAACTTTAAGTACCTACTACTTTGACATGAGACGCACGACTGATTGTTTTTAATTACTAATGGCTGACTTCGAAAAATAATAACATAAAATTTTAAAATTCCCTACGCCCTAATCGAATAGCGTGTGTGTGTGTGTGTGTGTGTGTGTGTGTGTGTGTGTGTGTGTGTGTGTGTGTGTGTGTGTGTGTGTGTATCTGTATATGGTATCGTAGCTCTCAAGCGGATGGATCGATTTGGTCGCGATTTTTCTCATTCTAAAGCCAGTTTCCTTGCGGTGGTTTTTAGTCATGTTTGGTAAAAATCGGTCAAGCAGTTCGAAGAGTATCAGCTCTTTTCCAAAATGATGTAAGCACTTTTGGCATAAAATTGTATTATATTTTGGAGTTGTTTCTTAAATTATACCGTATAATTTATACGCGATTTTGACTGAAGAGTTTTTTAATTCTAATTTAACTAGTACTTGTTATTATTATGCCAGGATGGGTCTTTGGAAAGAAACAATTGTCGTTACGTAAGTTAGAGCGAGACTACGCTCTACGAAGCCGAAATTAGCCGAGAAGACCGATGATCTTTATGGCCGGGCACTGTAGTTGGCGAATACCTTTATAAAACTCACACGACACAATATCGCACGTCTCACAATAGACGCCGAGCTTATGTCTTCAAGTAAGGCGGAGCTTTCCGCTGCGCGCGCATTGAACCATTAAAATCCAGAAAATACTAGTTAAAATCAGATATATAAAATCAAATACTAAAACCCCAATTTCTGGCCATTTCTATTGTTATCGGTTTAATTAATGGTCATGTTTTCAAAATAGCTTTTGTTTGCACAAACGTGTATTTCAATCTGTATTGATGTTGTTGGTCATTAGTTTTAACATCGAAATATAATTTTTATTAATATACAAACTATTAAGAACACTAAAACTAGGAAAGTTGATTTGAAGTAAAGTTAAAAATTATTAAAAACTAGCTCTTGCTTGCAACTTCGTCTGCATAGAATTCGTTTACCGCTATCCCGCAGGAATTACGCAATTTTCCGGGATAAAAAAGTAGCCTATGTGCTATTCCAGACCATAATCTATCTATGTTCCAAATTTCATCTAGATTTATCCAGCCGTTTTGGCGTGAAAGAGTAACAAACAGCCAAACATACTCACAAACTTTCACATTTATAATATTAGTAGGATAGTAGGATTAACCTAAAAAATCCCCCCATGTTTCGTGCCTGGTTCAAAGGTTCCCATTATGCTGGCCGCGGTGCCTCTTTGAACTGCAATGGTAACTCTTTGAACCAGCAACGGAACAGAGCGGGAATTGCTGCCCCGATCTGTCTGTGTGGCCCAGCTCCCTTAATATAATACAAAAAACATCAAAAATATAAAAATCCCACTAATATTATAAATGTGAAAGTTTGTGGGTATGGATGTTTGGATGTTTGTTACTCTTTCACGCCAGAACGACTGACAGATCTGGATGAAACTTGGAACATACATAGATTATAGTTTGGAATAACACATAGGCTACTTTTTATCCCGGAAAATTGCGGAATTAATGCGGGATAGCGATAAACGAATTCTATGCAGACGAAGTTGCGGGCAACAACTAGTATATTAATATATTAAAGCGCAAACATGTAGCCTAAGCCATCTTTTCTTGTATGAGGATCGATAGGGTAAACCATTCTGAATAAGAAAAACCCAAAATTGACAAATTCTGGAAAAAATGTTGATGTGGACTTTTTTTTTAAAACGCTCTATTATTAAATTTGCTTAATTCCGACCACCGAAACGTCAACGAATAAAAAACATGTAATAATAACATTGTCTTGTAGATCATCGATATAAAAGGGCAATCTGCCTTTCCCTCGACTTGAACAACCTTCAATTCTCATATTGACTTTGTCTTAAGCCCTAACTCAAGTCTAACTTCGTTAAGCGCGTCGCCTGTCACATTAAGATAGGAGTGGATACAATTTAATCTGTTAAACTGAAGCAGAACCGATCTGAATCAACAGATATCCAGGGCAAAATTACTTTGTTGTTATATTAGGCTTGTTTTTGTTCGACGCCGAATTTCATTTGTTTCTTTATTTAATTGAGCCTTGCTTAGCGAATACAGACGGGCGTTTTTACATGCGATGCGACGGAGAGAGCTATGCTCGGAGTTCCTTTGAACTACTACTAGAACTAGAGTATGTATGTATGTAAACTCTTTATTGTGCAAAATAAACAAGATAAATGCAATTGATAAACACTGAGATACATCCACAAAGGCGGACTTATCCCTTTAACGGATCTCTTCCAGTCAACCTTTGAGTGGATGAAAGGAGTATTATATTAGAGATGGACGAGTGAGTTTTAAAATTACAAACACTGAGAGCCACAATACATAACTTTACCGAATATAATACATAAACTCCTAAAACCTACCAGTCAATAAACTACTTTATACTACCTATAATATATATCATTAAAATATACTACATAAAGTAAATAAATAAAGAGCGCAATATACAAAGGAGGATTTACCATTAATTTAAGAAGATGGTGCAAGCCACATCTTCTTCAAACCTTCCCTGAACGACACTAAGGAGGGAGATTGCCTTATGGAGGTTGGTAAGCGATTCCACAGCCTAGAGTCACCGACATAGCTCGAAGAGTAAAGTTGAAATGGCAATGGGCAGGCCACATCGCTCGTAGAACAGACAACCGTTGGAGGAGAAAAGTTCTGGAGTGGCGACCACGCGGAAGACGAAGTGTTGGCCAGCCTCCCACCAGGTTGGTTGAAACCGGTGGATGTAGGTGGCGAGTGGTCGTTCATTCAACCGTGGCCGTCTTCTGGCTGATGATGATGATGTTTTCATATTATCCGATCCGATATCGGACGATCATAGCCGATATCGGATAGCCGACACTATGCACGATGACTGCATTAGTATAGAGGAACAGGAAGACGTTTAATGTTGAACATACGCCTCCCAAAGAATGCCACAAAGCTTTCCTAAAGACATCGGTTATCGGAAAAGGATCGTTAATGAACGTTTTCAAAAAAAAGTCCACAGAATTTAACTAAAAAAAGAATTTAACTATTTTGGGTTTCAATGAACAAAAAATATTTACCTTGCTGCTCCGCTACTCAGGTAATTTTTTTCATTGAAATGGACCTCCGCAAAGTAACGCCTGATTCAATAAAATATTTTGTGTTTTTCTTACTAGAATCGTTTACCCTATCGATTCTCACACAAGGAAAAATGTGTCCCAGATTTTACTATGGATTTTTTTCCTCTCCGTCACGACATACCTACATTCAAAAAAGTGACGAATGGAATGAAAATTTTGGGACACACTTTTTCTTGTATGAGAACGATAGGGTAAACGATTCTGTGTAAGAAAAAGCCAAAATAGTTGAAATCTGGAAAAACTTATCATGGCGACTTTTTTTTGGAAAACGGCCCTAATACTGTGAAGTCCACTAGGCTTCACTATTTGCATTCCCTCCTTATAATTTTTGTATCTAGGCCAGATAGCGCCTAGTGGACGTCACGTTAACTACGTGTATAGGAAACATCACAACAGAGTTCAGGCTGGTCTGGGAGCAAAGAAAAAATAAAATGCACCAGTTACTTCTCTTCCCACGCGGATGGTAAACCCATCGAGGGAATGGGCGAAATCATAAGAATCATGTTAAAGGCGATGCGGCTGGCAACCCATCACTATTTTGATTATTTTTTCCACCTTTACGCCCACAATCTTGCTAAACGTGGCCTGTATGCAGGTCTTGTATGTGTATGTACAACAGAGTTAGGTACTATTAACACAACAAATTCCACACATTATATTCAACGTAATGCCACATTTAATTATCCTTTGATGTTAGCTCTCGTTAATAAACCACGAATCCGAATAAATATAGCAAACCAGATGCGATATCAAAAGGCTGAATTATTTGACAGCTGTATAAATTTTATTCGGTAGAAAAAGGCAATAAACTTCGGCCCTGATAGTCGTATCGTTTATCGTCGAACATCAAAATGTCTGTTTTACAGCTAATTTTAAATCAACGTATTTGCGTATCGGATATTGGATAATGTTTGGGACATAGAGTATTGGCGTTTGGAAAACATTATTTTAACCCTAGCCGCAAAAAGATGGGTGTTATAACTTTGTCGATGTCGGTGTGTGTGTATATCTATCCAAAGTGATGTAAGGCATTTTCGGCAAAAAAATGTTTTTTTTTTTCAATTTTAAAAAAGCTGATACTCGTCAACCTGCATACCGATTTTTACCAATCATAGCTAAATACCATCGTAATGTAACTGGCTTTCGAATAAAAAAACCGCATCCATCCGCTTGAGAGCTACGATTCGACAAACAGACACACACACCAATATGTTGGCGTCAAAATTATAAATAAAGAAGACATTTATTCCTTTTTGCAAGACACACAAATATAAAAAAATATACACAATTTTATAGAAAAAAAACAAGAAAAAAAACCACAGACATGAAAAATAGACCTCTTTTGGCGCTGGGGATTAACAAGTCGCAGAAATTCCGGTGTCAGTTTTTGATATAAAAATGCTGGTTCGTTTCAAAATCTGTGTGTTAATATTTAAAGGGTTCAAAAGTAATCATCATTAAACTCAAGCGCACTTCCATCAAACATCTCATAGACGTGTCAAACCCGGGCCAGGTGTCAAGCGTGTACTGTATCGCTATAATTTCCCCGGGGAAACGCCGTCCGATGGAAAATTAGCTTTTATTTTTCTTATTTAAGATATTTGGGAAGTTTCTGTCGGAGTGAATATTGTTGGGAACTTGGTTAAGTTTTCTTGGTTGGTTTTAATTTTTGCGAAATAGACTAACAGAGAAATGGAAAGAAAAAAACGTTTAAGCGCGAGTCGGACTTGAACACGATTACATCAATTAAAGGAAAAATGTTTGTCGTTATGTTATAACAGCCTCTTGGTGAATATTTATTGTGCTTCAAAAGATACCGGATTGTGACAAACAGACAGTCATACTAAAAAGCGGCTTAAAGGGTCCAGTTGGACACTTTGATCTTCGAACCTTAAAAAATTACATTTAGAACGAGTAGAAACAATATTCATAAATTATTTCTCAATAAATTGATATAAGATTTCGGATGGCCATTGGATCTCCATTCCTATTCTAAAAATAATAATATAATGTTAAATTAAAAAAAAAAGTCATAAATAAATAAATGACACATAAATCTAGAACATAAAAATAATACGTAAATAAAAAAATAGTTCAATTTATGCCAAAAATGCCTTACATCATTTCAAAGCCACCAAAAAAAAAGTCATGCTAAACGTGGTCTTAAAGTTTTGTTACCTTAGGCTCTGTCTACCCCGTAAGGGATAAACACGTGATATATGTATGTATGTATGAAAGCCGCCAAGTATCAATACACAAATACATAAATCACGTCTTTATCTCTTACGGGGTAAAAATTCGCTCAAACGACAAAACAATTGTTTTGCATCGCTGTAAGGTTTACAACTATAATGTAGCACTAATGTAAAACAGCCAACAATCCAGCAGAATTAACATTTCCAAAGTCAATCCTTACTTTCCGTTCTAAGAGGCATTTCGGCAAATTCCGCAAGGTTGCCGTGCTATTATCTTATCCGGGGCGCCCATCCCTTACACCGGGCCCCGACATTTGCGCATTTGTCTCCCCTGGAACCGAGGGTACGTGAAAAATTTGGTCACACTGGATTAGGAAAGGTTTAGTTTCGAATTCGTGCAAATTAGGTGTAGGAGTGGGGAGCGGATCAGAATACATAAAGTTTAAAATGTATAATGGGTTAAAATACATAATGGTTCAAAATATGTAACGCAATTTTCTGTAAAACTATTAGCTAAATGAACTTTTTTGAAATCGTAATCTATAGATTGGTTTAGGTTAGGTTTGTTTTATAACAATCCGGTTAATTTGTAACTTTCTGAGAAAATCGCATTATATATTATAAACCATTATGTATTTTAACCCATTATACATTTTAAACTTTATGTATTTTAATACGTACCCGTAGGAGTGCTGTGGTTATCTTTTATCCCCGACACGAAGGGGTGTTATAAGTTAATAATAATAATAATAAAGAATTGCCACAACACAAAAAAATACATGATACATTTATCCCAAAGATGCACACAATAATAATTTTGAAAAAAACAACAATATTATGTGTTGCTGGCAACACAAAGTTAGCTCTTATAAGTTGGCAAAGCCTGCCTCCCCTCTACTTCACTTCCGCCTATCATGGCTGTATAATGGCCGAATAATAATGTGTTAAGGTGTCCTTAAAAAGAAATAAACTCGGTGAATGAAACAGCAAGACTTTATTTAACCAACGAAGCACCCAACAGTCCACGCTCTCAACATTATGTACATAACACAATTACACAAAACAATACACAACAGCAGGTGGTGGTTTGAAGTATGGATCCGATTTTTGAAAGCACATCACTCGAAAGTACCACTCGGAAGTGGTAGGTACAAATCTGTATCTTCAGAACTACAGTTCTTATCAAATATTCAACTAGGTCACGAGATTAATGAGAGCTGTAAGTATCTTCTAAACTACTCGTATTTCGAAGTCAGCACAATTTTTCACCACTTTCGAGTGGTATTTTCACACATGTGTTTTCAAAATTGGGCCCCATGTCTGTGAGTGTGCGTGTGTTTGTTTGGCGTCATAGCTCGCAAACGGATGAACTGAACTGAACGGATTTTTACGGAACACTCAACGAAAGAAAGAGGGGTGTTATAGCGCCTCCAAACTGAGAGAACCCCCGAGAACACCCGAGAAGCGTGAATGTGATCGCTTTCTCGCAGTCTCATTCTCGCGGTCGCCTGTTCTCCGATCGCTGTCGGTATTTTTGCCAGCTTCAAAGGGTTTCTCGGGCGAGAAAAGAGAACGGTATCACATTCTTGTTCGGTCTCAGTGCGACCGTGGCATTGATATGGTACTGTCGTCCATTCCGGATAACGATCGAGAATGAGAATGAGAAGGTCGCATGAGTATAGATGCCTTCTCGGTTCTCGCGTAATTTCTCGGCAAGACTTCTCCGCGAGACTTCTCGCGTGAGTCTGAAGCCGCTATTATAATTTAGACGTCAATGTCTCTGTGTATGTCTGTCTTTATGTGTCATTGTAGTTTTAAATGGGCCGATTTCAATACGGTTTTTTTCACTCGGAACCCAGTTTCCTTGTGGTGTTTTTTAGTCGACGTATCAAATTGTATCAACCGATTGTATCAACTCAGTTTAGACCTAGCGATCATTCGACCAAATAATTATTAGACCATCCAATCTAAGCTTGCGTGTTTGCGTGTTTGTAAGCGTGTTTGCTTTCATGTTTTAAGTCACATCGTCTGTTATAGCAGTTAAAGTTTGTGGCGATGTCCCCAAAGAATCGCTGTGCCTCTTATATAAGTGATTTAACGCAGTCACTGTTAAAATCTTTCTCTATCCGCCTCTTTTTTGACTGTCAATAAAATACCTACTGTTAAGCAGACAAAAGCACTGATCATTGATATTTAAGAATATAAAGTTTCCGAGACATAATACAACGATTTTCCTAATGAGTGTTTTCCAAAAAAAAGTCCTCATGATATTTTTTTCCGGAATTTAACTATTTTGGTTTTTTCTTGCTCAGAATCGTTTACCCTATCGATCCTTATACAAGAAAAAATGTGTCCCAAAAATTTCCATGCCAGTTCGTCACTTATGGAAGGTGATGAACAGGAAAAAAACATAGTAAAATCTCGGACACACTTTTTCTTGTATGAGAATTGATAGGGTAAAGATATTCAAATTCTGGAAAAAATGTATACATGTGAACTTTTTTTTGGAACACGCCCTAATACGACTATCGCAGGAAGAGGCCACGCAGGCATCTCTTCCAGTCAGACCTTTAGGCTACAGGACAGCCCAATGTTCAGAAAACAGGCTAACAATACATGCAATTCACTATAATCGATCCTCAAAATAATGATAAAATATGCTATTTTGCACTACTGTATTCGTATGCCCAAACAATCTGAAGTGGATGTTATCAGTTATGATAAATAGTGATAAACCTTTGTGTGGCTTGCGTGAGTAATTTTTGAGTCACACTCATGTACACAAACCTTTATTTATCTTCCATTGTTTGTTTGTCAAAGTTGTCCACTTAAAAATTAGCACTAAATTTTCAACTTGAAATTTGACATAGATTGAGTGATAAATACTCGTATTATCAACAAAAATACAGTCTTATTTAAGTAATTACTAGGCGGTGGTGATTTGTACTTCAGTTTTAATTAACGGCGAGATATAAAGTAGTCTGCCTGTCTAATCGGTGTACAAATTTGCTAAATAATAAACGAACACAAATTTAGGGAACCTTTGAAATTTGTTATGTCAGCATTTTAATATCCTACAGTTAGTTTTTCTTTATCTATTACTGTTATATGAAAATTACTGTTCGTTCTCGCTGAAACTCGAAAAAGGCTAAATCAATTTAGCTAATTCTGTTTTGAAATATTTCTGGAAGTCCAGGGCTAAAACGATGAAAAAATATTTTAGAAAGTCTGGAACGGGGCGAAGCCAAGGGAAACAGCTGGTTTATCTATAGTTTTTCCTGTACTACTGTTTTGTCATTGTTTTTATTACAATGTATGACGGGTTTTTTATGGTTATTAAGTTTTAAGAAAATAGTCTGTCTTGGTCTTAATCAGAATGTATAAAAGCTTTGATAGTACCTATAATTTGAAAAACAGCGCCTTCTCTCGTCCCTGGTGTGCAGATGTTCCACGGGAGTTTGTAACTGTGTCGTACAGACACATTATTCAAACAGATAACGCTTAGCGACAAAAATTCGCATAGCAACAAGGTCACGCTAGTAACAGAGAAAAATTCGAATGTTTACCCACCTGCTATGGGTGGTGGAGGGGTAAGCACGCGTCACGGAATGACGAGGATCCGGGTTCGATTCTCGGCATAGCTTTACTTTTCGGATTTTTCTGTGTTCTAATTTTCACTGTCGTAACAGCTACTGGCTAGAAATAACAGCCTTAGTATAATGATCATCCAGTCTGTCGTTATTTTAGGTGTTTTACAACAACATAATACATGATAGGTGCGAATAATAATATCGTCGCTTTTAATATGAATTAACGTAACCGCCAAATGGCGATTTTTCAGGAGAGGCCAAAAAGTAATTTGCAAATTAGAAAAAGTGTTGTAACTTTTTATATACCTATCCTATTGGAATTATGTTTATAGCTTTTATCTTATATTTGTGAGATCTTTCAGATAAATGGGGTCTTAAAAAGACAGCTATTACAGTTTAGAAAATCGCATGGCGGTTACGTTAATTTTTTCATTTTTATGTGTAGTTACATTAAGATGTATTAAAAAAATTAAGATCAGTTTAAGGTATGACACACTTAATTTTTTTTAAATAACGTAACGCACACAGTTTTCAAAATGTGGACTTACATTATAAAGAGTAATTTATAGCAATTCCAATCTTGATGATCAATATTAAGTTTATTCTGCGCTCATTAAGTTAAAAGTAAACTCAAGTGCCTTAATCAGCGAGGACAAAGAACACCCTAATCCGCGTTGGCGTTGAATGAGTCATTTCAAATCAGTTTTATCATGCACTTCTATAACTGACACGTATCGTTGTGCCTACAAAATAACAGACTGAAGCCTTTTTAAAAGCAAAATAGCAGTGACGATGATTCGTATCTTATCCTATTTGTCAATACTTTAACCTATGTAGAGGACTTATCGCTAGCATATCTACAAAATGTTTTTGGGAGATAGACGATACTAAAATGCCTCTGCATACTGGCGTTAGGCCTTACGATTGGCCGGCGTCTCTTGGCCTTGTGATCGGAAATCCGAAATTACAATTATTATAATTATAGATAAAGATTACAGGCATTTAAACAAACATAATCATGTTTATATTTGATAACGAAAACACAAATGTTGCCAAACATGTTGCAATGTAATATCAAGTCATAATGCAATTCTCGCGTATTTTCAATATTCTTAATGCAGGCCTCGTGTTGATAACAACTCACGTCTTAATCATACATCCGGAAACCTAAATTTAATTAAAATATAATACTTTAAAGATCCTTATATAATCAAAAAAACAATTGATACACCTGACTTATCCGTTAATAAAGATAACAGCATCCGATTATTTTATAAGGTAAAATAAACTGTAACACTTAAGATACAGGTTCGTTTTCACGTTTTGTTACATTAGAAACAAACAGGAGATAAGCTGATATCGGCCGATATGTTGAAACCAATATACGATAGCGAAAAATCAGTCGATATCATAACGTTGACTCTGCTCGACCAGACAAGTGTTATTTACAGTTGGGAAAACCAAAAAAATCAAAATGAACTGTCGGTACTATACCGAGAGGACTCTAGGGTGGATGTTGAACAACAAGATCATTGTTTTTCTCAGTCTACTATGTTTTTGTCTATTCGTATCCACCTTGGCCCTATCAGGCCAAAAAGGCAGATTGACCGATGAACTAAACGCAGCAAGAGCTGCGTTAACATCCACCACCACCACGCCTGCACCAGCACCGGAAGAGAATCCCGAGAACGGTGGAGAAACACCTGTGGACCCACCAGATAACGGTGGAGAAACACCTGTGGACCCACCAGATAACGGTGGAGAAACACCTGTGGACCCACCAGATAACGGCGGACAAACACCTGTGGACCCACCGGATAACGGTGGAGACGGAGACGGAGGAAACACAGAGACGGAAGGAGGAAACACAGAGACGGAAGGAGGTAACACAGAAACAGAAGGTGGAAATACAGAAACGGAAGGAGGAAACACAGAGACGGAAGGAGGCAACACAGAAACAGAAGGTGGAAACACAGAGACCGAAGGAGGAAACACAGAAACGGAAGGAGGAAACACAGAGACGGAAGGAGGCAACACAGAAACAGAAGGTGGAAACACGGAGACCGAAGGAGGAAATACAGAGACAGAAGGGGGAAATACAGAGACGGAAGGAGAAAATACAGGAACGAATGCAGAAATAGTCCCGAATACAGATGGGACTATTCAAATCAATGCTGTGCAGCAACAATCAGTTGCTAATATTGAAGTTGCTGAAGAAACTATAGATGCAGATAATGTAGACCCCAAATCAATGAGTTTAGAAGAAATTGTTAAATCAAGTAGATTGCTACAGTTAATACAGGCGTAATTAGTCAATATTTTATGTTATAGTTTTTTAAGTTATACTTTTACCGTGAAGAGTGAATGTGTGAACTATAAGTGTTTATAAAATATTAATTTTAGTATGTTGATTAAATAAAATTTCCAAAGTACCTATTTTTTCATCGTCAACTTAATAATCAATATTCTTAAATCTCGAAAACGCCTGCAAGTCACAGAAATAGTTTTTGGGTATCATTTATGGCTAGTTCTCGTAAAATCTGGTAAAGATGCCACGGTTGTAACTTTTTAGGCATTTAAAGATTTTTAGGCATTAAAGCTTAGAAAGTAAGCGTTTATGTACATAAAATATAAAAAACCATGGGTGCCCGATTTTTTACAAGAGGGTGTAACATTAAATTATTTATTAAAGTAAAAATGTTTTATCATTATTATTCATTAGGTACGATTTGCCTGACATACATGTCCCAAAATTTTAAATCTTTTGCGTGTAAGATTGTTGTTAACTATACTTACTAAATTTCTAAATGACACTTAAAATTACAATACAAATAAAAATCCTAAAAGTAAAGCTATGGCCGGGAATCGAATCGGATCCTCATCATTCCGTGATGCGTGCTATACCGCTACACGGATTTTTCTGTTCTAATTTTGAGTGTCGTTTTGAAATTTAATTTGTAACGGGTAAAAACGTAAATGTAAAACATGAAAAATCAAGAATTAAAATTCTTGATTCATTTGATAGTACTAAAGTATACTCTAAAATTCTGTGAAATCGAATTAAATTGCCTTTTGATTGCGACATATTTAGTAAATTTTCTTTAATCTTATCAAAGTTATCAGTTAATTTTAGAGTTCCACAACAAAGGGTGCTAGCGGATACTTTTACTAAGCCTTCAAGCTCTACCTGTCGGTCATCACAGTGATGAATCCTACGAACCTTTACAGCCTTAAAAATTCTTAGTGAAACAAAGGTATTTTTTGGATCAGTATTTTTTGGACTGCTTTATAATTTTTTATCAATGGGTATAGTTGTCCCTTTTTAGTTTTGTAGGCATCAAAATAGAGCTGAGTAGACTGACAACGTGACGGTTTCATGGAAGTAGTTTTTGCTCCTTTATATAAAACTAGCTTTTCCCCGCGACTTCGTCCGCGCACATAACGTCAGAGTGACGACACACCCCATACACCCACTCATGTCTCCAAGTATAAGGTTTTTATTGCCTATCCCGTGGGAAATTCGGAAAATCCTCTAGGAATATTATCTACTAATTATAGTCTTAATTACTTACCTTGTGTTTTTATCCCGTGGGAAATTTGAAAAATTCCTTTGTAAGTGCATCTTTATACTAATCAAGGAATAATGTGTAGGCATGCTAAATTTAATGTCTTTAGCTTTATTAGTACAACATTTCGGAATTTTCCAATCCCGTGGGAAAATCGGGATTAAAAGTATCCTATGTCCGTCTCCTGGTTTTAAGCTACCTCCCTGCCAATTTTCAGCCAAATCGGTTCTGCCGGTCTCGAGTTATAAATAGTGTAACTAACACGATTTTCTTTTATACCTATATATATAGATGGAAATTGCATAATGGTGCGAAACCATTTTTGAGTTCTAACTCACGCCTGACCGTGTTGCAAAAATTTGAATAGAATACCTAATCATGAAATATCAGAACGAAGATAACAAAAAGTTAACAGGTTTGATAAAGTTGTTATTGAGGCTAAAATTGTTAGTTAATCCAAAATATAGGTCAATTTATAGGAAAACTACATACATACATCTCAGTCTGTGGCGGTGTTCAGGGGTGGGCTGAGGAAGTTGTGGCTAAGCACTGGCACCTGAGGCGGTAGCTGCCTTTCATATTGTATTTCGGTTCGAGTATTTATTTGTTTTATTTGATATTCGATAGTGTTTATGTAAGTTTATTGGATAAATTTTATTCCGTTATTTATACACACACACACACACACACACACACACACACACACACACACACACACACACACACACACACACATACACACACACACACACACACACACACACACACACACACACACACACACACAAATCACGTCTTAATAGCTTACGGGGTAGACAGAGCCTAAGGTAACAGGTACCTACAGGCCACATTTAGCAAGATTGTGGGCGTAGGTGGAAAATGGAATCAAAATAGTGATGGGTTGCTAGCCTCATCGCCTATAACATGATTCCTATTATAATCGCCCATTCCCTCGATGGGCTTTTACCATCTGCGCGGGTAGAGAAGCAACTGGTACATTCTATGGTTTTTCTTTGCTTCCAGACCAGCATGGAAATTTGCGTGGCGTTATTTATATATTATTTTAGTATGGTACCTGTAGGTACCTGTTGCCTTAGCTCTGTCTACCCCGTAAGGGATAAAGACGTGATTTGTGTGTGTGTGTGTGTTTCTGTTTCGAGCTACCTACACCTAATACCTTAATACCTACATATATACTTGACGGCAGAATGTTGAGCTAACTTTTAAAATATACTTTTACGTAATTAACTCCCACAAGTTATACTAATTATGAACCAAAATCGCATATGTTTAAAGTCAGAAGTTGCTAAACTGAAAGTCTGATGTTGTGCCGACATTGTCACTCATAATACTAGCTGTTGCCCACGACTTTGTCTGCAATACCTACATACATACACAAATCACGTCTATATCCTTTACGGGGTAGACAGAGCCAGAGGTAACAAGATCTAAAGGCCAATTTGTCTGCAAATAATTCGTTTATCGCTATCCCGCAGGAACTGCGCAATTTTCCGGGATAAAAAGTAGCTTTTGTCTTATTCCAGGCCAACCGGATGGCCTAGTGGTTAGAGAACTGGTCTATGAAGCTTGAGGTCCTGGGTTAGATCCCCGGTCGGGGCAGATATTTGTATAAAAAATACGAATGTTTGTTCTCGCTTGGATGTTTAATATGACATGTATTAAGGAATTTATTTTATCTATATATGTATGTTTATCCGTTGTCTAGTACCCATATGACAAGCTTTGCTTAGTTTGGGACTAGGTCAATTAAATTGGTGTCAAATTTCCCAAGATATTTATTTAATAGTCGTTTTGACGTGAAAGAGTAACAAACATCCAGTCATACTCACAAACTTTCACATTTATAATGTTAGTAGGATTGTGCCACGCATAAGATCCCACTGTTGGGCAAAGGCCTCTCTTTTCTGCCACTAGTCCCTGTCGAGAGTTTGTTCCTGCCACCCTTTTCCACCGAAGGGATGTACAGTCGACGCCTTAATAATAGCTTAATTAAAAAAGGAACCAACTCAATACCAGGAAACGGGAAAGAAGCGATCGGCAGAAATATCAGGGACATTTTTATTTCATCAATTTTCTGGCAACAAATTGATGCGTGACGGGGACGGAGGGAAGAATACAGAATTTGAGAGGAAGTGATCTCATTTATACAGCCTCTTTGATGAGATGACTTCCCATGTGACGCAAACTAGGACAGCTGAGCGGATTGTAAAAAAACGCCCGAAACGTTTGTTAAGTTTTAGCAGCGTCAACGCTCAAGATTGTGTTGGAGCGTCAGATAATGTAATGCGGGCTTCACATTCTCGACAAAACTACACGAGACTTGCCGAATGCGAGAGTGTAGTGACTATTATTCGTCTATGTTCGTACTGTCTCGCGTATATTCGTGTTGTCTCCATTTCGTGTCGGTTCTGCAAATAATTATGCCGTACTAAATATCATTCCGACGCGTCATGACACGATACGACACGGCATGTAAAGTGAAATGTATAAAATCCGGCTTTATTTGAGTAGTGTACATACGTGGGTGGTACAAGTGCCATATCGCCGTTTACACGTCTCGTGAATGTCCAAAAATAATCCATTTCATCCAGCGTGAACCTTGTTCAAAACTTATTCAACTAAAGGACATTAAAAATATTGCATAATTACAGCATATTTTAATTAGTTTTTGGAGCGGCGTGTTACATTTAAATGTGCTATAAATTTAGTTTTTCTTTCTTGACCTTTATGTAAATCAGAATCATTTGAGCATGACCTTCACTTGGTTTAAACAAAATCGCTTTCCGCTGTCTGTTTCTATGTGTTTGCATAGATCTTTAAAACTACGCAACGGATTTTGATGCGGTTTTTTTAATAGATAGAGTGATTCAAGAGGAAGGTTTGTACTGTAAAATTCTACCCAGACGAAGTTGCGGGCAAAAGCTAGTTAATTAATAATTTTTTTTTGTCGTTTTTCTTGAACTGATTTTTAACCTATAGTTTAAACTTTGAACGTAAAAAATAATAAAAAATTCAGAGAAATAGCCATTAATGCGAACGAAGCGGTTCCTAACCGAGTGCGCGCGCTGTTTGTCGCTATGGTTCCAATGTTTCAGGCTTCTGATATGTTGTAAATACGGCACATTTTTTCGGAAAATGATAAAGTAATGGTATTAATCAATTTATTTCCGCATAAACCCTTTGTAAATAGTATAGGAAACCATATTATATAATTGGTCGCGGGAAACTTATTGGCAACACGGTCGAATAAAACTGCTAGCTACTAAATGCATTACGGCGGTAGGATCTTATACGGGGTCCGTCCGGTTTGCTACCACCATCTGAAGCAGGGTTGTAACGGAGGCCATCTTAGCGGAGGCGGGGGCGGATGCGGAGGAGACGAGTTTCGCTTCCGCGGACGCGGAGGTTAACGGAGGCTGAGGCGAAGATTAAAGTGGATGTGGAAAAAATAGTAATTTAAATGGTTTATTGAGCTCAACTGTTTTCGGCTTCATCGTGTGAGATAAATAAATAATTACTTTGTACTTGTCCTGCGTCTTGGGCAGGCTGAGAGCACGTATAATAACTTCCATATTTAGAGCGACTAGCATGTGCATCCGAGGCACCCGTCATAAATGGAAGCCAGCAGCGAAGCTGTTTGGCTTTGATGATGGTGCTGCCCTACCACACTCCGACTGACAGACTGACTTAACAATTTTTTCATAGGCAATTAATTTATTAGTCTTCCATTTTTATTTGTTATTACTTTGTAATGTATCTTTCTATGGATACACACACATACACATATCACGTCTAGGTGTATCCCTTACGGGGTAGACAGAGCCTGAGGTAACAAGAGCTAAAGGCCACGTTTAGCATGATTGGAGGCAACTAGGTGGATGTATAGTTTATAGAATATTTGTGTAAATAAATTATTATTTTGTTTCTCATTACTTTGTACTAAATCGCTTATTAGAATGCGCTCCGGACGGCTTAGTGGTCGCGTCGTCGAGCGTCGCTGCTCGCGCTTTGTTTTTGATTAAGTGATAAGTTTTATGACATAAATAAACCTCCGTTACAACTCCGCAAAAAAAATGCGGAGACGGAAGCGGAGGCAGAAGCGGAGGTGGAGGCGAAGGTACGATTTCTAGCGGAACTTCCGCAGTAACGGAGGCAGAGGTAAAGTCCCGTTACCACCCTAATCTTAAGCCTTCAGTAAGCAGTGGTTTCTCTGTCATGTTCCGGCATCGAGAATAGCAAAGTCAGCAAATTAGCGCGTAAGATTACCTACCATAGACTTTTTTTAGCTCGTAAAAGTGTCTCACTGCTGGGAAAATGCCTCTAAACTTCATACTCGCCCTGTCCACACTGGTTAGGCATAAAATTTTTCGACTACGAGCTTCTGCCACCAGTTGCCTACTTTTTCGTGTGCTGCCTTATTTTAATAAACACCATCTCCAGTTATAAGTACTATGTGCTGCTAAGTTTAAAATTTCATCGGCACAAACCACATTAATTCCAAAATCAATCTCCACCCACATAAGCCGTTGTTCTATTAATGTTGGGGTAATTCCGCATGTATTAAGTTGGCAACACTGAAAACTTTAGTCATTAGCGCAGGGCAACTCTGTAAGTGTAGAGGGGCCGTTATGGCCGCAAACGACGGCCAGGTGGGACCGCTAGGGCTGGTGTTGCCATACATGAACTTACGGCGGTTTTTGGGTAAGAAATAAAATTATACTACAATTAATTATTATATGCTGGTCCTTTCTGAATTATATGCTGGTGAGATGGTAAAAGCCCATCGAGGGAATGGGCGAAAGTCTTAGGAATCATGTTATAGGCGATGCGGCTATCAACCCATCACTATTTTGATTTCCCTTTCCAGCTATACGCAATTAATCATGCTAAACGTGGCTTTCATGTTTTGTTACCTTAGGCTCTGTCTACCCTGTAAGGGATAAAGGCGTGTTTTTTTATGTATGTAACTACAATATTTGCTTAGATAAAAAAGTTCCGTTCTCTGGTTAACCTATAAGGACCTATTTCTTATCCCTTGGGACAGGCAGGGTATGTCATTTCCCGCCGAGAGCATGCGACTACCTGTTTACTACAATGTACTACGTGCCTTATTTTTAAGACCGCCATTCTACATTAGACCAAGTTATGAATTCTTGAAATTTTGTTTATGAGCCATAATTGTGAGGGAGATAAGACGATAACCATATAATTATTATTACACGGCTTAGGAAGTTATAGACCTGTAGGCTTATTATCTTTGCTCGCAATCGCTATCGTGTTCATTTTGACAGTTCATGTATGGGCTGACAGTTGGCATCGGAATCAGCTGTCGGGGAGCGAGTCGGGTTACCTCCGCGTGTGGTCAAGAGCTGCGGTTCGTTTTTGTCGTCCGAGGAAGAGCAGTGCTTGGTCCGGTGCACCCTGGGCATTGGTTAAAGATTTCATGGCAGATTCTGAGAGATATCATTATCCGTTGACTACAAGCCCGACAGGGGGGAGGGATCTTTTGACCGTGTTTTTGTCACAAGATTTTTGAATACTGTATTTATTACTTTGACATCGGCGAAATCATCGCATCGATCAATGGGGACATATTAAAAAAAAAGGAGAAGGAATCAGCTGTCACATTCATACAAGAACTGTCAAAATGAACACAATGGCGATTGCGAGCAAGTTAGACAATAAGCCTACAGGAATGGCTTGAGACACAGTTAGATAATGTTTAAGTACTTTTAGAAATTAAAATACATGCAGTAAGCAAGTTAAAAAACCGGTCAAGTGCGAGCCGGACTTGCGCGCCGAATACATACATACATAAATCACGTCTTTATCCCTTACGGGGTAGACAGAGCACGAGGTAACAAGACGTAAAGGCCACGTTGAGCATGATTGCGGGCGTAGGTGGAAAGGGGAATCAAAATAGTGATGGGTTGCTAGCCGCATCGCCTATAACATGATTGGTACATTCTATGTTTTTCCTTTGCTCGCAATCGATTGAAAACTTAATTTCGCTTTTATAATATTAGTAAGAAGTAAGATGTTTGTCCGGTTGAATTTTGCGACTCAATTTTGAAGCAGATTTTACTATCTTCAACCGATTGAGATGAAATTTTTCATCCTTGAGTAAGTCAGATGGCACTACAATAATCTGATAGTGGAGTTCTGGTGACCCAGCCAGGACCGACTACGCAGGAGGGAACTCTTCAACGGTTGGTCCGATTGACTTGAAATTTGGTACTCATAATGCAAACGGGTGACAATGACAATTTAAGAACAGTCAGCAAAAAAAGCTTGTACTAAAAATGATTTTCTATTTACTTTGATCGGCGTCGAGTAGAACCTGAATCAATTTCGTTCATCACATACATAGAAGTTGCCGAGATGAGATTTAACGACTTTATTTAGCTGGAAAAGCCGTCATCGCGCCCTCTAGCGGGAGCCCATCGAATTAGAATATAAATTGAACTCTTTATAAACATTTATAATTTGCATTTAAGGGGCAGTTAGGTGCGGATTCTCTGAATTCGACGCAATACGCGAGATCACTTCGGGTCTCGTATTTGGAATAGTGTGACCGGAAAAAACCAGTAAAAACCAGCTTCACCCTTTAATACACATACACAAATCACGTCCATATCCCTTCCGGAGTAGACAGAGCCTAATGAAACAAGACCTGGCCACGTTTAGCATGATTGTGGGAGTATAGGTATATACTAACATGATTCCTAAGATTTTTGCCCGCTCCCTGGGTTTTCACCATCTGCGCGGGAAGAGAAGCAACTGGTAAATACTATGTTTTATCTTTGCTTCCAGACCAGCATGGAAGGGCCAGGCCAGCATAAACCCGTAAAACAAAATGACACCTATTGTAAACTAGGTGTTGCCCCCGACTCCATCTGCGCCGAACCACTATCACGCGGGAACTATAACATTTTACGGGATAAACTATCCAATGTCCTTCCCCGGGACTCAAACTATCTGTATATCAGATTTCAACATAATCGGTCTAGCTGTTTAAACGCGGAAAGATAACAGACAGTTACTTTCATCATCATCATCTGCCTATATACGTCCCACTGTTGGGCACAGGCCTCCTTTCAGAAAGAGAGGGCTTATAAATATGTAATAGTAATATTTTGATTTTTACTTCGCCTCGAGCCGTAAGCAAATACCACTACGCAAGCGGAACTTTCCACTTCCTGACCAGGGTACCTAAAATTGTGTAGACACCTCGGGCTCCGAGAAAAAAAGCTTCAAGGCGCATGTTTACCGCCCTCGCTTTTGGCTCGTGCGATAAATATTCTGTATTTTACCCTCGGAGGTGTAATGTTTCATTTCCATGGTTCACGCTTGCCCTTAACATCGACGGTGGCAACAGCGACGTTCGGCTAATACGTTATAAATATTCATAGTCATAAGTAGCTTCAACCTATCGAACGTTTACAGCGACCAGCTCCATCTGACCCCTCAGGAGCCTTCAACAACGTTTGTTACTCCTCACCGTCTCAACCCAGAGAGGGACGGGGGAGACCAAAGTTAGCCGGTCTCCTGTATATGCTGGGAAGGGATTCCGATACACATAATACGATATTTCAATACCGTATTTATATTTCCTTAGGGAGGGAAGGTAAATCCGTATGCAGTTGCTGAATTGTTTTAGTGGGTTGATTTAATTTGCATTGACTGGATTGCTCCCTGTTTTTATCCTGAAATACACGAATACTTCAGGATAAAATCAGAAATCAGAATTTTGTAAATTTAACTAGCTTCTGCCCGCGACTTCGTCTGCGTAGAATTTTACATAAAAACCTTATTCTTGAATCACTCTATCTATTAAAAAAAACCGCATCAAAATCCGTTGTGTAGTTTTGAAGATATAAGCATACATAGGGACATAGGGACATAGGGACATAGGGACATGGGGACAGAGAAAGCGACTTTGTTTTATACTATGTAGTGATTTCTAAGGGTAAAACCGAAAAAGTATGCCGCCTTATGATTATAGGTTAAAAATTCCATAACAGTATAAAAATAGACATAGAATTTGGAAACCTGAACTGAGTCGGAATTGAATCGCACTAAGACGTCATGGCAAGGCCCCAATTTGGGTTTCTTTAAGAGAGTAGTGTTAAGATTTTTAACGGATCTGTAACACACATGCTAGTTTCTTGGACTTGCAGGCGTCTATAGCCTACGGTAGCTGCTTACCATTAGCCGGATCTTAGGCTAGTTTGCCACGAATGCGGTATACAAAATAATAAATAAATATCATGGGACAATTGACACCAATTGACCTAGACCCGAACTAAGCGAAGCTTGTAATATACTTATATAGATAAATACATACTTAACTGTTATATTTGACGACCGGATAGCCTAGTGGTTAGTGACCCTAACTATAAAGCTAGAAGTCCTGGGTTCGAATCCCGGTAGGCGCAGACACTTGTATGATGAATACGAATGTTTGTGCCCAAGCCATGGATGTTGTATGTATTTAAGTATGTTTTTATCTACATTATATAAGTATGTTTATCCGTTGCCTGGTTCCCATTGTACAAGCTTTGCTTAGTTTGGGGCTGGGTCAATTGGTGTAATTTGTCCCAAGATATTTATTTACTAGCTTCTGCCCGCGACTTCGTCTGCGTAGAATTATACATAAAACCTTCCTCTTGAATCACTCTATCTATTAAAAAAAAAACATCAAAATCCGTTGTGTAGTTTTGAAGATATAAGCATACATAGGGACATAGGGACATAGGGACAGAGAAAGCGACTTTGTTTTATACTATGTAGTGTAGTAGTAGTAAACTCGAGAATACAAATTCGTATTTATTCATACAAATATCAGCCCCCACCGGGATTCGAACCCGGAACCTCAAGCTTCATAGTCAGGTTCTCTAACCACGAGCTACCCGGTCTTCAATGAAGCTAAATGAATTCCATTTCACCAGAGCTGTGCTGGGTAACTAAGAATGCTTAAGACCAGTAATTTTCAAAGTTATCTCTCAAAGGCCAGTTGTAAATATACGGTAACCACAATACCTAAATCCTGGCCATTTGTCCAGGTATCCTGGGAAATTAGGCTCTCATTACACGCAACACGAGAGTTGTGGAACAGATAGAATAACTAATGCCACTCCTGTACAAAATACATACATACATTACCGTCACGCCTCTTTCCCACAAGGATAGGTAGATACTACTTTGTTCCACTTGCTACGATCCTGACATAATTCTTTCGCTTCATCCACAGTCATCAATCTCTTCATACATGCTCGCTGGTTTCGGGTACTCCTGACCTGACCTTTTTCCAAAACGTCTCCTATTTGGTCTCGGAACGTGCGTCTAGGCCTTCCCCTCCCAACGTAACCATGCACACTTCCCCTATAGATTCTGTACAAAACAGCTAGTGAAATCAAGTACGTACACACATACTTAAATCACGTCTTTATCCCATACGGGGTAGACATAGCCTTAGGTAACAAGACCTAAAGACTGAAGATGAAGATTGTGCGCGTGAGATGAAAAGGGGAATCAAAATAGTGATGGGTTGGTAGCCACATCGCCTTTAACACAATTCCTAAGATCGCCCAATCCCTCAATAGACTTTTTCCATCAGCGCGGGGTTAGTAAGTTATAACTTATAACTATGTCTAGGTATATTTTATCAAAATGTGCTTATTGTGTGCTTTAAAAATCAAGTGCTCAAAACTAGAAATAAAGTTTCAAATTGTGGAGATTTCAAATTTTCGTACATACATACATACATATATAAAATCGTGTCTCTATCCCTTACGTAACAACACTACGTAACGGATTTTAATACAGTTTTTTTTAATAACTAGAGTGATTCAAGAGGAAGGGATATATATGTTCAACATATGCATAATATATTAGCCAGTTGCCTCTCGTCCCGCGCAGATGGTAAAAGCCCATCGAGGGAATGCGCGAGTCTTAGGAATCATATTATAGGCGATGCGGCTAGCAACCCATCACAATTTTGATTCCCCTTTCCACCTATACGCCTACAATCATGCCAAGCGTGGCCTTTAGGTCTTGTTGTCTCAAGCTCTGTCTACCCCGTAAGGGATATAGACGTGATTTGTGTGTGTGTAATATATTAGAGAAACACTGATTACACACGTGCGACGCCGGGGCGGGTTGCTAGTTAATTATAATTGCCATGGACATGGAGTTCGTACAAACAGCACCCACGACCTATGTAGTTTTGCTTAGACTCGTAATTCTTTTTTTAAAAAAATTCTACACTTCGATAGTACAAAATAAAATGTTATGTGATCGACGCTGTAAAAAAGGCTTCATTTACACGGCACTAAGATGAAAAATGCCACGGCAAGATCGACTTATTTCCTGATCCGTTACTTCCTACGATTTCCGTTTTTATTTTTATACTTCAAGGTAAATACTTTGAAAAATATGATTTTATTTTTAAGGTTTTAATGCCTTAGTTTATGTTTTAATCAATACTTTTATACTCTTAACATGAAACTACAGTGAGACAGGAAGAAGGACTACGAAATAGTCCGAAACATGTCGAGGATCACTCGACTTTTTATACGTGAGTTATCCGTTTATGTGTAATAATGACTTTTGTAATCATTTACAAAATATAATTATATTTTAACAAGACGAGGTTTATTATTATTTATATGCAAATAGGTTGCGTTGTTCATGCTGGTCTGGGAGTAAAGAAAAAACATAGAATTTACCAGTTGCTTCTCTTCCCGCGCAGATGGTAAAAGCCCATCGAGGGATGGGCGAAAGTATTAGGAATCATGGTATAGGCGATGTAGCTAGCAACCCATCACTATTGATGATTTCTCTTTCCAGCTATACGCTCTTAATCATGCTAAACGTGGTCTTAAGGTTTTGTTACCTTAGGCCTTGTCTACCCCGTAAGAGATATAGACGTGATTTGTGTATGTATATATGTTCATTAGAAACAAAGTAGGTTTCTAATGGTGATAGAACTTTTCGAATCGGTCCAATAGTTTCGAAGTCTATTCAATGCAAACAAACAAACAATGAAATCTTTTCTGTTTTTATAATATTAGTGTAGAAGTGTAGATAATAAAATTGCTTCTTTAATCATAGGAAATGATGTTAGTAAATATAGATTTTAGTCTTTATGTTATCTGATAGTACATTACTTAAACAAAACCTAATGCGTGTTCAAAACATCCTATGTAATAGATATGTTTTTAACGTATCAGATATCTCAATAATGTGTCCCAATCCATCTTAAGCTAATTTTGAATTCGTATCCTTACGTGTATGTGTGCAAGGTTTATATTTAAATGGCCTACAGAATGTAAGTTGTGTCATTTGAAAATGAATTTAACCTTTTGTTTGTGTATAGGGTGTTCAAATAAGAGTTTTCAAGAATCGATTTTATTTTAACGAATTATTATGATTGGGCGGAGAAAAACGTTTGCGGTTGTAATAAAAAAAAATACAATTTATAAGATGTTTAAAAAGTGTTATTATAATGTGCTGCAGTATATAAAATAATAATTAGTATGATAGCTGTTACGGCTTTCGTATGATTAGAGCTTAAAACGCTTAATTCCGAAAAACTCAAAAGTGAGATACATACACACATACATACACAAATCACGTCTTTATCTCTCACGGGGTAGATAGAGCCTAAGGTAACAAGACGTACAGGCCACGTTTAGCAAGACACTGAGGGTGTAGAGGTGGAAAGTGGAATCAAAATAGTGATGGGTTGCTAGCCGCATCGCCTATAACATGATTCCTGTGATTTTCGCCCATTCCCTCGATGGGTGTTTACCATTTGCGCAAGAAGAGAAGCAACTGGTACATTCTATGTTTTTTCTTTGCTCCCAGACCAGCACGGAAGTAAAAAAAATGAGAGCCTGGGTCTAACCTTTCGAACCTCTTGAGAGGTCAACTTCAAACCACAACCACGCGTGACATGGCCAGCAATATGACTACAAATAATGACTTGACATTCCGTAACTACCTCTCTTTTACAACCATATTCCATTCCACTGTATCAACGGGAATCCAAACACTCTTTTGTTCCACAAAAATGGAACACCGGGAAAGGAAACAAAAATACAGACGTACTCGGTATTCATGCAAAAGGCGCAAGGTTCTAAACGTTTGAGTGGCAACCTTTCATGACGCAACGTGTCTACGGCGTAGCTGTGTGCTACGAGCTTCAGTGTGCTACGGGAGCCGCTACGGAGCGGACGCGAGTGGCTGACCGAGCTAACTTGTTGCCGAGTCCCGCGAATTTTAAAGTATTCTTTTTTTGAGTGCGAGTTCTGTGGCTACGAATTGTTTTAGTGTGACCGGCCAGTATTTTTTGTGGAAACTTTTTTTTTTATTGGTTTCCCGTGATTTGGATTCGAGTGAAATAATTCAACTGAAATCGTTCCTGACTGTAATAATTACTATTCTGTATTTATTTTGTGACTGCATTATTGTATTCTAAGAAAGAGTTGGTTAAATTGAAGAAAATTTCAACAAAACACTTAATTTTTTTTTGCATTTTCTTCTGTTAGTTCAACATTCTTCTAGTAAAATTAAATTCATTTTGAATTGAAAATTCTGAATGATTAGTCTCTTACTTGAATATTTGGGTGGCAACAGAGAAATATTAATGCCTTTGGGAATAATTATATCATTGGAATTGATAGTTTTGGTGGTTTTTACTTCAAACATTTTTTGTCACAGATTATAAAGCTAAGTAACATTAGTGAGTGAGTTTTTTGCTGTTAAATAACGATTTAAAAAATACAAAAAATTGGCCCTTTAACTGTTTTATTCCAGGGAAGTAAGTCACTAAAAGATAATGATCACTTAACATTACCTAGGAACTAAAGAAAAGTGTTATAATCTGTTCTCCTGTTCTTACTAACTTTGTAAAACAATTTGAAAAATAGTAAAAAATGTAAACTTAAGAATTCGTCGAAACGACAAATGTAAAATGGGCATTTAATAAATGATTTCGTTGTAGAAATAAATAAAAAACGTACACTCACTAAAACACTCAGTGACTTCAAAATTTACTTAACAATTTTTAATTTTTTTCGTCCGTAAAGAAATGCATTAGTCAGCGAGGGTAAAAATAATTATGTAGCTGGCAGATATAAAATTGCGTATTTTTAAAACAGAAAAAAACAGAATCCATCAATGCACCGAACAAAAGATACTGGCAACTTACAAATGTCCACGAAATTAAAAACGCGATGAGAAATAAGTGAAACGGAAAAACAAAAGAACGCCTCTAGGGCCCCGCGCGAAAATGACTCTCGTTGACAACTTTTGATGAAAAAATGCACTTTTTTTCCGTGAAGTGAACAAGATGAAGATCGAGAGAACGTGCTTTTGGTCCATGCTGCAGGCGTTGGCTTTATTGCCCACTATGGCTTTAAAAGGTAAGTGAAGAAAAAACCATTTACACAAAAACAAATTGATTGACAACCAGCAAAAAAGAAACTGGTTGGTGTTTGAATCCAGATTTTTAACGTACAGTAGCGCAAATAAAAAAAACTTAAGATGTTGAGACATTTCGGAAATTATGACTGCATTACATACATGTTCCCTCATTTCATTGCCTAAGTACAACACATATTAAAAAATCTACGGCGGAATAAGAAGGCCCTAGCTCTAAAATTCTTTGTAATCATTACTACTTTGATACAAACACAAAATATCTTTACCTAGTATAAAACTCTGTCTACCCCGTAAGGGATAAAGACGTGATTGACTAGCAGAGATTTTATACATCTCTACTATACACTAATATAATTTATGGCTCGGAGACCTTATACATCCCTTTTATAAATGTATTTAATTTAAGTAGAATTTAATTATTGTAGTAGCTTCATGTATTTTATTTTGAAAAAAATACTTTCTGCCAAGTTTCTTGCGCCGCCTTTTTCTTGGCAATGATGGTATTTCCGAATGCGATGGTAGTTTCAAAAAAGACATGTAAAAGAGACCTTGGCGGCCAATTTGCAAAAATACATTTTTGATTGAATTTTAATTTGAATTTGTGTATGTTTGTAATGGATGAACCTGCTATGGGTGTACCCTTACACCGCCCATTATAAAGCACGTATCATCGATTAATCCGAGTTCGCTTCCCAGCCATAGCTTTACTTTTCGGATTTTTCATTATGTTCTAGTTTTCGGTATCGTTTACAAATACACTACATTAATGTTGAAAAATTATTTAGAAGTTTATCGACTCTAATGACGGCCGAAGAGCTGGCAGCTTCCTCGCACAATCAGTATTGCGATACAACTAGGAAATGCTGCCAGTATCTTTGAGTCTATGCCGAGGGAGAGCTCTATTAAATATATTAATTATATACTTTGGCATTTTAGCCTGAGAAAGAAGGTAAACAATTTTAACACGTATTTTTATTGAAAAATAGTTTTAACAAATTTTAGTTATTAATAACAGCAAGTTACATCTCAAAATCCCTGGAACATTGTGATTTATTTTGTTACGGTTTTGTATTTTTCAATTATCGATTTTTAAAAAGTGTTTTTCTATACAAGATATGTGAAAATTGTTTACTTTCTTTCTCATGCTAAAAAAACGAAGTATAATTCTAGTTTAGTTCATTTTTCTTGTATATTTATGTGCAGTTTTTTCGTAATTATTTTATTTCAACAAAAGATTTTAAAAAAACATTGATTAGATAGGTAACAAGTTCATAACGAAGTTTTTTAAAAGGTGCTTTCAGATACTAACAATGATTATACTTCGCTTTATATTTAACTATAAAGGTAAACAATTTTGACATGCCTTTTTAACGACAAACACTTTTTTTAAATCGGTAGCCGGAAAATATAAAACCGTAACAAAACAAATCATGATATTCCAGGGATTTTACTGTGTCACTTGCTGTTATTTTTTTTAAAACTGTTTATAATATAATAAAATCATATAAGATCAAAAAAGGTCATGATTGTTAAACTATTTTCTAATTTTAAAAAACTGATATAAATTATAACTGACTTGGTTCTGAGATCTTAGAATTTTTAATAGTGAAAGAAAAATATTAAAAAGTCTTTATCTCACAAAAAATTGTGATACCTGAATTTGTCTAGCGCAGAAAGAAAGCTGATTATATTTGTCTATTTTGAAGCTTAGTATTATTAGAATATTAATAGTAAGTATTAATTCGGCGAAGTTGGGCTTGTTTAATAATGAATACCCCAAAGTACCTTGAAGGACCTAGGAATATTGATGGAACAAGTTCAGAGTTCATGAGTTTAACCTCCGTTTAGTACCAAGGGATTAATCTCAGTGAAATTAGGTCTTGATCAGTGGTTACGACAAGTTCTGGCCGTTCAGTTTAAGTTAGGTTAACTTCATACCTAATTATTATTGGGCATCTCCATATTTGGTACAGTATGAAACAATGGTCATAAAGCATGAGATGTTTTTTTTCGGTCTTTAATTTTTGTCGTAAAAATATTATTTTTAAAACTTTATTTTCTATACTTAAAAGAAAAAGTGAATTGAACTGAATAGAAAAAAATAATCAAAAACTTTTAAAAAATAATTAAACGAATGCAGTATTTAAACAAGGTGCAAAGTAGTAACATTTCAATCAATATTCTAATAAAATAACGATGTAATTTCTAAAATTCTTAGTAACGATACTTAAATATCTCACTTGGCACTACTTAACATAAAAAAATGTTAGTAAAATAACAAATTACCTCGACGTTTCGGCTAAGATGTAGCGGCCAAGGTCACAACTAGAATATTTTAATTTTTACCGTTGTTTTCTTTTAACTCAAAAACATTGTTATTATGAGCTTATTGTTCCACTGCAGAGTAAAGGCCTCCCCAAAGCCCCAAAGCTTCCACAGCTCTCGGTCTGCTGCGGTACGTGTCCAGTCCCTTAAGAAGGTGTCCGACTCGTCCCGCCATCGCCGTTTAGGTCCTAGACCAGACCTGGTCTGCCGGGCCGCTTTGAGTATGTGAGACCCCAATTAGTGGTTGTCTAGGCCCATAACTCATCCGGCGTACGGCAAAACTCAAAAAGTAATAAAGAATATACCCACATCCATAACAAAATCTAAGCATACCTCGTACCATGTTTTCGGTGTGCCAAATTTCTTCGATCGATTAAGGCTTTAAGGTGTGAAAGCAGGGCGAACAAACAAACCGGGTTTCAAATTGATATGTATTGTTAGTGAAGACACATATGCCATCTCTAGTACGAAAGGGCGTATAAGCCACGATACGGTCTTGTATTACGACCTTTTACATTTGTGGGCTTGAAAGGTGGTGGGAAATATCTTTGGAATTCTCTGTCGTATTTGGCCACGTGACAATCGTAGTAAAATTGTTATTAATGATAACATACACACATGCATACGCCTACATATATAAATAAATTCCTTAGGGGGTAGACAGCCTAAGGTACAAATGCCTAAAGGTCACGATTAGCATTATTGTGGGCGTAAAGGTGGAGAAGGGAAACAAAATAGTGATGAGTTGCTAACCGCATCGCCTATAGGTAACATGATTCCTTAGATTTTGGCTCGATGGGCTTTTACCATCTGCGCGAGAAGACCAGCATCTAGATGCTAGAACTCAGATAGCAAAAAAAACGGACAAACAAGTTTTTACACAAAAATAACCTTTCTTATGCAAGCTGTTTTTCCTGACTACTTTTTGTTGATTAAATTTAAATTGACATTCATCTAGCCGGCATTATGTTCACCAAATTTCAAGTAAATCCAACCATCTAAAGTGGCCGAAAAATGTTTTCCAAATAAAACAGACGACAAAGTTTTAACGCATTCATAGAAAACTTTTGATGAATTCATCTATTCGTGCAGTCTTCGTAATCACAACAATAACTCCGTTTCGGCCACGGAATCCTTTGTCTTGCTTGATCTAATACGAAATTGGCATTGTTCATTTTTTTAAGCTGTGCTTTTTAACACCTTTATTTGCTTAAATGGACTATTTCAAGCAACTAATTCGAATAATAAGCTTTTACGTAGCTTTGTTTATTGAAAATAGATATTTTTTCGCTGTTTGATAATTGGATAACTTTGGCACGGTCCCAATCGCCTTCGTTCAGCAATAAAAAAAACGGTTTTTTCTATACGTCAACGTCGTAGATCTGTGAATGTGTGTGTAAAGTCAACGTCAGCTAACGTTCATGTGTTCGAATCGTTTTGTCCGTTGGTGTTGTTATTGTTTTCCGTGCTATTTTTGCTTTTCTCGTTTGACCACAGAATAAAACGTTTGATCCCTGTACATCTTCCCCGAGTCCTACACTGTACTTACATTAAAGTAGTCTTCGCAACAATACATCGTGTAAAACTTTGAAATTAGCTTGCGTACACCATTCCTTCCGCATATCTTCTCTTTTCTATTATTCTTCTCTTCGATTTTGTGGGGACTATCGTTCGAGTCATTGTTCCACCCCGGCACAAAACGTTTTTATAAATATCCATTGTGCACTTCACAGTTTTATACTTTGAATTTGGTTTTATTTCTATTGTTTGTAGATTAAGTAGGAATGCAAAGTTATGATGTAGATGTGACAGTGACAGCCTGACAAGCTTAACTTTTTTATTTTTGTGGCAAACATTGAATGGCCGATTCTTCCAAAAAACCGGGTCGTAAGGTCAAACAAAGGTCAAAAATACTTTTACAAAAATATCGGCAACCGTAAAGTATTTTTGAAATCGGACAAGGTAAATCGTATAATTGGTTGTTTTCCTCCAAATGGTTTCGAATTGAAGCATACTACAAAAAGTGAACAATGCCAATTGACCAGTTATATTTATAAATTTTGTTGTCCGCACCGTCATATAAGAATGAATCATTCAAATCTATAAAAGCACACTAAAATGTTATTCGCAATGAGATGGCTCAGCGATTCCGGAATTGTGCAAACAGCGGGGCAAATAAATGGCTCATGCCAAACGGAATGGCTACACCAGAATGTTTTCAGGGTTCCTTTGGCATTTGAAAGCTTTTTTGCCTCGACGTTATCAATGTACAAAAAAAATAACAAAAATCAAAATTTTATTTTGCAAATTGACCGCCAAGGGCTCTTTTACATGCCTTTTTTGAAACTACCAGCGCACTCGGAAAAAATATAATTGCCAAGAAGAATGCGCCGTAAGAAACTTGGCAGAAAGTTATTTTTTCAAAATAAAATACATTAAGAATACTTAAATTCTACTTAAATTCTACTTAAATTCTACTTAAATTAAATACATTTATAAAAGAGATGTATAAGGTCCCCGAGCCTTACATTATATTAGTCTATAGTAGAGATGCATAAAAAATATGCTACCATTGTGGTATTATGGTAGCGCGGAAAAGGTTTTTTTGCTCATTCCACATTTAATCTCAGCAAAGTAGAGCGTGATTCAATAAATTATTCGATATTATCGAACTCGATGTATCAAGCGTATTCGCTTCTACTAAATTTACTGTCTACTGGGCTACCATTTTAGTAATCATTTTTTGAGCCGTTTTCCACTTTTACGCCCACAATCATACTAAACGTGGCTTTTAAGTCTTGCTACTTCTGTTTACTCCAGAAGGGACAAAGATCTTCTTCTTCTTCTTCTTCTTTTATTTGTGGCGTATCAAGTCGTTATAGCGACGACAACTTCGCCAATGTCAATGTAAATTTTTTTATTAAAAAATCTTGTGACAAAATGTCGGCAACGTTGTACGGTAACGGTCAAAGACCCCCCTCCCCCCCCCCCCCGTCGGGCTCTTAGCCAACGGTCAATGATATCCCTCAGAAACTGCCAGGAAATCATTAGCCGTTGCCCAGGGCCACCGGACCAAGCACTGCTCTTCCCCCCGGACGGATCCAAAAACGAACCGCAGCTCTTAATCTCACGTGGAGGTAACCCGACTTGCACCCCGACAAAGATCTGTAGGCTTATTATCTAACTCGCTCGCAATCGCATCGTGTTCATTTTGACAGTTCTTGATTGTATGAATGTGACAGCTAGCTGATTCCGATGTCAACTGTCAGCCCATACAAGAACTGTCGAAATGAACACGATGGCGATTGCGAGCGAGTTGGGTAATAAGCCTACTGGTTAATATAAATCAATATTAATTTTAACTGAAATTTAAATTGGTTCTAAGAAAAATCAGTGGAACATTAAATTAAAGACGCTTTTTTATTACAGGCTTTATCGTAGTTTTTTTGACAGCTCATTTACAACATTATTAAGAAACGCATTTACCTTTGATTGAAAAAAAAATGTTTGATCGCTAAAGATATTCGAAATATTTACGTTCTTTCATAGAAATTATTTTTCTAGTCCAAATTAATTAAACCTGAATTAGGTATTACTTCTTCCTTATGTGCCTAAATCAGTGAAGGTTGGCAGTCTGAGTAGGTATTTGAAACTGTTCTAATTATAAAATAACACCTTTTCGACCCACGACCACGCAATTCCTCACGAAAACACTATCAGTCAGCACCGCGACACACAAAGCCCGGCTCACAATTTCAAGCTACGGAACCGTACTTCTCCCTGACGCCTCAAGCCCATTTCTCATAGGACATAAAACGATTCGAAAAGCGAAAGAAATGCCGTTTTTGTGTGAAACTGGCATTAGCATTTGGTGACAGGTGCGAGCCGGCTCGACCCTTACGCTATATTTTTGACGTCCCCAATACGGCTATAGTTTTTTTTTTATACACATTTTATTACAGTTTTAGGTGGCATTGGAATCCAGCACGAATGTGGCTTAATTTGACGACCGTATTACTGAAAGTTTCATGAATTATCAAGCCGGTGTTTTGGATGAACTCTTTTATTGCTCGAGAAAAAGATGGCGCTTGGTATTTGGAGCGTGATAGAATCATTAAGTTTTTTACGATGTTCGGAAAAGTTTGTTTCTTTTGGAGTTTTGTACTGTAAAACGGGGTGAGTAGAGACAAAATTGAATTTCGAAGCTTGGTAAAAAAATATTTTCATATGTGCCAAGTTGATTTTTATAGATTAAAATTTTCCGGTGGGATGAATTTAAGTTTAATTATGACCCGTAGTGGGGTCATAAGGGAGAGGAACAAATAAAAAAAATGACAATCACAAATTACCAGAAAAAAAGAGACATAATTATGTCTAAAAATATAACTTAACTACTTTTAGAGAAAGCTGAGCCAGAATTTTTAAGCAGAAAGGGATATCACATCACAAAATATTATTAGTTCTATCCCTTTTAGTTGTTACTTTAGGTTCTCTATACCCGTAAGGGATAAAAACATGATTTATGTGTGTATATACAAATTCTGAAAACTCAGATATGAAAATCCGCTATTTGAACCCACGACTTTCGGCTTGTGAGGCTATAGGTCAAACCACTACTCTACCACAGCTCTTTTAATTCGTAGTTCACCAATTAACTAACTAGCTGTTGCCCGCATTTCGTCTGCATATTATTCGTTTATCGCTATCCCGCAGGAATTAAGCAATTTTCCGGGATAAAAAGCCTATGTGTTATTCCAGACTATAATCTCTCTATGTTTCAAATTTCATACAGATCTGTCCGGCCGTTCTAGCGTGAAAGAGTAACAAACATCCATCCATACCTAAAAACTTTCGCGTTTATAATATTAGTAGGATAAAAACCACAAAGCTGCACAGCAATAACCGTTTAAAGAAAACAAGACGTGGCAATCGTATCTCTTTAATTAAGAGTACGTCGCATATTCTTTGCGGTCTTTTAATAATTAAACGAATTAATAAGTCGCATTCCAAAGACAGCCAAATTAAAATAAATTAATGTAATTAAAATATAGCTTGTTCAGCCGACGTGTTAGCGTATAATGAATGCCAAGTGAAAAGTGGCGAGCCTTTGATCGCCGTGTGAAGGAAAATAAGTCTTAATACGCGTGTGAATAGAGATTTTTTTTTCTTGCTGATCAACTTGGATGAGGGTAGTTACGCGCGTGTAGTATGAATACTGATCAGGGCGTCCAGTCTCGGAAACAATTTTAAGTCTCGGGACTGAGACAAGACTGTCGTCAGTCCCGGGAGTCTCGAAATTTCGAGACTTAACGACCAACCCTTTTAGGTGGCCTGAAATTCTGAATCTGAACTCATAATCGTAGTTACAGATGAACAAACACTGGGACAGAACTTTCTAAACTATTACGCTCGTTCGCGAATGAGAAGTTTTTTTTAATTTACGTAACGTTGTGGCTCAAAAAAAATACACATACATGATATCACGTCTTTAACCTTTAACCGTAAGGCGGCACAGCGGCGTGGGGTAGGACGACAAAGGGGATCCCACCAGCACCGCGCGGGCGAGGACTCATTTAAACGGTCGGTCTAAAGGATAGAATACCTCTTGTGCCAATAATTTCACTGACTGTCTCATAACGCCAAAACACAGCAGAATAAATGTTGAAATTTTAATCATCATCATCATCATCATCAGCCTATGTTAGTCCACTGCTGGACATAGGCCTCCCCTAATGAGCGCCATAGCGCCCTGTCTTTAGCTTGACGCATCCAGCATCTGCCTGCAGTCTTTCGCAGATCGTCATCCCACCTGGCTGGAGGGCGTCCTACACTACGTTTGCCAAGTCGCGGTCTCCACTCAAGAACACGTTTACCCCAGCGGTTGTCGGTTCTTCGCGAGATATGGCCGGCCCACTGCCACTTCAGCTTGCTAATTCTTTGAGCCATGTCGGTAACTTTGTTTCTCTGTCGGATGTATTCGTTACGAATCCTGTCCTTCAGAGAGACTCCGAGCATAGCTCTTTTCATAGCTCGCTGAGCGACTTTGAACTGGTGAACCAACCCTACCGTGAGTGTCCACGTCTCAGCTCCGTCATGACGGGTAGGACGCACTGATTGAAAACTTTAGTTTTCAAACATTTAAAATTTTAATAGTGACCCATTAGATCAAGTCTTAGTATTTCCCCAAAACAATTAGGTACGAAGCATTTCCACTGAAGAGAACACAATTCCGTTCTGAATTATGAAGAAATCAACTTTCTGCAAAGTTCGGAGTTCTTTGGCAACAAAAGATACTTTCAAACTTTAAGCTGTTCGATTCAGCATTACAACTTTAACTTGAACTCTATAAAGTTGGCTTTTGATTGTCCCTCTTGTTTATTATTATAACCGGGAATTAAATACTTAATTTTATAATAATTTTCGTCAACTGTCACTAGCGTAAGATTTGTATAAGTAGTCCAAGAGCTGATAGACATTTTTTTTTTTTTTTTTTTTTTTTTTTTTTTTTTTTTTTTATGTGAATAGGAAGGCAAACGAGCAAGTGGGTCACCTGATGGTAAGTGATCACCACTGCCCATAGACACCCGCAACCCCGGAGGGATTGCAGATGCGTTGCCAATCTAGAGGATTAAGATGAAATGCCTCTTGTGCTCGTAATTTCCCCGGCTGTCTTACTCTCCGCACCGGAACACAGCAGTGCAAGCACTGCTACTTAGCGGCAGGATTAGCGAGTAAGATGGTGGTAGCGATCCGGACGGACCTTGCACAAGGCCCTACCACCCGCATTTTGGAGTATAAGGCATCTTAATAATTGTGACGGAAGCCATAATGATAGACTGGAGTGTATATCGATTAGCGATGACACGTTCTAACGTGCGATAATGCAAATATCTTCTTCTTCTTCTTATTTGTGGTGTATCAAGTCGTTAAAGCGATGACAACTTCACCAATGTCAAAGTAATCAAAATGTAATTCAAAAATCTTGCGACAAAATGTCGGCAGCGTTGAACGGTAATACGGTCAAAAGACCCCCCCCCCCCCTGTCGGGCTCTTAGCCAACGGTCAATGATATCCCTCAGAAACTGCCACGAAATCATTAGCCGATGCCCAGGGTGCACCAGACCAAGGACTGCTCTTCCCGCGGTCGGATCCTAAACGAATCCGTTGCGTAGTTTTAAATAGATAGACAGCAGAAAGCGATTTTGTTTTATACTATGTAGTGATTTTATACACTCAATGCGTTGCTAGGCTTAAAGGTGTAACCATGCGTAAAAGACGCGGTGCGTAAAAGACATTGACAGTGCGTTTACGCAACAAAATATATGAAAAAACGGTAAGTACACGTGACGCATACAACACGTCACTGCGTATCCGCGGCGGTGTAATCGCTCCTTTATACAAAGCCTAAAACTGCTAATACCTTCCGATGCAATATTATATCAGGAATTCTCATGAATACCTCAACATTTCGTGCTACATTAAAGATCGGTAATAAAACCGGTTCGAATATTCTAGTTAGGCTGTAAAGTTACGTTACGTGCATAGTTTTGTCGAGGTCTCTGAATTTTGATTGATCATACATGCGGAATCCGCGCGCTCGGCTATGGCGTAATTTTTATAACCGACACGAGCGGAATTTTAAATAGAATTTATGAAAAGTTACATTTTACTAGTCTACGGCTCTTGTATTAATTCACAAATACATTTAAATGACGTTTTAACCTTTGCGGGGTAGACAGAGTATATTTCATAATTTTGTTTTTTTTACTCTTCGACATTGGAGACATCTAAAGTTAATTTATTTGACGGTGAAGGCGTTTTACACCTCCACTGAACTTGAATAATTTTTATTGTTTTTTTACTCTTTCTTTTTTTTCCATATCTACTTTGTTTTACTTTGACTAGTAGAGACTTTATACACCTATAGACTTACATATTTTAAGGCTCAAGGACCTTATACATCCCTTTTATATTATGTTTTTAATTTAAGTAGAATTTAAGTATTGTTACTGTTGATTTTCACAGACATTTAGAAATTAAATTTCTAACGGTAAAACCGTAAAAGTAAAACATAAAAATCAAGAAATAAAAATTTCTTGATTCATTTGATAGTACCTATCATTTGAAAAACAGCGCCTTCTCTCGTCCCTGGTGAGCAGTAGATGTTCCACGGGAGTTTGTAATTGTGTCGTACAGACACATCATTCAAACAGATGACGCTTAGCGACAAAAAATTCGCATAGTAACAAAGGTCACGTGACGGTCGGTAACAGGTGGAAAAATTCGGAGACTACCCACCTGCTATGGGTGGTGTAGTGGTATAGCACGCGTCACGGAATGACGAGGATCCGGGTTCGATTCCCGGCCATAGCTTTACTTTTCGGATTTTTCTATGTGTTCTGATTTTCACAGACATTTAGAAATTAAATTTCTAACGGTAAAACCGTAAAAGTAAAACATAAAAATCAAGAAATAAAAATTTCTTGATTCATTTGATAGTACCTATTCTTACTGTATTTTATTTTGAAAAAAAATGACTTTCTGCTAAGTTTCTTGCGGCGCATTCTAGGCAGTGATGGTTTTTCCGAATGCGCTGGTAGTTTCAAGACATGTTAAAGGTGCCCTTGGCGGCCAATTTGCAAAATTTTTATTTTTTATTTTGATTAAGTATTTAATCTAAGTAACTTAATCACCAGTTAAAATATTCCGAAAAATAAGCAAGATACCTTTCAGAAATAAATTGTGCAAATTCCAAATCTCACACGTTATTTCACTTTATTATTCCCGTATATTACGATAATAATCCCTCAGTCGTCTCAGATTATCCAGACGGTGTAACCGGGAAACCTTGCGCATTATTAATAACATAATAACAGGAAATTAATATTAAATTACTCTGATTAAGATACGTTTCGAAATACACCGTTTATATCCGTTAAACATCAGTTGATTCCTTGATCACGTGGCTCATAACGTCTTTATTCCTTACGGGGCAGACAGAGTACAACATAACAAGACCTAAAGGTGACGTTTAGCATGATTGCGGGAGTAAAGGAAAGGGGTATCGACATTGGTTGGGTGGCCGGTTTTTTTAAATGCTGCAGTAGGCTTATTATCTAACTCGCTCGCAATCGCCATCGTGTTCGCTTTGACAGTTCATGTATGGGCTGACAATTGGCATCGGAATCAGCTAGCTGTCACATTCATACAAGAACTGTCAAAATGAACACGATGGCGATTGCGGGCGAGTTAGGTAACAAGCCTACAGGTCAAAGCTGGTTACTAGATAGTAAACGATAATAATTAAACCACATAATGGTGTGTTAATCTGTAGAGCATCAGCTAAAATAACCGCATTAACTCTAGTTCCGGCAGCTATGCTAACAGCCGTGATGAATGGGCAAACGTATTTGAATTGCTAATTATTTTACTATAATAATATTATGATACTGTACTCTGGGACTGAAGTATACAGTAGTGGCGAGTTGGGACAAAATTGAAGTTCAAACCTCGATAAAAACAATAGATAAATACATAATGTAGATAAATATCCGCGGCGGCTCAGGAAGTGATGGAAAATTTGTTGCCTAGAAAATCTCGGCAATGATAAAGCCTACGAGAATTTCATGGCGTGGAGACTGGAACACCGGACTCCTTCATTTTCGGAGAACGTATTACTTTCATTTATCAAGTACCTACTTAATCGTAGAAAAAGTATTGTATGCAAGTTGTATAAGCAAGCCCAAAAAAAGCTCGTGGCGTATTTCTTACGATGTTCGCTACGCTGACACCGTAACCCACACCACTCGCCTATTATTCTTTGTTCTTTGTTTCTGTATTGTTTTTGTACCGATTTGTGGTGGATAAGGAGTATTTGTATTGTATTGTAAATTTAATGTGACATTTTAATAATTGTTTGGTAGTTGAATTATTGTTTTTTCTTTTAAATATTTATATTGTGACATTAGAATAATTATTATTTTGGTGTTTAGGTAATTTTTATATTTGTTATTGGCCTGACATTTATAAACAGCATCGACTTGAATGTGTCATTTTCACTCGCATAATTATTATTTTTTTGCATGCCAGTTGCTGGTAAAATGAGTGATCCTTTTATTAAATGTTTTTACAACCTTCTGTACCTCATTTCAACCAAAATAAACATATTTGTATTTGTATTTTTTGACCCCTCTAATACAACTGTTGCAAAAAATACCATTTCGATTTTGTTTCATTATGGTCAGTGTGTATTTTTACGCATTAAATGACTCAAAAAGCCTGAAATTTTGATTTATTAATTAAGTAAAGTAGCAGGCAACTTCGGGTGCCCAGCAACACGGTTATTTGGTCTGGCTGTAAACAATCAATATTGGCTTTCCTCGAACACGTGGCTTACTACTGCGAATGTGACCTCAAGGAGACGATGTTACGACAACTTATTTGCATTTGTGAACTTAGCTGTACCAGCGCAAGTTAGAGAGAGATTGTATTTTGACAAATATCGATATTTCAAGCAAGAATAATAGTATCGATAGCGATACCTCTTTTTAACAGACTTCAAAGAAAGAGGGGTTTTTAATTCGGTTTTTTTCTGTAAAATACTATTAACAACAGTTGGGAGCATTTTGTGTAGTTTTTTCTGTTGATCGAGTCATTTATCTGTAGCTTTTTATAAATGTTTTTTGTATTCTATTTATTAATACAATGTTTTAATTTCTAGTTAGTATTTGGGTTCCCTTCTATAAAGTATTGTTGTATTTTTTTTATACCTCTTTTGTTATTCTGAGCGCTTCGTAATAATTGATGGTAACCGTTTTTTTATAAGGTTTGGCTGCCACGATACAGGTTGTGCTGTAGTCATTGAATTTCCTAATATTGTAAATTCGTTTCTATTTTGGAAAATAAATTATACTTACTTACTTTAAATCGAAGTTTTTTTTTAAATATGAATAGGAAGGCAAACGAGCAAGTGCGTCACCTGATGGTAAGTGATCACCACTGCCCATAGACAGCCGGAACCCCGGAGGGATTGCAGATGCGTTGTCAACCTAGAGGACTAAGATGAAATGCCGCTTCTGCCCGTAATTTCCCCGGCTGTCTTACTCTCCACACCAGAACACAGCAGTGCAAGCACTGCTACTTAGCGGCAGGATTAGCGAGTAAGATGGTGGTAGCGATCCGGACGGACCTTGCACAAGGCCCTACCACCCGCAAAAGTATTCATGGTAACCCCTCCAGGGATTCTTACAAATCATGACTGTTTTAGCCTCCTAAGCGACTTTTAATAAATAGCGATATTGGCGATGTACCTACGAACGAGTCGTCAAATCCCAGCTTTGTGGTTTTAGGTTTAACTTCAGCATATGATTCCGGCTTAGACTATAATGGAAAATAATCAACGAACTTTTCCACCAGTGATGTAGGCAACGCAAACAATGAAATTATACGTAAAATCAATATTTCTTTGTGCACGAGGACTGGCTACTTGCATTAAAGACGCTTATTGCATATTATATCATGTATGCAATCTTCTTTCGTGCAGCAGAAAAGCTTCGCGGAATAGCTACTAAGCTCTTCTATAAAGAGTAAAACGTTATGCAGAATGCAGTACAAGAGAATATAATGCCGCTTTGGCTAAAATAGTACCTCATCTCGTAGATTATTAACTCCAACTTAAAGGAAGACTCATAGAACGTAAAAAAGGGTGTAAAAGAGAAACAAAATAAGAAAAACTGTTTTTAATCGATGCAAAATAGTAGTCAGACGATACTATTGTCTTGAAATTACATTGCAGTGATTTTTATTTACTCGTAAAACGTATAATTTTCTGGGTTTTTGGGCCTTGTTATTAGTAACGGATGCACATTACGGCTATGTTTTTTTTATAAGTGTGCACGATTCGTAATTTATTTTAACAAAATGGCCATCTAAAGGCGAGGCAGGACGCTGTGAACTTTGTTCGAAAAAACTTCGGTGACAATCGCTGTCTGTCTTTTTCTCTAACGAGCAGCGTCTACATAGATGATTGTTTTTCTATTGTTTCTCAGACACTTCAAAGCCTATCGTATGTGATGTGTTTTGTAACTTGTGTGTCTTCCATGCTGGTCTGGGAGCAAAGAAAAAACATAGAATGTACCAGTAGCTTCTCTTCCCGCGCAAATGGTAAAAACCCATCAAGGGAATGGGTGAAAATCATAGGAATCATGTTATAGGCGATGCGGCTAGCAACCCATCACTATTTTGATTCCACTTAACACCTCTACGCCCTCAGTGTCTTGCTAAACGTGGCCTGTAGGTTTTGTTACCTTAGGCTCTGTCTACCCCGTAAGGGATAAAGACGTGATTTGTGTGTATGTATGTATGTATGTTTGTATGTATATATTTATGTATTATATAGCATATTTTATTTATTTTGTATTAGTTTATCGTATTTATCTATTTTTTGTAGTTTACTATTATATCTTAAATTATTTAAAATTTAGGCATTTAGGATTATTTTAGGTTTCGATCGGTTCTTTTACTTTTTCTGTGTGTCTACTCTAGCTTTATACCTATGTCCTGTCAATCGTTCAAAAGTTAACTGGAAGAGATCCCCTTTAGGGATAAGTTCGCCTTTGTGCATTTGTGTTGTCCTGTATTCATCTTTTTCTTGTATTTTATGTACTAGCGACCCGCCCCGGCTTCGCACGGTATATATTATTATGCATGTATTATACATATTAAAGAAACCGCTTCAAAATCCGTTGCGTAGTTTTAAAGATTTAAGCATACATAGGGACGGACAGACAGCGACAGCGACTTTGTTTTATACTATGTAGTGATGATAAAGAGTTATACATACGTACACAAACTCTGTGAGAGAACTGCCAGAAGTTTCACAAAATATATAGAGCCCACGTGGCATGTTTACTGCTTTATTAAGGCTCGTCGTGTGTTGACTTTGCCAGCGAAATATTAGGCCAAGGCTGGAGCAGGCTAGTGGTAGCTACTCAAACAAGACAAAACAGATTTTCATCCGTTTAAGGCACAGTTCTTTTGTATCTGGGCATTTTCAAAAAAACATGTACCCTTGACTTTTTTAGGGTTCCGTACCTCAAAAGGAAAAAACGGAACCCTTATAGGATCACTTTGTTGTCCGTCTGTCTGTCCGTCCGTCCGTCCGTCTGTCAAGACCCTTTTTCTCAGGAACGCGTGGAGGTATGAAGCTGAAATTTATATCAATTACTCAGGTCTACTGTCCCTTGAAGCTGTGAAAAAATCAAACTTCTAAGCCAACGCAATCAAAAGATACAGCCGTTTATGCCGCAAATTTCCGCAAATTTTCAACTCTCAAGGGAATCAAAACCTACAAGGTACTTCCCGTGAACGCAGAATCTTGAAATTTGGTATGAAGGTAGGTCTTATAGCACAGATTAAAGAATAATTGCGAAAACCGTAAATGTGTATGTATGTCTGTATATAGCAGTGACCAATATAAAGTAACCCCACACTGCGTACATTTTGCTTTGGAGCAGGGCTCTGCTTACACTGGTTTAAAGATATTTATAGATAATGATACGGAACCCTCGGTGCGCGAGTCCGACTCGCACTTGACCGGTTTTTTCCAAAATAATGTCATTTTGGGTTTTTCTGAATCAGAATTATTAGCACTATTTGTTTTTGTGTGTTTTAAAAGTGTCCGTTGGTTTTTTTTTTGTCAGTTTTGTGACACTATTTTCATACGATTTATATAAGGCGTCACAAAACTGACACGATAAGGGTACACGTTTTTTTGAAAATGCCCACCTTATTAATATTTACGTAAAATTTAAAACGCAAACAAACTTTGTAAGTTTGTTGTTTTCTTATTAGTTCAATAACAGAGCAGAGACAGAGCCTAAGGTAACAAGACCTACAGGCCACGTTTAGCAATGATGATGAGGCAAATATAGATATAGAGGTATATAGATGGAACATGGAATCAAAATAGTGATGGGTTGCTAGCCGCATCGCCTATAACATGATCCCTATGATTTTCGCTCGTTCCCTCGATAGCTTTTTACAATAAATCACTTATCCCTTACGTGGTAGATAGAGCCTAAACAACCCCTGAAGGTCACGTTTGGCATGACTGTGAAATGTGGGGTGAAAAGAGGAATCAAAATAGTGATGGATTGCTAGCCGCATCGCCTATAACCATGACCGGGAAGAGAAGCACCTGGGGCATTCTATTTTTTCTTTGCTCCAAGATCAGCATGGAAGATATTGTGATATATGGAGATAAATAATGAGTTTCCCTTTTGCAGATGCCCAAATGACGACGAAGAAGTTTACAGAAGACCCGGAGTTTGAGCGGCCTATTGGCAACCACACCTTCTTCCTGGGACGTGAGGCTGTGCTGGGCTGTGCTGTTACCAACCTCGGCAAGCACAAAGTAAGTTTATATTTGTCCCTGTACACAGTGGACCATGCACTGCCATGGCTATGCGCCATGATCCACTGTCAACTGGCAATCGTCGTGTGCCATTACTCCTTGTATAGGTGTGGCGATGGTCAATAGTTGGCCATGGTTGTCAAAATTGTGTACTGCGGCTTTCATAAAAGTTGCAGATGATAGGATTCTGCGCAATATTTCATAATTCATTTATTGCATAGTAATCATGTCGTACATTAGGTCTTACATAGTATACAGGACATGAACCCTGTTAGGGCACAGCAATTTATACATAAGTTTAATAGGAATTGAAATTAAAATTATTTATAAAACTACATTATCAAATTATCACATTATTATCATTATTAGTTTTCTATGAAACGATGTAAAAAGCCCCCACAGTACGCCATAACTAATTAAAGTCCAGGTCAGTTGACTGCTTTATTCTCAGCTTATTTTGCCTCATCTTTATTAGGACGTCCACTGTTGGACTTAGGCCTCCCCCATATACCTCAAATTGCCTCGGTTGGAAGCGGTTTGCATCTACCGTGAACCCGCGACTTTATTAGCAGCCATAGGACGTCCACTGTTGGACTTAGGCCTCCCCCATATACCTCAAATTGCCTCGGTTGGAACCGGCTTGCATCCACCGTGAACCCGCGACTTTATTATCAGCCATAGGACGTCCACCGTTGGACTTAGGCCTCCCCCACATACCTCAAATTGCCTCAATTGGAAGCGGCTTGCATCCACCGTGAACCCGCGACTTTATTATCAGCCACAGAACGTCCACCGTTGGACTTAGGCCTCCCCCATATACCTCAAATTGCCTCGGTTGGAAGCGGCTTGCATCCACCGTGAACCCGCGACTTTAACTAGGTCACCCGTCCACCTCGTTGACGTCCTACGAATGCGCTTGCCGATCCGCGGCCTAATATTTTATACGGCAGCCATTTTGCCTAATTGGGGGTAAAATTATGAATCTCGAGTGTCTATATCGATTGAAAATACTGTCACCGGTTTAATAATCGAGAACTATTTAATAATTTACAAGGGAATAACCATCATTAAATCAACAATTAAAGGACCCATTTCAACTTTAACTATCACCCAATACCTTATGTGAAAGGTAATAACCATTAGCATTCAAAAATAACGTTAAAAGTAACGTTTCTGCTTAATGACCAATAGCGTGATAGTGGCCATTACGGGTATCAGAAAACTATTCCCGTTTTCAGCGTAAGAGCTCCGTTTGGAAGGATATTTAGCTTGGCTCTTAGTAGGAAGGAAATCGACAACATTAACTACAGCATATCCGAAGATCTTCGTTCCTTATACCGTAGCCTAACACCCCTGTTTGCAACACAATAAACAATAAATCATTAGCATCACAATGCAAATGTTTTTTTTTTTTTTTTTTTTTTTATGTGAATAGGAAGGCAAACGAGCAAGTGGGTCACCTGATGGTAAGTGATCACCACTGCCCATAGACACTAGGGTGGAGCGAATTATTTATTTATTTATTTGCACTTTGGAATAGTTCTAAAATGTTGCATTTTGTTCCATTGTTTGAGGTAAAAATAATTAAAAAAATATTCAGACCTACTTTTAGCCCTCTACCTCCTTCAGAAGTTTTAAAAAAAAACTTAAAATTGGGTCAAATTAAAAAAATCAGAAGCATGTGTTAACTTTTTTTTTTAATTATGTAATGGCTTTTTGGAGTCTAGATAGATCAGACGTTGAATTAAAAAAATACTGGAATATTTTAATCACGGCAATATAAAAAAAAAAAAACTCTTATTGTTGGCAAATTATGAGCCCAATTATACTGGTTACTATTCCCAATCTGTTCCCAAAAGCAATCCAGTATCAGAAATTCCTACACCATTAACAAAAGTGCTTCCTTTACAACCTGTTTCTAACTATGAGGTGGTTCAACCGTCCTCTTCTCGTACCCTCGATTCTATCAAAAAACAAAATACAATAAATATTTCAAACCTAGCCGGAGCGTGTGATCGTTTCGGAATATCTGATCGATCGGCTGCCGCAGTTGCAAGTGCAGTATTGCAAGATGTTGGTCTAATATCTGAGGCTGATACTGTTAATATAATAGATCGAAGCAAAGTTCGTCGAGCTAGGAAACGAATTCGTGAGGAAATACAGTCTATAAGTGACCAAGAAATCGACAGCATTTACTTTGATGGCAGAAAAGATAAGACATTGATTTTTGAAAACGAGGCAATCGCTTGCATAAAAGGATCGTAACAAGGGAACACATTTCACTAATATGTGAACCTACGTCAATTTATTTAGGACATAATCACAACTTCGTCTGGGACAGGAAAATCTATAGCTGACGCAGTTTATGCATTTTTCATGACAAGAGGACTGGATTTTAGTAATTTAAAAGTAATTGGATGTGACGGTACCGCAACGAACACAGGTTGGAAAGACGGAGTAATCCATTTCCTGGAATTTAAATTGGGTAGACCACTTCAATATATATATTATGCCAACTGCATGCAAACGAGTTGCCTCTTCGACATTTGTTTGTTAAATTAGACGGAGCAACGACGGGGCCTCAGCTTTACTCAGGGCCGATTGGTAAAGCATTGGAAACCTGTAGCGATCTCCCCATCGTTCAATTTTCACATATACCATCAAATATTCCGATTTTGCCAAAAGAGACAGAAGACAATATCAGTACAGATCAAAAGTACCTTTACCAAATTTGCCATGCCGTATGTAACGGATTTTGTTCTGAAGAATTGTCGCATAGAAATCCTGGAAAAATGGCTCACTCACGATGGTTGACGACAGCCAATAGAATTTTAAGACTTTACGTAGCTACACCAAATCCATCCAGTAACTTGAAAAAATTAGCGGAAAACACTGTAAAAGTTTACGCTCCTGTGTGGTTTAGTATAACACGAGAAAGTTCATTCAAGTTCGGCCCGAGTCACGTCTTTAAATTAATCTCGCTCTATTATGTTTATTATATAATAATTTATTCGAACCAAAATTCATTCGCGGTCAAATATGACATACTTTAATACAAAAAAAAAACATTATAAAATGTGAAACGAATCTCCAAAAACGTCCATAGTTGTAATTTGTATCTGACGCAACTTTTGCCCGGTTTTGTGGCCTAGTTCACTATTATTTTTTCGAGATATGTATGTAAAAATGAGTAAAAAAATATATTTTTTAGATAAAATATCTTTAGTGTTATTTCGTTTTGCATGAAAAGTAAACATAATATGTTTTTTATACTGGTAATGTATTTTTGATTTTCATAGGAAATTTTGAAAAAGTCAGAACTTTCGAACCAAGGTAGAGGGCTAAAACATATGTCAAAAAAAAGAAAAAAATATGCGATTGCTTAAATTTTAACCATATACAGCATTTTCAAGGTATTCCAAATCGATTTTACAACTTTTTTTTTTCTTCATACATTGACGCTCCACCCTAATAGACACCCGCAACCCCAGGGGGATTGCAGATGCGTTGCCAACCTAGAGGACTAAGATGAATTGCCTCTTGTGCCCGTAATTTCCCCGGCTGTCTTACTCTCCACACCGGAACACAGCAGTGCAAGCACTGCTACTTAGCGGCAGGATTAGCGAGTAAGATGGTGGTAGCGATCCGGACGGACCTTGCACAAGGCCCTACCACCCTGTTGTTTCCTCTTTATGATATTAGTATACATTTAATCTCTTGTTTTATTAGTTTAATTGATTGTTTTTTTACTTTTATCTGTGTACCTATCGTTTCGTGAGTGACAGACGGTTCTGGCTGAAAATCAGTGCTGCAGGTGTCTAACACCTCAGCGTAATGCTAAGCCAGCGACCGTTTCACATTTCCAAACACACACAACGCTGATGATTTATTTTTAGTGTCTGTGTTTTTTTGTCGTTTCTTTTCTATAAAATTGTGTGTATGCTCTTATATTTCTGTGTCTTGCAAAACGAATAAATGTTTCCTTTCTTTCTTTGTTTTCTCTGTCAGCATGTCAGCCATTCATCTCTCTGACAAATTCTTATTATTTATTCTTAACCACGTGTCCCATTTTTTAAAACTTCTAATGTCTAATACTTCAACTTGACAAGGGCTTTGTTATTTATTCACACAGAAATAGCCAGCTGTTGTGACATGTGACACGAAATAAAACTTTGTACTTTTGAATTGAGATTTCTTGATGCGTGACTAACTTTAAACGTTGGTATTAAATTTTGGTCGACAAAAATGTAAGAAGCCCTCGTTTTCTTTTCAAGTTAATGTCCCAGTTCAAATTGGGACGAAAGTTGAAAAGAAGAAATGAAAAATAATTTGGTATTTAATTACGTTTTGAACCATATTAGTAAAATCAATCTTTTAAGTTCACACAACCAAACGATACGAGTCATTAGAAAAGGTCTTTTCGTATGTTTAAATTGCCGTAATATTACGAAAACCTATACATCTGCCAGTAATTAGCACATTTAATGAAATAGATCTGAAAAGAAAACACCATAAAAATGACGTCACACTACCTTAATTTTGCATAAGAGCAGGGGTTCTGCTAACTCTCTTGACGCAAAAGGAGACGTGTTATCAGTTTGACGTCGATGTCTGTGTGTGTGTGTGTGTATGTGCGAATGCGGATTTTTTCATTCAGAAGCCAATTTCCTTGCGTTGGTTCTTAGCCATGTTTGATAAAAATCGGTCCAGCAGTTTGAAGAGTACACTTATCCAAAAGAACGTACATATTTGGCATAAAGTTTTTTTTTTTTTTTTAATTTAATGTAATTTTTATTTTCCTGCGAATAACTTCCAGAGGCTTTCGGTCAGTTACCCCACTCGCCACTAAGTGCGCTGCAACGCGCCTCAAACTTCGCCGCTTCGGGTGAATTACGACCGTCTCTAATTCCCAAGATGACCTAAGTTGGTTCAAGTGCAAAATTTGCACCAATTTATTCAGCAGGTGCCGACATTCATCAGGAGTTTCGTTTTTAAGACGTAGGTAAGTTAAAAAGAGGTCGTTCGAGACATGTCGGTTTAACACATTGAGTATTTGCCGGGGGTGCGAGTCGGGTTACCTCCGCGTGTGGTCAAGAGCTGCGGTTCGTTTTTGGATCCATCCGAGGGGAAGAACAGTGCTTGGTCCGGTGCACCTTGGGCATCGGTTAATGATTTCCTGGCATATTCTGACGGATACCATTATCCGCTGGCTAAGAGCCCGACAAGGGGGGGGGGGGGGGGGGTCTTTGACCGTGTTCTACCGTACAACATTGCCGACATTTTTGTCACAAGATTTTTGAATATTTATTACTTTGACATTGGCGAAAACATTGCATCAATCGATGGGGCCATAATTAAAATAAAAACGAAGATGAGTATTTTCCGAGCGTGGACACTTGGTCAGTGCTAGCACAAAATAAGTAATAATACGAGCACTGGGTGGCAGCTGAATGGTTTTTTTAAAGTACTGACTGTTTTTTTTGTTTTTTTTTTCTGTAACATAATTTCAACAATCGCGGTTGTATCATCCGAATTGCCACTACAATTTTACTCGCTCAACCAGCCCCTAAAAAGCAAGGATTGCACTGCTGCATTCCAAGTAGAGAAAGACAATTTTATTGGTGGAATTACTATCACATGCACGAGGTATTTTTATCTTAGGCCTGGCTGGTAAGACCTGGGGCGTAAGTTCAGGTTTAGCTGTAATTTTTTGTATGGATCTGACAGCGAGCGAACCTAAACTGAATCGGAATTGAATCGCATTAAGACGTCTGGCAATCCTCCCTGCAATCCTTTTATGCTGCCAAGTGGAAACGTGAAAAAAAAGGAATTCTGTTGGGAGTCTTGTGTTGTGTGCTTATATTTAATTTGTGAAAATATGAAAGCTTCACAAGTTACATCCATGCCAGCTCCCAGCAAAGAAAAAACATAGAATGTACCAGTTGCTTCTCTACCCGCGCAGATGGTAAAAGCCCATCGAGGGAATGGGCGATTATAATAGGAATCATGTTATAGGCGATGAGGCTAGCAACCCATCACTATTTTGATTCCGTTTTCCACCTATACGCCCACAATCTTGCTAAATGTGGCCTGAAGGTACCTGTTACCTTAGGCTCTGTCTACCCCGTGAGGGATAAAGACGTGATTTGTGTGTGTGTTCACAAGTTAGGTAATTTTTAAGTGCCGAACATTGTCTTCCGCGCCTAGCATAAATATTCTAAGCAAACCGCAAGGGCCGTTGTCATTAAAAGCAGAAAACTTTATTATATTCATAAATGTCCCGTCGTTTTAATCGGTGTCCGTTCTTTTTGTTTGGAAAACAAAGTGATTTACTAAGTAAATGGCTTGGCGATGAAACAATTGGGAAATTATGTTCCCAGAAAAAGGTTTAGGGTTTTGAGCTGGGCCAACTTGTTTAATTTCGTTTATCTTAGAAACTTTGTATTCTACGGAGACTTGTGGGAGTTAGAATTTACTTTTTTGGAATAGGTATGTAAGTACGATTATAATGCCTTTCGTATTCCATTTTCAAAATATGAGTCGCTACTGGGGATAGTACTTCAAAATTATCTCATAATATTATTATCATAAGCTATGTAAGGAATCACACATTTTTCTTTATCACAGTTATAAAATTCATTACAATATTCATAGAATCGCCGGTCCCACCTCTCGCGAGGACTGCGGTTCACTAGCAAAGTTTTCAAGCGAAAATTATTTAAATATAAAATTTCAGTTGAGAACTGTTCAATCGTTATTTTCGATAAGATTTTTGATGATTTTGATGACGAAGTCAAAGCTGCCATCTTTGCAAACTGTAATAAAATACGTTTGGAGAATTGGACCCAATGTTTCGGTGTTGGTGCTTGTCGTAGCAATTCTTGAGGACGTATTTACTTTGTGCCTAGTCTATTTCTCGTCCATATCCCTAACGAAGTAAACAGTCTAACGCTCATTCCCTCAATGTTCTTTTACCATCTGCGCGGGAAGAAAAACAGCGTACATTCTATGTTCTTTCTTTGCTCCCCAGACTAGTATGGAAGCAACTTTCAATAAAGTTATAAATCATGATCCCAATTCGCTCTGGGCCCTCGTGGGAACTATAGCCCAAACCCTCCAATAAATGGAGGTTGCCTATGCCATGAGGCACGCCGAATTACGCGATAATTTATAAAAAAATGACTACACAAAGTACTGAAATTGTAGCGAAACTGAACCAAAGCGGCTATATTATTATAAGTCATAATGCGTCATAAGTTCTGTTTTTAACTCTCCAAGTTAACTTGTTTGCAATGGAAGCTATATTTGTTTAAACATTACTAATATTAGGCGTCAGCAGTCGTGAGCAATGTAATTACGGAGTTTTGGTTTTGCGCCTTACTTTCCACACGTTAAATGACCTCCATTACATGATTTATTTGTTCTATTCTGGGTCAACTCACTTTAGAAAACTAACTTTCTTTAGTGGCTTTGGGACTAGGTACTCTGCATTCCTTGGATATATCTATGCAATCAGTCCACATCCCACTGCTGAGTAAAAGGCTCTTCATTTTCACGTCACTGTGCCCGGTCCTGTGCCAGTCTTATCCACAGCTTTCTGGCCAACTGCTAAACGTCATCTGACCAACAGGCTGGTCCTCTGCCCACTGGCGTAACCCTTGGCCACCACTCCCTAACCGTCTTCAACCACCTCTTAACAGTCAGTTCCTTGGATGCTTTACGAAATCTTGATCCAGCTGTCGAAGTTCCATAACTGTTTAATCCTTATCGTTTCATTAGTAACGTCATCAACACCATCATCATCATCATCATATCAGCTGGGAGACGTCCATTTCTGGACAAAGGCCTTCCGCAAGGATCATCACGACGGTTGGTTTTGTGCTACTTGCAGCCAATGGTTTCCCGCGATCTTAACCAGATCGTTTGTCAACAAATCGATTCCTGGCTCGTAGAACGTTCTCACAGTGTTATCACAGTGATTTTCCTTGCCATGTCAATCAAACGTCACAATGAAATTTACTGCGAAAAGGTATCACAGTGGATAAGGAATCAATTGTTTTGGTAGCATTTAAAATACAAATACTCTTTATTGAACACCACAAATCAGTACAAAACAATACAAAAACAAAGAACAAGGGAGGCAATGACGGTCTTATCGCTTAATAGCGATCCCTACCAGACAACCAATAAAAGAAAGAATAAGTCGGAGACAGGCAAACAAATAGACAGGAGAAACGCAAGGATAATAAAAACAACAATTACTAACATAAGTATACATACTTGGTTTGGTGGCGTTTACAGTACCATTGGTTTTCCCGTTTCCCAATTTCCCATTTCTCATATGCTCAGCACTATTTTAACTATCAATTAACCATGGCATTGATATCGCGTTTATCAATTCACGTTCACGTTCTGGCAAGCTGCCAGTACTAAGAGGAACGACTATTGAGTTAGGCTTCCCGCCATCAGGGAACCCAATAAAAGAGCCATTAACAAGCTAATAAGAAGATGAACGAACGGATTAGAATATCTAACGGTTCGCTTAAATTTTACGGCACGCTACATAAATTTCCCTACGAGAATCGATGAGTAAATCCATAGAGAAGAAAGTTCACAATACGTGGGTTATCCTTAGATTCAATTCTGGATAACCTGAGTCTTAACAAATAGATTAAAACCCAGACCGGAATCACCAGATTTATAATTTCGGAGATTGCTTTCAGCATATTTAAAGTTCTTTTTTACATACATACACATACACAGATCACGTCTTTATCCCTTACGGCAATGGTTCTTAACCGATGGTCCGCGGACCACTGGTGGTCCCTGGAAGCATCCAAAGTGGTCCGCGGGGCCAATCTAATAAATAATTAGATAAGTGACAACCAGACACAACGCGTGAATGTGCAATTCCATCCATTGGGGCCGATCGAAGCCATACGTTAGATTTTTTGTAGTCACTTAGGTGGTCCATGGCAAGACCAAAATTTTGTCAAAATGGTCCCTCAGGTCTGAAAGGTTAAGAAACACTGCCTTACGGGGTAGACAGAGCCCAAGGTGACAAGACCTACAGTTCTTTTTTCATCGAATAATTTATTGAAACAGGCAATATTTAGCGAAGGTTCATTGCAATAAGCAAAGAACAGTTACTATGCTGTTCCGCTACCAACTCAGCATTAATGCTGGCTTTACTGCTGGTCTTCCTTTGGGACCAAATCGACCACAAATCTGCCGACTACGTTCACAAAGAAACAAACAGACATTTTTGTCGCAGCTAAAAGAACTTTAACAAATGGCGTACAAAATTCTACAAAGTTTAAAGAAACAGAAACGCCTCTGCAAAAAATTGTGCAAGCAATTTGTATCACCCAGTTTATTTTTTGCAAACAATACAAATTCCTTTGCCTCTTTGAATTAAGGCCGCAAAAATTCACACAGATTACGGTTAATTACAGTTTTGTTTTTAGAATTCTCCGGTGGCTCACGTGGAGCGCGACAAACAAAGGGCTTATGTGCACTTTTTAGAAGAAAATATACGTCGTTCTGGTATTAAAATGAAGCGTTGGCTCTATGCCTACAGCACAACAATGCACAAAAATCAGCTTGCACCTTGCAAAGGCGTGGTGTGAATTTCAATGCGCCTAGAATGGCTGGTACAAATACTTGGTATTTTTTTGAGTATTTCTACTTGGAGCAAGAAAAGTATATAGTACTTACTCTGATAATGAGATAAAGAAGATGAAAATGATGAATGCCTACTAAGGGAGTGTTTAAAAAAAATATGTCAACCGTCTTAAACAACAACTGATTTATCTTAACTGTACTGCATTTCAGCGTTTAATTTTTCAACACACAAAATTTATCTCAAACGATGATTCAAAGAAACGAAAAAGAGAGAAGATTTTAAAGAGCCACGCAGGTTCTGTTGATAAGCTTTTCATATTTAATCAAGTAATTTGAAGTTATTTACGAGTATTTGCATTGACACTTCATGAGCTAAAGCTACTTCTGAATAAAAAGTTCTAAGCAGTATTGAGCGCCATTGTTCTACCTTCGTTGTAAAATCACTATTAACTAGTATTTATTGCGAAAAAGTACAAATACTAGGTATTTAACAAACTTCGTGTTTACGTTCCTTGTCCCATTGTTTCCTTTTTCATCTGATTTCTTTACCCTGCTCCGATTATATGCCTTTGTCGCGGTTTTCCTGGTAGCTTATAATAAAATCTAATTCGGTTTGTGTCATACAAACCTTGGATTACGTGTTAAGATTACGCTATTTATGTTTAGATTTCTTTGTACGAATGTACGATTATAGGATGTAATTGAGATTACCTCTATGATGGTCTGAAAGCAGGTCTTCCCGCGCCGATGGTAAAAGCCCGTTTAACGAATGGGCGAAATTCATACGAATCATATTATAGCCGATGCAAACCCATCACTATTTTGATTCCATTTTCCACCTATACGCTCATAATCTTGTTACCCCGTAACCCCCGTAAGGGATAGACGTGATTTATTTAATGTAATGTAACTCCTTACTTCCTTCACAGGTTGGCTGGCTTCGAGCAGAAGACCAGACAGTTCTGACGATGCACGACCGAGCAGTCCTAGGCGCGCGGTACTCAGTCAGCAGGGACTCTCCTCGCACATGGCAGTTGAGGATCCGGCCGCTGCGCGCAGAAGACCGCGGCTGCTACATGTGCCAGATCAACACGCAGCCCAGCATGAAGTGGCAGATCGGTTGCATCGACGTCTTCGGTGAGTGGCACTTTGGTACTCCACAGATGAGCAAGAAAGGTCACATTGCAAATCAAAGCTATGGCTTGCCGCACTGTCACGCTAAGTTTTCCGGTGAAGGAAAGCTGTAGACTTATTACCTAACTCGCTCGCAATCGCCATCGTGTTCATTTTGACAGTCCATGTATGGGCTGACAATTGGCATCGGAATCAGCTAGCTGTCACATTCATACAAGAACTGTCAAAATGAACACGATGGCGATTGCGAGCGAGTTAGGTAATAAGTCTACTGCTTACAACTACGAAGCACTTCATTGGTGTATGTAAAGATCCTAATCCCCACTGGGCTCGTGTGGTAGGTAGCCGTAGTCCTTTCATTTTTAGTGGAGGCCTTTGCCCAATATACAATTAAAGCGAAACCAGCATACATATCTGAATAAAAAAAGTTAAAGTTAAAAGGGGCTGTGGTTTCCCATGAGGCTGACATAGTCACCATATTGGTGCACTCAAGCCTCGTAAAAATTTTAGATTAAAAAAAAAAAGTTGATGTCTGGCAACGACACACAGGCTGTCCTTTTTTGTTACAACGGCTGTTAAGCAAGAAAAAAACAAAGAGAACTAACACAAAACCGCCATTAATCTAATCCTTTCTTTACCATTTTAAAAGACTGACGCAAATTTATTCCACTACTGCTCAGGTCCTCTGCTATGCAAATTGGCAACTTACAGCTTTCATTTCTCGTGAGAAAGTCTTGCTAGCACTCTTTGTCTTTCAATTTAACAGGAATAACACTTCTAATTGATTAAGCAGGGAGTGCCCCATATTCGTGAGACGGAGGCAATTTGTTTTTAGGGTATCTCAAAAGGAAAAAGGGAACCTTGCAAGATCAGTTGCTGGCCATATGTCCGTCCAGATACTGCGCAGCGGATAAACATATACCTGAATAAAGAAATACACAATATTAATCACAACACCCTAGGCTTTCTTCATTGTTTATTGTGATGGAAATATTTGTCACTAAATACTACGAATACCATATGTCAGTCAAGAGATACGGACATAGAACAAGATTCAATAAAATTGTAATAGTGTAACTAAGACTTTGATTACTTTAAAAATTATTTTCGCAATTAACATTTCACCTTTTTTAATTGAATTTCAATTTTTTATCTTTTTATTCCATTGACACAGAAGTTACGCACTAGAACAAGTCTGAAAAATAAAAACAAGTTGAAACCCCCCTCCCCCTCTGTCAGGCTCTTAGCCAACGGTCAATGATATCCCTCAGAAACTGCCAAGAAATCATTAGCCGATGCCCAGGGTGCACCGGACCAAGCACTGCTCTTCCCCCAGACGGATCCAAAAACGAACCGCAGCTCTTGACCACACGTGGCGGTAACCCGACTCGCTCCCTATATTCGAATTCTGTCATAATTCTGTTCTAACCATAATTGTGATTCTTTAGCGATGACTTGGCTTTTGACAATGACGTATCCAAAATTTGACGCGCTCGATTCTCATAGCATGTCACACCTAGGTCATCCACCTCAAGGTAAGTCCGTGAAAGAAATAGTCGCAAGCAAAATGGAGGTCTTAAGGCTAATAAAAGATACAAACGAGTCGCTCAACCTCGAAGATACGTCAGCGAGTTACAGTTCCGATATCCCACCGCACCCTTTTATTTTCCATTCTGGTTTCTAGGGCGGACACTGATCGATAGCATGTTGAGGTGAGGTTCAGCATTAAACCCATTAAAATTGATAAGTGCTTAATGTCGCACTCGAAGACGTCGATTAACTTTTTCATTTGAACTGAGCCAAAAATTGCTTCATATTTTAACATTCCATATGTGCTAACCTTTTTAACAACACTCGATTTTAACTTCCAATTGCGCTTTTTTATACATTTCACTTTCAATCATTAATAGTCATTTTAGTTCCGGGAAAAAAATTACAGTCTAAATTCCAAATTAAATGTCATGCAAATCTGTCCAACCAAATTAGAGTTGAAAATCAAAAAACAAGCAGACGGATAGACATTCACAAAATTTCCCATTTGATTTTGTAATACTACTGAGAAATCTGCCTTAACGTTTTGTCTGTGCCAAAAACTTTTACAAGACGATTTTTTCCATCCAAAAAAAGGTACCTAAATATGCTTAGTGTAGGTACGTTTGCGTTCAAATGTCAAGTACTACGAACAGTTTGTTGCAGTTTTGTTCCGCAAGAGACGTTTTTACATTTTAAAAAGTTACATACATACATCTTCATCATCATCATCTTCATCAGCCTGAAGACGTCCACTGTCGAACAGAGGCCTACCCTTAGACCACCACAATGGGATTATTTTAAGTTTCGATCGGTTCTTTTACTTTTTCTGTGTGTCTACTCTTGCTTAATACTTATGTCCTGTCAATCGTTCAAAGGTTAACTGGAAGAGATCCCTTTTAGGGATAAGTTCGCCTTTGTGCATGTGTGTTATCCTGTATTCATCTTTTTCTTGTATTTTATGTACAATAAAGAGTTATACATACATACATACATACAATGAACGACAACTCGCCACACATCCACCGGTTTACCGCAACTTTCACGATGTCGTCGGTCCACCTAGTGGGAGGCCTGCCAACACTGCGTCTTCCGGTTCGTGGTCTCCACTTAAGAACTTTTCTCTCCCAGTGGTTGTCTGTCTTGTTTTACGAACTTCTAATTAAAATGTAATTGCCAACGATAACTGAATAATAAAAAGTGGTTCCTGTTATTAGTAGAATTATACACATCTTTATCCTTTACGGGGTAGACAGAGCCTAAGGTATTAAAACCTAAAGGCTACGTTTAGCATGATTGTGGGCGTATAGGTGAAAAGCGGAATCAAAATAGTGATGGGTTGCTAAGCGCATCGCCTATAATTATGATTCCTAAGATTTTCGCCCATTCCCTCGATGGAATTAGAGAGTTTTCCAAAAAAAGTCCACGTGTACATTTTTTCCAGAATTCAAATATTTTGGGTTTTTCTTACTCAGAAACGTTTACCCTATCGATTCCCATACAAGAAAAAGTGTGTCCCAGATTTTATTATGAAAATTTCTTTCCTGTTCGTCACTTTCCATACACACATAATAAAAAGTGACGTACTGGATTGTACATTTTGGGCCACATTTTGTCTTGTATATGGATCGATAGGGGAAACGAATCTGAGTAAGAACAACCCAAAATAGTTAATAAATTGTCTAAATATTACACCACCTGCTCAGATCTGTTCTTCTCCAGTCCATTATGGTTGCCTGGTAGAGATCGCTCTGTAGCGATAAGGCCGCCTATTATTACCTTGTAATATTCTGTACACCTTTTTTCTGTTTTGGTTGTTATTATGTGGTGTTCAATAAAGAGTTATTGTATTGTAATAGTTAAATTCTGGAAAAACGTTCATGTAGACTTTTATTTGGAAAACGCCCACTATACACTAGTCTTAATATTCATAGACTGCTGTATTCTACTTTAATACTGTCTGTGGTAAAGGTATCTTTAGACGCAGCGGCCATGGTAAGTAACCGTTATACTGCCATAATTTATTTATGAGATATAATTTATTTATGAGTTAAGTGTCACTTCCGTGTAGAAGGGCTGAGTATGTGTTGGAGCCCAGGTGGCACTCACTAAATAAGGCGAGGGAGTTTAATAAATTAGTGCTACAAAATAGATGGCTTTGGTTAGAAAACTTGGGTAAAGAAACTGGGAAACAGCACTTATTCTCAGTGGGACCCGATTTTTGAAGCATATACATACACAAATCACGTCTTTGTCCCTTACGGGGTAGACAGAGCCTAAGGTAACAGGTACCTACAGACCACAATTAGCAAGATTGGAGATGTATAGGTGGAAAATGTAATTAAAATAGTGATGGGTTGCTAGCGTCATCGCCTATAACATGATTCCTATAAGTTTCGCCCATTCCCTCGATGGTCTTTTACCATCTGCGCGGGTAGAGAAGCAACTGGTACATTCTATGTTTTTTCTTTGCTCCCAGACCGGCATGGAAGAAAGCACATGTGTGAAAATCACCACTCGAAAGTGGTGAAAATTTGTGCTGAATTCGAAATGCGAGTATCTTGTGAGCTAGTCAAAAATTTGATTAGAGCTGTAGTTTTGGAGGATATAAACAGATTTATATCATTTTCGAGTGGCATTTTCACACATGTGCTTTCAAAAATCGGACCCCTGGAGCTATTGTTGGGTCGATGATTGAATTATCTTATTTATAACAACTTAAACAGCATAATAGATCACACCAAACTGAGTAAGGAAAAATTAAAAAGAGGAAAAAAAACAATGTAACACAAATTGAAAAATGATAAGGTAGACAAATCACTGTATTTATCCCTTACGGGGTAGACAGAGCCTAGAGTAACAAGACTTAGGCCATGTTTAGCGTGATTGTGGAGGTATAGGTGGAAAGGGGATCAAAATAGTGATGGGTTGCAAGCCATATGATTCGTAAGATTTTCGCCCTGTCCCAAAAGCGCTTTCCCAAAAAGAGAGACACCATACCTTCGGGCCCTATCTGTCACTTTGACATTTACCTTTCACAGATAAGAACAAACGTTTGCTAAGTTAGCCTATAGAGCATTTATGAATAAGGGGGCTAGTTATCAATATGCCTATACATAAGTATTACTTTCGCTTAACTTTGTATGTGATTATTCTATTCTATTCTATTCTATTATAGCTTACTGGATGACGAAAATTTCTGCGTTCTGGTCTTATCCAGAGGTTCTCAAATAGGGGCCTGAAAATGCGGCGAAATGGTTCCAGTAAAGGATGGTACGGCAGTGTTTGCTTCGCGCTCGACCTGGCGGGGGCACTACCGTGCCCCCAGATATTCTCAGTTTATTTACTTTCAAAAAACTACATTTTTTAACCGTTACAATTTGGTGACCTATAAAGTGTAGTCCTGCAAGAAACCTATATTAATGACGGCAGTCTTAGAAGCCACATCAATTTCTTCGACAATGTACTTAACCAAGACTTAAGGCGGGATTAGCTAACTATGGATTAAGGGCAATTTAGCGATAAGCACTCGATGCTCAGACGGCGATTGTCTTACTAGGTCATTATAAGCAAAAATAAAGTCTCAAGTCGGATGCCCATCTGTGAAATCCTACGGTAACTAGATATATAGACCGACCGCTTAAATGAATAACAAAGCCGACCGAGAGAGGTGCGGGTGGCAGGCGCACTACCCGCCCGCACTCTCGGTCGCCTTTTTCGTCCTACCCCGCGTCCCTGTGCCGCGCGGGCGAGGACTCATTTAAGGAAGTGTGAGTCGGGTTACCTCCACGTGTGGTCAAGAGCTGCAGTTCGTTTTTGGATCCGTCTGGGGGGAAGAGCCGATGATTTCCTGGCAGTTTCTGAGGGATATCATTGACCGTTGGCTATGAGCCCGACAGGGGGGGAGGGGTTTTTTTGACCGTATTACCGTACAACGTTGCCAACATTTTGTCACGAGATTTTTGAATTACATTTTGTTACTTTGACATTGGCGAAGTTGTCATCGCTATAACGACTTGATACGCCACAAATAAGAAGAAGAAGAAGAAAACTCATTTAAGCGATCGGTCTCTAGAGTAAACAAATTTTTAGTGACGACGTGACGTTGACCTTAGTTTATTGGCTGTGAATTTAAAAATAAAGCCGCGTCTACGCTAGACGAGCAGCAGAGCACGAGCCGAGCACAAGCGGGGCCTTTTTCGGCGCGGCGTCAAGTGAAGTTCGAGGCTTGTAAGTCGGTCCACACTAGACGAATTTGTATTCTGCTCGTGCTCCGCTTGTGCTCGGCTCACCTAGCGTAGACGTGGCTTAATAATAAAATTGAATTATTTTTTTAAGAACTTCCCCACGCATTAATCGATCATACGTAAATAAAACAAAATGCCTTACATCATTTTGGAAAAGAGCTGATACTCTTCAAACTGCATGATCAATTTTTACCAAACATAGCTAAGAACCACCGCAAGAAAACTGGCTTTAGAATGAAGAAAACCGCATCGAAATCAGTCCATTCACTTGAGAGCTACAATGTCATAGACAGATGCACACTCACACAGAGACATCGACTTCAAACTTATAACACCCATCTTTTTGCGTCGAGGATTAAAAATAAAGTCCTACTAACATCTGAAATTTATTTGAAAAAATCGGTATTCTAGTAGTAAGGAAAAACAATTTTACCCAGAAAAAAACCTGTTCACTTTTTTAGTCACTAAAACAAACGACAAGCCGTCAAAACACAAAAAGAATTCTAATTTCAAAAAATCAGAAGCCTAACTTTTTTATTGCAAACCAAGTTGCCAGCAACTTATGGCGAAATCTGAAAGTCCGTTCAGAAACTAACTCGACTGAGTTTAGTAATTTTGTAGTCCTGCCGATATTTGCATGGCGCGGGCCCGATTTCTTTTCCAATTTCGAAGTTGTTCAGTTCTTTATTGAGGCTGGGTGTCACTCGGTGCGACAAGCGGCCTGTTAGAGGAGTTTGTAACGTTTCCGAACGGAAACTGTATTTATTGAGGCGGATTGAGGTTGAGTGGAATGCTTACTTTATGTTGTGTTCTCGATTGTTCTAAGTGAAGTTGGAGACTGGCGGCGGTAATAGCAATCGTGTTTGTGTGAACTTTGGAGGGCTATTTAATTTGAAATTATTTTGTACTTTTGTCACAATAATAAAATTATGAAAGACTATTTGATGAGTGAACAGAGGTAATGATTAATAGACAAAATGATTACTAGATAAAAAGACATGACTACAAGGATATTTTCAAGCTACCTTTAGCATGATTGTGGGCGTATAGGTGGAAAGGGGAATCAAAGTAGTAATAGGTTGCTAGCCGCATCGCCTATAACATGATTCCTATGCCCATATTCGATTCATATGTATTCGAGGGGCTTTTACCATCGGCGCGGGAAGAGAAGCAAGTGGTACATCTATGTTTCTTTACTCCCAGTAGACCAGCATGGAAGCACTTGGGCCCTTTAACATTCATATTGTTGTCATTATTACACATAAACGGATAACTCACGTATAAAAAGTCGAGTGATGCTCGACATGTTTCGGACTATTCCGTAGTCCTTCTTCCTGGAGCGCTCGCCCCGGCGGCAGCGAAACGAACACTGCGCGCCAGCGCTCTGTTCGCGCGGCTGCTCGACGCAACTGACAGCGGCGCACAACTACCCTCGTTTTCATCGTCATTTTTATTACTGTCAAATGTAGGGCAGCACACAACACTGATCACGTCACTTCGTAAAGGTTCGCTCACACTCACCGTTTGGTCAATATTTAAAACAGTTTTCCAACTCGGGGGCACCGACCATCCACTATCCCGGTTGAAATTGGGATACCGACTTATTTCAATGGCTTCACGTACTTTCCGCGGAATTAAAAACTTTTCTCTCGCCAGTACTGACACCTTATCAAACCTGATATAATGCGTCGAATCAGATTCCATCGAATGTTCAGCGACAGCAGACCCCTTGTCATCCTGTTTCTTCATACTGCGTATGTGCTCCGCCAATCTCATATTGTCAGTTTCATATTGTTGTCATTCATAGTAGGTAACACTGGCGGGAATTTGCTTTTTTTTTCTCCAGCAGCAACCCTCCAGCTCAAAAAAAGAACAAGAACTTGCTCCTCATAATTCATATTTTCTTCTTTCGTTTCGTCGCTTTGACATATTTCAGAGAACGAATGAAATAAAGTAATAGAGAAAGTTTGCGGTTTTGCCGAAGAATAGTGGAAGTTTTGTTATACGTACAAAGATAAAGTACTTCTTTACATCGGACATGAAAACTTTTGTAAGGGGAAGAATTCTAACCAGTACCAGCTTACAAATCCACTTGAATGAATGTATCATACAAGAACGAAACATTGTTCGATACAGCGCCACCTAGATTTGACGGGTCAAACTAGATGGCTTGTCATTCAATACAAATCATTATAAGCACTTAGTTCCAAATTGCAACACAATGTGTGAGGCGCTAGTATCGTAGCTTAGATATAAGAAATGTTTTTAAGACTGTTCGATTGCTTTTGGCTTCGGAAATACACGTTGTTAATACTAAATTCTCTCTCATTTTGGGCACCCTAATTTACAAATATAGTTAAAAAAAAAATAAGCTTACGTTCATCAAGACTTATATTTGCTCGTATGAAATAAAAGTCTTCATAATGAAAACTAGCCAATTGAGAACTTAGGCTTCAATATATTATCCTTAGACATAAGATAATAATATTTTAAGTTGTTTTGAATAAATTTCAGGACTGACCATTGAACTTGGCACCCATTTAGATCTCACTTCTTTTGTCGTTGAAATAAACCACCAAGGTATATAATATCATATTAAACTTTGGCTCTCATTTCTCATTTATGTTTTGATGGAATTAAATTCTACTCAACTACACGCGCCCAAAATCCCATCGAGGGACTGGGCGAAAATGGGAATCATGTTATAGGCGATGTGGTTAGCAACCCATCACTATTTTGATTCCCCTTTCCATCCATACACCCACAATAATGCTGAACGTGCTCTTTAGGTCTTGTTACTTTAGGCTCTGTCTACTCCGTAAGGGATAAAGACGTGATTTATGTATGTATGTATGTACACGCGCTGACATCTATCAATTTTTTTGGTTAATTTAGTTTAATATTTCATCAAAGATTCTAACAAACTCGGTTAATATAATACATATAGGTATATATTATAATGGTTGTTATAATACCCGGAATAGCGCGACCCGATCTTACCTTTAACATTTACTCAAATCAATTTTCTTACACCCACACAGCAGCAGTGACTCGTTTACCAATAATAGATGTTTTAATAAATAAACACATACGGTATTAAAAGGAAAAATCTGCCCTTAGGACTAAACCCACATAAGTTCAAATTACTTTAGATTGACGCACAATTTTTATATTAAAAATAGCCTTATGCCGAGCTAGCTATTGCCCGCGACTTCAGTTTTCAGGATAAAAGTACAACTTATCCAGGTCATAAATTTATATGATTTACTAATAGGTATGTTTTTTCCTAGATTAACAAAGTAACAGTTTCTGAGTCTCGGGTAACAAGACGTAAAGGCCACGTTTAATGTCATTGTACCTAAGTGTGCAGATAAAAAGGAGGATCTAAACACACACGCACGCACGCACACACACACACACACACACACACACACACACACACACACACACACACACACACACACATACACACACACTTTCTTATTATTCTTGTGTTTTGAACACTTCACTTGGCACTCGCGATACAGACCCAGAGTCCAGTGCGAAGGCCGCTGTTTCCCTTACCGCATAAAATGTCATCTACCTATCTCTACGTAACAGTGTGTCCTTGTTATGCACTTTGTAAGTTCGCTGGTTGCATTGTCTATAATTTGCGCTCTTTCCCTCTATGGACTTTTACAGGCGCGGGAAGAGAAGCAACTACTGCTGGTACATTCTATGTTTCTTTGCTCCTTGCGTGGAAGCGTTTTGGAAAAAGGTCAGGTCAGGAGTACCCGAAACCGACGAGCATGTATGAAGAGATTGATGACTGTGGATGAAGCGAAAGAAATATGTCAGGATCGTAGCAAGCGGAATAAAGTAGTCTCTGCCTACCCCTGTGGGAAAGAGGCGTGACGGTATGTATGTATGTATGTATGTGGAAGGAATTACTGATCAATTATGTTACAAAACATTAAAATTTGAAAGCGCATCTGGAACCTCAATTACATTCAGGTTAAACGTTCAATCCACATTGAGTAACACTTAAGTGTCAATAGAGGGATAATTCGAAACTCCCCTTAAATCCCGCATGATAGATTGACGCGTTTGATCCCCAGTCGGCGTGTTTTCAAATATACCTAAATAAAACGTTGATCTATGGATCGTGGATCAAAGGGTTGATGGCAGCCATTTTTGATTGGCAGTTGGCACGCGTAGGGGATAATGTTGACACGAAGCATCAAAGAGATCAATAGGTTTTTCGGTGAAAAGATTTAAAAGAAAATTGGATGGTGTACTTTAGGTGCTGAAATTTTGTTATCATTGGTTGGTGGTTGTTATGAGCGCGTGCGTAATTTCTTTTTTGAATTCTGTTTCCTTTCTTCCTGGTCTGGGGGCAAAGAAAAAACATAGAATGTACCAGTTGCTTTACTTTCCGTGCTGACGGTAAACACCGATCGATGGGTGATTATCTTAGGAATCATGTTATAGGCGATGTGACTAGCAACCCACTATTTTGATTCCCCTTTCCATCTATTCGTCCACAAACATACCAAACGTGGCCTTTAGGTTTTGTTACCTTAGGCTCTGTCTACCCCGTAAGGGATAAAGTATGTACTTCACGGATATATTACTGAATTCTGCAGCTCAATCATCGTAAACAAAACCTATTTAACACCTTGTATGCGAAAAGTGAAAAAAAAAACGATGCAGACGAAGTTGCGGGCAACAGTTTTTATAAAATAACTGGATTTTGGCACTGGATTTTCTATTCAATTGCTGAATTTATAAGGAACCCTCGATCTCCGAGTCCAACTCGCACTCGGCCAGTTTATGTAATGGTTTTCTTAAGACATTAAAACCTCCCGTTTCCTTACAATTCAGAAGAACAAAACTTAGGTAGGTACCTAAATGTTGTAAAAAGAAAGCAAAAGATATTTCGTAAAATTTTCGTATCCTCCGCGATCATGAAGACTTGCGCTTAGAAAATACCTACTATATAAGAAAACTGCGCGGAGCGTGAAATGTAGGTCCCAATCTCAAATGCAAATGGCGCCCGGGCCAAACGTAAACGGTTAAAGTAAAAAACTTTCCATGTTACCCGGCCAGGGGACTGTAAATCACAACAATATTGTAGAAATTTACTTTTTTCCTCCAAATTTACTTTATCCTGTGTGTTTTGCGAAGTTTGTGCGTTAAAAAATTGGCAGCCTCTTTGCGGGCGGTTAAACGGTTTGCTCCTTTATGGCGTCTCTTTCTGGTTTCGATGCGGTAAACTTTGAGTTTTCAGTGCATGAATAAACTACACGAGTATTTTTATCCCGGCAAAGTTTCCTTTTGGGATTTGAGGTAATCCTTCAACTGTACTTCGCGGTTTGAGAAACAGAGAAGTAGAAATTGAAGTCAGAAAAGTTGATAATGTGGAGTGTTTATTTGAAGTTACAGAAGGTGGAGAGTTAACTTAAACTCCTCGTTCTGGAGAACTTATTATAGTGACCAAAAACACCATCCTACTTAATATTATAAACGCAAAAGTTGGTAAGTATGGATGGATGTTTGTTACTCTTTCACGTCAGAACGGCTGGACAGATCTGGATGTAATTTGGAACATAGATAGATTATAGTCTAGAATAACACAAAGGCTACTTTTTATCCCGGAAAATTGCGTGATTCTTGCGGGATAGCGATAAACGAATTTTATGCAGACGAAGTTGCGGCCAAGAGCTAGTTACGAAATGAAATATTTAGAATAGATAAAAAAAGAAATCTGTCAAAAGCGCCATTATTAGCCATTTTTCTTACGTTTTGACCTGCGTATATTATGTTAAATTATATTTCAATTAGCCTATTTTAAAATAAGTCAAAACCATCCTTAACAACCATTTTCTTTCACAGTGCCACCCGACATCGTGAGCGACGATACCTCGGGTGACGTCTCCGTCCAGGAGTTGGAGAATGCCACCCTCACGTGCAAGGCTACTGGGCATCCTCCTCCCAAGATCACGTGGAGGAGAGAGGACCACGAGCCCATACTGCTGAAGAAGACGTTGTCCAGGGAGTTTGTTAAAGGTAGGAAATGCTTTAAGGAAGCTTGGGTGAATTCCTGTGGGCAGTAGCAGACTAGGCTGGAGACATGAGGACAATGAACTCGTCATGCTGTTGGTCTAAATGTTTAGGGGACGTGGCCAGTTTTCAATTTAACCTCCGGGATTGGGAAAGGCTTGCGGAAAATTGGTCATTGTCGGCAACGTGCAAGGGTCGCCAAGTTTGCGATGGAGGCTGGTTCGAGATACTTATTAACATGAGAGAGAGGCGACATCAAAGGGCTCGGTAACAACCGCAAACTTCTCTTATCAGACTTTGTGTTAGAGTATGTCGCTCTCCTATCGGTTTGTATAGTCACAGAAGGGGTTATCTCCCAGAGTGTAAGTCATTCGTCTGTAATAGACGGAAAGGCCTTTACATACATACCGTCACGCCTCTTTCCCACAGGGTTAGGCAGAGACTACTCTGTTCCACTTGCTACAATCCTGACATACTTCTTTCGCTTCATCCACCCTCATCAATCTCTTCGTAAATGCTCGTCGGTTTCGGGTACTCCTGACCTGACCTTTTTCCAAAACGTCTCCTGTTCGGTCTCGGAACGTCCGTCTAGGCCTTCCCGTCCCGTAACGGGGCATTACCTACCTGCACTGGTAGGCCTGCGGGGGGGCCTTTGTGGTGAAACCCCAGTGGCATCCCACTGCGTCCCGTCACACCGGATTGAGGCAACGCCGGAAAGTTTTTAGTTCGGGTATACCTCTTCGGGGGGGAGTCGCACATAACCCATAGGCATGCCCGTGCCTAGGGCATCCATAAAGATTTCCTCTCCGTTAAAAAAAAAGGCCTTCCCGTCCCAACGTAACCATTCACACTCCCCATATAGATATGTTTAGTTAGTCTACTTTCAAAGATCTTTATATAATGTTTTCGTCACATCAAGCGTGTTCGAAGATATGTTTTTTAAATGATGATCGTCATTTTGGCCGCTCTTGCTTAAAGTAGGTACCATAGCGTAGCCTAGAGTAGTTTTTCAGTATCCACTCTCTTCTGTGTCTACGTATTCACATATTCTCGTTTATCTTTTCACCCCGCAGTTACGTTTATAAAATAGCTGTTTACTGTGACAAACGACAAAATGTCTAAATAGCAGACTACTTTAGAAACCAGACTTAGAACAATAGATCAAAGCCTCTAGTGTAAGGTCGCATATAAAAACGTCTCGAACGCGTTCATGTAAACGTCTCAAATACTATGGAAAAATTGGCAGCGCCACTTGCGGCTCGAAAGGGCAACAAACTGTTATCATAATATTTGAAATTTTAACGCAAACGCGTTCGAGACTTTTTTGTGACCGAAAACTTACACTAAGCATACAAATCTGAAATAAATGAGCGAGACGTTAGAAAAAAATAGAATCTTTATCATTTGTGTTTGGCACTGTCTCAACTGGGTATTATTAAGGTAAATAACTATTTAAATGTGTCTTAAATAGACGTAATTGAATCATAAATTAAATTCGTGGAACAGATCCGTTTATAAACTTATTTAAATGTAGTTGATTATAATACTTATGTTTGAACTCTATAATAAATTTAACATTATAGAAACATGTTTATAATGAGTAAGCGGACTTCTACGAAATGGTTGAAATACTACTAAAAATAAATTTTAACTAGTAATTTCTAAATTATCATGATTTTAATTCAAAAGGCTTACTCGTAATTAGCTTACCGAATGTAAAAGAGGAATATCGACGGGGAAGAACCAAGACCTATCTTACAAATTTTAATTATTGTAGTTTTAATTCTATTGAGAAAACTAATAGTTCCTATCTTACATTAATTCTTGCGGGTGTCTATGGGAAGTGGTGATCACTTACCATCAGGTGACCCACTTGCTCGTTTGCCTTCCTATTCATATAAAAAAAAAAAACAAAATTGCAAGATGGGAGATCTTGGTTCTTCACCGTCGATATGCGAAATTGTTTTATTACGATACTGTTTAGTATTTCTATATTATTATCTTGAATTGATAGAGGTGCCTGGATATTAATGCCAATTAAATTTTGCGGTTTAATAAGGAATCATTGTATTGTATTTCATTTATTTTGATTGTAGCTATTCCTTTATTATTCATCCATAATTGAGCCTTCACTACTTTGAAATGTATATTTTAAACGCGGTCATTTTCTCTCAAAAGGTTGAAGTTGAAATGTCAAAGTCTCACAAACTTTAACCTCGTAACCTGCTGCGATACCTATGTACACACAGCAAAGCTATTCGGTAAGCAGGATAGATACAGCGCGAGCGTGCGTAGGTGCTTACCTGATTATATTGCCGTGTGTACATTAAAGAATTTTATTTTATTGAATCAGACGTTAATTTGTAGAGGTCCATTACAATGAATAAAAAAATATTTACCTTGCTACTCCGCTAAAATTTCAATGCTAAAGCACATAAAAATGATATTTCAAAATCCTGTAATACCATGCTCTTAAGAAAGTGCATGTGCATTTGAGAAAATAGTCTACTTTTAGATAATGCAGTCACGTATGTACTTAATCATTTCGATATCCTCTCTCGCAACCAAACGTCGTTACTCACACCAACATAAATCTGAAAGCAACTTTAGATCCCTGTTATAAAGCTGAAAGTTCTACGGCCAGGTACTTTGTGATCTAGCGCTTGCATTGTGCGATGCGAACAGTCGTATGTTACCGTGAGTTATTGATCTGAAACCGACTTTGTCTCTTTTGTTATACAGTTGAGAGTTACGTGGGCAGCAGTCTGCCGTTATGGCGTGTGGACCGCAAACAGATGGGTGCATTTCTCTGCATAGCGTCCAATGATGTACCGCCAGCGGTCAGCAAGCGAATCATTTTACTTGTAAATTGTAAGTATATTCAAGTAAATCCTCTTTCGTAATTGTTCTTTTTTTATACATATTATGACATTAAAAAAACATATGTCACAGCTTGAGAATAGGGTGTCTTTTGGTTCCATAATTTTTCGTTGGTCAAAATAATCGTAAGACTTGATAGGTAGGTACCTAATTTTTTGTCATAACACATGAAATCGTGCATTTATCAGGAATTTTGGAAAGTTATAAGAATATAAAAGATTAGGTTAGGTTAGTTTTTTAACACCTCTAGAAAAAATACTTACTGGTTCCGCAAATAAAACGCTTTATGACTAACGAAAATTATGTCAAACCATACATTCGGAACTTCGATTGCGTAGTACAAAATAAAGAATCGAGAATTATATATTCTCGAGCTATGACATTACTAAGACGAGTTGTCACTATAATTTCACAGTTATCAGCGAGGGTGTTAAAATTCAGTTGCGATCCACGATTTCCCGTTTGACAACCAGTTGCGAATGAACATTTTGTAAAAATGTACAACAAAAATAAATAAAGTAGTGAATAAACCAATTGATATATTTCACTTGTTTTAAGTTTATATCTTGTTCGCAGTTGCACCTACGGTAAAAGTGCCAAATCAGCTACTAGGAGCGCCACTGGGCACCGATGTCAAACTGAAGTGCTACGTGGAAGCGTACCCTAACACCATCAATTATTGGATTAAGAATAGGGGAGAAATGTTGCTAGATGGGTAAGCAATGAGAGCTCAATATGAGGTTTTGTTACCATCTATACTAATATTATAAAGAGGAAAAATTTGATTGTTTGTTTGCATTGAATAGGCTCCGAAACTACTGGACCTATTTCAAAAATTGTTTTGCCGTTAGAAAGCTACATTATCACTGAGTGACATAGGCTACTTTTTACCGCGGGAAAATACCTTTCCCTACGGGAAAATTAATTTATCGCGGGCGAAGCTGCGGACGGAATATAGAACTAGCCTTCCGTGTAGCTTTCTAACGGCAAAAGAATTTATGAAATCTGTCCAGTAGTTTCAGAGCCTATTCAATGCAAACAAACAAACAAACAATCAAATTTTTCCTCTTTATAATATTAGTATAGATAAACTAGAAGCGGCGTTACAATGTCCGTGTACTTGTGACAAGGGTATCCAGAATCAAAGCTAAAAACGTGCAATCAGGTTTTCTCTTCATCTTGGTCGTTGAAAGTTGTGACACTGCCGAAACATTGAGGAAAAAGGAGGAGGGGAGTCATATTTTGAATCGGGTAAATGCTTAGTTCGCCGAATAATTGATTGTCAAAATATGATATTTAGCAGCTTTGCGAGTATCTGGTTTATCCTACAATCTAAATAATCGTAAAATGAAGACAAGTGTTAATCAAAATGTTTGTTGGTCAAATTAAAGAAAGAAAGAAAGAAGAGATTTATAGTTTTTTGAAAGACACGCAAGTATAAAATCAAACCAAAAGAAACAAAAAAAAAACACAGACATGAAAAATAGATTATGACAAAAAAATACTAAATTACTAGATCACATTGTTCTAGAATCTTGCCAATATTATAAATGCGAAATTTTGTGACGATGTGAGTGAGTGTGTATGTTTGTTCCTTCCTCACACTGAAACGACTGGACTGTTATGGATAAAATTTGGAACGCAGATGGCTGGTGCCCTAGATTGAAACAAAAGCTACTTTTTATTCTGGAAAGTTGCGTAGTTCCCGCGGGATACCGATAAACATGTCAAAGGTCGTAGCTGGCTAGAGTCGCAAGGTAAATAATTATTGCAGAATATAACTATCAACATCGGTACTTAACTCTAATTCTACGCAGACGAAGTCGCGGGCAGAAGCTAGTGATCGATAAAGCTAATTCACACACACATATCACGTCTATATCCCTCACGGGACAGACAGAGCCTATGGTAACAAACCTAAAAGCCACAGTTAGCATAATTGTGAGAATATAGGTGGAAAGGGGAAACATAGTAGTCATGGGTTGCTGGCCGCATCGCCTATAACATGATTCCTAAGATTTTAGCCCAATCCCCTCGATAGGCTTACCATCTGCGCGGGCAGAGAAGCAACTGGTACATTCTATGTTATTTCTTAGCTCCCAGACCAGTATGGAAGCTAATTCAAACTACCAAAAACTACTTTAGAAAATAAGTTAATGTTTGCATGCCAATTTGTTTGGTTGGACGTGTTGCTGGACATCACTAAATACTAGATCACTTTTTTACCATGTCTAAAGCAAAATAAATTATTCCATTCATTCATTCATTCATTCAAAGATAAACATAAATCGTGACCACACATTCCGCCTGCAACAGTTCAATAGCTACAACAAATACGCTCACAAGAACACCGCGAATTATCAACAGAGTCCAACTTCCCCCGCACGAGAACTTCAACAAAGAACCACTATCAACAAGAACACTAGCCTCGTACAAGCGATCCCCGCCCTTATAAACGAGGTGTAATGTACCGGATAAACAGACGCCGCGATAATTCGTAATAAGGGGAAAGTTTGCCTTTTCTAATAAAACTTGACTACTATGAACAGATCTTAATGTTTTCCTTTGTTTGGCTACACACTGCGGTGTTCGCTCCGTTGCCCTTCTGAGATACACGCCTTAATTATGTATTTTATTTCGGTTGTAGATATCTTACGGCTAACTTATTCATCGGCTTTTTATTCTAACATTGACTTGAGTACACATTTATTTATTTATTTATTTATTTATTCATTTATTGCATGAAAACGGGTACAGAAGGATAGAAACAGTTTTGTAGGTACATGACCGTAATCTACCATATTAATGGTGTACAATATTGGATAAAAAATAATTAAATAATTACATTTCAATCTATATATATATATAATTCAAAGGTGACTGACTGACTGACTGACTGACATAGTGATCTATCAACGCACAGCCCAAACCACTGGACGGATCGGGCTGAAATTTGGCATGCAGGTAGATGTTATGACGTAGGCATCCGCTAAGAAAGGATTTTTGGAAGTTCCCACGGGATAAGGAGAAAACGGGAATTAAATATGCACAGCCCAAACCACTGGACGGATCGGGCTGAAATTTGGCATGCAGGTAGATGTTATGACGTAGGCATCCGCTAAGAAAGGATTTTTTGAAATTCCCACGGGATAAGGAGAAAACGGGAATTATATATGCACAGCCTAAACCACTGGACGGATCGGGCTGAAATTTGGCATGCAGGTAGATGTTATGACGTAGGCATCCGCTAAGAAAGGATTTTTGGAAATTCCCACGGGATAAGGAGAAAACGGGAATTATATATTCGATTCCGAGTGACGCTATCTCAGTAACTATAATAACTAGGCTCTTCAAATTTGATACAAAAGTTGGTGATTACAAAACTAAGAAACTAATTTCAGGATTTTTGGAAATTCCCACGGGATAAGGAAAAAAACAGGATTTATATATTCAGTTTAACGAAATCCTATGAATTATAATTACTAGACTCTTTAAATTTGGCATAGAAGTAGGTGATTATAATAGTAAAATAAAGTTCTAATGCTTTTTGGAAATTCCCACGGGACAAAAACGGGATTTATGTATTCAGTTCTACGGGATCGATTTTTCGTTTTACTGGTTGTATAAAATTGAAATTTGGCCTTCAATTTCCCTTGGGGAGTGTAGGGGAGCGCTACAAAAGGATTTCCCGAAATTCCCACGGGAACGGGAAAAACGAGACTTTTCGTTTTCTGGTTGCAGAAAGCTGGAATTCGGCATGTAGGTTGCTTCGGGAGTGTAGAGGAGCATTAAGAGAGTACTTTCCAAAATTCCCACGGGAACGGGAAAAAAACAGGATTTTAAATCGAAGGATTTTAGGTCGTAGAAAGCTGAAATTTGGCAAGTGGGTTCCTTGGAGAGTGTAGAGGAGCATTATGAGATAATTTCCCAAAATTCTTCTTCTTCGTTCCCGTAAGATATTCGGGAAATGCTTTATTTGGCGAAATTCTTACGGAAACGGGAAAAACGAAAAGCGGGGGAAAGTTGAAATTTGTCACGTAGGTTTATTCGGGAGTGTAGGGGAACACTAAGGAAGGATTTTCCGAAACGCCCACAGGGACGGGAAAAAACCGGATTTTACGTTTCCAGACAAAACAGCGGAAGAAAGAGACTTAACATTTATAACGTGTGTTTCTTTAAAGGCTTTAAGTGTACTCCGAAAGCACTTCCCAAAATGTCCACGGGAACGGGAAAAAACTTATTTTTTCATTTTACATCTTAGCGCGTACGATGTCGCGGGCAAAAGCTATTTAGGATGTATTTTAGGACAGCCCTATAGGTTAGGTTAGGTTTGTTTTATAAAAATCCTGCAATATTTACAGGTTCAGAAAAATTAAGGCATCGGGGCAATGCGGGGGCTGGCTTGCATGCTTGCTTGAGTCCTTGCTTTGCATGCTTGATTGCATACTTGCTTTCATGCATGCTTGCATGCTTGCTTGCATGGGTGCTTACTTGCATGCATGCTTGCTTGCACGCTTGCTTGCTTGCACGCTTGCTTGCATGCATGCTTGCATGCTTGCTTGCATGGGTGCTTACTTGCATGCATGCTTGCTTGCACACTTGCTTGCATGCTTGCTTGCCTGCTTGCATGCCTGCTTGCATGCATGCTTGCATGCTTGCTTGCATGGGTGCTTACTTGCATGCATGCTTGCTTGCACGCTTGCTTGCATGCTTGCTTGCCTGCTTGCATGCCTGCTTGCATGCCTGCTTGCATGCCTGCTTGCATGCCTGCTTGCATGCCTGCTTGCATACTTACATGCTTGAAGGCTTGCATGCCTGCTTGCATACTTGCATGTATGCTTGAAAGCTTGCAGGTTTGGTTGCTCGCTTGCTTAATTGCTAGGTTCTTTGAAATGCTCATGGTTCACGCGTGCGAAGCCGCGGGCAAAAGCTAGTTATCTATAAAAGAACTAATGTCATTGTTAAGAATTACATTAAAAATTAAAAAAAATATATATATGTCAAACCTTAAATTACAAATAATTCATGAAAAATCATTGTAAAGTCAACCATAGTATTATACATGTCTTAAGAAAGCACTAGTTACGATTGAGATATTCATTGATCGCATAAAAACAGTTATTTAGGAGCCATGTATTCAGTGTGGACTTGAATTGATTGCCCTGTAACACTAATAATGCTTTCAGGCAAGGCATTGTACACTCTAATGCACATGTTGTAGGCATTCCTTTTACAAAAGTCCGAGCTGCCGCGTGGTTGAAGCAAAATGTTTTGGTACTGCGATCTTGTCTGGTTTCTACCAGCACCCCGACGAACTTTAAAATAGTCCGGATGTGTTCTCACAAAAATACAGACATTACGCACGTACATGCAAGTGAGTGGCAGGATTTTAAATTCCTTGAATACGGGCTTGCAACTATTTATATATATTTTCGCGATTGAATACGTTTCACGCATTGAAACGTAATTGCTTCTAAGACTTTGTGATCTGTGTAAAACTCTTAAAGCTTTCTGTGATTTGGCGCGCGACATGAAGAGCTGTTGAAAAAAGACGTTCACACGATCGATCGCCAGGGACGAACGTTAAACGAGTAAACGTTGGCGTAAATGATAAAAATTTTCGTCAATATTTAATTCAGTCAGTTGAAAGTTAATACACACACACAAATCACGTCTTTATCCCTTATGGGGTAAACAGAGCCTAAGGTATCAAGACCTACAGGCCACGTTTAGCAAGACTGTGGGCGTATAGGTGGCAAAAGGAATCAAAATAGTGATGGGTTGCTAGCCACATCGCCTGTTACATAATTCCTAAGAATTACGCCCATTCCCTCGATGGGCTTTTACCATCTGCGCGGAACTTAGAAGCAACTGGTACATCCTATGTTTTTCCTTAAAGTAAATAGGTTTGAAATAAATAAGATACCGTAATGGTGAACAAAATGGTAATTGACGTCAGAGTTCAGCATATGGCAGTTGAAATATACATACGTAAATCACGTGTTTATCCCTTACGAGGTAGACAGAGCTTAAGGTAAGAAGACCTAAAGGCCACATTTAGCATTATTATAGCCGTATAGGTGGAATAGGAATCATGTTATGCGATGCGGCTAGCGACCCATCACTATTTTGATTCCATTTTTTTCCTCATCTATTCACCCACAATCTTGCTAATCGTGGCCTAGGTCTGGCCACCTTAGGCTTTGTCTACCCCGTAAGGGATAAAGACGTGATTTGTGTATGTATGTATAGGTAGAAAAGGGGAATCAAATTGTTGTATTGTTGATCACAGGCCAAAATACACTATAAGAGAAGAGAAAACCTCCTACAAGGTGTCAATGTGGCTGACCATCCGGCAGTTCGCGAGAAGTGACATCGGTACCTACAACTGCGTCAGCACCAACTCGCTGGGCAAGAGTGAGGGCACTCTTAGACTCTATGGTGAGTGTGGACAAAATTCCCACAATACTCAATCCGGCTTATCTCCGACAATTTTAAAGCAAATCATTATAATAATAATAATAAAAATGATTTATTGTACAATCAAAACATAAGCAAGTACAGTACTTAGGGACTATCAAAATGTACCGAGAAGTCACATGAAGTGTCCAAAATTCCGACCCCCAAACTAGGTAAAACCTGTGTCTTACACATCAATTATCATCATTACAAGTCAATCTATTAAAAAAAAAAACAATTAACATTTATTTTTGCAAATTGGCTGCCAAGGGCTCTTTTACGTGTATTTTTTGAATTTACCAGCGCATTCGGAAAGACCATCATTGCCAAGAAGAATGCGCCGCAAGAAACTTGGCAGAAAGTCATTTTTTCCGCCGTATTGCCCGTGGTCATACTAATTTGTCCTACTCGGAAAAAGGGGCATTATTTTGAATCATTCAATAATACTTTAATACAAAAATATGTAGGTTAGGTTAGTTAGGTATCTTCTGTTGCCCAGATGGCAAAATACCCAGAAAAAGGAGCTCCGCCCTTGGTCAAAAACCAGCAGAACAAACTATAGTAGCACCATGGGTAACAATGCGTGGCTGGTTTCTACAAAGAATTAAATTGCCTTTCGCAGTTAAACACTTATTTCATAACCAAATGGCAAATGGAACTAAGAAATTTGAATTTTTTTTTTACAATAGTTGAATTACCAATTGAGTAACCAGTAGAAAAAGCTAAACTTTGTTACTCAAGTATATTTATATTTTAGATTCTCCACGTTTAAAAGCAATTAATTAAACAATTGTTTTATGTCCACAGAAATAAAATTAAACTCTATCAATGAAGACTTCAATCAAATCAGCGTAGCTGGAGGTATGTTGAAATTATGTTTCCACTCAAAATCATTTTAGAACATACATTAAAATAAGCCACAATCACTACATAGTTTAAAACAAAGTCGCTTTCCGCTGTCTGTCCGCCCCTATGTATGCTTAGATCTTTAAACCGGATTTTGATGCTGTTTTTTTAATAGATAAAGTTATTTAAGCGGAAGGTTTATATGTATAATTATACGCAGACGAAGTCGCGGGCAGAAGCTAGTACTATATAAAATACAAACATGATGAGCCTCTGATACCCTTTATCATCTGTTTTTTTTTGATTTTGCAAGGGCTACTAAAACAATAAGGTTGGAAGCGAGCATTCCTGATTTGTCCCAAAATCTGTGTCTTGTGTTTCGCTTGGAACTTACACAAAAATATAACTCACACTCCGACACAACACGCAAACAAAAAGCGTGGTAGTAAGTAAAAGTAAAAGTAGCAGAGTGTGTATCTTTGTATTTCCAACGTCTTTTTCATGTAACAGTGCCGATTTGTCAGTAATGATTTGTTCAACCCATAGAAATTCATTCTCTCATTAAAGTTCTAGTTTTACCTTTATTCAACGGGTTAAACATTTTTCTTAACAAACAACTTTTATAAAAACACCCGGGTTCAAAGAAAACTTAATTAATGTCACCGGCTCTTAATTATCTGTCCTACATTACAAAACAACCTGTAGTTATGACGTCTATGTATTTTAATTACACTTTGGGCCGTCATTAACGAGGGCAACGTTTAATTTTATAATATGCTGGAGAATAACAAAGGTTATCAATTCGCTACCTAATTTATGAATCCAGCGACTGTATGATCTTGTAGATTGATTTATGTTGATATCTAAAGACTAATAGTTATTAAACAAGTAAGAGTACAAACTATTGCTAACGATGAATAACTCAAATACATAATAACACTTAAGCGCCCTGTAAACGATCAAATTTGTTTGACAAACTTGCTTGTCAAACTTCACGTTTTCATCAAACATAAGCGTAAACGATCAAACCAAATGTCAAACAAATTTGATAAAGCGCCCTGCGCAAACGGTCAAACTTGCTTGACAAACTTGTTTGTCAAACTTCTTCTACCGAGGTCTTGTTTGACAAACACCGTCGTACACGTTCAAACCTGTTTGTCAAACTCGACATCAATCCAGATTTTCACCAAACGCATCAAACACGTAGATTGTTTGACAAACGCCTCAAACACAGCCGTACACTATCAAATTGTTTGACAAACACATAAAGTTTGACAAACAATTTGATCGTTTACAGGGCGCTTTAGAAGTGATGTCTCTTTGACTACACTGAAGTAAACCTTCTCAAAGACTTACTATAACAGGTGATATCTCCGTATTGCTTGTACCTGGTATTCGTAACTAAGATGCCTTTGATTACAACACGTGTGTCTGTTCTTAGTTACAAAGATAATGAATTTTGAGGAGACTTAACTTTGATTTGCTTCATTAAGTTACTTTTGCACATTGTAATTTTATGATCATTTAGATAATCAAGGGCTCCACTTATTTTGAAACGATTACATTTTTTATTACGAACTGACCAGTGATTGACCTCTATCTCACTTGGTGGAAGATGCAGATGAGGCCAAAGGTGTAACTCACTGGTTCAGTAATAGCCTATTCACTCTAGCCTTGAAGAGCCCTAGGTTGTATCTGTCCGGAAATACAGACGATGGGAGCGAATTCCATTCCCATCATCATCATCATTGTTGCACCACTGTTGCCTCGGTTGGAAGCGGCTTGCTTCCACCGTGAACCCGCGACTTTAACCAGATCACCGACCACCTCGTTGGTGGACGTCCTGCACTACTCTAGCCGATTCGCTCTCTGTCTTACTTCTAATAAATTTATTTTAAATCAATTTTTCGAAGCAGTTCCGAATACAAAACAATTCTGTTTATTCATTCATAATGTAATAAATTTTACTTGATATTTTTACGCAGGTCTGACCGAAGCAGCCAAAGGAAATTCGTCGACTAAATTAATATTCGAAAGGACTTTGTTATTCATAATGTTTTGTTACTTCACAAATATTTACATGTTCACGTAGTCGTTATAAAGTATGTAAATAGGTGTTTAAGCCAGTTAGCGCTGAGGTAGTGTCGGGTTTTACGAAGCTGAGTCTTGTATATACTCCTTTCGTACAGCAACGAAATTTGTGCGAATAACGTATGTCGAAAATTTAATTAAAAAAACATAAGTAAGTAAACGATTAATAAAATTATTTATTTAATGTAATTTTTTGTTGAAAAAAAGTTTCAAAGGCGCCTGGTTCTGTAAGAATAGCTTGTTATCCATCCGTGCCGCCAGGGGCGCTGGTTAACTATTGCGTCGCTGTCTGCTTGGTGTATGATTTTGATCACAAAATTGTTGTCATTTCTTTCCGCTAGTGGCGCTGTTAATTCATAGTAAGTATTTCGAACAGTTTAGTTGGTATCGCGGGATATAATGACGTATCCAAATTAGTCTTTCTATTTGAGTTCCCGCAATACGGCATCCAAATCCCCGACCACTGGTCAAACTTTCAATAGAGGCTCAGATCTGACACTGCTTCAGCGCAAACGGCCCAGAGAATGTATGCTTTAAAAAACGTAATTCAATTACATGGTTTCAATTTTTGTAAATATTATATTAAGGTTTAATGACGACAACGATTGAAATAACAAGAGGCTAGCTCGTGTAACCCAACTGCTTAGTACCGCCAAATACCTGTATTGTTTATATTTCGAGGGTTCTCGCTGACACTAGTATAGAATAGTGACAAAAACAATCTTAGTTGTTTAAAAATCACGTACACACATCCAGACTCCACAACTGATTTGAATAAAATATTGTGAATGGCTGAATTTGTTATCCAAAGTTTTCAACTGTACCTATATTGTTTTGATTCGTCATTTGTTATTCCAGAGTTGCTATTGTTAACACTGCGATTGTTGTTAGTCGGTGTTAACATTGTGTGAAATGTTGAAGTAATTATTTTTATATTTTAATTACCCGGTTGCTTTATGATAGTGTTTGAAGAACCCCAATTCTGTAAATCATCGCTCGATTATAAGACTGTTTACAACAAATAAATGACATGATATTACGAGTACTTTTTATTTTCTATAAATACCTTAGGCGTCAGTTACAGATTTATCTTTTATTAAAATTTTTTTGGCTGACCATGCATTTACATCTGTTTAACATCTGTGTGCCAAATTTCAAGTCAATCCGATGACTAGTAGTTGTAAGATTTGCCTTTATCAAAAGTACAAAAAACAGGGGCTAGTCGTATAAAATCTTAATAAAATAACTTCCTTCCCCCATACATAATTATATGTATATATATTTATTTATAACCCCTGGGAGTTGCATTCTTCTACCGAGAGATATAAATATTCCTAATGAGAACAGAACAGCTTTTACGGCAGCTGTAAGTGTTTTTGAAATAACGTTTACTAATTGAACACCACAAAAACAAAATACTTTAAAATCATTATCATCATTGAGTAAAACTGTTATCGATGCAGTTCCTTTCTCTGTTTATTCTCAATACGAATTCTTCTACTTTCTGATCACCGGCATCAGCTGGAAGACATCCACCGTTGAACAAAGGCCTCAGAGTCCCTTTAAATTACTTAGCTAAATAAAAATACATTACATGTCAGATATAAGATGTTAAAAATATAATAAATAAAAAAATAAAAAAAAAACGCAACCTGCATTCATCGACTGCCCGCAACTCTCTCAATATCGTCAATATCTTTCCGCTCTTATAATTATGATTTTAAGTCCTCATCCTTTCTCTTCCTCTCATTCTTTTTATCATTCCTTTTTTTATATGAATAAATAGGAAGGCAAACGAGCAAGTGGGTCACCTGATGGTAAGTGATCACCACTGCCCATAGACACCCGCAACCCCGGAGGGATTGCAGATGCGTTGCCAACCTAGAGGACTAAGATGCAATGCCTCTTGTGCCCGTAATTTCCCCGGCTGTCTTACTCTCCACACCGGAACACAGCAGTGCAAGCACTGCTACTTAGCGGCAGGATTAGCGAGTAAGATGGTGGTAGCGATCCGGACGGACCTTGCACAAGGCCCTACCACCCGCCTTCCTCTTTTGTATTTAACCGTCTCGGCGCACCAAAACAGCAATGCGTTTATTTAACCTTTTGAATGCCAACGACACAATATCAGCACCGCAGGTTCAAGGCCAACGACCTATATATACGTCCTTTACTTCAATGCAAAAGCAAAGGTTCAATTGGGTTTAGGTTCAACTTAAGGCATCGCCATAAAGAAGTCTGGCGCATGGGTGTCGTTTCTTGTATTTGACGTGGAAGGTGGTACTACTAACCAACGTTTTGAGAAAAGGTCAGGTCAAGAGTACCCTAAATCGACGAGAGGATGAGGCGAAAGATATGTCAGCATCGTAGCAAGCGCAAAGTAAGGTCTTCGCACATTAGACCAACTCCACGCCAATCCGACACCAACTCAACTCACACTCTCGATGAGTAGTCAACTAGTTGATCCACCCAATGGTCACTAGTGGGCAATGCGTTGTCAACGAGTGGACAACGCGGTGTCTAACCAAATGGTTGCCCGTCACGCGTCAGTCGCAAACGCATAGTCGTTGCGTGGACAACGTGTGGTCGTTGCGTGGACGACGTGTGGTCGTTGCGTGGACGACGTGTGGTCATTGCGTGACAAACGTGTCGGGGTTGACCTTTAGTGTACGATGCGTAGGCCACTCGTTGTACACTACTTTATAATCATTTTTTGAAATTAAACCTAGAACATATGACACAGGGCTTAAATTTTTATGTCTTAAATAGAGTCGAGTCGCCGTTGAGTTGTTTTAATGTGCGAAAACCTGTAGTCTCTGCCTACCCCTATGTATGCATGCACTGTCCAACAATTTACAAGCCAACATAAAATTCATACAAAGCGCATTACAAGCAATAACTTGAATACAGAATTCACAATTCCATTTCCCACACGATTGCACGTTCGTTCAAATAATTCAGTATTTTTCCGGGCGCGGCCGAGGCGGGAGGAAGTGAAATTTATTTGATAAAAAATTCACTTGCAGTCGTTTTTGCTGCGCCCCACTGCAAGTGCACCTGTGCCCGGCTACCTTCTGCTTATTGTCCGGGGAATGGCTCCATTCAAGTTTTTTATGTCGGCTTCGTATTAAAACAGTAGCGGTGTTTCCAGTTTTAAACATGAGAAAATATTTTGAAATGAAACGGTAAGCCAACTCCTCTTATTAACAAGGATTAGAAAAAAGTAATTACCTACTTTCTAATTATTTATGACTTAATGCCCATATAGGAAAAGTTTTGAAGAAAATCAGGTCAAGAGTACCAGAAACCGACGAGCGTGTATGAAGAGATTGATGAATGTCGATGAAGCGAAAGAGGTATGTCAGGATCGTAGCAAGAGGAACGAAGAAGTCTCTGCCTACCCCTGTGGGAAAGCAGCGTGACGGTGTGTACGCATGTTAAATCACCACTTTTATTTATGAGATTTATTTCCTGTTGGCAGTATTGACATAATTTTTCTAGTCAAAAAAACATGAAATATCCATGAATGGGTAAATTTCCATACCAAACTAGTGTAACGGTAAACTGTTTCACCACTCCCTAATGAACAAAAAATATTTACCTTGCTACTCCGCTACTCACGTGCAAGATAACCAAGCCCGCATAAGTAAGTAAGCCTCCACTAATTGCGTGAAAAACATATAAATTTCACACAGGCTTGGTTATCTTGCACGTGAGTAGCGGAGTAGCAAGGTAATTTTTTTGTTCATTGAAATGTACCTCCCCGCAAAGTAACGGCTGATTCAATAAAATATCACCACTCTCTGTTAAGTTACATTTATCTTAAGTGTCAGTTATCTATGATGACGTCTCTGACTGTTTCGTAGTAATAAATAGACACTTAAGATAACTGGAACTTAATAAAGTGTGGTGAAATATGCCCTAAGAGAAGCTCCTGATTTTTACCTCAACGCTGACCCATTTCCGTAGGCATCAATGAAAATCCACACCCCTTACTACCAAACTACACCCAAGAGTCTAACTCCAACCCAATCATATAAATCAAACGCAAGAAAACAAAATTGGCGCGTAAAATTGGTGTGATAAATCAACCGTTGGCGCTGTAGCCATCATTCAATTTCCACGTTCATTTGTTCACAGCAGGATTTTTGGGTAATCTCACGGAACGTTAATTGTGGACCTGGATGTGTTTACCCGACGCGAGACGTGTCGTCTTCATCAATCTTTGGAATCACCCGGTGAGTAATAAGGACAGATGCGACAGTTACGTAGTAGATAAATGCCTAAAAGCACGGTCGCGACTACGTGGAACTAGCTAGTGTTTTCTCTGTTCGAAAAAGAAACATTCGATTGCTGCTGGTTATGTAAAAATTCTTAAACTTAATGAATAATATGAATAATAATAATGGTATGTCTATAAGGATAAAGTAGAAGTAAGATGCCCAATTATTGGTAAGTTCAAAGGGTCAGGATAGGTTCAAAGGTTCGCTGACCAGTGGACTATTTTCTTACAAAAAATTAATATTTTAAGCATACGTAGGTGAAATGTTTGTTGTTAAGATTAAGTTTTCTACACGTTTTTCCTTAGGCTTTTGAAGTTAAGGTTTGTAACGCAGAAAGCACTGCTTATTGTTTTGTTTTTAAAGTTTATAATGAAAGTGATATTTTATAGCGCTGCTTTAGTGGACAGAAAACGTATTGAACATTTTTATTAGTGCAGTCATGTTACTGAGTTGGCACGAAAAGTTATTTATTACGTAATAAAATGTGAAGCTGCATCAATTTCAACATCCATCGAATTTGCAGATAGCACATTTTTGAAATCATTTTGCCGAAATCAATTTTAAAATGTTTCTTTTGTATCACAAAAATGTTCTGTTTAAAGGAGTTTTATTTGAACAATTTATTACATTTTCTGAGCGACTTGGCAGTAATTGACTCGCGTTTTATTTTGTATCTCGGTGGTTTTTAATATTCTCTATAATGTAACATTTTCACCAATTTAAAAAATTACAAATTGAAAATATTTTAGTAAGTAAACCCTTTTCATGACAATGGCATGTTAAAAAAAATAAACAGAATAAAATAAAAATTGAATTGTGTTTATAAAAGGTTTATTCAACAGAACTGTCGCTTTATACAATAATTAGAAGCAAACTAACCAACAAAGCGTCTAAGTCTTCTTCTTCTTGTTTTTTAATATGGCCCCATTGATCGATACGATGATTTCGCCAATGTCAAAGTAATAAAATATAGTATTCAAAAATCTTGTGTCAAAAATGTCGGCAACGTTGTACGGTAGAACACGATCAAAAGACCTCCCCCCTGTCGGGCTCTTAGCCAACGGATAATGATATCTCTCAGAATCTGCCAGGAAATCATTAACTGATGCCTAGGGTGCACAGGACCAACTGTTCTTCCCTTCGGACGGATCCAAAAACGAACCACAGCTCTTGACCACACGCGGAGGTAACCCGTCTCATACCCCACGTTTAAGGCTAATAATCTATTTGATCATTAAATACAGAAAATAGGCATCATAATGTAAAGCCACCACGACCACTCTGCAAATCGCTGATCTACAAACATCTCCATCAATCTTCAGCCGCATGACGAATGACGAAAGCATAAGTCTATTGCAAACGAGATGTTGTGATTATGATAGTAACTAATGATTCTGCGGATCCAAGATAACATTTGTACGTTATTCCAGATGTGACAAACACAGGGTGTCCCACTACTCCGCGTGTACTCGTATCTCAGCAGACAAAGCTTAGGTATTATATGATAGAATTTCACTTCAGGTAAGTTCGTTTATCGTTGATTCTATGCATACGAGTATCACATTTGAATTAGGGTTGTAAACAGAGGCCTTAGCGGAGGCGGAGGCGGATGCGGAAGTTGAGGAGAGCCCCACATAACTTCCGTGCCGTCCCAACGGCGCGGTCGTATGCGTAAGGCATTTTTCCACCGCAAAAAAAAATGCGGAGGTTGACGGAGGCGGATGCGAAGATGAAAGTGGATGCGGAAAAATAATAATTTGTGGTTCATTGAACTCGACTGTTTTCGGCTTCATCGTGTGACTTAAATAAATATACTTTGTATTAATTAAATCGCTTAGAACAATCGCGGTTCAAAGAATTACATTACAACTTCGCACGTCCAAGGAACTTGACAGGTTGATTCCTGAGCGTTTTCCAAAAAAAGTCCTCGTGAACATTTTTTCCAGAATTTAAATATTTTGGGTTTTTCTTACTCAGAGTAGTTTGCCCTGTCGATTCTCATTCAAGAAAAAATGTGTCTCAGATTAAATTGTAAATTGTTTCCTGTTCGTCAAATTCCTTACGTATATTATACGTAGCTATATTAAAAAAAGTGACGAACTGGAATGGAAATTTTGCGACACATTTTTTCTTGTATAAGGATGAATAGGGTAAACAATTCGATATAATGATGTCGTATATAAATAAACCTCTGTTACAACTCCGCGAAAATTTTGCGGAGGCGAAGGTACAATTTCGTGCAGAACTTCCGCAGCAACGGAGGCGGAGGCGGAGGCGAAGTTCCGTCACAACCCTAGTTTGAATAAACAAAAAATTACCTACAAGCAAAGGGGTCAACTTAGCATCACAGCGATGACTTCACAGGCGAACTTGATTTATCGAACCACATCCCAGCTTTGCTGTGCAGTCTGAGGATTCCAACAAACTGTATACAGGCTAAGCGTATATTATAAAACATGTATATTAATTGCTAAAGCACGGAAGCGGATGCTGGGACTGGTTTTTGCAATTTCCGCTCACTGAATATTAGATACGATACAACGTTCGTATATACGAGTACGTGTTGAAAAACATTCTCAACCTTTGTTATCAGTATGGCGAAGACAAGAGGATGGATTATTATGGTGTTATGATTAGCAGCAAGCGTTCAGATAGACGGTAATTTTATGAAGTACAAGGGCGTATTAATGGCGTCGGGTACATTCAGTCAGATTCAGGTTCGCTCGCTGTCAGATTCATACTAAAAATGACAGCTAAAACCTGAAGCGGGGGCCTTACCATGACGTCTAAATGCGATTTAATCTGTTTCAGTTTAGGTTCGCTCGCTGTCAGATTCATACTAAAACTGACAGCTAAAACCTGAACCAGGGTCTTACCATGACGTCTTAATGCGATTCAATTCTGTTTTAGTTTAGGTTCGCTCGCTGTCAGATTCGTACTAAAAATGACAGCTAAAACCTGAACCCAGAGGACTTACCATGACGTCTTAATGCGATGCAATTCTGATTCAGTTAGGTTCGCTCGCTGTCAGATTCATAATAAGAGTGACAGCTAAAACCGGAACCGGGGGTCTTACCATAACGTCTTAATGCGATTCAATTCTGTTTCAGTTTAGGTTCGCTCGCTGTCAGATTCATAATAAAAGTGACAGCTAAAACCGGAACCGGGGGTCTTACCATAACGTCTTAATGCGATTCAATTCTGTTTCAGTTTAGGTTCGCTCGCTGTCAGATTCATACTAAAAATGGCAGCTAAAACCTGAACCAGGGGTCTTACCATGATGTCTTAATGCGACTCAATTCTGATTAAGTTTAGGTTCACTCGCTGTCAGATTCATACTAAAATTGACAGCTAAAACCTGAACCAGGGGCCTTACCATAACGTCTTAATGTAATTCATGTGACTGAGCCTAACCTCTTCTCTTATCCATCCTTAGTCAAGTTAAAATATCTCTAAACACTGTTTACAGGCTATCCGATAGTTTGATATACTTCACAAGAGGTCATTGTCTTAGATGCACTGTGACCTAGAAACCTCGTATCGACCTGTATACCTCGATACCAGGTGCACATACTAAGTAAATGATACTAAGCATACCAAGTATAAGTACCAGGTATTTGTGATGGTTCGGACAAACAAAGGAGATTATATTTACTAACGGTTGGAAGACTATTAATATAAGTATAGTACTTGATGATATTTTTTTACATTGAATTTTAAAAACTAACTCTACTATATTAATTCTATATTAATCTCCTTAAATATTGTATGTAGTGTGTATGTGTGCAGATGTTCAATGCTGGTGTGGGAGTAAGTAAAAACATAGAATGTACCAGTTGCTTTTCTTCCCGCGCAGATGGTAACAGCCCATCGAGGGAATGGGCGAAAATCTTAGCCGCAAAACTCAAATAATTAATTTGGAATAAATGAGGTGATAAAAGCGATGGAATAGTGGAAAGGATGGATAATTACACAAAAGATCCACGAATGAGTCCAAGCGTATACGTAGGGATCCCTAAATTAAGATAAGATAGGAAAACAACTAGAATAAATAAATGTCAGAATGCCATAAAAATATGAGCATTAACTTCAACTTCACTTAACTTAACTTTAACTTTTTGACGACCGGATAGCTTAGTGGTTAGTGACCCTGACTACGAAGCTAGAGGTCCTGGGTTCGAATCCCGGTAGGAGCAGACAGTTGTATGATGAATACGAATGTTTGTGCCCGAGTCATGGATGTTGTATGTATTTAAGTATGTATTTATCTACATTATTATAAGTATGTTTATCCGTTGCCTGGTACCTATAGTACAAGCTTTGCTTAGTTTGGGGCTGGGACAATTGGTGTAATTTGTCCCAAGATATTTATTTATTTATTATTTTATTCAACTCTTCTTCAACTTCAAGTCTATCCCAGTGGCCAGCGGTGCCTTCCGGATATTGCAAGATGGCGACCAAACCAGAGCACTCTGTTACTAAAACATTTTCCAATAACGTTACATTAGTACCCGCTAGCGGGTTGGCATTGAAAAGATGCTCGAATTTGTAACACATTCTAGCTCGACACAGTAAATCTAATCTCCGTTTCAATCCACTTTGACACCTTTGTAAACGAAACCAATTTCATAATTACACAAACGCATGACTCGCGTATAAAAATCGAGAGTTTATAGTATTTCCAATCATTTATTTTCTCGATGACAGCTCCCGTAGAATGTAACTGTGATTTTTACGCAAAAATTAACTTTTAAATGCGAGGTATAAAAAATATGACAATTGCCTAATTTTGTTCCTTGATCCCATATAATATTCATCTAAGACAAATTGAGTCCATATTATGCAGTAATATCTTTTTAAAGTACGATAAACAATAAACGTTTTAATAAAGTTACATTCTATGGGAATACGAATAGTGATGATTGAAATATCGATATTGTATCGGTATTGTATATATTGAACTAGATGTGTTCCCGCGACTTTGTACGCGTTGTAATTTTTTACCGGGATAAAAATAGCTTATGTTACTCAGGAATAATGTAGCATTCTAATAGTGATATATTTTTTGTTTGTCCAGTAGTTTTTAGTTTATTCATTACAAACATACAAATCCTTCCTCTTTATAATATAAGTATAGATAGGTAATCGACAATGAAATGAAATAATTATAAATATTACAGGTAATTTTTATTTATTAATTTTAAATTGGATCGATATCATATTTACTGATCACTTATTAGGTCACAACACTATAACTATCAAACTACATCTGTCATCGAGAAAATAAATGATTGGAACAACTATAGTTAGTAGTCTTTCCTCTTGTAGCGCTCGCCCCGGCAGCGAAACGAACACTGCGCGCCACCGCTCCGCTCGCGCTACTCAACGCAACTGACAGCGGCGCACAACTACCCTCGTTTTCATCTTCATTTTTATTACTGTTAAAAGTACGGCAGCACACAACACTGATCACGTCACATCGTAAAGGTTTGGACAATATTTAAAACAGTAGGCTTATTACCTAACTCGCTCGCAATCGCCATCATGTTAATTTTGACAGTTTTACAGTTCTATGGGATGACAATTGGCATCGGAATCAGCTAGCTGTCACATTCATACAAGAACTGTCAAAATGAACACGATGGCGATTGCGAGCGAGTTAGGTAATAAGCCTACAAAGCCGGGGGCACCGACCATCCGCTATCAGGGTTAAAATTTGGATACCGACTTATTTAATTAAACCAATTCCATGTAGTTTCAAGTATGCAGCATCACATCCACCAAAATGTTGAAGACTCTATTTTTAAAATTGTCATAAGTCACGTGTTTCTCTTTCTTTCCTTTGCTATTTTTAAAGCAAACATTTACTGTATCACTTCATAATGTGAAAGCAAAGTGACGTGCCTACACGTAACGGCAAGTAAGCATGCAAGTTACGGATTTAAACCGGGAGCTGAACTCAAAAAAACAATGTCTACGCTAGTGGTTGTCAAACCCCGCGGCCGTAAATGTTGCGGCCTTCGATAATATAGCAAACATTTAAATTGTAAACTTTATAACATAAAAAAAATGCATCCCTATTTCCCTCGGTCACGAAATTACGCGCGAACGGTTGGACCCATTTCGCTAATTCTTTTTTTGTTGCGTTCGTTACTGCCAGGACAAGATTCTTACGTAACAATATTTAAAAAAACTAGTACCGGGGCGAAACCGCGGGTAACAGCTAGTAGTCAATAAATATTTGAAACTGAATGTGTTAAAATAAAACGAAATACCTACGCATTCATTAACTTGTTCTTCAAGGAGCGCGATAACGAAAATCAAGTACTGCGTAAATTTTCGTCGTATAATATCAGCCCAAAGAAAGAGTTCCACAAGCGACAAAATGAGGCCAATTTCAATTGTGACACTCCACAATGCAGCTATGTTCGTGTGGGTACACGTACACACGTACTCGTAAAAGGTGAGACGTAGTATATCATTAGCTAGTAATTTCAGGATGTTCAAAGCAAAATGTGTGAAGATTTATAACTCCAACAAAATCGCTAGACAGGCCCAAACACTTAACGCGTATAGACAACGCCGACCAACTGACTGACTCAGCGATGTCTAGTTTAAACCTTTAGACGTAGATAGCTTAAATTTTGCTCGAATTTAATACTCTCATACGATGTAAACAAACAAAGAATGTAAAGACTTATTTTTTGAAATGAAGGCTACAAGAGGGGCAAAGCCATTGCGCGTAAAAAAAGCGCTGATAATATTAAAAGGTATTTTTAAAGCCACCTCCCGTTCTACTTTGCATGCAAGCTTCAGAAATAGTAGAAAATAAAGCGACAGCACTAGGTATCTCATTACTCACTAATGGAGTTCGCTATTTGAACAAAAATACAGAGTAGATACTCAATGATCATCTATTTGCATCATTAAGGAATAGACATACGTATGTACCTATACATATATATTACGTCTTCATCCGTTATGGAAAGAAATAAGGAATAGAGCAATAAGTCCGCCTTTGTGCATGTATCTCAGTGTTTGTCAATTGTATTTTGTCTTGTTTATTTTGCACAATAAAGAGTTTACATACATACATACATAATTTATTGAACAAAAAGTATTTACCTTGCTACACCGCTACCCATGTGCAAGTATATCGTACTTTGAGAACGGACCCGTAGAGGGTACGAAATGCGTTAATGTTTGGTGTGGTGTAAGATACGATTGTGGGATTTATGTATGTTTTATGTGGCAACAGAGAAAGGTGGGCTAGGGTGTAAAAACATTATATAGTTCGCACAAGCTTGGCTGTCTTGCTCGTGAGTAGCGAAGTAGCAAAGTACATATTGTATTCAAGTCGCCCGGGCCGTAAGTGCCAATTTATTGTGTAGGTACGCATCTCGGACGGTGATAAAGAAAGCCTCAGGTCCCATGTTTTTGCCCTCGCCTTTGGCTCGTGCGACAAATTCCTGCGATATAAGACATTCCTTATTTTACCACCCTCAGGGGTGTTGTGTACTATATTCATTAAATTACCTATTACCCTTTTAAGCTGGGAATGGATCTGCAATCCTCTAGCATTAGCGATGTTTACTTACCATCCAGGCGACCCACTCGCTCGTTTGCCTTCCTTGTCATATAAAATAGTACCTAAGTGAAAGTTACGTGCCGTAGTCACTAAAAAAGATCTCTTAAATTTTCACGAGAGCGGTTGCAATCAGGATTTATAAAAAAAAATTGGTGGAATTTTTCGCTAAAAAAGCTAAAGGCCACGCCGTTCCTGCATGCAAACTAAACAAAAATAATTTGGGTCACGCTGAATACTCTGCAAATGAACCTTTCGGACGTGGTAATGCAGTGCACGGCGGACAGTCGGCACAAGTTTAGTAAACAACAGGCAAGCAATTTTTGTAACACTGAAATAGAATTACCACCTTTTTTGTGTCCTCGCATTGCCACCCGTCTATAGGTCTTTATTTTGTCCCAATAAATTAGAGTTCCGAATTTATTTCGACATAATTTTCGCTATCCCTGCGTTTATCCTGTCTATTTGTTTCCGCCATCTACTTAAACTGTCTCCAACTTATTTAGCTTTTTGGTTGTCTGGAAGAGATCGCTATTAAGCGATAAGACCGCCTATTGTCTACTTTGTTCTTTGTTTCTGTATTGTTTTGTACTGATTTGTGGTGTTCAATAAAGAGTATTTGTATTGTATTGTAGTCATAAAGCGTTTTATTTCTAAAACTGTAAGATTTTTTTTGTAATTATGAAACACCATCTGTCACCATCTTTCATTTGTGCATGAATCTTGTAGCTGGCTTGTAATTGTGTGTTTCATGTATAATGTATTCTGTATTTTTCACTACTTAGTATATTAATATATATTCTAAATAGCACCACTTGCACAGATCTGTTCTTTTCTTCAGTCCATTATGGTGGCCTGGTAGAGATCGCTCTGGAGCGATAAGGCCGCCTATTGTTACCTTGTAATATTCTGTATACCTTTTTTCTGTTTTGGTTGTTATATGTGGTGTTCAATAAAGAGTTATTGTATTGTATTGTATTAAGTTTATGCTGATTGTAGCTTTCTAACACAAAAACTCTGTACTATCTAATCTATTCTAATAAAAAAAAAACGATCTTTTTCAAAATCCGACCGCATTTCTAAAAGGCGAAAAATCCAAAAATTTTGGGAATGCTAGTTACTCGTAACCGTCAGTAGTAGGTATTTAAGTTCGCGGGGCTTATAGCGTAAACGCCACGTACTACGCCTAACGGCGTCTAAACATTTTCTATGTATTTTAACTATGTTGTTCTTCGCTGGTACGTACAACATATGTTATATTTGCGACATATTCCCGCATAATATTTCCTCGGGCTACAGTTTGTCCTTGCTGAAATATTTGATGACTTCACAGGGTTTGCGCATACTCTAAAATAAAAATAAATGGGTCTAAAATTGCATGGTATGGGTATAATATTTATTTATTCATTACTAGCTTCTGCCCGCGACTTTGTCTGCGTAGAATTATACATAAAAACCTTCCTTCTGTTTTGGTTGTTATTCTGTGGTCTTCAATAAAGAGTTATTGTATTGTATTGTATTGTATTGAACACACAGCTTTGAGCTGCCGTTTCAATCAATTTTATGGAAAATAATTATTTTTACCTGTATAATATTAATTTCATACTTTGTGCAACCTAAATAAAGATAAAATCATTGGTACGACGTTAAAACGGAGTAATATAGTAATTTAAAATATTTGTTGTCTGTTCTTTGTTTCTGTACTGATTTGTGGTGTTCAATAAAGAGTATTTGTATTGTATTGTATTTTGTAAAGGCCAACCACTGGTGTCTAACGCGTTATTCTTTAACATCGATAAAAATAGCAGCGGCAGGACATTACCAGAAATTGATTGAGATATACCAAATATGATTATTCAAGCACACACACACACACCATACTCAGGTCTAAAATAACCACGACTCTAGTTGGACGGATTCATAAATATGTGCATATTCTACTAACCCAGCTTATTTAGACCCGAGTCAAGTATGTGTGTGTGTATGAGTGAAAAAGCATGTATTTGTTTTACATGAAACAATCTCTCAATGAATCAATGAATCTATCTCTGTGCCAAATATGATCTACTAGCTGTTGCCCGCAACTTCGTCTGCATAGAACTCGTTTATCGTGTGGGAATTACGCAATTTTCCGGGATAAAAAGTAGCCTATGCGTTATGTCAGACTATAATCTATCTATGTTCCAAATTTCATCCAGATCTGTTAAGCCGTTCTGGCGTGAAAGAGTAACAAATATCCATCCATCCATACTTACAAACTTTCGCGTTTATAATATTATTAGGATTAGTAGGATGGGTGTGGCTCAGAATATATAAAGTTTAAAATGTATATTGCAATTTTTGGTGAAACTACTAGCCAAACTAACTTTACTTTTTTGATGGCTTTTTTTGGGAGGATTGAATAATTAGGCAGATTAGGTTAGGTTTATTTTATAACAATTATGTTAAGTTGTTGTTATCTGAGAAAACTGCATTATTTTTAAACCATTCTATATTTTGACCAATTATGCATTTCAAACTTTATGTAGGTATTTTAATACGTACAGTATTTTCTTTAATCATTAATTTGGACTTTGTAAAAGTCGTTAATATAAAATAGACAAATAACTAGATGTAACTGTTCCCTCTGTACGCTGGTCAAGGAGTAAAGAAAAAAACATAGAATGTACCAGTTGCTTCTCTTCTCGCGCACATGGTAAAAAAGCCCATCTAGGGAATCGGCGAAAATTTTAGGAACCATTGTTATAGGCGTTGCGTCTAGCAATCCATTACTATTTTGATTCCCCTTTCCACCTGCACGCTCACAATCATGGTAAACGTGGCCTTTAAACCTATTACTTTAGGCTCTGTCTACCCCGTTTAGGGATAAAGACGTGATTTATGTATGTATGTATATGCAGCTCACCGAACCCGTAAACAACTCCATTTCAAGTTTATTGATGAGGTCTTCTACAGTCGTATTCTATTTACGAGCCAGCCTGCGGGAGGCACAGCTCGATACCTACATTTTCCGCGGTCGACCGTACGCTGCTGCAAAACAGTTCCAAAATATACGTGCTCGGAATTATAGAGGAAATATCAACTTAAAACAAAAATAAGTCTCAGTCTAGGCTTGCTTCCTTATCGTTACCACTTTGAGACAGATTTAACGTTAAGTTATTTATAACGTTAACGCGTGTACCGTCACTTATATTACTTTTATCGGTAAAAAAATGGTTATGTTACCAGCTGTGCATTGAGCTACTCAAAGGTATCGTTAATCATTTTTAACGTTATTCATACTATCTATATATTCCACTTATACGGCCACAATCATGGCAAACGTGGCCTTTAAGTCTTTTTTTTTTATTTATTTATCATGGTTCGCCAAAAGGTACAACACTATAAAACTAAAAAGATTCAATGTGTTAAATATAACACAAGAGTGATAACCCAGTGACAGGCAAAATGTTTGTATTAATAACAGTTCAGTTAGTGTGGAACGTGGCTGAACTAAATTCCAACACTTAAAGTACCTAGTTACAGAAAAAACGTTTCAAAAGTGAGTGTTACAAAATTAACTTACAAACTAGATATGTTGAGTAGGTATTTCTAATTATTAATATCAGCCTACCGAAAACAAACCCAGGACCTCTAGCTTGGTACTCAGTGTTTCCAACCACCAGGGAAACCGACCGTAGACTGAATAACTAATTAACGTCATTTCCGTATCCCCAATAACAACACAATAAGGAAAATAACAGTGAATAAATATAAGAAAACTACCACATAACTTTGCACATAGCGAAGAAAAACATTCACTCCCTTGTTACCGTGAAAAGGAACAGAGAGCACCTTTCCCTGAAAATAGATATCATCAAAGGAATCGAATATATCAGCTAAACGATGTGAAACATTCGAAAAATAGCTCCTCCGAAGATGATATGTCGCCTCATAAAGTAAGAAAAGCCCTACTCGTGAAACTCGACGCGCCGTTTCTGTGAGAGGAAAATAACAGTTCCCGAAACCTTAGAATGGCTGAGTGACAGAGCTATTGAATATGGAATCGCAAAATCATCTACATAATAGGGAATACGTTTTTTAAAAAATTCTTAACAAAATATGAAAATTCGAAAAAAGGTTCGGTATCGGTTCCGTACCCAAAGGGTAAAAACGGGACTCTATTACTAAGACTTCGCTATCCGTCCGTCTGTCTGTCTATCTATCCGTCTGTCACCAGGCTGTATCTCATGAACTATGATAGTTAGTCAGTTGAAATTATCACAGATGGTGAATTTCTGCTGCCGCTTTAACAACAAAGACTAAAAACAGAATAATTGTATGTCTATCGGTCTATGAAAAAAAAAAAACTTTATAAAATTCTTCCATGCTGGTGTTAGCAAAGAAAAAACATAGAATATACCAGTTGCTTCTCTACCCGCGCAGATGGTAAAAGCCCATCGAAATCATGTTATAGGCTTTGAGGCTAGCAACCCATCACTATTTTGATTTCATTTTCACCTATACGCCCACAATCTTGCTAAATGTGGCCTGTAGGTCTTGTTACCTTAGGCTCTGTCTACCCCGTAAGGGATAAATACGTGATTTGTGTGTGTGTGTGTGTGTGTGTGTGTACTATCGGTCTATGTCAATGTAAGTCATCAATTTAAAATGATGTCACATAGCCTACATTTTGCTTCGGAGGTAAAGCTCTGCTTACTCAGGATTTTATATTCACTTGCCGAATTTGTACGAACCCCTCGATGACCTAGACGAGATTCGCCGCTTTTGTAATTTTTGAGATTATTTCCTTTAAAAATGCCGAGAACGTAATATTCAAAGTTTATTATTACTTTAACAAGTTGTTCTTTGTACTCGTAACTATATAAATTCGCAGTTATTGTTACTATAGTACCTGAGGACTCACTAGAGTATACTCATAGGTTAAACCTTGTTTAATACTGTGTAATAGCGTGATACAGCATCTCATCTCACTCACGCAAATAACTTACAAACACTGAGCACTCGCTGCACTCGGACAAAATACGTCACTCCACAAAACAAATGGTACTGCGCCAGGGTTGCGCCAAAACGCAAACGTATGAATCAACCGGGACATTCTTCCATACATCAGCCGCTAGAGGGCGACACTTAATCTACACCCCTAAGCACACGTGAAAGATGACGTGATACGTCATAGCTCTGTTTTACGAGATTAAGGGAAGTGGAGCAAGTAATTTATTGAAATTACTTACCTACTGTAAAAATATAGTTCAACGTTTCTAGTCGCGATGAACCACGCATTATATGCCCAACAATTAACCAACACGGCTAGCACGAGATAGTCACCCGTCTCTATCTAGAACAGTGATTCCCAAAGTGGTCCAGGCGGACCCCCAGGGGTCCACGGAAGACTCGACGGGGGTCTACGTTGGGCGTGATCAAAAAATACAGCCAGCGTCTTTGGTTCCATGCCACGGAGTAGCTTTTTACAAGTTTTTCTGAACTTGTAAAATGATGCTACTAATATTATTAATGCGAAAGTTTGTGAGTATGTTTGTTCCTTCTTCACGCTGAAACGGCTAGATGGATTTGGATAAAAACTGCAACGGAGATAGCTGGTACCCTAGATTAAAACATAGGCTACTTTTTATCCCGGAAAATTGCATAGTTCTCGCGGGATAGCGATAATTATGTCAAAGGTCGTAGCAGCCTGTAGTCGCAACATAAATAATTATTGACGAAGTCGCGGACAGAATCTAGTAATTTATATAATTATGTTTTTTCTAATTACGTTTATTATAATTGTGTTTTGCCTAGACGGACGTTCCGAGACCAAATAGGAGACGTTTTGGTAAAAGGCCAGGTCAGGAGTACCCGAAACCGACGAGCGTGTATGAAGAGATTGATGAGTGTGGATGAAGCGAAAGAAATATGTCAGGATCGTACCAAGTGGAACAAAGTAGTCTCTGCCTACCCCTGTGGGAAAGAGGCGTGACGGTATGTATGTATGTTTTTTCAAACAAAATCATGCAAGTCAAGTGAAACTGCATCATTCAAAGTTGCGGTAAGTATCCCACAAAATGGTTATTCGTTTGCAACGCGCCAAAACAAATTACATATTCCGCTGTATTTCTCGTTTCAATTATTTATACATGCCACACCAAATCTGAGCTAAAATTAAAACAGGTCACCGATTCAGTTTTGATATGCAAATGGGTTGAAAATATAAATCGCCTGGGACAGGCATGAACTCGTTAATAACGTGCATCGTTACACTAATTAACGGAATGATTATAATTATCCAAGTCCTACAGGGTTTTACAGATACTGCAATTATCTACATACACACATAAATTAAGTCTTTACCCATACCTGGTAGAGAAAGCCTAAGGTAACAAGACCTAAAGGCCACGTTTAGCATGATTGTGGGCGAATAGGTGGAAAGGGAAATCAAATTAGTGATGGGTGGCAACATGATTCCTAAGATTTTCGCTCATTCGTTACAATTTCACGAAGGAGATAACTTTTCAACAAGTAAATGAAAGAAATTATAATTTATGTCACGAAACCCGCCAAAACCAGTGAAAAGTGAATGTTATTGGAGCTTACGCGACACAAGCGCCTCTATATAGATAAATATGAATACTTAAATACATATTCGACATCCAAGACTCGAGAACAAAAATTAGTAATTTTCCTACAAATATCTACCCCGACCGAAGATCGAACCAGGGATCTCAAGCTTCTTAATCAGGTTCTCTAACCACTACGCCATCCGGTCCTCATTTAGGCAATTTTGTACGGAGATTGGGCCAAAATTTGTGGCTCTGAGGTTATCACTATTATCCTGAAATGTCAAGTTAGTAAAATTCACATAGAAACAGTGGATAGGAACACAGGTAAACGTTGACAATCTACAATCAATAGATTATACTTAGAAATAATACAAATAGGACAGAAGAGAAGAAGGCGGGATGACTTGGATGTCATACCAATTAAAGCGGCAGAAGCACAGGGCCGCAGGAGCATGCCCTCGACCGGGTTGAGTGGCAGAAAAAATGGGAGGCCTTTACCCAGCAGTGGGACAATATACTATGCTAGCATAATACCTAATAACTACCGGAAGTATATCCTGAAGGACGGTACGGTCGACATCTGTCGGGCATGCCGCCCTACCGGGGAGTCACTCAGGCATATTATCTCTGGTTGTTCTACTCTTGCTAACGGCGAGTACTGGCACAAACATAACCTTGTAGTCAGGATTATTCACCAGCAACTTGCTCTTTTATTCGGTCTTTTGGACTTCGAAGTGCCCTACTATAAATTCACACATGCACCAGTTCTTAAAAAAGGTCCTGTCACGCTCTATCGATCTTACATCACGGACAGGACTATTGTTGCCAATAAACCTGATATTGTGCTGATAGATCGATCGAAGCGCCAGGCAGTGCTTGTAAACATCACGATCCCCGTGACGTGAACCTCGTGAAGGCCGAGAAGGACAAAGCCAGCTCACGAGGATACCGCCATGTGGTTGGGTCAAGGGTCAGATACAGAAGGCGGTACTCCTGGACACGGCTAGGATAGTCAGGCAGTTCCTTTCTCTGTCACCCTGACCACCGGTAGCTTAGGCCCCGCCTCGCCGGCGACACCCTAGGTTAAGTTTTTTATAGTGTTTTATATTTTGTATTAATAATAAGCTAAAATTCAAAACACTCTTGAAAACATTAAAATTACAATACGTCTTACAAATTAATCATTCCAAGATCCAAACTCAATATCTCACACATTAACAGAAAGTTCTCAAAGACGTGGTTGTGATACTCGACTATCTCCACTAATGGCCGCTAATAAATGACTGCCACAGTAATTAACGACTGGAACATTAATTATTTACTTTGATATGATCATTGCGAATAAATATTGTTATATGAAAAAGTCCACTTTCTAATAAAACGCTTAGGCTTGAGACCCACCGATTCCATTGTGAAGTCTGTCAAAATTTGTCACTTACCTTATGATTTCAGTCGACAAAATTAAAGTTCCATCACCGTACTACTCGACGCAAAAGTACATTCCACCAACATCACCTCGACAGTTGGTGCTCCAACACCGTGCGATTTAAGCGGTCTTTCTTGCCCCGTACGTGCAAAATTTGGAATGGGCTGGCGGCTGGGGTTTTTCCAACTGGCTATAACATGGGTACCTTTAAGAGGCGAGTGTACCATTTCTTGCAAGGCCGGCAACGCGCTAGCAGTCCCATTGGTGCTGTAGTTGTCCATGGGCGGCGGTGATCACTTACCATCAGGTGCACCGCATGCCCGTTTGTCGGTTTTAATATTAAAAAAAAAATGAATGGACAGCAGATTCACAAGAGTTACCTCATGTGCCAGTAATTTCAGTAAGTTACTTAAAAATAAATTATGGAAATTGGCGAAAATCTTAGCGATCATGTTATAAGCGATATTTTGATTCCCCTTTCCACCTATACAACCACAATCATGCTAAACGTGGCCTTTAGGTCTTGTTACCATAGGCTCTGTCTACTCCCTAAAGGATAAACACGTAGGATAACGATGTTTTTATGTACCTATGTAAATACAGCTGGCCCACGAAAATGTTAAAGCGCTGTAGTACTTTGTCGTAATACACTTTGATGTACCTACAAGTATATACCATGACAAACGAATATTCCAAATGTTTTTCTATTTCGAAAGACAAGATTCTAAAACCCCCTTATTCATAAACGCTCTATAGGCTTCTGCTAACTTAGCAATCGTTTGTCCTTATCTGTGAAAGGTAAATGTCAAAGTGACAGATAAAGACAAACGATTGCTAAGTTACAAGAAGCCTACAGAGCGTTTATGAATAAGGGGGTAAGTACGCTTAACATTTTAATGAGTCGACTGTATGTATGTACTTAAAATACCCAAATCACAATCGGCCATCTTGCTAAACGCGGTCTTTAATATAAAAGACAGTTCGGCAATGTTGACGGGGCTTGCAACGGCTCTGATGACGTCACGTCTTCTCATATGCCCGTACGTGCTGAATGTAAATAATAAAGTCATTTGACTTTCGCTCAGGTTCGCAAAATAGATGGTTACGTAAAAAGGTAGAGCCTACATGTTTTTTTAGATGTAATGTTATCTTTGTTTTATCTAACACGTTTGTAGCTTCAAATAACAGAGCTTCTAGTGTAGTTTTTCATATTAGAAATGTTTTGACGGACCGTTATATCTCGATTATGGTGTGAAATAAAATGGTATATAAAATGACTGTTCTTTAGCAACGAGCATTTAAAAACCGAATTTTAATAGAACCGAATTCGGGACCCCTTTTGTGTAAGCCGATCAGTAGGCTTATTACCTAACTCGCTCGCAATCGCCATCGTGTTCATTTTGACAGTTCATGTAGACAATTGGCATCGGAACACGATGGCGATTGCGAGCGAGTTAGACAATAAGCCTAATGGCATGAAAACATTCGTTATGTACACAAACAAACAAACCAACAACTTCGAGCATATACGATTACACCTTTTGTCATTTCGTTGTGTGAAATCAACATTTTGATAAAAAACTTTTCTCAAATGCATGATTCCATAAAGCCATAATTTGAAAAATCTTAACCTGCGAGTTTTAAAATTTCAAAAATAATCCAAAATTGTGTTAGATTTATAGATTTTTGCATAAGTAAATATACAATAAGGGTTTGTCAAATGATGATTTTGCGGAAAGGTTTTTTAGCGTGTTTTTCTTACTGTTCGTTTTGGAAAGAGACGGGTAGTCTATCTCGTGCGCGACACAGCTCTCACGCACTCTCGTGCTAGCCTTTTCAAGTGGTTTTTATCCAACTAAACCTTCTGTCAACCAACACAGCTGTGACATCTGTAATGTATCACCACGTTTTGCATTAAAAGCGTTCACGATTTAACAGATTTATGCTCAGCGCGTATTTGAAATAGTGTCAGAGGTAGTTCGAATTTGTAGTTTATGCTTCATGGTATTTATGATGCTTCGTATGCGAACAATTTTGTGTTTGTGGTATTTGTAATGTTTTTGTACGTTAAAGTTACTAGGAATTTGTTTATCTGCGGTTATTCGTAATTTTGTTTACGCTGAATTTGATTTCGTGGCCATTAAGAAAAAACATAGAATGGACCAATGGCTTCTCTTCTCGCGCAGATGGTAAAAGCCCATCGAGGGAATGAGTAAATACCTTAGGAACCATGTAATAGGTGATGCAGCTGAGAACCCGTCACTATTGGTGAACCCTTTTTCACCTATACGCCACAATCATGCTAAACTTGACCTTTAAGTCTTATTACCTTAGGTTCTGTCTAAGGAATATAGACGTGATTTGTGTATGCATTTATGTGTTACTAGCTTATGCCCGCGACTTCGTCCGCGTAGAATCAGCAATTGCCATGTTTATCGCTATCCCGCATTAACTATGCAATTTTCCGGGACAAAAAGTAGCCTATGTTTTAATCTAGGGTACCAGCTATCTTCGTTCAAAATTTTATCCAAATCCGTCAATCGTTTTAGCGTGAAGAAGGAACAAACATACTCACTCGGTTGCGGATCAGAATATATAAAGATTAAAACGTATAATGGTTCAAAGTATATAATGGTATTTGTTATGGTAGGTATTTGTTCGTGTTTCGTTCGTGTTATTCGTTCCATTAGGTACTGATATCTTTAATTTCAGTTCAATCAGTCAAAAATCTAAGAAGATTTATACAAACTTTCATCCCCTATTTTATCCCCTTGGGGGTAGAATTGATCAAAATCCTTTCTTAGCGGATGCCTACGTCATAACATCTACCTGCATGCCAAATTTCAGCCCGATCTGTCCAGTGGTTTGGGCTGTGCGTTGATAGATCACTATGTCAGTCAGTCAGTCAGTCACCTTTGAATTATATATATTTAGATTACTGTAGGCGTCAAGGCTTACGGAAGAATGTTTGAAGTTTTATAATAAGTTTGGTTAGTAAGAATAATGAAATATGTACCTACATAATGGCAGTATGTCATTTAGGTATGCTACAAACCAGCACTACTTATATGCCTGTAAGGGTTGAACACGTCTGAGACGTTGGATACACCTTCCAGTTGGAGTGATGTTAATGAAGATAGGCGTCGTTGGTAAACCCGTACTAATAATAATAGTAATAAATGCATTTATTTCAAACAACAATGATTAATTTTGTTAGTTACTGGAATTATTGGATAACACACACTCAAATCACGTCACAAGCGTCGTTACAAAACCCTAAGGCCACGTCTAGCACGACTGCGGGCGTATAGGTGGAAAGGGGAATCAAAATAGTGATGGGTTGCTTCGCCTATAACATGATTCCTAAGACTTTCGCCCATTGCCTCGATGGGCTTGTACCTGCGCGAGAAGAGAAGCAACTGGTAAATTCCATCTTTTTTACTCCCAGAACAGCATGAAAGAATGAATGAATGTTTCATCTCGATCTTAATAATCGAAATTGTGTGGCGATTAGAGAAGAAAAGACAAAAGAAGATCACCTGATACTGAACGCACTCTGCAAACACCTTGCCCTCAATCTGGTTAGCTTGTATTTTTTTTATGTTAGAGAGGCTAGACATACGAACTAGTGGGTCACCTGGTGTTAAATTATCACCACTGTCCATAGACACCCGCAGCGCTTTACGCGATGCCAGTGCGTTGTCGGCCCAGTGTATTAAATTTGTAGTCACCCCCTGTCTCTTCTTGGTGATAAAAGCTACTACTTCATCCAAAAACCCACGACTGAATTCCCTTTATTTGATGACGTCATTAAATCCATCAAAGGTGGCAATGCGCCCTCATTACGTAACGCCTCGCAGCGAGCAGTGTGTGACGGCAAATAAAACCTAGTACTAACGTATATCCGCCACTTCCAGGAACATTTTCGTTTGGACCAAGTTATAGACTACATGCCCATGGAAAAAAAAACATGTGAAATGAACCAGCGTGAATAACGCTTAGAAGACTATTACTATATCATAAAATAACTCTGAGCGCTATGCCGTCATTTCTGAGCGGTACAGGTTTTTACTCATAAAATTGCACTAACTTCCGGCACCGCCACTTTAGTGCGGCACTAGGTTTTTCGACATTTATTTTTAATCATCTAAGCTATAAAAAAGCCGTACATTAATAATTAGTCGTAATTCCTCACTTGTACCTGAGAAATTCCATACCTGTACCGCTCAGGAATGACGGCATAGCGCTCAGAGTTATTTTATGATATAGTAACAACCTTCTAAGCGTTATTCACGCCGCTGGTTCATTTCACATGTTTTTTTTTCCATAGGCTTGTAGTCTTTTAGGAAAATTACTACTTTTCTTTAGTTCCTATCAAATGAGATTTTAGGAAGTAGTTTAGGATGTGTGGGTTGCTTGAGATGGATATGTGTTGCAATTAAAACTTCCTATTTAATTGTTTCTATAGTAGAAGGAGAAGATGAAGAAGGAATGATTTTTATTTACAAAACTTACGACTAAGGAATATTTATTTACATAGCACACTTATTAGCTAGTAGCGCGCAACTCGCGCGAGTCGCAACGGGCCAATACGGTGCAGGCAGTGTGCGAGTTATAATCCGTCGCGGTCGTCTCGCTCTCGTGCTCGCTCTCGCTCTCACGCTCGCTCTCGCTCTCACGCGCCTATAAAACGCGAGGCTACGTGGAGCTCGATCCTTTCTGCGCGCGGCCGTCGAATCGAAGCGTCAACACGTTGCTCCGGACTACGATATTATGTTGAACAAACAAACTGTTCTTCTCAGAGCATCGACCATTTGATGGTCGCGTTTCTTTGAAACAACGTCAACTAATCACCTACAAGATTATGTGGAAACGAGCAGCCAGATTTAACAGTAAATAATGTATATAAAAGAAAACTCATAAAAATAGGCCCCGACGTGTTTACACACGTCAGTCTCTGAATCAACAATACATAATGTACAACGTTCTGTGTTGCTTAGACAACCGTTTAAACACTAACATAGATGTAAATAGATTACATTATCAGCGCTATACACCCTCTAATATTATCATCCTCAGCTGGTGTGACCGAAATTACATTACATTTGCGGGTGGTAGGGCCTTGTGCAAGGTCCGTCCGGATCGCTACCACCATCTTACTCGCTAATCCTGCCGCTAAGTAGCAGAGCTTGCACTGCTGTGTTCCGGTGCGGAGAGTAAGACAGCCGGGGAAATTACGGGCACAAGAGGCATTTCATCTTAGTCCTCTAGGTTGGCAACGCATCTGCAATCCTTCCGGGGTTGCGGGTGTCTATGGGCAGTGATGATCACTTACCATCAGGTGACCCACTTGCTCGTTTGCCTTCCTATTCACATAAAAAAAAAAAAATTGAAATTCACCATGAGCTTTTCGGTGAAGGAAACCTGCACACACCTGCGAAGCAGCAATTCAATGGTGTGTGTGAAGTTCCCAATCCGCTCTGTGCCCGCGTGGGAACTATAGCCCATGTATATTTTTAATTGTACATAAAACATGAAAATAATGAGTGCAGGACGACATGAATGCACATAGGTGATCATTACCAGATCATTCGTCCACCTTCACGTCACGATCCAATTGCTATCCAAAGATCCAAAGATTATTATTACCTATAGGTACGTTATATTGCGCTAAAATAACTAGGACGAGAACGAAAAAATTTGCAGCTTGACGAGTGGCAAAAACAAAACATTACCGTTTTCATTCAAAAGCGTCACAGTTTCCTCAGGCTGACAGCATGTAAGAAAGATGGTTTCTTCTTTCTCATACTGACTCGGGTATTATGTCTCTTTCTCTTGCGTTACCACTCTATTACTACAGACCTACCGCTTAAATGAATCCTCGCCCGCGCGGCACAGGGGCGCGGGGTAGGACGACAAAGGGGACTGAGCGAGGTGCGGGCGGCAGGCGCACTACCCGCCTGCACCTCTCTCGGTCCCCTGTCTCGTCCTTCCCCGCGCCCCTGTGCCGCGCGGGCGAGAACTCATTTAAGCGGTTAATCTATAGATATATTACAAACACATACATACACAAATACCGTCTATATCCCTTACGAGGTAGACGGAGCCTGAGGTACTAAAAAGAGGCTACGCTTAGCATGATTGTAAACGTTTAGCCGGAAAAGGGAAGATATATATATTTTCTAGGCAATGATGGTCTTTCCGAATGCGCTGGTAGTTTCAAAAAGACATGTAAAAGAGCCCTTGGCGGCCAATTTGCAAAATAAAATTTTCATTTTCATTTTCATTTTCATTTTCGTTTTCATTTTCATTTTCATTTTCATTTTCATTTTCATTTTCATTTTCATTATACCTTATGGTAAAATCGGTCTGCTCTGTCTGCATTACCATTGATCCATCCAAACTTGTGAGTAGAGTGCAACTCAGCATCCCCGCTACCTCCGTTACCTTGCCCCTCACACCCTCGGACTTGGCGTGAATTGTTGCTTCAGAAATCGCAGCCAAGTTCCCAGGCCATAAGTCTGCTAGTCACCACCGTGACGGAATACTCCTTAAGTCACGCCACTTGGCTCCAGTAATGTATGGATTGTTTTGGGGGCTTTATCTGGTTTTCAATGTTTTGGTGATTCAAGCGTTGATAGGTTGGCTGTGTTTATGCATGGAAAAATTCTGGACATACGTACATAAATCGCGTCTTTATCCCTTACGGGGTTGACAGAGCCTGAGGTAACAAGACCTAAAGGCCACATTTAGCATGATTCTAAGCGTATAGGTGAAAAGGGGAATTTTCGCCAATTCCCTTGATGCCTTTTTACCATCTGCGTGGGAAGAGAAGCAACAACACGGTAAATGCGAATGCTTGTGAGTTTTTCTGGTTGACCGTATTTTACGATTCAGGTTTTCACCGAATCGGGATTTACGTAAAAAAACCCCGAAATCTCAATGGCTAAGCCTAGGTGCATGGAATTTTGAACGAACGATTTTTCGTGTAACATAAAATGCAGAATCTACAGTGGGATTTTTGGGGGTTCTCACGAAATTTACGTCAACATTTAGACCTCCAGATCTGATGGTTTAGGCAAGTTTTATTATTATAAAAAAATGAGATTCAAGTCCTACGAGTTCCATGGGATAGGTAGTAATGAGTAAAAATCACAATTTTTTTAAATTGATTAACTAATATGACAATGTATGTATGAAAAGATTTTCTGGTCTTTGTGGCGCTCTTTGCAGGAGATCTGCGTTCAGCAGTGGATGTCGAATGGCTGATGATGAAGAGATTAATGAATAAAAATTAAGCGAAAGAGAGGTGTGTCAGGATCGTAGCAAGTGGAACAAATTACTGCCTATCATATTGGAAAGAGGCGCGACGGCATATGTTTATTATATTAACACAAAGTCGAACAAAGAACGTGGACGGAGTTTTTCAGCGAAGGTAAAGCCAAAGGCGCAAGCTAGCACAACCAGATTCCCCAAGTTTTCTTGTATAATAAAGTTGGCGTCAGAATTCAGGCAACAGCTTGCCCACATGAGGTAAACACGGGAGGGTTCCAAGTTCTCTTCATTTATATCTTGTAGGTATCTACCGAAGAGCACTCGAAGTTTTTGCCGGTAGGACCCCGTACGAAGTTTGTCTGGATCGCTATTAATTTACTACTATTGCTATTAATATAATACGCAAAGGTTGACTGGAAGAGATCCCTTAAATGGATAAGCCTTAATGCATGTATCTGATTGTCAATAGTATTTGTTGTATGTTTATTTTTCACAATAAAAAGTTTACATACATACTATTGCTACTCGTTGTGGTACTATTCGTTTAGTATAAAATCATTGACTGTTTGTTTTCTTTCTATTTTATTTTTCTCAAATTTAGTGTGTCTCTTTTTTATATATCCATGTGTATAGAATGTGTGTAAATAAATGTTTCACTCTCAAATGTTACATCTTCACAAACTTTCGCATTAGTTTTACTTATACTGTTAATTTACTTATTCCAGTAAGGTACTTCTCTATCATTCAAATTGCTACTCTTCCCAAACCCATTTTAACAGATTACCTATTCAAGATTTCAAAACAAAATCGGTACTTCCAAATGCCACAACCTAGCCAAATAACCCGAGTTTTGCATAATCAAATATTTGTTCCCGTGCGTAATTGAACCCGTGACCCTACACTCGTCGGTGTACATGGGTCTTGACAGTTTAATACCGATTAAAATGAAACAAACGTTCACTAATTTCTTCGGTATAGACTTTTGAATACAAGAATAGGAACAAGAATAATGGCAACCAAAAGAATAGTCTAGTGAAAAAGAAAGATCCCGTAGGAGATGATCGCCAGGAACTTCCACAGCCAGCGAAGGGAACCAGTTGAGCGGAACACTGTGAAAACTTAATCTTCTCTCCTCTGAAGACATGCAAGTACCAGAATAACATGCCGATGAAGAGGGCGGTGACCGCACAACGTTCATTATTAAACAACTCTTGAAATATTATATTAAGAAATCTAAAATTCTTTATTACCAGATGATACAGCCAGTTATTAAGATTACGTGAATTAAAATAATTTTGAGTTCAATTAATATCAAAATCGATTTTCGAAATTCAATTGGAGGTAATTTTAAATGAGATAGTATAAAAAAATCGTCGAATCAGAATATAATTAATCCAATTTATAAATTTTGATGGTTCAATTAGGAGATACGTGAAGTAACATAAGGATTCTATTAAAGCAATTTGTCTGAGCTTACTGATTTTTGAATAAGTGAACTTCAACGTATTTAAATCTATTGAAAGTGATAAGAGTAAAGAAAAAAATGATTGAAGCCATCAGTTATCGGTAGAATAAAACGAAAAGATCCTTGCAAAAGGCTTTATGTACAGCCAAGGACATCAGGGGGTTCCCATGACGTCTTAATGCGATTAGATTAGATTAGATTAGATTATTTATTCATTCAATAAAAATTACATCATAAATTGTACATTGTCAAGTTAGAAGAATTTAGATTGAAATCGTCAAGAGTAAATAAGATGAAATTAAATAATACAAATCAATTGAATATTACAAAAAATGTCAAAATCAAAAACAATAATAATAAAACAATTAGGTACAATTTAATTAAATTAATTCTCCGCTAGGGATCGTCACTGCTTACAGGTAAATAATTAAATATAACAAAGGGTTTAAATTAATCAAATGTCAAAAGGAATCGAAAAAACAATGCAATTAAATAAATAAAATCAAAATGTCATAGTCAGAAACTCATTAACAGAATAAAATGGATTTTTTAACAAAAGGACTTTCAGTCGACATTTACAGAACCTTTTAGTCAGACCAACTCAACCACCTCCTGAAATATTTGGAAACAATTTTAAGAACCTGTATTTAGAATAATTTAGAACCAATGATGTGCAAAATCCTTTCCCATCAAACACGTGTCTATGAATCTGACGGAAGCATGACAAATACCACACAAATACGAACATTTCCGAGAAATTCGATGGGAAAGGATTTTGCACATCTGCTGTACACGCACGGCGGATAGTTTAAGTCTACGTTGACAAAAACAAAAATTCAATTTTCTATGTAACATTCCAATAAAACCTCAACTCCCAAGATATTTATTGCTTCTCTAAAACTTTCACCGGTAATTAGAAACCTCCAGGGCCTTGCGAAAAATCAGGTTTGATTTGCAATGTAATAATGTTCAGTTATTTACGGGGCGGGTGGCAATAAGTTCTTGTTTCCGATGAAATGTTGCTCCGAGTCCGACTTGGGGAAGGCATAAGGGAGGAGCGGACTGCGTTGCCTTGAAGCCTTTATAAATATATTAAACATCATCATCATTTCCACCATCATCTTCAATGCCGGCCTGGGAGTAAAGAAAAAACATAGAATGTACCAGTTGTTTTTCTTCCCTTTGGTAAAAGCCCATCGAGGGAATGGGCGAAAATCTTAGGAATCATGTTATAGGCGAACCCATCACTATTTTTGATTCCCCTTTCCACCTATACGCCCACAATCATGCTAAACGTGGCCTTTAGCTCTTGTTACCTTAGGCTCTGTCTATCCCGTAAGGGATAAAGACGTGATTTGTGTGTGTGTGTCTCATTTCCACCCTTTATACGTCCCACTGCTGGGCACAGGCCTCCTCTCAGAATCTTTCCTCTCGATGTTGTCCTTCAACGAAAAGCTCATGGTGAATGTCAAATGTAATTTTGCACATAAATTCCGAAAGCTCAGAGGTGCAAGCCCGGTATTCGAACCCACGACCTTCTGCTTTAGAGGCCACAGGTCCCACTAAGGTACCACGGCTTTTTAAATAAAGTCCTTATAAATAAATATCTTTGGTACAATTTACAGCGATAGACCTCCCAAACCAAGCAGAGCTATATGGTACCTAGACAACGGATCTTCTTCTGGTGGTGCCATCTTCTGTCAAAGTTTGGCGACCATTACGGTGACTTGGTTATTTGTACAATAAAACATTTACTTACTTACTTACTTGAACCGGTGGAGATTGTTGAGCCAGAAGATGTTCTTCTCCTTCCTGGGCTTCGTCTACCTTGGATTTTCCTTAGGCAACGGATAAATACTTACTTAACACGTTCGGGTATATAGCGCCCCGTAAACGATCAAATTTGTTTGACAAACTTGCTTGTCAAACTTCACGTTTTCATCAAACATAAGCGTAAACGATCAAACCAAATATCAAACAAATTTGTTAAAGCGCCCTGCGCAAACGGTCAAACTTGCTTGTCAAACTTCTTCTACCGAAGTCTTGTTTGACAAACACCGTCGTACACGTTCAAACCTGTTTGTCAAACTCGACATCAATCCAGATTTTCATCAAACGCATCAAACACGTAGATTGTTTGACAAACGCCTCAAACACACCCGTACACCATCAAATTGTTTGACAAACACGTAAAGTTTGACAAACAATTTGATCGTTTACCGGGCGCTTTAGGTCAAAACTATCAATGCAGTAGCATGTAACGAAACCGGTACATACCGGTTTTACTAATCTTAAGTGCGCAGTAGCAAATTAGGATTTAGTTAATTTACTACCACCACTAATATTGATAAAGGTAAGCCTAATTCAACAAAAGGTATCTATTCTCTTTTTATCAATTATATTGCGTCATAAAAGTTGCGTAAAAGGCAAGGAGGCGGTTATTAGGGGTACAACGAGCGGAAAACCACGCTCTCTGCTCATCCTTTGACACTAAAGTGTTGTACGGGGGAAATTTATTCATAGAATTCAATTTACTTCAGGTGTGCCTTGACCCTTAACGGTGAATAAGCGCCCCTTATTATGGTCGACTTTTGCTCTTTTATTTTATTAAAATCTTCGTGTCAAATACAATTTAGAAACAATCGGCACAATCGCCTTCTTCTGTTCTGTTTTTTATTGGTACACTGTTTATTCTTTGTAATATTGTGTTGATTTGCTTACGACGTTATGCTTATGGTATATTTCAAATGTATTTTTTTTATTTATTCTTACCAAGAGCTGGACTATTTTCTATCCTAAACGTGTTTATTGACTATTTGCATTTTTATAATTACAAAATTGTTTTTCAATTTTTTTTTTAATGCTATCTAAGCTATCCATGATTAACTAGACCATTTTTGTCTCAGATGCAAAATTATTGAGTGAAGAAAAGGAACTTACCTACAGGCAAAAGTAAGTTACTTATATCTTTCATTTTACACGTAGGTACTACAGTGGTCATTTTAATTGCAGTCACTAGACCTCTGTCAAATTAAAAGTGACAACTACTCTCAATACGATTGTAAATAATCACAGACAACCATCTCACCATGGCAAAGTTCCACTTATGCTGAACTAAAGTTGCTGCTAGCCTAAAATACAGTAAAGAGAAGTGAAACAAACTGCACTTCTATTAATAACTGGCGGACTTCACGCGTCGCTCGAAGCCGATGGACGAATCGTGTCGTTATAAAAATATATTTAGCATTATATTCGAGTAGACCGAGGTTTGTATCGAGCCTCTGTTGTATTATAGGTATACCCTTATAGGTATGTCCTTATGTATGTATAGGATAAATGTAATTATTGGTTCCAATTTAATACCCATTTCTTAATTTAGGAACTGTATAATTTTTTTAAAACATAGATGTAATATAATTTTGTTTTCGTATTTTTTTATATTTAGTTTGTGAGTGGCGGCCATTTTGGCCATTTTGGCCAATCTGTGTCCTGTTTGTTACCCAAGTAGGTACACGGTTCTAACTAATGCTTAAATTAACCATGTATATTTTTTTTGTAAGTGCTCAAACTGAAATCAAGGGTCAATGAACTGTCATTGAACGGCGTAGATTTTATAGCTACCCGCAAATTCGATCTCTATATTTTCCTTGAAATTCCAAGTATCACTTCAACCAAACGAAAACATAGCCAAGGTACTTACATTGTTTTCTATCAAAACGTACGACTGATTCCCGTATTTTTCTATTCGAAAAACAACTCCGAAATCCAACTCCGGTTCCGAAAATACACGTAAACCGTTATTTTTTGCCCGTTCCCGCTTATTTGAATTTCGTGCATCTGTCGAGGCACATTTATTATTCTCACGTTCGAACCAAAAAGGCAGTAAGCGACATTACTTCTTAAACGCAGTTAATATCACAATAATTTTTTGATTGATTGTGTACTTATATTGTGAACTGGATAAGGACGAAAGCACTAACAAAAACATGACAATTATTGAAAAAAAAAACAATAATGTTTTATGACGGTTGGAAATGCAGTTTTCTTAATAAAGACAAAATGGATACTTCAGACCGCTTGGAGTTTATAGTGACTTGCTAAAACCGTTTGTAGATTATTTTTTTATTATCCAAATGACAATTTCTATTGTCGGTTTGGTAACTTTTATGGCACTGTCGTCAGATTTACTGACGCACGCCAAATCAAGATCGTTTCATTGTTAAACATTGATTTGCAAGATATGTTTACACAGACACGAGAAAGCAGGGTCAGCATTGAATTTACTTTAATTTCGAAACACTTTAACATCACGTCTATTATTAATTTGTTCCACAATTCAACCTAACTCACAAAGGCGTTTATACCTTTCATGCTTGTCGTCGAGTTGTTTGTCGGCCATGTTTTCTTTACAAAGGTGCGAGTATTTGGGTCAATCGTCAAGCTTTTGATCAATTACATTAAAGCGATTGAATGATTTTACGCCGTATTCCTGATCGACCACCCTTTACTACTAAAGGCTCCAAAGCCAAATATTTGTTAGTATATTAGTAAAGTTTGTATTATAAGTTACGAATGGAGGGAATTACGTGGCGCTTATAACAATGCTTTTAAAACGTATCACGTTTCGTTTTAATAAATTTTACAAAAAACATTTTTTTTTTTCATGAAAAATAAAACTGATTTGATGAAATAACGTTAAATTAAATATACTATATCCTATCCAAGTATTCTGAAGATGTATGTATGGATGTTGTTACTCTTTAACGCCAGAACGGCGTAAAATCTGGAATAATACAGGCTACTTTTATTTGGTATGATTCCCTGACAGCGATAAACGATTTTTCCAGTCAAAGTCGCGGGCAAACAGCTTATAACTTGACCTGTTTTTTGTTTGTTTGAGTCAAAGCTTGCAAGTCAAATTTGACCCCTTTTATTTAACTTGCAATGTATGCAAGTATGCTTGGCCGGATGGAATCTTGCGGCTCAATTTTGAAGAAAATATCTTCAACCGATTGAGCCGAAATTATGCATACTTGAGTAAGTCAGGTGACAATACAATAATCTGGGTAGCGGAATTCTGGTGACCCAGAAAGGATCGTCTCCGCAAGAGGGAACTCTTCAACGGTTGGTCCGATTGACTTGAAATTTGGTCGACATGTAGAACGGATGACAATGCAAGTACAAAAAAAAACTTGTAGGTATAAACAATTAAAATTTTGACAGAAGCTTATCTAGTGATCGGAGTGATTTGAAATTTGGTACTTATGCAGGATGGATTTCAAGTACAGCCAACAAAAAGTACAGTCAGCAAAATAAGCTTGTATTAAAAACTAGCTGTGGCCCGCAACTTCGCATGCATAGAATTCGTTTATCGCTATCCCGCAGGAATAACGCAATTTTCCGGGATAAAAAGTAGCTTATGTGTTATTCCAGACTATAATCTATCTATGTTCCAAATTTTGTTCCAGATCTGTCCAGCCGTTCTGGCGTGAAAGAGTAACAAACATCCATACTCACAAACTTTCGCGTTTATAATATTTAGTAGGATGACACTTCCCATCTCCCATGCTGGTCTGGGAGTAAAGAAAAAACATAGAATTTACCAGTTGCTTCTCTTCTCGCGCAGATGGTAAAAGCCCATCGAGGGAATGGGCGAGTCTTAGAAATCATGTTATAGGCGATGCGGCTAGCAACCGATCACTATTTTGATTCCTTTTTCCACCTATACGCCTACAATCGTGCTAAACGTGGCCTTTAGGTTTCACCTCAGGTTCTGTCTACCCCGTAAGGGATATAGACGTGATATGTGTATGTATGACACTTAACAAAATCTTCTTCTCGATTCACGTCACGCGTCTAGGTACAAACGGTAATGAATTTCGTTTGACCTACTCTCATATTTCTCTTGTAAAATACGTCCCACAATCCAAGTCCGAGCCCACCTGGAGAGTCGTGAAATATTATAGCTCGCGAAAATAAAACCCAGATAAATTGTCAAGAGAGATGTGGGGACGTATTGTAGTTAGATTCTCGTACGTTCCTCGTGATATATCGTTATACGTCATACGTTGTCTGGTGTAATGCTTGATAAATACGGCGGTTTTTAAAGTTCGCGTGTTTGGCGAGACGCGAATTTTGAGCAGAGGCTCTAGTGAAAGTTTTTGGCATTAAAAATGTCACGAATGTGTTTTTTTGTATAGACTAGCTGTTGCCCGCGTCTTCTTCTATGACACTCACAAATAATGTGACAAACATTAAACTTTAAAAGACAGAGGGTTTACCTACACATTTGGTATTTACCACAAAATGGGGTGAGTAGGGAAAAATTGAAATTCAAACCTCGATAAAAAAAACATTTAAGCAAGTTGATTTTTATCGATAAAAAATGCTACGGTGGTATGAATTTTAGTTCAACAATGATAATCTGTTGTTTAGTTTTAAAGTTTAAATAATAAATACTAGAATATAAGCAAATTCCAGCTCACCCCGTAGTGGGGTCAGAAGGGATAGCAGCAAAATTAATTAAAAAACTGACGATAATAAATTACCAGAAAAAAAAAGATTAATATGTCTAAAAATATAATTTTTAGAGCAAGCTGAGCCAGAAATTTTAAGTAGCAAGTGAAAACACAAAACATTAGCTATCCCTACTCCCCCGCACTCCCTTCTCACCGGTTTACGGTACACAAATAATTTGTTAACCGGGAAGATAACTAAATCATCTTTTATTTGAACACACACACACACACACACACAAATCACGTCTTCATCCCTTACGGGGTAGACAGAAGTAACTAAATAATCCGTCATTTGTTATTTTGAATTTATCTAGATCAGTTTCATTTTTATCTAGATAAATTAGTTGGGATTTTAAATAAAAGATGAATGTCAGTGTGACGGTTTGACCCGACGTGACACTCTGTATACATTTATTATTATAAGCTTACTTCAATAACAAACGAGGTCGGTTATCTTCATCTAGATAATTTATCTAAATAAAAAAGTGGTCAACGCACTATTTGTGATTGAATTTATCTTCGAATAAATTTATTTGAAATAATTATCTAGATAACGCCCAACTCTGTACACAATAACACAGAGAAAAACGGTACAACATTGTTATAAAAAACAAAAGACTGACATTTTATATTCCATTGCAAATTGGACAAACGCTTGTAAGCGGGAGGGACCTAAACAAAGTCTTTAACTTCCGAATAAAAAGCGTTCTGCTCCAATAACAAACTTTGCGCATAGCAGCCTTAATCGCCGCTTAAACTACTTTTAAGACGTCCCCAGATCTGCCAAATTGAAAAATAACTAAGCGTGCTCGCGATAAATTTGCTCCAAAAGTTTTCGATCGCTTTAAACTAAATATTGGAGTTTAAAGTTGCGCGAGCCGCGTTTAATGCGGCAATATATTTTGCTTTTTTTACATTGAAGGGAGTCGACTTTCGCGATTTCGGAACAGTTTTATCTTTTAGGAAATGAGTTCACATTAAAGAAAGAAAGCAAACATTTATTCCTTTTTGCAAGACACACAATTATAAGAGAACTAACTTCCCGCGACTTCGTCTGAGTAGAATTATACATAATAACCTTCCTCTTGAATCACTCTATCTATTAAAAAAAACCGCATCAAAATCCGTTGTGTAGTATTGAAGGGGACATAGGGACAGAGAGAGCGACTTTATTTTATACTGTGTAGTGATATAGGTACATAATTTTATAGAAAACTAGCTGTTGCCCGCGGCTTCGCTCCGGTTTTTTTTCTTCTAAATTTCAATATGAAAAATAGATAGTAGCCGATTCTCAGACCTACTGAATACGCATATAAAATTTAGTAAGAATCGGTAAAGCCGTTTCGGAGGAGTACGGGAACGAACATTGTGACACGAGAATTTTATATATACCTAAGATAATCAAGACATGAAAAATAGATCATGAGCGTCATTGACGTGGATTTGCGTTTGGATTGTAAAAGTGAAGTTCTTTCGCAATTGTAATACTTGTAGGAATTGTAATTTCAGTTTGGTGACCGGAAAACCTATCGGTTACAGAACCTGACTATAAAGCTTGACGTCCCGGGTTCGATCCCCGTCGGGGCCAGATATTTTGTATGAAAATAATGAATCAGTAATCAGTAATCAGTAATCAGTCATTTATTGCTTTAAGGAATTCCATGCAATACATTATATAAGAGAATTATTTGAATACAAAAATGCTAAAAAATAAAAATTATAGGTAAATATATTCTATTTCACATCGTTAATTTCTCGATTATTAAAAAAAAAAATGACAAATTATTCAAAAAATTACAAATTATTCAAAATTACAAATTATTAAAATTTAAAATTATCAAAAATTACAAATTATTCAAAATTACAAATTATTAAAAATGTCAAATTTTGTTATATGTCAAAGGAGATACAATTAAAATTTACAAATAAAGTACATCGACAATATTGTGACGAATTAAATGTAGTATTTAGCATGAATTAGTCAAATATCTTAGCAAAATATTCATTAAGGGTATAAAATGGTCTTAATTTTAAATAAGATTTCAACTTATTAGAGAACTCTCTTAGGTTTTGTGATTTTCTTATGTCGACGTCAAGATGATTATAAACCTTTATCGCTACGTAACCTATGCTTTTCTTATATTGTTGAATGTTTGTTCTCGAGTCTTGGATGCTTAATATCTCTTTATCTATATAAGTATGTTTATCCGTTGTCCCATATTACAAGCTTTGCTTAGTTTGGGACTAAGTTTGGTGTCAATTGTCCCAAGATATTTATTTATTTTTATTTCAAGCCATAGAAATTAATGGAGTGTGTGAAGTTAACAATCCGCACTGGGCTCGCGTGGGAACTATAGCCCAATCCTTATCGTTCTGAGAAGGGGCATGTGTCGTTTATAGGATGGAGATGTAAATTATGTAGGTATTATATTAAAAAAAAAGAAAAAAAATATTTATCCGATGGATCTCTCACAGATTAAGAAATATTAAAGTTAAAGCAATCTTCCAAATACTCAGATAGAAACTCCAAAATATTTTTACAGCAATAATTAAAATAAAACCATTACCTTAAGTGCGTTCTCCTAAAAACCTTTCGCAGAATAGAAACGTTTCCCCATTCATCGAGCAATCTCCAAGTATTGCAAAACATTTTTTTCCACCAATCCATTTATATTAATATCAGAAATGACAATAGTGAAACATCCCCGTTTCTGAAATGTTTATGATTCCGAGATCATTCTCGATTGTTGTTTTATTCAAAGTTTGTCGAACGTTTTTGCGATAGAAAAACGTTTCGCAAGATCAATTGAATGTTATATTGTCCGGGTAGAAAATAAATTTTATCTGTATTTCGATAAAATACTAACTTACTTTTTGTAGTATTCTGGCGATGTTCAATACGCGTGGAAGTATATTCTATTAGTTTAAAGATTTTGAGACCATGTTGAAATATTTAAAGTTGCGCTTTAATATCGCTTGTGACAAATCGCATAACATTCGTAATTTGTTGTTTTTTTCTTAGGATTGTGTTATTATAATATAACAAAGCTCATTATTGCCATGTATATGCTGGTCTGGAAGTAAGGAAAATTTTAGAATGTATACTAGTTGTTTCTCTTCTCGCGCATTATGGTAACAGCCTATCGATGGAATGGGCGATGTGTATGTATACAAAAACCTCAAGCAAATACATTTTTTAATAAAAATACACGGTATTGTTTGAAAACCAAATCACTTTGTAAATGGGTTAGGTGCGGGTACGAAAATGTAAACCACTATAGGATTTTCGGTAAATTCCGTGGAAATTCATAAGCTCACGGAAAGGGCATTTAATTCCAAATCTGGCACGCAAGTACAGCCACGGGCAAAAGCTAGCGTTCCATAAAAAGGTACAGGTTACATCAAATAGATGTCGATCGCAATCGTATCAAATAAAATGATTCGGATACTCGCGAAGGTGTCTGAATTTTACGACGCATAAAACTTTTACACCTTATCAAACACAAACGTGGTACGCGACGGCCAGACTGGTAACTTTGAGTCGAAGCCAGTTTGTCCTCTAGAGAACTGTTTTATGGAACGAGAATTCTCGTACCATTTTAGAGGGTAGCCGTGGTAGCTGATATGAGTTATGGCCTCTCACGCAGAGGTCGTGGCTTCGAACCCGGACTGCCACCTTTGTTTTTCAGAATTTATGTGCCAACGCGTTTTTTTTGCTCTTGCACCCAGTCTTAACGTATGTCATTCTGCGTATTGAAATTGAAATTGAAATTGAAATGGTCATTCTGCGTATTGGTCGAAATAAGAAATGGTCATAAAGCGTATTGGTCAATTTACTTAAATTTTAATTAGTCATTGGTACTGGTCAAAATGCGAAAAGAGCTCTGAATATATACTGTATTCATGTATGTTTTGTGATTGTCATAAATAAACTTTTTTCTTTCTTTATTTATAAATAATTGTGTCTCTAAAGCTTTGATGATATTTTATACGACGACCGGATGGCCTAGTGGTTAGTGACCCTGACTATGAAGCTAGAAGTCCTGGGTTCGAATCCCGGTAGGGGCAGACAGTTGTATGATGAATACGAATGCTTGTGCCCGAGTCATGGATGTTGTATGTATTTATCTACATTATATAAGCATGTTTATCCGTTGCCTGGTACCCATAGTACAAGCTTTGCTTAGTTTGGGGCGGGGTCAATGGGTGTAATTTGTCCCAAAATATTTATTTATTTATTTATAATCCAACGATCCTTCTACAGAACGACTCTTTGCCGGGGATCACGGATTTTACCGGTTATAAAATTTGTAATTTACGACCAAGCCTGCGATGCGATGGACAATGCGGATTTACATTATTTACAGCGCGAAATACATTAAGTGCGTCTTTGGAAATACACTGACGAGCAGAAATAAACGGTCACTTCCCATACAAAGTTGTACCCGTTATTATCAGTATACATAAAATGCCACATTACAACGTGAGCGTAGCGAGACGCGGATAACAATTACTAAAACATGAAATTAAAAACGCATTCATCGAATAATCATAGTAAATAAAAAAATGTTCGGGGTAGATGTTCCACGGGAGTTTGTAATTGTGTCGTACAGACACATCATTCAATCAAACAGATGACGCTTAGCGACAAAAATTCGCATAGTAACAAGGTATCAGCCAGTGACAGACAGAAAAGTTCGAAGGCATACCCACCTGCAATGGGTGGTGTAGGGGCACGCATCACACGGAATGACGAGGATCCGGGTTCGATTCCCAGCCATAGCTTCACTTTTGGCATTTTTCTGTGTTCTATTTTTAGTGTCGTTTACATCACTTTGGAGCTACTATTCAAAATGCTAGACTAATTTTTACCAAATATAGCTAAGAACCATCGCTAGGAAACTGTCTTCCGCATGAAAATAACCACATTGAAATCGGTCCATCCGCTTTAGAGCTACGATACATATATACATACATACATACATACATAAATCACGTCTTTATCCCTTACGGGGTAGACAGAGCCTAAGGTGACAAGACCTAAAGACTACGTTTAGCATGATTGTGGGCGTATGGATGGAAAGGGGAATCAAAACAGTGATGGGTTGCTAGCCACATCGCCTATATAACATGATCTCTAAGATTTTCACCCAATCCCTCGATGGGCTTATACCATCTGCGCGGGAAGAGAAGCAACTGGTAAATTATGTTTTTCCTTACTCCCAGACCAGCATGGAAGAACACGTGCTCTAGACTAGCATGCTTAAACCCGTGCTATGAGCATGCTTATAAACTGCTCTGGCAAACCTCTTGTCCATAATTCTAAACTCTCTCGACGAGTGCGCCTTAACTCCACACCCAAAACCCCTATTACCAAAGCTCTGAATAAAAAATCGATCCACCGACCAACTTCTCTCATGTTTGCGAAAAACTTTTTAATGTCCCATAAAAGTCGAGCTTTATAAGTCCAATGTAATGAAACAAGTTTCACTAACAATTGCCGGGAGACGGAGTAATATCCTGTTTTAAGCGATTATTTAGAATCTGTGTGCACAACTTGGGCTTCTATGAGTTTCCTCGTTCCTCTTTTACTTTGTTGAACGGTATCGCTTTAACTCTTTCAGCGTGCTTATGGTCCAGTTATTATAGCAAGTTCACCTCGGAATTCGAGATACCCAGCTGTAAGTCTGTAAATACTTGTATATTGACACCCTAAAAGTTGTCTCAAAACCTACATAATGGTAGGGTGTGCGCAACTATTAAATTTCAAGGTCAAAGGTCACAAAAATCGGTTTTTTGGGTTTTTTTTGTATATATATTTGTATTGTATATATCTCATTTCCTATGGGGTTTTGCTATTTGTATTTAATGTCAATATTGTAGAATACAAAATTCTCTACAAATTTTGTTTAAAAAAAAATTTTATACGGTGAACCGTTTTCGAGATAGAGGGCGGAGAGCGCGCGGTCACAGCATCACTTCAGGTCAACCGGGGCCTCCAGTCGAAAACGCGCCAAATATATAACAATTACTCGAGATGATTATGTCACTTAAGTGATCTCGGAAAATAACGCCTCATTTTTTTTGAGCAATATTAACATCCTATCCTACTAATTATAAATGCGAATGTAAGTTTGTTTGTTACGGTTTCACGCGAAAACTACTCAACCGATCATCATGAAATTTTGTACACATGTTCTTGGAGGTATTAGAAGTAACATGGGATACTTACGCATTTATCGACGAATCAGAAGTAATTAAAAATAATTCAATTTTATTTGTAAAATGCATTAGGTAATGTAAAAGAACTGATACTCTTCTAGCTTTTAAACCGATTTTTAATAAACATGCCTACTGCCATGCTGGTCTGGGAGCAAATGTTGCTTCTCTTCCCGCGCAGACGGTAAAAGCCCATCGAGGGAATGGGCGAAATTCTTAGGAATCATATTATAGGCGATGCGGACAGCAACCCATCACTATTTTGATTCCCCTTTCCACCTATACGAATTTAATCATGCTAAACGTGGCCTTTAGGTCTTGTTACCTTAGGCTCTGTCTACTCCGTAAGAGATAAAGACGTGATTTGTGTATGTGTATGTAAAAATCAAACTCTCATAACCCCAACTTGTTTTCAGCCAGTACTGTTAGTAAAAAAAATGTTTTTTTTTCTAAATTCCATCCAAACCTCGAGTCCTAATATCCCGCGACTCTCGTCAGTCATCCGGGGATTTCTCACTGACGTTTCATTTCCCTCGACCTTCCACTATGATTCCCCGCAAAATGACCTAAATACCAATGCGTCATTGTTCATATTATGTTGAATTTCGAATCTTCCTAATCATTACCAATTTTGATAACTCACAACTAGTAAGTAAGTAAGTAAGAAAGTAAGTAAATTCTTTATTACTACTACTATTATTATGTCTGTATCACTATCATCATCTTACATGCATACATATATCACGTCTTTATCCCTTACGGGGTAGACAGAGCCTAAGGTAACAAAACCTTAAGGCCACGTTTAGCATGATTAAAGGTGTATAGGTGGAAAGTGAAATCAACATAGTGATGGGTTGCTAGCCACATCTTTACATGATTCCTATGATTTTTGCCCATTCCCTCGATGGGCTTTTACCATCTGCGACAGACAGAGTTACTTTTGCATTTATAATATTGTCATTGTATTGTAAGGCAGTTGCGATTAATTTTAAGATATACCTAGTGTATGTCGTTAAAGCGCAGTTTTCCCTCGAGTTCCGACCGTCGATATACGCTAGCAGAATAAATCATAAAACGTGACTGCCAATATAAAGTTCTGCAGAAAAACGTCTGGAACGTTCCCGGGATCAAACGGATTACCGAAGCAAATACTACCTGGGCATAGTGTAAAGTCAGTGAGTGATCTCGGTAGGAAACAACTTAATAGAAAGGAAATGCCATGTAATCCATATAGAAATAAAATTACATCAAATCTTAATTGGAGATTACTGCACTTTAATGCCTTCCATGCAGATCTGGAGAAAAAAAACATAGAATGTACCAGTTGCTTCTCTTCCCGCGCAGATGGTAAAAGCCCATCGAGGGAATGGGCGAAAATCATAGGAACAGTATAGTTACAGGCGATGCGGCTAGCAACCCATCTAAATCATCATAAGCGTGACCTGCAAGTCTTTTCACTTTAGGCTCTGTTTATAAAGACGTGATTTGTGTATGTGTATGCATGCACTCTGATTGGCCAGCCAAAGGTCTATAAGGTCACTAGAATTGAGCAAGTTGATATATTATAATCGATATGAATAAAACCAAAAAGTGAATTTATAAATGTGGGACCAAATTACTAGAAATAAGCTAATTTAGTCACCGGAAAATATTTATTTAATATTCTTTACACATCAAAGTCGCACCGCAGACTAAATCTTCCTAACCATCTTACATACGTCACCTCATTCTTCAAATCGTCGTCGCACTCATAGTATCGTCTGTTTCATTCACACCCTCTTGCGTTCCATTCCATATAATCAAAATTCTGATTAGGTACTTTAGTGGATTTGTTCTGTGCAGAATATAAAAGAAAAACAATCTCAGGAAACAAGTGTCACTGGTGTAAGTCTAAAAAGACTGATGTGTTGCAATAATTTTATAGCCCCTCATTGCTTATTTCCATTATATCTTCAAACGACGCGAGTTTCAAGACGTCGCCATCCGTATCTATGAATTGATATTCATAGTAGCTACTTAACTGGTTGTTTGACGGCGACTTAGCGTAGAATACGTGGCTGTTTATACATAGATTTTCTTTCACATCCATCCGTTCTCTTGCTCCGCTAGATTACCGTTCAGACTAAGTAAGAATTTATGTATTAAGTATACATCGCAGCACTTTAGCCTAAGTATATCTTGTTCTTTAAAAACGGTGGTCGTTTGGTAACGTAAAGCGGATGGTTGAAAGTAGACTAACTAAACAGATCTATATGAGGAGTGTGAATGGTTACGCTAGGGGAAGGCCTAAGACGGACGTTCCGAGACCAAATAGGAGACGTTTTGGAAAAAGATCAGGTATACATGAAGAGATTGATGAATGTGGATGAAGCGAAAGAAGTATATACGGATCGTAGCCAGTGGAACAAAGTAGTCGCCTACCCCTGTGGGAAAGAGGCGTGACGGTTTGTATGCATGTATGAATGTATTAAAAAATAAGTATACGCAATCATCGCTGTGCAGTAAGACAGTGTCGGCTTGTGCTATTTCATATTTGACGCGTTACTTGAGATTAGTCACTGTGTTGAGACTGTGGCCTGGCTCAGGAAATGGGATGACGACTCTAAATCTACTTACTAGTGATTGACGATCGAGTTTTTATTTAAGACCTTATTACTTTTACGAGTTGTTTCCTGCAAACTTCACTTGCAAAGAGTACGTATTATAAATTATAGCAAACCGTATTTCGTTCCGTAGTATCTTGCCGAGCGGGCCTCTCGCGGACGCACACCAGCAAGATTACTTGCCAGTGTGAGTGTAGAGTAGTGTACGCGCGGTACCCCTCTCCATCCCCCGCGCCCCGCGCTGTAACGACCAGCACGCCTCACGCGTCGGCCGCCGTCGCGAGTCGAGTCCGAAACGCACGAGCGAGACAGAAAACACCCCTGAGTTCTCATTTTCTGCCTGCCAGCAGTTTCGTAACCCTTTTTAATAGTGCCAGTGCTATAAAATTGATCTGTATCTAGTCGTTTTCTATCTAATCTAATATCTGTAAACGAGCAATTATAGTACTACAGCTCCAACGATTTTCAAGAAATTTTCATCAGGTTTCGGGGGTGATAAATAAATCTAGCTTTAATTTTTAGGCTTCGGTTTCGTTTTTAGAAAACGACCAAAAAAATATCGCGCCTCTATCGCTTGTTTCGCGCTCTCGCTTGCACACTGACGTCACGCGGAACGTAACGCAATGAGGCATGCTTTTTCGTGAGTGCAGCCGGCGTTCATCGATTTATAACACGTTATCACGTCAAAAATACCGAGCAAAGCCCGGTCTTCCAGGTGCACATTAGATGAATATGTAATTAAGAAAAGCTTTTGACAGTTTTCTTTATCCATTATTAAAAGCTTAGTAAATAATTAATGTTTTTCATTTGTTTGTGAATAGCTTTTGTTAAAAAAACATTTAGACAACCGGTGAAATTATCGATAAATGAGTTACTCCATCTTGCTCTCTAGGCAGGCAACGCATTGGCTATTCTTTGGTGTTTTGGGTGTCTACAAGTGGTCCACTTTAATCAGATGACTGACTCACTGAGTGTCGAGGCGAACTCCACGAGGAGTTAAAGGATCAACCATCATCATCATCACTTGTTTGCCATCTCAATTTGTAAAAAAATGCTTGCAAAATATGTTTTTGCTTCAAAGAATGTTATTTCTAGACTCCATCGGACCGAGTATCAATTATATTATAATGTACATGTTTTCGGTGCTTTTACATTCGTGCTTACTCGGACATGAAAAGGATCGGATTCAAATCAACCCATTCGTTCATTCGTTCTTTTAGTTCATTTAATTGAAATAATAGGTTCGAACGTTTTCTGATATGAACAGAAAAACAGCTTTTCTCTTTCAAATGAATAAAGACACTATCAACATCAGTTGTTATTAGATCTAATGCGGACATAGTCGCGGGTAGAAGCTAGTCATTAATAAACCAAATTTTAAATGTTAAACAGCGTAATTTATATTCAAATCTTGCACTCATAACATACCTGTTACGCATTATTAAGGGCGCTACGCAGAATGTTTGAAAGTGAACGCTCTGTGAAAAATACAGCAATATTCGGGTGCTTCGCTTGATTCATGTGCCATTAGAGACGCGCTATTGTGCTTCGGGGGGAGGCTGTGAAGGTAGGCTTTAGAAAGCGCGAACATCGCGGTAAACAGGTGCCGTTGTTATTTTTGGCGAATTATTTGTACACTGTGTTGTTGTTTACAAATCTCTGTTACTTCCATGCTGGTCTGGGAAAGGAAAAACATAGAATGTACCAGTTGCTCCTCGTCCCGCGCAGATGGTAAAAGCCCATCGAGAGAATGGGCGAAATTCTTAGGTATGGTATACGTCTGTGGCATCGTAGCGCTCAAACCGATGGACTGATTTCGATGCAGTTGTTTTTATTCGAAAGCCGGTTTCCATGCGGTGGTTTTTAGTCATGTTTTGTAAAAATCGGTTCAGTAGTTTGAGAAATATCAGCTCATTTTTAAAATGTTTTGTTTGTACTATTTTAAGTGAGAGTCTAGACACTTCATTTTTACTCCCCGTAGTCTATAAAAGATCGAAAGATGTTTCTTTAGCACAAGTATTTTTTTGCTATTTTTTTTTTATTATAGCCGTTTTTTATTCCGAATTCGCTACAATTTCATTTTTTTTTGTTGTTATTGTGTTGTTTTATTTTTATTATTAAATTGTCGCGTAATTCGGCGTGCCTCATGGCATAGGCCTCCTCCGTGTATTGGAGGGTTTGGGCTATAGTTCCGCCGCGCGCCCAGTGCGGATTGGGAACTTAACACACACCATTGAATTTCTTCGCAGATGTGTGCAAGGTTTCCTCACGAAGTTTTCCTTAACGAAAAGCTCATGGCAAATTTCAAATGTCATTTTTTTGCTAAATGAACTTTAAAAACTCCTCGAAAAAGGAACTGCTGAAATCAAGAATCGGCCCTAACGAAAATCTATGTACGTTAAGGACAAAGGTGTTTCGATGCTACCTCGCGGCACGTTCATCTTGTCTAACCATTAAATGGATATAACTTTTCACATTAACATTAATAAATGTTCTTGTATCAAATCCGACGACTTGGGAATAGGTCGTTTCGCTTTTGGGACTAAACACGAGTTTTTGTTAAAATCTACATTTTTAATACGTACACAAATCACGTCTTTATCCCTTACGGGGTAGACATAGCCTAAGGTAACAAGACCTACAGGCCACGTTTAGCAAGACACTGAGGGCGTAGAGGTGGAAAGTGGAATCGAAATAGTGATGGTGCTAGCCGCATCGCCTATGACATGATTCCTATGTTTTTTTTTTATATAAGAGGGGGAAACGAGCAGACGGGTTATCTGATGGAAAGCAATCACCGTCGCCCAGGACCTGCAAGACCTGGGGAATCACAGGTGCGTTGCTGGCCCTTTGAGGAACGGGAAGGCTCGCTTTTTAAAGATCCCTAAATTGTACCGCTCAGGGACCCAGGGCTACGTTCAGTAACTAAAGTGTCAGTGTGATTATCGTCGGGTGAAAATCGTCCGATCATAAACACACTTACTGAACGACTTGGGACGTTCTTCTGTCAAAAGTGTCAATTGAAGTATGATTTCGTTTCGTAATAATAAGTTTATATCCCCAGCGTTCGAATTATAAATTTTGCCTCTTATCAACTGTCAAAGTGACGTCTGGGCTTTTTTTACCCATCTATTTTATGGGGTGACCGGTGCGATCAATGGGTTTTTACCTTAATTTTTAATGCTAGTTTTTTTGATGACTGACCGCTTAAATGAGTCCTCGCCTGCGCGGGTACAGGGGCGCGGGGTAGGCGATAAAGGGGGCCGAGAGAGGTGCGGGCGGCATTCGCAATACCCGCCCGCACCGCTCTACGTCCCCTTTGTCTCCCTACCCCGCGCCCCTGTACCCGCGCGGGCGAGGATTCATTTAAGAGGTCGGTCTATAAACACAAGTTTTTGTTAAAATCTTCATTTTTAAATGCAAGCTATTGTGATTTATTGATTTATTGATTTGTTTATTATTCAATTTGTTTACACGGCATTAAAGCGAACCAATACGCCGAGAAACCAAATAAAATTAAAAGAAATAAGGAAAAAACAATAATGATAATAATAACATAAGTACGCAAACTAATGACTGATGACTATTTACGACCGCTTAAATGAGTTCTAGCCCGCGCGGGTACAGGGGCGCGGGGTAGGCGACAAAGGGGGCCGAGAGAGGTGCGGGCGGCATTCGCCATGCCCGCCCGCACCGCTCTAGGTCCCCTTTGTCTAGGGAGACAAAGGCAGGCGGGGTAGGGACCCCGCTCTCCTGTACCCGCGTGGGCGAGGAATCATTTTGAGCGGTCGCTCTATAAACACAAGGTTTTGTTAAAATCTTCATTTTTAATGCAACCTTTTTTGATGAACCCCAACACAAAAAGAGTATGTTTGTATGCGTGCGTATGTGGCATCGTAGCGCTCAAACGGATGGACTGATTTCGATGCAGCTTTTTTATTCGAAAGCCAGTTTTCATGCGGTGGTTTTTAGCGATGTTTCGTAAAAATCGGTTCAGTAGTTTGACGAGTATCAGCTCTTTTTTTAAATGATGTAAGGCTTTTTTGGCTTAAAATTAAAACGTTTTTTACATGTCATTTTTGACAGGAACTTATAATCTTAGCCCTCAACTATAAAGAAGGACGGCATGTCCGTAGTATTTTGACTGATCAAAGCAACTCCCGACCAACAAAGAATCCTCGTTTTCTTTTCCCTCCTTTCCTTTCCCATTTAAATAACATTCGTTCGGTAACTCTGTACCTAAGTAATTGCTTTAGCTTACAATATTCTTAAATTAATTTACTTGAGCCTTTCGACGAGTTCATTCAGAGTTTTAAGGAAATAAATAAAGCTAATAAGTTTAGCAAATTAAAAGGAGACGGATATAAAAACCAGCCAAGTGCAAGTCGGCTCGCGCACCGATAGTTCCGTACAAGTTAGGCAAGTGTTAAAATCCAGTGTTAGCAGACCCCGGCCTCCTGAGCAAAGTGTGGGCAGTGTGAGATCATTTTATATTGGTTACTTAGACAGATTATTCCGTGCTGGTCTGGGATGGTAAAAGAACATCGAGGGAACGGGCGAAACTTATAGGAATCATGTTTTAGGCGATGAGGCTAGCAACCCATCACTATTTTGATTCCATTTTCCACATATACACCCTCAATCTTGCTAATTGTGGCCTGTAGGTACCTGTTATCCTAGACTCTGTCTACCCCGTAAGGGATAAAGACGTGATTTGTGTATGTATGTATGTACTAAACAGACATAAAATATACTGTATTTAGTATTTGCTGTTGCAGTGGCCACAGAATTACGCCATCTGTGAAAATTTCAACTGTTTCACTATCACGGTTCATAAGATACAGCCTGGTGACAGACAGATAGGCACATGGACAGTAGTCTAAGTAATAGGATCCCGTAGTTAGCCTTCGGTACGGAATTCTAACGACGGAGTTATGACACATGATGTTTGGCTGGAAGATACCGCTCCGAAGCGATAAGGCCGCCTATTGGTTACCTTGCTAGTCTGCTTTAAGTATGTGTTTATTTCCGTATTATTGATAATGTGGTGTTCAATAAAGAGTCATTGTATTCTTATTGTTTTATCACTACCTATATTATAAATGCGAATATAAGTTTGTTTGTTACGGTTTCACGCGAAAAATACTCAACCGATCATCATGAAATTTTGTACACATGTTTTTGGAGGTATTAGAAGTAACATGGCCTACTTATAATTAAAAAAATATAGGTATACATTTTTTATGTCGTCACTCTGACGTTATTTGCACGGACGAAGTCGCAGGCAAAAGCTAGTAATAAATAAATCACGTATTTATACCTTACAGGGTAGACAGACCCGTAATAAAACCTAAAGGCCACATTTAGTAACTGTATACCAAATTTCAACTAAAAATGTATGTATGCTTAATGTAACCGCGGCTAAGTTGTTGTGAACTAAGCTTAGTTATTATAGTTTTTAACTGTCCCACGGGAACTCTTTAATTTTCGGGATCAAAACAAAACAATACAATACGAACACGATACGATTCAAGTATTGAACCCATAAGAGTCAAATCCGAATGACTTTCGTATCTCAATTTGTTTCCTTAAAATCCATTCTTTTCTGCGATACCCCACCGACCTCAGCCTACCCCATTACGAAGTATCTCCATGAGGATATCAGCGGCTGATAAACGGCACACTTAAACGACAATTAACATGTTAATGGTTTAATTTAAGCGTTGCCAGATATGCGTTTAATTCAGATTACGGAGTCCGTTCGGTTGGCGGGCTTTTTCCTATCATTAGCAAAGTTTCGAAGTTAGCGAGTTCAATTTGCAAGCGCACTAAATTTAACGTGTCTCAAACATGGAGCCTAATTGTGCATACCTACGTGATATGCCATTAAGGTTTACATAATCCTTTAATTAATAGCAAATCAACACAAATAGACTACAAGCCCATGGACAAGAAAATGTGTGAAATGAACCAGCGTGAATGAAGCTTAGAAGGCTGTTACTGTATCATAAAATAACTCTGAGCGCTATACCGTCATTTCTAAGCGGTAATTAATTTATGACAGTAATGCGAGGATGATTTTCTTTGTACGGTACAGTTTGACAACAAATATAATGCGCATCGGCAGTATTCGTTTGCGCAGAGAACCGCAGACCAGTTTCCGATGGTAGCCGAACGTGTAAATAATCTATGGCGGCATTGGCGCACGGCCCGGCCGCCATGTTGGTACGAAATCGATCGACCAATAACAGCGCCAGAGTTTAGCGCGCGTAGAATTCTATTTTATCATTGGTGTATTGTAATTTCCCGCGCTACTAAAGTTGGTCTACTGCGCAGGTACATCGTGGAGCATTATTTTTGTTGTCAAACTGTATATGGTTATGTTTTTAATTGATTCTTAGGTTGTTAATTAGGTACATACTTGAAAATATCCGCACCTAATTATCTAGCACCTTATGTAAATAGTTTTTATAATAAATTATGTATAAATTAAATTTAATAATTCTCACAAAAATATTAATTTAAACGATAAAAGCACATGCATTGTAAAAAAAAAATAAGTTTATAAATTTTTAAATCTAGTACCATCTAGATAGAGACTTTATGTATTTAGGCAAATGATTGTAAATCTTTATACCGGTTACATAGGTGCTCTTTTGAAAGCTTTTTATTGACATGCAATGTATGTATGAATGAATGTAATTTGAATTTGAAGCAGATAATTATCTTCATCCGATCCGATTGAGTTGAAATTTTAGGTCTTCTTATGCCATAACTTAACGACCGGATAGCTTAGTGGTTAGTAACCCTGACTATGAAGCTAGAGGTCCCGGGTTCGAATCCCTGTAGGGGCAGACAGTTGTATGATGAATACGAATGTTTGTGCCCGAGTCATGGATGTTGTATGTACCTATTTATCTACATTATATAAGTATGTTTGTCCATTGCCTGGTACCCATAGCACAAGCTTTGCTTAGTTTGGGGCTGGGTCAATTGGTGTAATTTTTAGAGATGTCACGAATATTCGGCTACTATTCGGTATTCGGCCTATTCGGCCCATTTTTTGGTATTCGGTATTCGGCCGAATAATACGTACTATTCGGCCGAATACCGAATACCGAATTATGAAAAAAAGACACGTCATATTACTCAAGATTATATGTGTGCATTACCAAATTACAATACTTTAGTAAGTAAAATTGATCAGTGTTAAGTTGTGATGGATAAAAACAAGCTTTTTAGCATTTGTTGGTAGCAAACGATTATGCTTTTCGTCGCATACACGCTACTCCCAGGAGAAGAAAGATAAACTTTAGCAAATTTCGAGAGAATTGGGTATTGTTTTTCGTTTGCTGACCACCACTTGTAAGGATCAGCCTATAGACAAGCACGTATTTTGTGCCGAATATTCGGCCGCCGAATATTCGGCGCTTCGGCCGACAGCGTTGCCGAATATTCGGTATTCGGTATTCGGCCAAATCACTATTCGTGGCAACTCTAGTAATTTTTCCCAAGATATTTATTTATTTATTTTTATTTATTTTTTATTTTCCATAATGACCATAATATATCAATACAATCCAAATCTTCCATACTGGTCTTGGAGCAAAGAAAAAACATAGAATGTTCCAGTTGCTTCTCTTCCCGCGCAGATGTTAAAAGCCCATCGAGGAAATGGGCAATCTTAAGAGTCAGTATAGGCCATGCGGCTAGCAACCCATCACTATTTTGATTCCTCTTTTCACCTATACGCCCACAATTTTTTATAAACAGGTAATATAATTTATCTGTGAAATGGTGCATTTTGTGAAATATTTTTTGTGGGTATGATGATAAATACTAAAGGATTCATTGATAACCACTCAACCACGGGTGCTTAGTGGAATGAATGCAGTTCGGTTCCCCCCAAATCGACCGCATAAACCAATGGCAGAATTATACGAAGACCATTCTGTGCAGGCGCGGATTTGTTTACAAGTCTGACGGAAATATTGAATAGCATCACCATTTTAGCAAGCCAGTGCGACTTGTGGAACTAATGAAAAACCAACCATGTGTCAAGAATTTTTACTTCTTGATTTTTATGTTCACTTTTACGGTTTGACCGTTAAAAAATAAATTTCTAAACGACACTGAAACTTAGACACAGAAAAATCCAAAAACTAAAGCTATGGCCGGGAATCGAACCCGGATCCTCATCATTCCGTGATGCGTGCTATACCGCTACACCACTCATAGCAGGCTAAAATTCGGCTTACTCACCTGCCATGGCTGGTGTAGCGGTACTCGGAAAATTAGACACAAAAAATCCGAAAAGTAAAGCTACGGCCAGGAATCGAACCCAGATCCTCATCATTCCGTGATGCGTGCTATACCGCTACACCACCCATAGCATTAAGTAAGCCTTCGAATTTTTAGCCTTCTATGGGTGGTGCAGCGGTGTAGGATTATGTCAAACCTCTTGATACTAATGCCATCTAGGGATTTTGTCCGTAAGTAAACACTCATTGTTCGATACTTCAAGACGGCTGAAATCCTTAATACTTCCCTTATTTTTCCTGAGAACCTCACACGATCCGCTAAGCGTACGCTTTAATTAGCCGAGTCTATTATTCAAATAAAGGCCGTTGGCTGCAGGCGGCAAGCACCAAATGGACTGATTATTGCCTCTGCGCAAAAACGAGCCCCCGTGCTAGCTTTAGTGGTTACAAATTATACCTCATTGATACTCACTCAGCTTACATAATGACATGTAAGTAAGTAAATGCTTTGTTGTACAAATATAAAGAAGCAGAAACAAATCACAAAAAAGTAACTTAAATATATGCACAAAGGCGAACTGATCCCTATAAGGGATCTCTACCAGTTAACCTTTGAGTAAATGAGAGGAGCATTAAGCGAGAGACCGCCAAAGAGCGAGTTTAAAATATCCATATAGTGAAAGCCACAATAGAGCGTACATCTCAAAATACAACAAACATTTCATAAATAAACTACAAAACATGTCTTATACGCCAGTATACTTCGAAAGGGTACGTATTAAAATACATAAAGTTTAAAATGTATAACGGGTTAAAATACGTGGTTCAAAATATATAATGCGACTTTCTCAGAAAATAGCAAATTAACAGAATCGTTATGAAATAAATTTACATAACCTAAACCAATCTATATATTATGTAACGCTATCAAAAAAGTTTATCTAGCTAACAGTTACTCAGAAAATACCATTATATAATTTTGAACCATTATGAATTTTAATCCATTATACACATTACACATTTTACACACACACATTTTTTTTTTTTTTTTTTTACATTATTACATTTTAAATTTTATATATTCTGATCCGCACCCAGTTCGAAGGTTTGATACATTAATCACGTCTTTATCCCTCACGGGTTAGACAGCCTAAACTAACAAGACCTAAAGGCCGTAAGGAATAGTCGTAATAAATATGTATGGATAGTTGGTTATTTCATAATTATTTAATGTAAATAATATAACTTTACTAGCTGTTGCCCGCGACTCCGTCTGCGATGGATTCGCTCTTTGCTATAAACCTCACGGAGCCAGAGACCTTTAGGCTTATTATCTAACTCGCTCGCAATCGCCATCGTGTTCATTTTGACAGTTCACGTATGCGCTGACAATTGGCATCGGAATCAGCTAGCTGTCACATTCATACAAGAACTGTCAAAATGAACACGATGACTATTGGGAGCGAGTTAGACAATAAGTATACTTTCCAACGAATGCAAAACCGTGGAAATCGGTTCGTGCGTTCTGGAGTTATAGCGTCAGGAAGGAAAACCCGACTTATTTTTATATAGTAGATTACAACATTCAATTTAATAAAATTATCCCTCCACGCATTAATCCAGTTATGTTATCATACGTAAATAAAAAATAATTCAGTTTTTTTGCAAAAAAAAATTCCATGTCATTTTGGAAAAGAGCTGATATAGGTACTTATAACCCGACCGATTTTTACCGAACATAGCTAAGAAGCCGCAAGGAAACTGGCTTTCGAATGAAAAAAACCGCATCGAAATCGGTTCATCCGTTTAAACGCTACGCAACAGACAGATATACACACAGACATCGACGTCAAACTTATAACACCCTATTTTCGCGTCGGAGGTTAAAAATTAAAATTAAGAACCAAATAACAATAAAGAACATTAAATCTAGAAAAGTTGATTTATCGTAAATTAATTAAAAAAATCAACCTATTTCATTTACTTTTACGATTTTACCAGTTAGAAATTAAATTTCTAAAAGTCGCTGAAAATTAGAACATAGCTACAGCTATGTAATTGTGTCGTACAGACACGTCATACAAACAGATGACGCTTGGCGACAAAAATCGCATAGTAACAAGGTCGCGTGACGGATAGTAACAGATAGAAAAATTCGAAGGCTTACCCACCTGCTATGGCTGGTGTAGCAGTACAGCACGCGTCACGGAATGGCGGATTTTTCTACGTGTTCTAATTTTCGGGTCGTTCAGAAATGTAATTGTAATGCTTGATGGGATGCCTAATTAGTATTCTAATAGTAGTTCTTCCATGCTGGTCTGGGAGCAAAGAAAAAACATAGAATGTACCAGTTGCTTCTCTACCCGCGCAGATGGTAAAAGCCCTCGAGGGAGTGGGCGATTATAATAGGAATCATGTTATAGGCGATGACGCTAGCAACCCATCACTATTTTGATTCCATTTTCCACCTATACGCCCAGAATCTTGCTAAATGTGGCCTGTAGTTACCTGTTACCTGCTCTGTCTACCCCGTAAGGGATGAAGACGTGATTTGTGTGTGTGTGTGTGTATAAAATTTAAACCATAAAGCAGCACCAACAGCCAACTAGTTTACCGACGTAGCTTCTCTTCCTCGAGAACTTGAATTACCGCAAACAAGTAAATTTATTCATACTGAACACAATTAAATCTTTCCGCGTAATATCAGCCAAAAGCGTACGCTTCAAACGTACGAGTAAATTACCTAACACAATTAGCAAACTGGAAGATAGTTCAAACCATTAAGGGGGCGCCGAGGTGATTATGAAATAGCGTTGGTTTGATTCCATGCTGTGTCGTTATTACAGTTTGACAACAAAAATAATGCTCCACGATGTACCTGCGCAGTATACCAATTTTAGTAGCGCGGGAAACTCTGGCGCTGTTATTGGTCGATCGATTTCGTACCAACAATGACAAAATCGTGTAAGCGGGACAGAGCTAAGAATGCAAAGCAAGCAATACTCTGCCAGTTGCGCTTGCAAATAAAGTTCAATATAGATTATTTACACGTTCGGCTACCATCGGAAACTGGTTTGCGCTTCTCTGCGCAAACGAATACTGCCAATGCGCATTATATTTGTTGTCAAACTGTACTGAAGATTTATTTATACAATCAATACGTAAGGTATTTAAGGATTCCGTCTATGAAGGTCCGGCCACACCAGTGCGTAAAAGCCGTCGACGGTGCGTTTACGCAACAAAATGTATGAAGAAACGGTGAGAGAACGTAACGCATGCGACATGTCACTGCGTATACGCAGCAGTGTGGTCGCTCCTTATACGCTTTAGAAACACGATTATTTGTAGTTTCCTCGATAGTTTTTTTTAAAGTTACCTCTATGTTCTTCCTTGCTGGTCTAGGAGCAAAGAAAAACATAGAATTTACCAGTTTCTTCTCTTCCCGCGCAGATGGTAAAAGCCCATCGAGGGAATGGGCAAAAATCATAGGGATCTTGTTATAGGCGATGCGGCTAGCAACCTATCACTATTTTGATTCCTTATTCCACCTTTACGCCCACAATCTTGCTAAACGTGGCCTGTAGGTTTTGCCACCTTAGGCTCTGTCTACCCCATAAGAGATAAATACCTGATATATGTATGTATGTACCTCTAAAAAACAAAATAATGTCTTAGTAAGTCGTAAATATTGCACGGAAAGTCATCAGTCTTTTAATAATAACACAACGAAATGTTGTTTATACGTCTTACATTTTGAAAATCTGTATTGTTTTAATTAATACGAAGAAGTTACCTAAATTCGCGCGCGCTCCGCCCTCTAACCAGAGCCGCCACGCGTCGCTCTTTGGTTCTGCTCCTGCCGTCGGACAATGAGCTTATAGACTACAAGCCCATGGAAAAAAACATGTGAAATGAACCAGCGTGAATGAAGCTTAGAAGGCTGTTACTATATCATAAAATAACTCTGAGCTATGCCGTCATTTCTGAGCGGTACATTTACGGAATTTCTCAGGTACAAGTGAGGAATTACGACTAATTATTAATTTACAGCGTTTTTATAGCTTATAGGATGATTAAAAATAAATGTCGAAAAAATAGTGCCGCTTTAAAGTGGTGGTGCCAGAAGTTAGTGCAATTTTTTTTTTTCAATGTATGAGAAAGAATCTGTACCGCTCAGAAATGACGGCATAGCGCTCAGAGTTATTTTATGATATAGTAACAGCCTTCTAAGCTTCATTCACGCTGGTTCATTTCACATGTTTTTTTTCCATAGGCATGTAGTCTATTAGTGGCTAGAGTTTACGATTGATTTCAATACTTAGCAAATAATTTTCACAGGCACATAAATGGAGCGCATAACCAAAAACTCGGCGCCCCCTTAACATGACAGAGTTTCTCACAATTTCTTCAAACTTGCCACGGAGGTTATGGTAATGGTCTGATAATTTTCATAAATAAGACCAAGTTTCAACGAAATTATTCAAATGTAAGCTTTGAGCAGTTTGGCGCAGACGAGTTTTGACCCAAGCTCCTTTTATGAGAATACAATTGCATGTGGTAGGTGATTGCACTATTGCGGGTAGAACCTTCTAGAAGTGACAGAGCCTAAGACCAGGGACAAGACAGGGGATACAGTTTGACAACAAAAATAATGCTCCACGATGCACCTGCGCAGTAGACCAATTTTAGTAGCGCGGGAAATTACGATGCACCATTGATAAAATAGAATTCTACGCGCGCTAAACTCTGGCGCTGTTATTGGTCGATCGATTTCGTATCAACATGGCGGCCGGGCCGTGCGCCAATGCCGCCATCTTGTTCATTTACACGTTCGGCTACCATCGGAAACTGGTCTGCGCTTCTCTGCGCAAACGAATACTGCCGATGCGCATTATATTTGTTGTCAAACTGTACCTTATACCCGGTTAGGTACTTCCTCCTAATATGAGCTCCATATATATGGCCGTCCGTCAAGGATCTTTATCGCCTTTGATTAGGTAGGTACGTAAAAAATATCGATCATCTGAAATTCCCGAGCACGTCAGACTAATTCCTTTTCTATTTTCTATGCGAGCTCATCTATTTTATAGAACAATATAGTGGGCGAAAATCTTAGGAATCATGTTATAGGCGATGCGGCTAGCGACCCATCACTATTTTGACTCCCCTTTTCTATACACTGCAATTATGCTAGGCGTGGCCTTAGAGGTCTTGTATCCTAAAGTTCTGTCTACCCCTTGAGGGATAAATAGGTGATTTGCGTATGTAAAATAAACGTAGGTACGGGTAACCCAAACACAGACAAAGTAGGTATAATTATTACGTTAATCTCAGTGACACAACATCCAAATTGCACTCTCGACGGACCCTCTAAAACCCTCAAAAACCACGTCGGCACTTAATTTTTAAAAACGACACTCGCTTACAAATAATTCGCGTTTTTCGCAGCTAAAAGCACTTTTGCCCCGTCGAGCTCTAAAATGTTCTGCTACATGCAATCTTGTACGAACAACAGGCCACCTGCAATACCTAGTGAAAAAACAAACGAGAAGCTACAATCAGCAAAAAAGAAAAAAAGTAGATGCTCGGTTGTTTTTTATTAACGTTTTGATAATAGCCAGTACACGTCACTGTACGCTGTAGCCAGTACATGTTTCTTTATCGGCTGAACTAGGAAAGTACGAATGCACACAAATATATCTAATGGCCTTATACTCGGAAAATCTAACTTTGTTACATGCCGTTCCGCTTACACTAAGTAGTCATTAAAATCAGAGTGAGAGGGACACAAGAACTTCGAATTTCAAATATCGGAGTAGCCCCTCTGCACTGCAGACCTCATAAGTCGGATTTTGGTTTTCGAAATGGCTGGAATATGTTCTCTCCCCACATCCAAAAGAAAGATTTTTTTACTAAATCTAAACATAAGATAAAAATACTACATTAAAAGACTTTGTGAGAGCAATTTCGCGAACAATTTCTGTAAAGATGTTGTGGATAATTTCTTTGTCTAAAGTTTGTATCGGGTGAAAATGACGTGCAATCTACAAAGTGTTTGCCGAGTCCGAACAGTCTGCATTTGAGATTTTGCAAAATGTTTAAATTTTGTTGAATTTCGTAGCTGGGGTTTGGATGACAACGTTGATTTTGTTTGGAGGTTTTATTTAAAGTATTGCACAAAATAAAAAAAAATCAAGGCATATCCAGTCATAATTTCATTTTTTTATATACGACAAGGTAGACAAATAAGTAATATCCAATATCTTATTACGCAAAAATATACAAGGGTGGTCGAAACGACTAGTCTGACCACGCATTCGAGGAGACACGTCCAACAGGCGTTGAAGCTGAAGTGTTAAGCCACATCGCTAACACCACAATCGCTAAACACGCGAGTCATCCAATAGTGTCCGACTGTAGAAGCGCCACTTGATTACCTCGGTTATAATAATTCTCAACAAAATGAACAAACGTTGGCGCGATTTAATTCGACGCCAGCGCCATCTCTGGGCGCGCCGCGTGCTTAATGTGCAACAATCGCTCTTCGAACTGGTTGCGGTGTTTTTATTTGGGATAGGTCGTATTTTAAGTTAGGTTAGGCATCTGAATAAATGTGTCAAAATTCGTGCATGTAATGTAGTTTAAAGGAGCGAGCACACCGCTGCGTATACGCAGTGACGAGTCGCATGTGTCACGTTCTCTCACCGTTTCTTCACCTTGTACCTTGAACTTGGTTGACACGCTGCCGCGCGTCTAGATTATGCTGAATAAGTTTTTCATCATCATCATCAATATCATATCAGCCATAGGACGTTCACTGTTGGACATAGGCCTCCCCCATAGACCACTGTAGAATAGAGTATGTTTTTGGAAAAAATAAATGAATGAATGAATAGTCTTGTGGCATCATAGCTGCATAGGTATACCTCTGACGGTAAAGCGCCCTAATTTGGGCCATACAAAATAGACATACCGGTGAATCGTGGAAAAGGTTCCTTGGAAAACGTATACGTATTTACAAGGAAGTTTATTATTCTTTAAAAGGGGACGAAATACAATTTTCTTATTGAAATCATGAACAACCGAAACTCTATTAAAGTACCAAAAGAGGGAAATAACTAATGGAACTGCGTAAGGGACGAGGCATGGTAGGCTTATCTTTAGGTATTACGATCACACCGTTATGTAACAAAATGTATACATTAATATTAATATTAATGAAAAAACGTAGAATAGAAAAACGGTAATATTACATTCAACATAAAACTACCGTGAGACTCACTCATAATTACACATAAACGGATAACTCACGTATAAAAAGTCGAGTGATGCTCGACATGTTTGACATGGTTGAAAGTTTTTCATTCCACGGAAAGTACGTGAAGCCATTGAAATAAGTCGGTATCCCAATTTCAACCGGGATAGCGGATGGTCGGTGCCCCCGAGTTGGAAAACTGTTCTAAATATTGACCAAACGGTGAGTGTGAGCGAACCTTTACGGAGTGACGTGATCAGTGTTGTGTGCTGCCCTACATTTGACAGTAATAAAAATGACGATGAAAACGAGGGTAGTTGTGCGCCGCTGTCAGTTGCGTCGAGCAGCCGCGCGTACAGAGCGCTGGCGCGCAGTGTTCGTTTCGCTGCCGCCGGGGCGAGCGCTCCAGGAAGAAGGACTACGAAAGAGTCCGAAACATGTCGAGCATAACTCGACTTAAAATACGTGAGTTATCCGTTTATGTGTTATTACGGTAATATTAATGAAAAAACATAGAATTTGCCAGCTCAATCATGGTCTAGGTCAATCATGATCGGAATCACTGTCGTGGTGGAAGACAGTCTGAATTAACGGAATGCTATTCTAGGAGCAAAGGAAAAACATAGAATGAACCAGTTGCTTCTCTTCCTCATCGCGCGATAGGAACCTATACGAGGGAATGGGTGAACATCTAAGGAATCACGCTGTAAGAGTTGCGGCTTGCACACACTATTTTTGATTCAATTTTCCACCTATACGCCCAAACCATGCTAAACGTGGCTTTTAAGTCTTGTTACCGGGTACGTATTAAAATACATAAAGTTTTAAATGCATAATGAGTTAAAATACATAATGGTTCAAAATATATAATGCGATTTTCTCAGGAAATGACATAATTAATAGGATTGTTATAAAATAAACCTAACCTAACCTAAACCAGTCTATAGCTTACACTATCAAATAACTTCATCTAGCTAATAGTTTTACAGAAAATACCATTATATATTATGTATTTTAACCCATTATACATTTTAAACTTTATATATATTCTGATCCGCACCCCTTGTTACCTTAGGCTCTGCCGACTCCGTAAGGGATAAAGACTGTACTGTGTCATGGTAGCTTATGCAGATCAAATGAACAACAAAGCAATTTAGTCGGTACTTTTTTCTGAGTAACATAGTGTTATGTTAATAGGATAAATATGAGAAATTATGGTCGACAACGCCTTACATAAGTAAATTCATTATTTTAATTGCTCTTTAATGGATTGCACGTCTAGCTTGATGAGTATGCACCACATCTATCTATATATGTGCTGCATATATCTCACTTCAACGTACAACCGTATTTCTCAGGTTGGTAGACATGGTTGAAACCAGAGGTTCGTGAATTCAAACCCAGGCACCTCTGAGTTTCTCGGAATTTATGTGCGAAAGGACATTGGAAATTCACCATGAGCTTATCGGTGAAAGAAAACATGACCTACACACACCTGCAAAACGTCTTAAAAGCTGTATCTTGAAATTGTTGGCGCTCCAAGCTGGTCTAAGGGTACCTAAACAAAAACATAGAATGTACCAGTACATTCTCTTCCCGCGCCGGTAAAAGCCCATCGAGAAAATGGACTACAATTTTAGGAATTATGTCATAGGCGATGCGGCTAGCTATCCATAACTACTTTAATTCCCCATTCCACCTATACGCCCACAATCGTGCTAAACATTATTTTACATTTTTTTTTAATTCTAAGCTTGAATAATGGTTTAGTGTTCGGATCGGTGTGATGAACAGTCCGCATTCCGCAGCGAAACTCGTCCAAGTGAACTCGGAAACTCGTGAAAACGGTCGAAACTTGTAAAAACTTGTAAGTAGTGTTAGCGAGTTAAATAGAAGGCCGCGATCACGCACAGCTTAGCTCAGAGCGGTTGGTCCGCTACTCGAATTGCGGTACAGGGGGGCAATTCCGATTAAGTTTAGGTTCGCTCACTGTCAGATCCATACTAAAAATCACAGTTAAAATCTGAACTGAGTCGGAATTTAATCGCATTAACACGTCGTGATAAAGCCCATGTACGTTACTAAAACGTCTCCAAAGTCAAAACGTCAATGATTGTGGGCGTATATATAATTAAAGTGCAATTATTTTAGTACTAAAGAGGACATCACTATTTACTATCTTACATTGTATCCGGCGTAACAAATGACTAGAAACAATTTTAATTCTAACCTACTGTTAAAATACTCCATGCCAATTGAAGTCAACTGATAAACAGCAGGAATAAGGAGAACAGATGGTCGATGACCGAAAGGTTCTCGAGTGGAGACCGCGGGTCAGCAAGCGCAGCGTAGGAAGTCCACCAACGAGGACGGATGACCTGGTTAAAGTCGCGGGTTCACGGTGGATGGTGGGCTCTTCCAACCGAGGCAGCTGGAGGCCTATGGGGGAGGTCTATGTCCAACAGTGGACGTCCTATAACTGATACGATGATGATGATGATAGGCAAAGGGTTGCGTTTCTATTGTCTATTTGTTTCCGCCACCTACTTAAACTGTCTTCGACTTATTTCTTTCTTTTATTGGCTGTCCGGCCGAGATCGCTATTAAGCGATAAGACCGCCTAGTGTCTACCTTGTTCTTTAATTCTGCTCTATTTTTGGATTTGATGAAACCAAGCAGCAGTGCTTGTGCTGCTGTGTGCTCGGACAGTAAGATAGCCGGTAAATTACAGACACATTAGAAATTCTTAGCCCTCTAGCAACGCACATCCTTTCTTGCGTATGTCCATGGGTAGTGGTGCTCATATTACAGGTAAAAACATTTACTACAAGTGACATATCTGTGTTGACTTTAAGCTTTGGCATTCGTACGAAAGAAATTCTTGAGAAGTCCACCTTCTGAAAACACTAATTCTGTCCACTGAATAGTTGCTTTGACGCGCTCGCTGGGATTCCGATGTTTATCTCGTTTGGGGTCGCTTTATATACCAAACTTAATAGTTTTATGGTAAATAAGACCCTTTTCTCATTTCTGTCTCGAATGAGTCAAATTATATAAGGTCACTGTGGGGAAGACCGGCATACTTTTTTTTTAATTCGGAGTGATCTAACTGCGATAATTATTTAGGTACGTTACCGCTTGTAATTGCATACGATGAAGAATTTCATAAATAATAGTTTTGAGCTATAGTGACAGATCATTTTAAGCACAAATGAAGCAAAAACAAAAGTATTTTTAAAATAAGACGAGTAGACGGACTTCCCGTGTAGTATAAAGTAAGTCCGTCTAATAATGATATCAGCTTATATGTTCGTATTTGAATCCTTAAAAAAAGAAACAAGAAAATAGTGATGGGTTGCCGGATCGCCTATAGCATGATTCCCACGATTTTCGCCCATTCCCTCGATGGGCTCTTAGCATCTGCGTGAGAAGAGAAGCAACCGATACATTTTATGTTTTTTCTTTGCTCCCAGACCAGCATGGAATTTTTACAAGCATGACATTTAATGCCAATCAACCCATTTCTTATTTTTTTTTATTCGACGACTTCCATGCTGGTCTGGGAGCAAAGAAAAAACATATAATGTACCAGTTGCTTCTCTTCTAGCGCAGATGGTAAAAGCCTATCGAGGGATTGGGCGAAAATCTTAGGGATCATATAGGCGATGTGGCTAGCAACCCGTCACTGTTTCGATTCCCCCTTCCATCCATACGCCCACGATCATGCTAAACGTGGTCTTTAGGTCTTGTTATCTTAGGCTCTGTCTACCCCGTAAGGGATAAAGACGTGATTTGTGTTGTATGTCATCATCATCATCATCATCAGCCTATGTTAGTCCACTGCTGGACATAGGCCTCCCCTAATGAGCGCCATAGCGCCCTGTCTTTAGCTTGACGCATCCAGCATCTGCCTGCAGTCTTTCGCAGATCGTCATCCCACCTGGCCGGAGGGCGTCCTACACTACGTTTGCCAAGTCGCGGTCTCCACTCAAGAACACGTTTACCCCAGCGGTTGTCGGTTCTTCGCGAGATATGGCCGGCCCACTGCCACTTCAGCTTGCTAATTCTTTGAGCTATGTCGGTAACTCGTGTCGGTAACGGTAACGGTGTTGTATGTGTGTATGTTTAATTCGATAACAGCTTGCCATCGCACGAAATATTAGGCACCCCCTAAACCCTCGCACCGTTTATAAAAAAACAAACAAATACGCATTTGAAATCACAAAAACGTATTATCCCGACTGGAAGCGGAGTAAAAACAAATAATAAAAAGTAAAGAGCAGATAAGGGAAGAAAACGGTCCATTTGATAAGTACAAGTGTCGCGACAATGACACGGCCTTGTTTACGGGGCAGATAAGTTTTGGGACACGCGGAGAAAAAGGTTTTTCTACACTGTTTCAGAATTTGACAGAGTTTCTCATCTATGGCCATATTCTGTCAATAATGACAGTTGGCCGGCTTTAAAATATACATAACTAGCTTCTGCCCGCGACTTCGTCTGCGTAGAATTATACATAAAAACCTTCCTCTTGAATCACTCTCTTTATTAAAAAAACCGCATCAAAATCCGTTGTGTAGTTTTGAAGATATAAGCATACATAGGGACATAGGGACTTAGGGACATAGGGACATAGGGACAGAGAAAGCGACTTTATTTTATACTATGCTGTGATAGTGATACATACATAAAACGCGTCTTTATCACAGGGTAGACAGTCTAAAGAGGTGCGAGTCGGGTTACCTCCACGTGTGGTCAAGAGCTGCGGTTCGTTTTTGGATCCGTCCGAGGGGAAGAGCAGTGCTTGGTCCGGTGCACCGTGAGCAATGGCTAATGATTTCCTGGCAGTTTCTGAGGGGCATCATTGACCGTTGGCTAAGAGCCCGACGGTCTTTGACCATTACCGTACAACGTTGCTGACATTTTGTCACAAGTTTTTTTTACTTATATTTTTGTTACATTGACATTGGCGAAGTTGTCGTCGCTATAACGACTTGATACGCCACAAATAAGAAGAAGAAGAAGATAGTTTAAAGGCCACGTTTAGCATGATTGTGGGCAAGGTGGAAAGGGGAATCAAAATAGTGATGGGTTGCAAGCCGCATCGCTTATATGAATCCTACGATTTTCATCCATTCGCACGATGGGTTTTACCATTTGCGCGGGAAGAGAAGCAACTGGTAGATTCTGTTTGTTTTTTGCACCCAGATCAGCATGGAAGAAATTATTAAGTACTTAAATAAGTAAATGCTCAATACCTAGAATTTTTCTTAACATATTGAGTTAGGATGTCTATCCTTTCAAACCGGGTAGTTTGTCCACGTTTAATCAGACTTAAGAACTGATGTTGATGGTGTATTCTGCAATATTTTTTACATTAAGACACTAGGCAGCTACGACCTTTGAGACGTTTATCGCTATCCCGCGGGAACCATGCAACTTTGAAGGAAAATGCGATGCGGCTAGCAACCCATCACTATTTTAATTCCATTTTCCATCTATACGCTCATAATCTTGCTGAGCGTGGCCTGTCACCTTGGGTTCTACCCGGTAAGGGATAAAGACGTGATTTCTGTATGTAGGTATTATTAATTATCTATAGAAAAATCTTAGGTACTTACCTTAGCTATGATACGGTAAATTATCTGCTTTTTTCGTCAATGGTTCGGGTTCTGTTGTCATTTAACTACGGTACCCTTTAAAGAGGGCAGCAGTGTACGCCACCCTAACAATATTCAGCTTGTCTTCAGGGAAATTATCGAACTGGCTTCCGGCACTTTAATTACGCTTTGAAACTTACCCTTATTCGGTTTCCACTTGCCAAACACAGATTTAAGAAATTTTAAACGAAAAAAAACAACAAAATAAAAATCCTCCGCCAAAGCCGCAAATCGTTTAAGGAAACAGGTAACCCTGTTTATTGTTTACCTGAAGTCAATATTGGGGGGCTATCTGAAAATTCGAAATTTTTTAACGCGTGTCATACCATTCCGCTCACGCTCCTATTAATGGCTATTAGTGTGAGGGAAACGGCACGAAACGAACTTCGAATTTTTAACGTTGAATCATGGGGCTTCATGAGCTTTCCAGCGAAAGAAAACAATCAAGTGAAGTGAAGTTCCGAATTTGTACTTGGGTCTTAATGCGATTAAATTTCGACTCAGTTCAGGGTTTAGCTGACATTTTTAGTATGGATCTGACAGCGAGCGAACCTAAACTGAATCGGAATGGATTTTGTTGTGTTACGTGTTGATTTAGAACAAGAAACCATTAGCGGAAGCGGAAGAGAGGAATCAAGAAGAGCATGCATGGTCTAGGTCAGGGATGGCGAACCACTGTTGGCACGCTTCAAAATAATTTTGGCACGCCAATAATAAAAAAGGTTTATTTTTGTCCATTAAATCACCAACTTAAGATTCTTTTATTATGAAACTAGCGACCCGCCCCGGCTTCGCACGGTATATTATGCATGTATTATACATATAAACCTTCCTCTTGAATCACTCTATCTATTAAAAAAATCCGCATCAAAATCCATTGTGTAGTTTTGAAGATATAAGCATACAAACGGACTTGGAGACAGAAAAAGCGACTTTGTTTTATACTATGTACCTAGTGATGATAGGGCGGAAAACGGGCAATGTGGTCATATGATGGTAAAATAACAACACACTCTTAAGACAACAGGGTCTTTGATCAGAGCCAAAATATTACTTTATTTGTGAAAAAATGGCACGTCCACCAAAAAAGGTTCGCCACCCCTGGTCTAGGTGACAGAGAAAGCAGAAGTCGTGTAGTATCAGAATGTCAAAGAAATGACCATGGTTAGGACCGCATGGAAACAGCTACACCGACAAGAGTCTACTCTAGTAGTCTAGACTCTTAAGATGTCGAAGATTAAGAATCGGATGAGTAATACGAGTAATTTTTTATATAGGTAGGTACTTAAGTAATTACTTTCATTTTTATGCCGAAACGTCGGTATGTACACCATTACCCCTTTGTCCGTTTTGGTCTACCATTCAGAGCTTCAAATAGTACTAAACTCACGAAATAATCTATTTAGTCCTACTGCTTACAAATAACAAAACAATATTCCGGGAATTTTAAACTTTGACTGGCTGGTTACTTATTTTTTAAACGGTTTTTCAATTGTCAAGATTGTTTACCTTTTTTCCTCGTGCTAAAAAAACGGAGTATATCCGAAGCATCCTATCTTAATAAAGAATTGTTGTATTAAGTAGTGCTATTGCAGCAGCTTGCGTAATAGCAAATGGCGGCGTCAGAATTGAAATTCCAAGAATTTCCAGAGGTACCCGAATTGAATTTGAAATAGCAAAGAAAGTTATTTCAAGTTTAAGTTTACAGTTTACTCGGGAGAGCTCGCGAGATTTATTCGGTAAACTCGAGTTGGGTTCACTTTCTTTGTGTCACACTGTACCTACTTGCAGGCTTTTGCCGCGGTCGAAGTCTAGAGCGGTTACGTTGTAAGGTGTTAAGGCACGTTTATATGGGTGCGACGTTGGAAACCTCTAGAGCTCTAGCGTTACAGTTAGTTCCCTTCTATCAGAGGCTCTTGGCCTCACGGGGAGAAGGGCAACGCTTAGTCCGGTACACCCTGGGCAACAACGGTTAATTACTTAATTTTGTAAGTTAGTTAACCGTTGGCTAATATCCGACTAGGGGGAGGGGCAGGCGGACGTTCCGTGACCAAATTGGCGGCGTTTTGACAAAAGGTCAGGTCAAGAGTACTCTAAACCTGATCTGAGTCGGAATTGAATCCCATTAAGACGTCATGGTAAGGGCCCCTGTAATCCTGTCCAAAAGTGGTGGTCAATTACTATTAGATAGCCGACTTAGTGATCCTAAAAGAGTCCCGATTTGTACTTTTAGGTTAGGAACTCTAAAAACTATGAAAAGTTTAAACAAGAAACGTTCAACGGCAGAAACAATAGGGAGACATCTTAGCAACGTTAAAAACTCAACACTTGAGCCAATGCAGAAACGGGGAACAGTTTAAATTGCTTTTTCAGACACTGCGTCTATTCCTTGCCGGGAACAACTAACAAGAGTTTCTACGAGGTAATAGTAGGAGATCAGACTTTGTATTATGTATGGAAACTGCGTTAATAACAAGAATAGGTTTGCACTAGGAAAATAAAGTTGTTATGCGCTAGCTAAATATGCGGAGGATCAAAAGGAGAATGGTAACGCATGAGGAAATATTATTCTTTCCTTTAGCCTTACAAAATATGAAAGGCAGTGTCTTGTTTTGTTATGAGTTGTACTCAAGGTTTGAAAAGTAACGATGGAGCAGAACGATAGCAAAAAGGATAGATATAATTTTAAATACCGGAAACATCATGCTGGCCTCAAAAGCAGGCATAACCGGCGTTGGGGAAAGCGCTGCTAAGCTAAAACGGGTCTTAGCTGCATATGTCAGTCACATGACTGACTTAGTCCCAGACCAGCATGGAAGAAGCTGTAGATACACATGTATCTACAGCTTCTTCCATGCTGGTCTGGGACTAAAGAAAAAACATAGAATTTACCAGTTGCTTCTCTTCCCTCGCACATGGTAAAAGCCCATCGAGGGCAGGGGGTCTTAGTAATCATGTTATAGGAGATGCGGCTAGCAATAGCTATTTTGATTTCCCTTTCCACCTTATACGCCCTTAATCATGCCAAACGTGGCCTTAAGGTTTGGTTACCTTAGGCTCTGTCTATTCCGTAAGAGATAAAGACGTGATATATGTATGTATGGGTATCTACAGAGGTGGGCTCACTCATTTGATGGGTACCGGAGAATGTTCAGTGAAAATGAGGCCAACCATGAAGGACACGGTAGGACAATTCGGACCAATAGCTATATGGAAGACTGGCCGACATTGCAATCAGAATCCCAATCAGAATTGGGAATTATGGAGGTCGACAGGAGAGATACTTTTGTCCAGCGGTGGGACGCCACAATAGGCTAAAAAAAGACCTTCTAAATGTATTCGACATTTGAAGATGTAGTTTTTTTAAAGGAAGATAACAATATGAATGCTTTAAGTTCAAACAAAATTTTGCTGGCCTTGTTACCAATGATTGCATCAGGGCGCATTTATATCCGTTCTTTATCCCAAGAGGATATAAAATGCAGCCAAGTTCGGGGGAAGGGGCGTCGTTTGAGGCAAGGTAAAAAGAGGCAGGTGCGCGACGCGATTCACGGCACAAATTTCTTCCGGGAACGACATAGACAGAAACTCGACCACTACTACTAGCTCTGACTTTTGTCGTTTTCAGTACGACGATAACGAATAGTTATTGAAGCAACATTCGTTCAACTCCAGCCTGTATGTCTCACTGCTGCTCAGTGAGGATTGGGAACTTCACACACACCTCTGCTGGTTTCCTTCACCGAAAAGGTTACGGTAAATTTCAAAATGTAATTTCGCTCATAAATTCCGAAAAACTTAGAGACAGAGCCCGGATTCGAAACCACGACTTTGTTTGGCGGTAAGACATAAAAAATGGTCAAATAAAGTAGTCTCCCACTTTTCATCCAACGTCCTATGACCACATAGCTACCGATTATTCGCTATTCGGTGCACATGTCCTTAGTAGTGGTCTCCGCGCGCACTTGAAACTTAATGTTTGTAAGCATCGTGGCTGTTTATTTTCTTCCTTCGCTGAAAGAACTCGGATATGCGGTAGACGGTAGACGGTGCGACGTAATAGTTTCAATTTGTTTCTGTTAGTTATTTGTTAAGACGTCTTTTGGAGTTGGTAAATAAAGAGGATAGCGCACATGATTATAGGTTTAATTCAATGTCAATAGAAGACACTAACGTTAAGTTTGTTTACAGTAGTAATCAAATTTCTAAACGACACTGTACATTGTAATTGTACAGTAGTAATGTGGTACACACACACACACATGTCTTTATCCCTTGCAGGGTAGAGAGAGCCTAAGGTAACAAGACCCACATGCCACGCTTAGCATGAATGTGGGCGTATAGGTGGAAAGGGGAATCAAAATAGTGATGGATTGCTAGCCGCATCGCCATAACATGATTCCTATGATTCTCGCCCATTCCTTCGATGGGCTTTTACCATCTGCGCGGGAAGAGAAGCAACTGGTATGCTCTAAGTTTTTCTTTGCTCCCAGACCAGCGGAAGTGTTAAGTTGGTAATTTATTAAATTTGTATTTGGTCTTGTAATTGGAAATATGAAGTTAACTTATTGTGGTGTCGTCGCAATGTGATAAAATAATAAAATAGTTAACTGTCATTTGGAAATTTGCAATAATCCTTTCTTAGTGCACCTTTTTCATCTTCAAAGAACATATCCCTCATATATAAGGTCTCTAACGCCAGTTATTTAGACTTGTTTTTCAGGCAATCATGCTTCATGCTACACAAAAAATTATTATAAAGTTTAACTGTTCTAAGCATTATAACATGAAATAGGCTGATTATTTTGGTATTCTTTATAATTATCAAAGCAAGCCACAGGGTTGAAGTAGTAGGTGAAAACTAGTGAGCAAAAACTATATTTTAACCGAAAAGGATTAGTTGGAACGTAAACAATCCATCTCGGGTCCACAGAACTTACCTAATTCCTATAATTTGGCAACTTGTGCCAGTCACCCCGATTCGCGAAATGTCAAGAAGATTGATGCTCTCAGTCTAATTAGAAAAGTTTCCTCGGTGATATTTTAATGGTCGTTACTCTTAAACCTGAGAAAGAAACTAAAGATTTAAGTAAAGATTAAAGGGCCATTTTTAAACGCCGCCGTGATTCAGCGTTTGTTTTAAGTATACTTACCTACTTCTACAACGATTTTGAGGTGAAATTGAATCACTACATAGTATAAAACAAAGTCGCTTTCCGCTGTCTGCCATTGACTTGGCTGTGTGACATTGTTGTTCATTATTCCATAGTCTCTTTGATTTTTAAAAAGTTAAAAACAAATGAGAAACAGTCCAGCAATCCGATTCATGGTCAGAAAATCGCGCCTGCATTTACAACAATGCTTGAGAAAAATAAGATACGAGGCTAATAACGATTAATGTTATGTCATTATCACTACTAGCTTGAAATTACACAGCGCAATGTGTGTATTTTGCCTTTTCAACTGATGACAAAGCAAATGCGTATCAATTATTGTAAATGTAACTAAATAAACTGAGTTAATAACAGTAGTGACGCAGCGGTTTGCGAGTTAAACAAATTTTGAAATAGTTCGCGTTTCTGTTCGTATTTTCATACAATAAATCTTGTTTACACGAATGTGCAACAGTTTTTAATTAAAATAACTCTTAATTGACCATATCAGAACGTGTGTTGTGGATTTGTTTATAATTTGGTTTGCTTGTAGATTTTGCTTCCATGCTGGTCTGGGAGTAAAGAAAAAACATAGAATGTACCAGTTGCTTCTCTTCCCGCGCAGGTGGTAAAAGCCCATCAAGGGAATGGGCATAGAAATCACGTTATAGGCGATGCAGCTAGCAACCCATTACTATTTTGATTCCCCTTTCCACCTATACGCCCACAATCATGTTAAACGTGGCCTTTAGGTCTTGTTACCTTAGGCTCTGTCTACCCCGTAAGGGATAAAGACTTAATTTATGTGTGTGTGTGTGTTGTAGATTTGGATGCGTGAATTTTGTCTGTCTGTCAGTTTTTTTGCCGTTTGTCAAACGATTTCGATAATAAAATTAATGTGCGAAATATCATTTGAAATTTATCGTGAGTGTGTGTGAAGTTCCGAATCCGTACTAGGGCTTTACCATGACGTCTTAATGCGATTCAATTCCGACTCAGTTCAGAGTTTAGCTGACATTTTTAGTATGGATCTGGCAGCGAGCGAACCTAAACTGAATTCACGCCCATACGTGGGACGTAGCTATTATAGGGTGGAGATGACACATACATTCACATACATACACAAAATCACGTCTTTATCCCTTACGGGGTAGACAGAGCCTAAGGTAACAGGTACCTACAGGCCACATTTAGCAAGATTGTGGGCGTATAAGTGGAAAATGGAATCAAAATAGTGATGGGTTGCTAGCCGCATCGCCTATAACATGATTCCTATGAATTTCACCTGTTCCCTTGATGGGCTTTTACTATCTGCGCGGGTAGAGAAGCAATTGGTACATTCTATGTTTTTTTCTTTGCTCCCAGACCAGCATCAGCAGCAGGGTGGAGATGATGATTATTATATTTGACTACTAGCTGCTGCAAGCGACTTCGTCTGCAAAAAAATAGTTTTTCGCTATCCCGCGGGAACTACCCAATTTTCCGGGATAAAAAATAGCCTATGTGTTAATCTAGGGTATCAGCTATCTCCGTTCCAATTTTTTTTCAAATCCATTCAGTAGTTTTTACGTGAAAGAGTAACAAACATCCATCCATACTTACAAACTTTCGCGTTTATAATATTAGTTGGATTACTTACATGTTAACACAAAATCTAAGAGAATGCAGATAAATTAAATATTATTTCAGTCTTTACTATCCCTCTCAAGATATTTCCACCTTTAAATGGGTCCGGAAATCTCGTGACAGAAACCAATAAAGATGGCGACTACAATAACTGGCATCTCGTGCTAAGTACACATGAGGAGAACTTCGCCTGGAATGTTCTGGATTTACTAAGGACTGTACGTTTAATACGGTGCGGGAGTAAGTGCACTTGCAGTGAAGTGCAGCGAACGTAGCATTAAGACAGGGGTAAAAGTATACTATGTTACAGTGGCGTGGCGTCAAGTATATCAGAAGGCAAGCCGAAGGGGGTTTAACTAGCCTTCTCCTCTAATTCTGCACAATAAAAGTCCCCAAGCCTTATGTGCAAGTATTTTGAATAGTAATCAATTTCAACATGAAACTACCGTGAGACTTAATCGTCACATAAACGGATAACTCACGTATAAAAAAAAAGTTCTTCTTCTTCTTCTTCTTTTATTTGTGGCGTATCAAGTCGTTATAGTGACGACAACTTCGCCAATGTCAATGTAAATTTTTTTATTAAAAAATCTTGTGACAAAATGTCGGCAACGTTGTACGGTAATGGTCAAAGACCCCCTCCCCCCCTGTCGGGCTCTTAGCCAACGGTCAATGATATCCCTCAGAAACTGCCAGGAAATCATTAGCCGTTGCCCAGGGCGCACCGGACCAAGCACTGCTCTTCCCCCCGGACGGATCCAAAAACGAACCGCAGCTCTTAATCACACGTGGAGGTAACCCGACTCGCACCCCAAAAAAAAAAAAAAAAAAGTTACGGAGTGACGTGATCAGTGTTGTGTGCTGCCCTACATTTGACAGTAATAAAAATGACGATGAAAACGAGGGTAGTTGTGCGCCGCTGTCAGTTGCGTCGAGCAGCCGCGCGAACAGAGCGCTGGCGCGCAGTGTTCGTTTCGCTGCCGCCGGGGCGAGCGCTCCAGGAAGAAGGACTACGAAATAGTCCGAAACATGTCGAGCATCACTCGACTTTTTATACGTGAGTTATCCGTTTATGTGTAATAGTAACCAATTTTTAGGGTTTCAACCTTTTTGGCTGTTGGTGGCTGGCTGGCGCTAGTCCATTGCCACGCGCCGCGCCAAAATAAAAAGAACAATAAGGCGGCTGTCACTTGTTTCTAAATTGTCGGTGCACGGTCGGCCTTTTATGCGGATTTGTATTTAAATTACTGTAAATATTAATTAATGTGTGTAACGTTTGGTGTAAAAGTGTAATTAGTGTATATAATACCACGGATAGTCTTCGCGGGTGTGTATTTATTAAGCGGCGGCAGTGGCTAAAAGACTCTACGGACGAACTCTACACAGCGTTGGTCGAAGCCGGCTTCCTCAAGGTTTGTGGCTCTGAAATTGATTGTTAGACCTAATACTGCACAAGGAGCTAAACCACGGCCTTGGTAACAGTCACTATTTGTCTATCGAAGGATATATTTGAACACCTTAAAATAGGCAAGCCGGTGGGAATCGAGTTCTATGGACGCAACGCCACTGCTATGTTACCCCTAATAATAATAGTATTGAGAAATATTTCAGGAAATGGTTGGGTTAACTTGAGCTGGTAAAAATCGTACCAGCAATTTGAAGAGTAGCAGGTCTTTTCCAAAATAATGTAAGGCATTTTTGCCATTACATTTTAATAAAGTAAGTAAGTAAATGCTTTATTGTACAAATATAAAGAAACAGAGACAAATCACAAAAAAGACATTAAATACCTATGCACAAAGCCGAACTTAGCCCTATAAGGTTTCTCCAGTTAACCTTTGAGTAAATGAGAGGAGCATTAAGCGAGGGACCGACAAAGAGTGAGTTTAAAATTTCCATATAGTGCAAGCCACAATTTTTGACCAACAATAACATTTCGCCGTGAGATTCAATCCTAGTTACACAAACGAACTCACGTATAAAAGTAGAGTAATGCTCGACACGTTTCGGACTAACTCGTAGTCCTTCCTCCACGAGAGCTCGCCCCGGCCGGCTGTTCGTTTCGCTGCATTCCTGTATAATCTATAGTGTTCCAATGTAGTTCCGCGCTCACCAACAGATGGCACTGGCCCCGAATCCAACATGCTAAAGATATTATGTCGCTTTAGTTTACGAATCAACTCAGAAATTTGTATGAAAGTCAATTGCAGGCGTTAGTTAAGATTTTCTGTTGCGTTTGTTAGAAAGAGATAGTGATAACCTCATAGGTACAAGTTTGTACAACTCCTGCATGCGATTGTGTAACATTTTAATTCGTCATTGGATTTTTCTACATTTTCAATTTTGTTTGTTTGTCAGATCGCTCCATCAAGCAGTGAGGGCAGCATTGGATTGAGACTGACGGAGACAACTGATCAAGGATGTAAAACAAAGTGATCATGTTGCTCAGGAATGAGGAAACGACTAAAAACAGTCAGATCGGTGGAGGCTGTTAAATGGGATTTTAGAGCACAAAGAGTGGTTTGTGGCGACTGGATATCATCATGAAATACAGAAATCCATTTATTCTCCAATAGCACGTACCGCGGTAATACCGGGCGATTTACAAACATTCTCATCTCAGGAAGGATTGTCCAAATGGCCCGCTATTACATAAGGTGGGCTATGATAAATTGTGGGTACCGTTCCTTATATAACCGTGTCTATTAACGTATATGACCGTTATCCGTTTGAAGGCTAATGACGTATGATTTTGAACAAAACTGAATTTTCAACATGAAACTAGGTACCGTGAGACTCAATGTCGAGTGATGCTCGACATGTTTCGGAATGACGATGAAAACGAGGGTAGTTGTGCGCCGCTGTCAGTTGCGTCGAGCAGCCGCGCGAACAGAGCGCTGGCGCGCAGTGTTCGTTTCGCTGCCGCCGGGGCGAGCGCTCCAGAAAGAAGGACTACGAAATAGTCCGAAACATGGCGAGCGTCACTCGACTTTTTACACGTGAGTTATCCGTTTATGTGTAATTAAAACTGAATTTGGAATAATAATGTTACTATTGTTTCTGTTCCACTCATTTTTTAAATTGGATGGAATTTTACTTGCTGTCTTATGTATGTAAGTATCTTTGTCCGGGTGGGAAACTTGAGGCTCAATTTTGAAGCAGATATGTACTCTTCTTTTTTAATATGGCCCCATCGATAAATGCGATGATTTCGCCAATGACAAAGTAATAGACGATTTATTTATTGAAATAATTACACAGCATTACAGACAAGCCAAGGCACTGTGAAATGCATATACATACTTAATTATAGCAGAACACGTATAACACTATGGGGAGTGCCACAATATAGAGATCTCTCTCCATGCAGATGTTATGCCTGGGGACCGAAGTACAATATTCAAAAATCTTGTGACAAAAATGTCGGCAACGTTGTACGGTAGAACACGGTCAAAAGACCCCTCCCCCTGACGGGCTCTTAGCCAACGGATAATGATATGCCTCAGAATCTGCCAGGAAATCATTAACCGATGCCCAGGGTGCACCGGAATAAGCACTGCTCTTCCCCTCGGACGGATCCAAAAACGAACCGCAGCTCTTGACCACACGCGGTAACCCAACTTGCACCCCAGCAGATATTCATACCGAATAAGCTGACATTTTGCATACTTAAGTAAGTCAGATGACAATACAATGATCTGGTACTGGAGCTCTGGTGCAAGCCAAGATCGTCACCGCAGGAGGAAACTCTTCAACGGATTTGAAATTTGGTTTGGTGGGACGGATGACAATGCAAGTACACCCAGCAAAAAAAGCTTGTGTGAAAAAAGTAATTTTCGACAGAAACTTATTCATTTTCCGCTAAATGTCTTTGCGGTTGGGTTTTTCACTGAACCTGATGAACTGGGTAGACGTTGTGTATTGTGTTATTCTCTGCCGAAATAAAACGGTTAAAAGGAAACCAACCGTAAGTAGGTACACGTACCTACTCGTACATTATAACATCGCTCCAGCCTCACCGCGTACACACGGCAACCCAACACTGTAACAAAAACCCCAATAAAACATTAAACAATGTAAAAATCCGATTCCGAGTTCGTACTCGTAATCCGTTCGCGTGGATAATCCCGGGCTTAAATTTAAAACTGCTGCGAAAGCCGGCTGCACGTCGGATGCGGTCGACGTTTCGCATTTTTATTTATATTTATAGGTCTCGGTGCAGCACTTGGCTACGAAACTAGGGCTGAACTTCGCCTCCGCAAGATATCGTACTTTCGCCTCCGCAAAATTGTTGCGGAGTTGTAATTGTAACGAAAGTTTACCAACGGCATTCGTAAGTCATGAAATCAGTCTCCTAAGAAATCGGTTGTGTGTGAAATAAAATTTGCCCTTATCCCATTTTGAATAGTGTAGGTACGTCGGATGCGGTCGACGTATCGCATTTTTATATATTTTTATATTTATAGGTCTCGGTGCAGCAATTGGCTGCGAAACTAGGGCCGAACTACGCCTCCGCCAGAAGCCGTACGTACCTCCGCCTCTCCGTTACATTTTTGTGGAGTTGTAATTGTAACACAATCATGCTAATCATGGCCTTGTTAATTTGGGCTCTTTCTACCCCGTAAGAGATAAAAACGCGATTTATATTATAATAATGTATATGTTTATATATATATATGACGGTAACGGAAATGTATTAACGTCTTACGTAAGTCATGAATTATGACCTCAAATCAGTTGTTTGCGAAATAAAATTCGCCCCTTCTTCGTTTTGATAGTTAACGATTTGCAGTTCGTTTGTCGCACTAAAACTCGAGAATGGCTGTACCGATTTCAATTTTGATTTTGGATCATTTGTACAAGTCCAGGGTAGGTTTAGGGTGAGATTTAAAAAAAACAGGAACGCAGGTAAAGCTGCGGGCAACAGCTAGACTGAAATAAATATTTTGTACTTTCTATTATCTCAATAAACTATGAATTATCTACGGATGGGCGGATCCTGTGCATGATCCGCCCAATTCGCTATTATCATCTCACTAATCCTGCCAAGCAGCAACCCAAAAAAAAACACTTCTACTTTTATATTCGCTTCCGCCTCCGCTAAAGCTTCTGTTTTAACCCTATACCTCTTTTATTGCATAAGACCGTCTCACTGAGACGTATGCGAGCTACGAGTCGACGATACGTCGTCACAGACATAATACTACGATCGCAAAGTGAGGCAGAAATAAACTACGCCTGCTTCGTGTGTGTGCGTACCTCAACTAGTTTGATTGGCGATAGTTTGTTTGTACTTGTGTGTTGTAACTGTACGTGTACACGGCGAGTCTTGTTCAGGGGGGTTACCATGACGTCTTAAAGCGATTCAATTTCGATTCAGTTTAGGTTCGCTCGCTGTCAGATCCATACTATAAGTGACAGCTAAAACCTGTAGGCTTATTATCTTCGCTCGCATGTCATTGTGTTCATTTTGACAGTTCATGTATGGGCTGACAATTGGCTTCGGATTCAGCAAGCTGAACAAGATGAAAAAAATCAACAAGATGGCGATTGCGAGCGAGTTAGACAATAGGCCTACTGAACTGAGTCGGATTTGAATCGCATTTAGACATCATGTTAAGGCCCGGCCATAAAGATTACACTCCGGTCTTCGGAAAGAGACAATTGTTCAAGTTTGCAGTTATTTGGAAACCGTGAAAATGAATACGAAACGTAGGGTAGTAAAATTCAAATTCTCTGTTCATTTATAGAATCGTAATGGGAATGTTGAAAATGCTAACGCAGGCGGACTGGGAATCTTGCTGCGGACTTGGCCGCCCCGACCGCGGACCACAATCACTCCGACCGCGATCGATGCACGTCTGCCCATTTAATTGGTGGTTTATCGATTCGATTCGTGGAAAATGACTATCTGAGTAGTTCAACTGTTGCTAGGTTGAAATGCAACAGAATTGGATCCTTTTGTTGTGGACAACGGTATCCTTCTAATATAATAGATGCACAAGTTTGCGAACACCCACTCGCAAAATGCTTGTTCCTTCTTCACACTGAAACGACTCGACGGATTTGAATCAAATTTGGAACGTAGCTAGCCTATCCTAACCTAGGGGTATCCTAGATTTAAATATAGGCTACTTTTACCTACATACACATAGATAAATCACGTCTTTATCCCTTACGGGGTAGACAGTGCCTAAGGTAACAAGACCCACAGGCCACGTTTTGCAAGACTGTGGGCTTATAGGTGGAAAGGGGAATCAAAACAGTAATTGGTTGCTAACCGCATCGCCTATAAAAGTCATGATTCCTATGCCCATTCCATCGATGGGCTTTTACCATCTGCGCGGGAAGAGAAGCAACTGGTACATTCTATGTTTTTTCTTAGCTGCCAGACCTGCATGGAAAATTAAATTATTTTTCATTTTTATTAGGACTATTTCAAAACGGGACCTCAAATTCTATAACCACTAGGCAGAATACTTCACAATTTTATTGTTTCAATTCATTACAATATGCGGTACAAAACGTTTATTCCCAACGTACACTTCCAAGGTATAAGTCGACGGAAGCCAACAAAAGACTACAATCATGGAAGACAGAAGAGTTATTAACAGGATTACAAAAACAATGTTTATTTGCATGAAGAAACCTTCATAATGCATGACGTATGCGCGAAGTAGTCGGTGCGTTGCCGTGAAAAACCGACCGCATCGTGGCCGCAGCAGTTACAAATAACACCTTGTTCTAGCACAGTTTAAAAGGACAGCAGAACTACATACCGCCGTGTTAGAAGTAGTGACCGACCGAAATTTCGGTTTCGGTTTCAGCTTCGGCGAAAAAATCTAGTTTCGGCCTTAGTTTCGGTTTCGGCCAAAATAAAGCCAAAACTTTCGACCCCGCCGAAACTCGAGTGTTCGTGAATTTTCGTGCGTCGTTCGGTAAACTTCGCAGCTAACTCGTGCTTGCTCGCCGGCGGGGCCCCGGCTCAGTTCGCCACCGTTCATTTAATCGTGAGTTGAGGTTATATTTTGCAATTGAGTGATTTGGTAAGTATAATATTGTGTCAATAAATGTTTAAAAAACAGTAAATTTCAGTAAATAATCGTAATTTTAAATGCTTTAATAAGCTTCGGTTTTGGTTTCGGCCGAAACAGAGAGCAAGACCGAAAGGTCGGTTTCGGTTTCGGCTGAAAAATCAATTTCGGTCGGACACTAGAGAAGCAAAACCAACTAAGTAGTTAAAAAAAGTCATCTTCTTAAATAAAAATCGTACATTACACGCTGAGGGTCTTGAAATAAAGAATATCTCAGATCGCAAGAACTTGTCGCACAAGCCAAAGGCGAGAGCGATAAACATGCAACCCGAGGCTATCTTTACCGAGGTGTTTACACAATTTTTCCTCTTCCCTTAGCCAGGAAGAGAAAATTTCCGGCCCGGGGCAACTTAAAGTACGTTTTTGTCATCGAGAATAATGTGACTTCAGCTGTTGTAGCTGGGCTGTCGGCTATGACTCCATTGTTGGGTTTAACTATGTTGTTAAAATATGTAAATATTTAAATGCGAAATGTATGCATGAGTTCTTGGTTCCCTGCGTTTGTGAATTGAGATTTATTTGTTGATAACGTCGCATCATCAAAACTCTTTCGCTTTGTTTTCGAAGACTACCCGCCTGCTATGGGTGGTCGGGTATAGTACGCGTCACGGAATGACGAGGATCCGGGTTCGATTCCCGGCCATAGCTTTACTTTTAGGATTTTTTTATGTGTTCTAATTTTCACTGACATTTAGAAATTTAATTTCTAACGGTAAAACCGTAAAAGTAAACATAAAAATCAAGAAATTAAAATTCTTGATTCATTGATAGTACTTTGCTTGTTTAGGAAGTTTAGTCACCATCACTTCCAGCCTACATACCTCCCACTGCTGGGAACATGCCTGCTCTCAGAATGAGAGGGCTTGGGATATAGTTCCCACGCGGGCCCAGTGCGGGTCGGGAACTTCACACACACCATTGAATTGCTTCGCAGATGTGTGCAGGTTGCCTCGCGATGATTAACTTCACCGAAAAGGTTATGGTAAATTTGAGATGTAATTTTTCGACATAAATTCCGAAAACTTAGAGGTGCGAGCCGGGGATGCGAACGATTCTCTGCTTGAGAGGCCGAGGGTCAAACTAAGAATTTGTCTACATAATTATGACTGTGTTTACCTCGTACAGTATTTTTATCTATTCCACAAAAACTACCCTTTTTGTAGTAAGTGTCAATATTAAATAACCTTTGTTACATCATTCAAATAAATCACACACACAAACAACACACTTTCTAATTATTTCTTCTTTTTTTTATTTTGTATTATTCTGTTTTGAGTACTTCGCTTGGCACTCGCGATACAGACCCAGAGTCTAGTGCGAAGGCCGCTGTTTCACTTACCGCATAAAATGTCATCCACCTATCTCTATGTAACAGTGTGTCCTTTGTAAAATGTTATGCACTTTGTAACTTCTGTGGTGAAATAAAGTTATTCTTATTCTTATTCTGAAATCAAAATATTCATATTTCATTGTGTGCTTTGGATAACCCTATACGCGTAAAATAATCCATGATCCAAACACAAATAATAGTTACCTACTAATATATTCGTCCATGCTGGTCTGGGAGCAAAGAAAGTGATTTATGAATGTAAAATATTTAGTAAAACAGCGCTAGAAGTTTGTTGTGCTTAAATTTGACTATAACAAATCCTTGCCAGACAGCTAATTACTATCCCAGATAATAATTTCCAATGTTTCGATCCACATTAACAGAAGCTTACTAAAATCAAGATAGGAGTCTGGTACTCTAACAACAGTTCTCGTAATTACCAGATGTCTGGGTCTCAAACAATATCGTTTGCGGTCTGGACGTACTTCTAGCTAATTGGAGTGCTGAAAGAGAAAACTATCAATACAAACGTCTTGATTTACTTCGATCATTTTGTGATGTTGTAGTTTTTTCAACACCATTTTGGAATGATGAACATGAACATCTAGTTGTTAATAGTTATAGTAGGCAATGTAAACTCTGTTGTGCAAAATAAACACGCTGACGTCGCTAAATAAAAAAAAAGTTATCAACTAAGTTGCATTGTTAATAAATTTTTCGTAGAAATTTCGTGCAGTTTCATTAAACAGAACTCGTATAGTTACTGATCGAAGGAAAAATAGGCCTTTACAGTTTCATTCATCAAACAAAACCTATAAATAAACAGAAGTGCCATTCCTGACTTAAAATAGAAATTTGTCACAGTAGACAATGACTGCAAATATACTATTCTAATAAAAATTACAAAAATATTATTTATTATTTGGTAACTCTCTTCATAAAACTCTCCTGTTCCCTACTGTCTCTTATTTCCAACAGACCTGGCTTTTTGTTAAATCAAATTGCAAAACCGCCTGAATTAATTTATTTCTTCCCTTCTCATCTATTATTCTTCTTCTTCTGTTTTTTTTTCCTATTTTTTTTTCTTTTTTGTTTGTTCCCGGCTGTAGCTTTACTTTTCGGATTTTTCTGTGTTTTAATTTTCAGTGTCATTTAGAAAATTTATTTTCTTTGAACACTTTAAATAATAAGATATTAATTAATTAATTAATTTAGAATTTAAGTATTCTTACTATAGCGCTGCATTCTTTTTGGCAATGCTGGTATTTCCAAATGCGCTGGTAGTTTCAAAAAATACATGTAAAAGAGCCATTGGCGACCAATTTGCAAAAATAAAATTTTGATTTTAAACTAGATGAATCACAAAATCTTTTACTTAAAATACATAAAACATATCGCCAATTTTCCTTATTTCATACTCATAAAAAGCTAGAACAGACCCTCACTATTACAAGAGATATTGGATATCGGCAGCGACAGGTCAATTGGGACCGTGCGCGACGACAGCGCCACGTGATAGGCGGCCATTATGAACAATATTGTCATCGCTGTCAAACAAGAAATAAGTAAATATTGTGAAAAATATTAATGAAATATTGTGTTATTTTACTATATTACACAATTTTGGGCAATGGTAGTCAGTAACATTATTGCCAATAACATTAAAATTGTTGTTTTCAGTGAAAATTTTAGAGGTTAGGTAACTTATTTTTTTTTCTTACGGCAAATATCCACTTATTTCTTTGGTCTCGTTTCCACCATGGTCTTTGGAAATTGGTAAAATTTACAGACGCTATTCTTCTTGGTGTTTATTACAATTCACAACAACACATCTTACCAGGACCATATTTTTATCTCAAAAACGATTAGAAAATGTTTACTGCAATATGGATTTGACAGCTCAAGTCAGCGACAAAAATGACAATTTTAGCCATAGCGAGCGCTGTGATCGTTTAGCCTACCCCCTCCACCCGCTTTGCACTCTGCCAATAGACTTAGGAGATGAGTTTGAGACGATGACGTCACAGATGGGTTGCTTAAAGGCTGATTGGTTGAAGGCCTAAGCTGAAATATATTGGGCCTATCTTATTAGCTTTCTATATAACTCAGGGGCACAGATTATGTAGTTCAAATTGTTATATAATTTTATTAAATCTTTTTGGATTAATTTGAAAACTTAAGACGTTTTTAACGGACTAGAGTTGTGGATGTCGGAACTACGATAACACAGCTGAATTGACAATGGGCGTGGCACTTGCCAAGACGGAACGACGACAGATGGTCGAAGGCGGTCACAGAGTGGTGGCCAAGACTGGGTCGAAGGTCAGTGGGCAGACCATCAGCCCGTTGGTCAGATGACATCTGTCATTTGGCTGGAAAACTGTGGATGAGACTGGTACGGGACCGGGCAAAGTGGCGTGGAAATGAAGAGGCCTTTACTCAGCAGTGGGTGGATGTGGGCTGGTTAGATAGATAGACATACGTTTTTAATTTATAGATCTTCAACAAACACGTTAAACGGTTCAAAAACACGTTAATTCACATCACACATCAGCTCATGCCTAATTAAAAAAGATGTCTGATAAAAAAATGATTCTAAGGAGTTTCTGTTTTTTCAGAAAATCTCGTTAAATTATTTTGACTTTTAAAAATTTATGATTTTGTCAGTTGAGTAAAATGGTGAAAATGAGATTTATGGCAGCCTAGTAGTTTGAACTGTGGCCTCTCAAGCAGAGGATCGTGGGTTTGAATCCGGGTTCGCATTTCTGACTTTTTCTAAATTTATGTGCAAAATTACTTTTTAAATTTACCATGGTCTTTTCAGTGAAGAAAAACATCGAACTATATCGCGGATCGTGGGAACTAAACTCCAGGCCCTCTCGTTCTAGGAGGAGGCCTGTGCCCAGCAGTGAAAACTTTCTAACCAAATTGATGCGTCACTATAGCTTAAACTAACTGTATTTTAACTGAACACGTTTCATTTCACAGATTGTAGGGAGCAGCAAACAAATTTACTGTCGTAAGATACGAAGACGTTTAAGAAAATAGGCGAAGGGCCAAGTCGTGAATCATGTCTGTAACAAAATCTTAACAAGTGTCATTCCGTATCAGGGAGCCAAAGGGAAAGCTTAAAATCCTCTTTTTCTTTTTTTTTCGTGTGACAAAAGTCGCCCTTAGGTCGTTATCACGCGAAAGTTGCTCCCCGGTAATTGTTTTCAATTCGTATCCTTATTTTTTTCTCTTTCTTTCCTTCCCAGCCTTTGTTCGGTTAAAAATACGAATCATTACAGACGACTTTGTCATGAAAAACACAAGTGTTGTTTTCTTTTAACTTTTTTTAAACATCTATTACACATAGGATAAAGGATTTTGTTAAACTAAAATTAATTACAGAAAATATTTGACTAAAAAAACAGTGGTGTGTGAATCGACCGCCAGCCCAGAGATAGTACAACCACATGGCCAGGGTTAGGTAGGTACGGTTATTATAATTATAAGGGCATTAAACACGTGCTAGAATTGTCAAATTTATAATCTGCTGATAAGGAAATTAAATTATTTTTTTGTGTAAAATTTACTTTTTAAATTTATAAAAAAAAAAATTTTTTGGAAAAGTAATATTCAAAATATTATAAACCTTAGAGGCTAAAAATATTGTTTTTTTTTACTTTTTATTCTATGTAATAGGTACCATTAGGTGCTCATTCTTAAATAAAAAAAAACTGACAAGTCTTCTTACGTGAACAAAACTTTGTTTCTTTTTTTACATACATACTTAAATCACGTCTTTATCCCCTACGGGGTAGACCGAGCCAAAGGTAATAAGACCTCAAGACCAAGTTTTTAGCATGATTAGATTTTTTACGCTATAAAATATTAATATTCGTCTAAAATTATCAGTAAAACCACTATTATTATTTAGGCGGGTTTTCTACACAGTGAGTCATGAGTGCGGTGAAAATAACGTACTCATGATTCACTGTGTAGAAAACCCGCCTCATAAAATTAACCCGAACACCAAACACCAAAAGGCAAAAGTTGGCAATTTAATAAAAACAAAAAGAAAATCGGAAATGAAAGTCATAAATTCGCGAAAACTGGCAGTTGTATGTTCGTAAATTTAATTATACCGTGTCCCTTTCTCATAAACCGGGGTTGAAATAAAATCATTATAAAGGATATAACTTGGCAAGGATTTAGAGAATACGATAAAGCTTCCTGATACACGAATGTCAGAACGGAGATAATACAACGCGTTCGGTTCGTATTATTTTCATTGTGCTAAAATTAGCTTTGGTTTTGTTTCTGGAAGTCTGATAGGACTGTTAACAAGTTGCGTTGCATTATTTTGTTTGGTTTAATTTGTTCTGCAATTTTTTGCGGACATTTATAACTTTTTAATTTGTGAAGCCGATAGTTTACAATTACAATGGGGACTATCGTTTCTTTGCTCACCAGTTGGCGCCACTGTTGACTAAGGTCCAAAGGTGTAGCTGTCGAAGGCGACTGTATAAGATCGGCGCCGAAACAAAGTTTTAAATCTTGAATCTCATTAAGTTTATTAATTATAAATACCTAACTATCACCATATCGAGTAGCTATGCCGCAATGTTGTGCAGTTCCGTTTTGTTCGAAAAAAAACCGCTTACAAATCCACCTACCAAAATATATAAATGTTTGTCTTGCAATTTAAGCGATTCATTCTCAAATACTGTAAAAACATAACCAGCATTCTTTGGTTGGCAGTTGAGTAAACGACCGGGTTTCAACCATTGTTTACAAATTGTTAAAGGCGTCTTTGGATAAAGACGTTGTCACCATTTTTTGCTTCTTTTCTATACACAACGAAAGGTACATGAAATTTTCAAAATACGGAATGATATTTTGCGGGTGCTTGGATTTCATACATACACTAGCTTTTGCCCGCGGCTTCGCACGCGTGAACCATGAGCATTTCAAAGAAGCTAGCAATTAAGCAACCGAGCAACCAAACCTGCAAGCTTTCAAGCATACATGCAAGTATGCAAGCAGGCATGCAAGCCTTCAAGCATGTAAGTATGCAAGCAGGCATGCAAGCAGGCATGCAAGCAGGCATGCAAGCAGGCATGCAAGCAGGCATGCAAGCAGGCATGCAAGCAGGCATGCAAGCAGGCAAGCAAGCATGCAAGCAAGCGTGCAAGCAAGCATGCATGCAAGTAAGCACCCATGCAAGCAAGCATGCATGCAAGCAAGTGTGCAAGCAAGCATGCATGCAAGTAAGGACCCATGCAAGCAAGCATGCAAGCATGCATGCAAGCAAGCGTGCAAGCAAGCATGCATGCAAGTAAGCACCCATGCAAGCAAGCATGCATGCAAGCAGGCATGCAAGCAGGCAAGCAAGCATGCAAGCAAGTGTGCAAGCAAGCATGCATGCAAGTAAGCACCCATGCAAGCAAGCATGCAAGCATGCATGCAAGCAAGCGTGCAAGCAAGCATGCATGCAAGTAAGCACCCATGCAAGCAAGCATGCAAGCATGCATGAAAGCAAGCATGCATGAAAGCAAGTATGCAATCAAGCATGCAAAGCAAGGACTCAAGCAAGCATGCAAGCCAGCCCCCGCATTGCCCCGCTGCCTTAATTTTTCTGAAACTGTAAATATTGCAGGATTTTTATAAAACAAACCTAACCTAACCTATAGGGCTGTCCTAAAATACATCCTAAATAGCTTTTGCCCGCGACTTCGTACGCGCTAAGATGTAAAATGAAAAAATAAGTTTTTTCCCGTTCCCGTGGAAATTTTGGGGAGTGCTTTCGGAGTACACTTAAAGCCTTTAAAGAAACACACGTTATAAATGTTAAGTCTCTTTCTTCCGCTGTTTCGTCTGGAAACGTAAAATCCGGTTTTTTCCCGTCCTTGTGGGCGTTTCAGAAAATCCTTTCTTAGTGTTCCCCTACGCTCCCGAATAAACCTACGTGACAAATTTCAACTTTCCCCCGCTTTTCGTTTTTCCCGTTTCCGTAAGAATTTCGCCAAATAAAGCATTTCCCGAAATTCTTACGGGAACGAAGAAGAAGAATTTTGGGAAATTATCTCATAATGCTCCCCTACACTCCCCAAGGAACCCACTTGCCAAATTTCAGCTTTCTACGACCAGTAAAACGTAAAATCCTGTTTTTTTCCCGTTCCCGTGGGAATTTTGGAAAGTACTCTCTTAATGCTCCTCAACATTCCCGAAACAACCTACATGCCGAATTTCAGCTTTCTGCAACCAGAAAACGAAAAGTCCCGTTTTTCCCGTTCCCGTGGGAATTTCGGGAAATCTTTTTGTAGCGCTCCCCTACACTCCCCAAGGGAAATTGAAGGCCAAATTTCAATTTTATACGACCAGTAAAACTAAAAATCGATCCCGTAGAACTGAATACATAAATCCCGTTTTTATCCCGTGGGAATTTCCAAAAAGCATTAAAACATTATTTTACTATTATAATCACCTACTTCTATGCCAAATTTGAAGAGTCTAGTAATTATAGTTCATAGGATTTCGTTAAACTGAATATATAAATCCTGTTTTTTTCCTTATCCCGTGGGAATTTCCAAAAATCCTGAAATGAGTTTCTTAGTTTTGTAATCACTTACTTTTGTATCAAATTTGAAGAGTCTACTTATTATAGTTACTGAGATAGTGTCACTCGGAATCGAATATATAATTCCCGTTTTTTCCTTATCCCGTGGGAATTTCCAAAAATCCTTTCTTAGCGGATGCCTACGTCATAAGATCTACCTGCATGCCAAATTTCAGCCCGATCCGTCCAGTGGTTTGAGCTGTGCGTTGATAGATCACTATGTCAGTCAGTCAGTCAGTCAGTCACCTTTGAGTTTTATATATATAGATACATAAATCACGTCTTTATCCCTTACGGGGTAGACAGAGCCTAAGATAACAAGACCTAAAGACCACGCTTAGCATGATTGTGGGCGAATGGATGGAAAGGGCAATCAAAACAGTGATGGGTTGCTAGTCACGTCGCCTATTATAACATGATCCCTAAAATTTTCACCCAATCGATGGGCTTTTACCATCTCCGCGGGAAGAGCAACATATTTTTTCTTTGCTCTCCGACAGCATGGAAGAAGTTTATGTTTCAAGCTATGCCGATATCCTCAGACCCGCTTCAAATATAGTCACAATCTATTCGGGCGCCGTTAGCACCTGGAAGGCTTTTAAGGGAATTAAATGATGTCACCCGATAAACGCCGGAACCTGTTACCTCCGTTAATGAGAGCAAGGCGAATACAGACAGTAACCTTTATCAGTTTTTCGAACAAATTTTCAAGAGAACATTTTTATCAGTACAATACATGGTTCCTTAGAATTGGAATTGGAATTGGTTGGTTGCCGGTAGGGGCAGACAGTTGTATGATGAATACGAATGTTTGTGCCCGAGTCATGGATGTCGTATGTATTTAAGTATGTATTTATCTACATTATATAAGTATGTTTATCCGTTGCCTGGGGCCCATAGCTCAAGCTTTGCTTAGTTTGGGGCTGGGTCAATTGATGTAATTTGTCCCAAGATATTTATTTATTTATTTTATTTATTCTTCCGGAGTGTTTAAGCAGTACAATAGCCATGGTAGCCTAGTGGTTCGACCTGTGGTCTCTCAAGCAGAAGGTCGTAGGTTTAAATCCCTGGCTCGCACCTCTGGATTTTCCGTAATTTATGTGCGAAGTATATGTAGACAATGGTGTGAAGTTCCCAATCTGCAAGCCCTCTCATTCTGAGATGGGTTGAAATAAAATCTCCAGAGATGAGAGTAAAACAGTTGAGTTACTTTGATGGGGAGCGAGTCGGAAACCTCCGTGTGTGATCAAGAGCTGCGGTTCGTTTTTGAATTCTTCCTTGAATAAGAGCAGGGCTTGATCCGGTGCACCCTAGGCACCGGTTGATGATTTTCTAGCAGACTGAGAGATATCATTGACCGTTGGCTAAGAACCCGACAGGGGGGTCTTTTGACAGTGAAATCGTAATGGCCGACATGTTTTAAAACTGTCCTTGATACTGGCACAATGGTCACGGAAAAAGCCAGTATTTTGTTGTAAAAAAGCAAAGTTCATGTTTTAATTGAGTTTAGCAGTTACCCGCGGCTTTGCCTCGATCCTTTTTTTAAATACTTTCTCACGAAACGGGACCACCAGAATTTGCTACCAAATTCTACTCAGCTCAATCGGATGAAAATATCTGCTTCAAAATTGAGTCGCAACGTGCCACCTGGACAAACATACTTACATACATACATTGCAAGTTAATATAAAGCCTGATGATGGAACGCTGATTGTCACATTGACTTGTGAGTGAAAATAGTCTGATGTTTTAAGCCCTACAAACAATGAACCTTAACACCCTGTAACGTTAGAGTAGGTATTGCAGATGCGTCAGCCTCTCTAGACTATGATGATGATGGCTATGATATCATATTGTATGTGCCATGTCTTCTTCTCACCGGAAAACACTGGTGCATGCACTTCTGTTTAGCGGCTGGATTCGATTCTGTGGTAGCGTTCCGAACGGAACTTGCACAAATTTCTATAAACAGCAATATAATTCATGCATAAGACTCTTTGTTCATCATTAAACCCAAATATACCTTTGCAATAAGCCTTTGATACCTTTACCTTCTAATAATAACGATGCCAATTAATAGAATAAATCAATCAATTGATAGGGCTATTGGGAATCAAACGTAATTAAATAAGCCAATTAAGTTTTCCTCTATCATTTCGTATAATAGATGGAATTCATTATTTACTATGGCAGATATTTTTAAATGAAATCATAAAGGCGTTACTAATGTTTTACTTTAGGGTTTAAAATCTCTCAAATACATTAAAACCGGCCTAGTGCTTGTCAGGGTAACATAATCCAATGACACCCTGCCCTATGGGGTAGATAAGAAAAAATGGCCACGTAAGTGGCGGGTGGTAGGGCCTTGTGCAAGGTCCGTCCGGATCGCTACCACCATCTTACTCGCTAATCCTGCCGCTAAGTAGCAGTGCTTGCACTGCTGTGTTCCGGTGTGGAGAGTAAGACAGCCGGGGAAATTACGGGCACAAGAGGCGTTTCATCTTAGTCCTCTAGGTTGGCAACGCATCTGCAATCCCTCCGGGGTTGCGGGTGTCTATGGGCAGTGGTGATCACTTACCATCAGGTGACCCACTTGCTCGTTTGCCTTCCTATTCATATAAAAAAAAAAAAAAGTAATTTTTCAAAATTTCCACGGTATTGGACAATGGTCCTCTAAGGCAGGTATAACTAGAGTTCATAATATATTTCGCAGCATTGATTATCCATAAAAAGCATTGGCATTATAACTTCCTGCTACTTACCAGCCAGCAATGAAAAAAAAAAGTGAAAAATTACACCGTATTCCAAATTCGAAAATTCGCGACGTAACTAAGCGAACGCACGAACGGCTCGTTAGATAAACGGCTTTTTGCCAACATAACAAAAGGTAAAGGCGATAAGGATCGCCCGACCGGCCATTGTTCGTTACGTTACCTTTAAATCTCACGTTACCTCGTAAAAGATTTACCTTCAAGTCTTGCCTGTGACGCTGTTTTTCTTCAACTGAAAAATTGGCGCGATTTAGAAGGCCGGAGGTAAATATAGGTCCGTTTGAATAGGTGGCGAATTCTGTGATTTTTATTCGCTTGCAGGTTACTGGAGTTTTGTTGGAAATCCAACGAAATCTTGTGCTTAGACAGTTAGCTGACGGAAATAAGCTTTGAAGATTTAATGGAAAAATGTTCAAGGTGTCGAAAGTATTTTGAAATATTTTAGCGGACCTTTACATTACAAAGTCAACGAGAATCTACGCCGGCTGGCTTCATATTGAATGTTGCATTTCGAATTGTCACTTCTCACTGACAATTGTCGAGTTGGTGAAATAGTCGCCAGGTGGTTGGGGTAGTTCGATTGAACACTGCTGCCAATTTTTTTTTTCATACATACATACACACAAACATACAAATCACGTCTTCATCCCTTACCTTAGACAGAGCCTAAGGTAACAGGTACCTACAGGCCACATTTAGCAAGATTGTGGGCGTAAAGGTGGAAAATTGAATCAAAATAGTGATAGGTTGCTAGCCTCATCGCCTATAACATGATTCCTATTATACACCTTGGCAATCATTACTAATGAACCAGTTTTATAAATTTTCCTAGATCTAATCAAGCAGTCAACAATATCACTATCATCATCATCATCACTACATAGTATAAAACAAAGTCGCTTTCTCTGTCCCCATGTCCCTATGTCCCTATGTATGCGTATATCTTCAAAAGTACACAACGGATTTTGATGCGGTTTTCTTTAATAGATAGAGTGATTCAAGAGAAAGGTTTTTATGTATGATTCTACGCAGACGAAGTCGCGGGCAGAAGCTAGTTATAGGTACTATAAACAAATAAATAAATGTCTTGGGTCAAATCACACCAATTGACCCAGCTCCAAAGCAAAGCTTGTACTATGTATGTACCAGGCAACGGATAAACATACTTACATAATGTACATAAATACTTACTTAAATATATACAACATCCATGACTCGGGCAAAAACATTCGTATTCATCATACAACTGTCTGCTCCTACCGGGATTCGAACCCAGCTTCATTGTCAGGTTCACTAACCACTAGGCTATCCGGTCGTCAATAATACTGTTTTTGTATTAGCGCATCTTGAAAGAGTTATGTTTCATGAAAATAAGCGAAATAACCGAACACAAGTTTTTATCTAAGCGCCTCAAGAAAGTTACATAACATAACATAAATCACGTCTTTGTCCCTTACGGGGTAGACAGAGCCAAATGTGACAAAACCTACAGGCCACGTTTAGCAAGACATTGAGGGCGTAGAGGTGGAAAGTGGAATCAAAATAGTAATGGGTTGCTAGACGCATCGCCTATAACATGATTCCTATGCCCATTCCTTCGATGGCCTTTTACCATCTGCGCGGGAAGAGAAGCAACTGGTACATTCTATGTTTTTTCTTTACTCCCAGGCCAGCGTGGAAACAAAGTTAAACCCTCTAAAATCACTAACACGAACCTTTCACAGCGAAACTCGGCGAAAAATCTTTTCAATTTAAATAAAAAAATAAAAGTATCAAAACCACCGTAAATTTCAGTCACAGTAAAATGTTGAATTTCTTTTGGCTTTTTCAGACTTTGCCTTATCGTTGTAGCTGGCTGGAATGGCGGGGGCGAACGTTTTATGTTCATTTTTAATTGTTTCCAGGGATCCGTAAAGAGATCTACCGCAATTGTTTTTACAATTTGTGTCAAGTTGAATAACTTAATCTAGCTTGGTACTTCCTTTATTTAAGAGAGGAACGTTCCCACGTGGCCCAGTGCGGATTGGGAACTTCACACACACCATTGAATTGCTTCGCATATGTTTTCCTTCACCGAAAAGCACATGACAAATTTCAAATGTAATATCGCACACAAATTCCGAAAAACTCAGAGGTGCGAGCCTGGGCTCCCACGTCCCTCTGCTTAAGAGGCCACAGGTCAAACTAGGCTACCATGGCTTTTTTTAATAAACTGGCAAAAAAATGTTTTGATTAAAATATTACTTTTATTAAGCACAAGCTTCATGTACGCGGCAGCGCGGCGCGAAGCATTCGGGAGCGATGAACTGGAGGACGTGCTTAGAGACATCAAACTAAAAGATGTCCTTATGTTCGGCAGGAGGACACGAAGATTTGAGGAGAGTTGCTGTGTGGGAGCGATGCTGGGACAGTACCCAGCGGCTCCTGCCAAGGGGAACTGGGCTGAATGATCGCCACAGCGGATCGACAGCCCGCCTGATCCAGCCAGGCGTCCCCACACATCATCATCATCATCATCATCAAGCACAAGCTTCTTTGCTGGCTGCATGTTTTTGTTGACTTTACTTGGCTTGTCGTCCATCCTATTACGCAGTAGACTGCTAGAATAGTCAAAATTGGCTTGCAATATCTACCCCACACATCATACTGACGTGAAGAAATAACGGTTCGTATAACTTTGTAGGTACTAACACGGCAAGTTAAACGAAAGCTTGTAAAAACCTGGCCGTTTAACTTTTTACAAGCCTTTATTTAACTTGCAACGCATGTAGATATGTTTGTCCGGGTGGAATTTTGCAATTCTATTTTAAGGCAGATGTTTTCAACCGATTGAGCTGAAATTTTGCATACTTGTGCGAGTCGGATGACAATACAATAACATGGCAGTGGAATTCTGGCGACTCAATGAGTGGCGTAGTTAGATAACCAAGGGCCCTGGTGCAAATAAAAAAATTAGGCCCCGCTGCTATCTAAACGGGTTAGGTTTTCGAAAGTTCAGTTCGATCGAGATTTTCTGGTAAGGATTCCAGGGCCCCCTGAGCTTGAGGCCCCCGGGGCACTGCACCGCCTAGCCCTTAGGTAGCTACGCCGGCACTGACATTCAGTGGCGTAGTTAGATAACCAAGGGCCCTGGTGCAAATAAAAAAAATAGGCCCCGCTACTATCCAAACGGGTTAGGTTCTCGAATGTTCAGTTCCCTCGAGATTTTCTGGTAAGGATTCCAGGGCCCCCTGAGCTTGAGGCCCCCGGGGCACTGCACCGCCTAGCCCCTAGGTAGGTATGCCATTTGAGGTAGCTACGAGTCGGACTCAGCCATGAGGGAATTCTTCAACGGTTAGTTAGATTCTTTTGAAATTTGATACACATAATGTAGGACTGATGACAATGCAAGTACAGTCAGTAAAAAATACACACACACACACACACAAATCACGTCGTTATCCCTTGCGGGGTAGACAGAGCTTAAGGTGGCAAGAACTACAGGCCACGTTTAGCAAGACTGTGGGCGTTTAGGTGGAAAGTGGAATCAAAGTAGTAACCCATGTTGCTAGTCGCATCGCCATTAACATGATTCCTATGATTTTCGCCCATTTCTTCGATGGGCTATTACCATCTGCGCGGGAAGAGAAGCAACTGGTACAATCTATATTTTTTCTTTGCTCCCAGACCACCAAACGGATTAGAAAAGTTTGTGTTAAAAATGAAAATTTTGACATAAAACTTGTAAATAATCAGAAAGAAATTCTTACTAAACCGAGTACAGTTTTTTTACGTCTTAGCAAAGATTCTTCAACATCACCAAACTGCTAGATAGTGTCACTAAAATTCGTCAACACTAACAAACCTCGTATCTCAAATCGACGCGTAAACAATACAGAACCTTGAGGCACACTCCTAAAGTTCTTTTAGTAAGACCATCAGCTACAAGATACGAGGTTTAAGTAGTGATAATATCAAGAATATAGAAGAAAAAGGCCTGGGTCAGAGTAACTCGCGTTTGTCCAAGGTTTATTTTTATCCCGTCCGGACCCTTGCAAAACAAATTTCATGAATAAATTTAGCCTTTGTAAACAAATCGAGCGAGCCATATTAAATTAAGGGGAAGAAGGAATGTAATAAAACGGAATGTTCAGATCTGATGTACACGGTAATAATATCGCTTGGTTAGTTATTTATCGAGGTATGGGGAAGCCCGGTCGAGGGAAGGTTCTCGAATGCCCACGAGCTAGTTTCTAGTGTTTTGACATCACATAGGGTGATAGCTACTGGTAGTGGACTGTATAAGAGTGAATGCAGGATGATGGAAACACTTCTAACTGTATTATTTTTTAATTATTGTAGCAAAACACAACACGTACAAATGGTGGCATAAGGCAGACTGACGGTATAAAATATATTGACATGTATCAAAAGGGTAAAAATAGGCCGCAAACCAGCCAGTAGCCAACATAGGGAATAACCAATTCGAGATATAAGAACAATCAAGAAGGAGGGTGGTAGGGCCTTGTGCAAGGTCCGTCCGGATCGCTACCACCATCTTACTCGCTAATCCTGCCGCTAAGTAGCAGTGCTTGCATTGCTGTGTTCCGGTGTGGAGAGTAAGATAGCCGGGGAAATTACGGGCACAACAGGCATTTCATCTTAGTCCTCTAGGTTGGCAACGCATTTGCAATCCCTCCGGGGTTGCGGGTGTCTATGGGCAGTGGTGATAACTTACCATCAAGTCACCCACTTGCTCGTTTGCCTTCCTATTTTATATATATAAAAAAAAAACAATTGTGGCAACACATCAGTCTTTCTCGACATATACCACGCTAATTTCGGCTTCGTAAAGCGTTGTCTCGCTCTAACGTACGTGAAGCCGATTGCCTCTTTCCAAAGACCGAAGTGCAGTCTTTTTGGCTGGATACTGTACTTATTGACATAAAACGTATCGAAAGCGTTCTCGTTAGGGTCTGAACTAAGTATTGTCAAATAAGTCATGCCAATATTCCAGTCTTTTGACTGAACTAGTACATACATACATAAATCACGTCTTTATCCCTTACAGGGTAGACAGACCCTAAGGTAACAAGTCCTAAAGACCACGTTTAGCATGATTGTGGGCGTATGGATGGAAAGGGGAATCAAAACAGTGATAAGTTGCTAGCCACTTCGCCTATATAACATGATCCCTAAGATTTTCGCCCAATCCCTCGATGGGCTTTTACCATCTGCGCGGGAAGAGAAGCAACTAGTACATTCTATGTTTTTTCTTTGCTCCCAGACCGGCATGGAAGAACTACTGATACAGCTGTACTCAACTAGTGATATTTTGAATTGACACACTTAGACCAATAACCAACCTACTATCATGTAAAGCGTGGCCTTTATTTTTGTATTTATCAATATAGCTAGACCAAAAAAAAGTAAAGACAGAGTTCTGCCAACGGCAAATCAACGCCGGTTTAATCTACGCCTGCTTACACTGACGTTCCCTGAACTCGTTGCATTTTGATTGTTCTCATCTACCAGTTATGAGTAAAACAAATACTTTTACTCTTACTAAAAATAAACTTTAACAGACGACACTAAAGTCGCTCTACGATGTACTTAAGAATTATCGCGTGCGATAAAATACTTGTGGCTTTCGGTTTATAGCCTTAGGCCAATATGAGGATTTTCCTATTTTGTACCTGCTACAGATGAATGTCCCGTTCTTTTCTCGCACGTCAAGATTACACACGCGCGAAAGAATCGACGAATGATTGACTTCTCACGGCGATTCAGTGGGCAGTTTAAAAGACGTTCGAATTTACGCGTGTGTGCAGCAAGAATTTGACGTGTGGTGTTCATTTTATTAGTTTGTTCTACACATATTCTAAATATTAACTATCGGCCGCAGACTAGAGTAAAAATTGACGACAAAAGTGAAAAACGTATGACAAAACTATTCCACGTCGTAAGCACACGCAATCAAACTCCACTAAGCAGACACGCCACAAGACGAGGTGTAACCCGACTCGGCCCTACTTTGTTATTCGTAGAATTCCCTTCAGACCCATCATACCCCTGGCACTACCCCTGGGGATAGGGTGGGACTGAACCATACCACCATGGTAGTGTTGGGATTTGAGAAATTAAAAAAAAAGCGGGGCTCTTATTCCTGAGTGTTTTGCCCTTCGGGAGCTACCTAACTAACCTAACCTACCTAATAGTCCCACCCTACCCCCAGGGGTAGTGCCAGGGGTATGGTGGGTCTTAACCCGTAGAATTGTGTCTTCACTTTCATTTTAGTCTGATCTACCGACAAGATGATGAATGATCACACAAAAAGTATATTTTTTCTGCACAAGTTGTTTAAATAAAAACTCATTTACCGTTCTTACGTCTTTTATTTAAATTGACATGATTTAAATTTAACATAAATTAAATTATAACTCAGTGAGCAGTTTATAAATTCAAACGAGCACAAGTTTTATTTATCTCACATTCATAGATATTTACAATTTGAGCAATTAGTTCCAAAATAATACTAAGTTACGATTTTCAAATTCCTGCTTACATGTTTATAATACTGTAACAGTGTAACACATCAACAATTAAAAAGATCCGACAGTAGGACAGTACCACATTTTATCATTATTCGAAAACAATTCTAGATCAACTTTAATTTTTATACAATTTATATTAAATATGTTCTTACACAAAATTATTGATTAACATTGAGATCAAAATAGTATATGATACAATCATATTTTTTGATACAAACACTTGTTTAACAGAACTACTTCCAACACGCGTCTTTACTCCTCCCTCCGTTAGACCTGCGGAAAAAAAGAGATTGAGAAATACGGGTCTATATCATCGAATGGTCTAATAATAGTTTGGCCTAATAATCTTTTGATCTAAACTGAATATATACTGAAACTATCTAATTTTCAGGAAAATTATAAAAAAACGTAACCTAAACTGCATAGCCTATGTACAATATTTTCAGTTACCGCTGGAGAAACTTTAGACTTAAACGATCATTCCACCAATAAATCATACCAAAAAATTATTCGACCATGCGAAGGGCTTGTGGTGACCATCATACCACACAGCCAACTTCCTCCAGCACTACGAGGTTGCGCAGCCCTGGAACAGCGCCTAAAACCGGGCCGCGGGTTGCGCGCCCCAGGCAGCTGCAGCGAAGACAATGAGTGACGTCACACGCGCGATATCGAGCCGGCCGCCGGAGCTCATTGCATCGCCTGCGCCCGCGCATACCCGATCTAACACTCGCACTGAGAGCACGTCGCTTTGTACCGCCACCCGCTACGAATATTGTTACGCGCTTTAACTTCATTTCTATTCTTTCCGATCTAAATTCTATTCTGTATCTCTCGCTTCGCTTTTGTGTTGTAATCTTTCTTTAAAATATCTTATTATACTTTTATTGTTGGGAACCTACGTGTCTTCATTTCAAGCCGAATAAAACACCCATATTGGTGACCTTACGACGAGAATGGAAGGTTTTAGAGCCAGGACGGGCGAAAGTCAATCGGAAGAGACATATGCGGACGCATCGAGCGCAGCGGGCCCGTCCGGAAGTGGCGCGGTGGAAAGAGTGGCCGTTCGTCTACCCCCATTTTGGCCCGATGACCCAGAAATTTGGTTCGCGCAAGTGGAAGCTCAATTTGAGATCGCGGGAACAAAGACAGACGCGACTAAGTTCTACACGGTGATCCAGCAGCTTGATCATAACGTTGCCAGGGAAGTACGCGACGTTATTACTGCTCCTCCAGCGCAAGGCAGGTATGAAAAATTAAAATTAGAACTTGTGCGCCGGTTGTCGATGTCGCGAGATGAGCGCCTACGGAAGCTGCTAATGAAAGAGGAGTTAGGCGATCTGAAACCATCGCAATTTCTGCGCAAATTGCAATCATTGGCAGGTTCAGCAGTAAATGACGATTTTTTAAGATCACTGTGGTCTAGTCGTTTGCCTATTAACGTCCAGCAAATAATTGCATCGCAAAGCGTCAGCCTCGCAGAACTAGCTGATTTAGCTGATAAAATTACGGAAATTTCACCGCATCATTCGCTTCAGGTAGCAAGTACAAGCCAGGTTGCTTCGCACACACCGCAGTTACCGTTATCTTTCGAGGGTATGCTTGCTAAAATGGAAGAAATAATTTCGTGCCGTATTAAATCCGAAGTGACTCAACAGATCGCTCAGCTGAACATTGGTGAAAGACGGGGCCGCTCACCAGGTCCCAGCGCTCGAGGTAAACGTTTCTCAAGATCGAAAAGCAGGGATCGTCAACATTCACGGAGCCGAACACCAGGTATTTGTTGGTACCATAATATATTTGGCGATAGGGCAAAGAAATGCACCCACCCATGCAATTATAAATCGGGAAACTTCACCGACAGTCAGTAGAGGCGGCGAACGACTGTCTTAATTCTACCAGCCGCTTATTCGTTACAGACAAAAATACGATGGTGCAATTTTTAATAGATACTGGTTCCGACCTCTGTGTATTGCCACGCCGGTTTCTTCGAGACAACAAGAAGCCAACTGATTACATACTAACTGCTGCAAATGGTACCACAATTAAAACCTACGGCAAGATTAAATTGCACCTTAATCTAGGTTTGAGACGTGACTTCGCCTGGAATTTCGTGGTGGCTGAAGTAGATAAGCCGATCATCGGCGCCGATTTTATTTCATTTTATGGGTTGCTTGTAGATTGCAGAAACGGACGCTTGCTGGACAGCATCACTCCTTTATCAACTGCTGGAGTGGTAAAGACCTGTCAATCACCGAGCATCAAAGCTATTTCGGGTAGCTCCGAATACCACAAGCTGCTGGCAAAGTATCCCCATCTCACCAAGCCGGCTGGCATCACAAGAGAGGTAAAACACTCCACTATACATTATATTCGCACAACAGCTGGACCACCCGTATTTTGCCGACCTCGACGATTAGCACCCGATCGCTTGAAGGTAGCCAAGGACCAATTCGACGAGATGCTACGTGACGGAACTGCTCGACGCTCAGACTCACCTTGGGCGTCTGCACTACACCTGGCACCTAAGAAGGGGGACGCATGGAGGCCGTGCGGTGACTATCGTGCACTGAATGCACGCACAATACCCGACAGGTACCCAATAAGGCACATAGAAGATTTCTCCCTCAGACTCGCAGGTTGTACAATATTTACAAAGCTGGACCTGGTTAAAGCATATAACCAAATCCCGGTGCACTCTGACGATATTCCCAAAACGGCAATAACGACACCATTCGGATTGTTCGAATTCCCGTATATGTCGTTTGGGCTCAGGAATGCAGCTCAGTCGTTCCAGCGTTTTATGGACGGGGTTTTACGTGGCCTAGACTTCTGTTTCTCATACATAGATGACATTTTGATATTTTCCCAAAATCAACAGCAACACCTGGAACACCTGGAGCAACTGTTTCAACGTTTAAACGACTACGGCATCCTATTAAACGAAGCTAAGTGCAGTTTTGGGGTAAGCGAGGTAAATTTTTTGGGATATAGCGTCTCGCCAGAAGGAACCCGCCCGCTCGAGTCAAAAGTTGCGGCTATCCAGCAATATTTACCACCGGAGACAGCAAAAGGTTTGCGAAGATTCCTAGGAATGCTTAATTTTTATAGGCGTTTCTTACCCAATGCAGCAGAAGAACAAGCGGCGCTTCACGACATGCTAGCTGGTTCAAACGTCAAGGATTCCAAGATCCTGACCTGGACCCCGCAGCTCCTGGACGCCTTCGACCGATGTAAGTCCAGTTTAGCAAAAGCAGCATTACTCTCTCACCCTGTCCAAGACGCTTCGCTGTCCCTTGTAACGGATGCTTCCAATACAGCCTTGGGCGCGGTTTTAGAGCAGCAAATAGATGGACAGTCACAACCTCTGGCTTTCTTTTCAAAGAAATTAAACAACGCCCAAAAACAGTACAGCGCTTACGACCGGGAGCTGCTAGCCATATACGAAGGCATCAAACACTTCCGTCACATGATTGAGGGACGCCACTTCACAATCTACACGGACCACAAACCAATCACATACGCGTTCCAGCGAAGGGACCGTACCTGTTCTCCCCGTCAGTTCAACTACCTTGACTTAATTTCTCAATTCACAACGGACATACGACACATCTCAGGTAAAGACAACCTGACTGCCGATGCCCTCTCTAGAATTGAAGCCATTTCAACAACTGTAGATATGGAGAAGCTAGCCCATCTGCAACAGAACGACGAAGAACTGAAGAACCTCTTGTCCGGCGGATCGTCATTACAGCTGCAACGCGTACCAATACCAGGTATGAATATATCTTTACTCTGCGACGTATCTCAAGGAAAGCCACGACCGTTCGTCACGAGCCAACTACGTCAGCAAGTATTCCACTCCGTGCACGGAATGAGTCATCCTGGAGTGAAAGCCACGACCAAGCTGGTAACTGATAGATTTATCTGGCCCTCTGTGCGCAGAGACTGTCACACGTGGGTCCAGAGCTGCGAGTCGTGCCAACGAGCGAAAATCCAGAGACACACCTCAGCGCCATTGGGTGACTTCAAACTACCAGAAGCCAGGTTTTCTCACATTCATATAGACCTCGTGGGACCTCTGCCACCTTCACGTGATTATAAATACTGTTTAACCGCCATTGACAGATTTACACGCTGGCCAGAAATCGTACCGCTGCAAAACATAAGCGCTGAAACGGTAGCCAAAGCGCTGTGCGATGCATGGATTTCAAGATTTGGTTGTCCACAGATCCTGACCACCGACCAAGGCAGACAATTTGAGTCACGTCTGTTCAAGGAACTCGCCAGGCTGTGCGGCACAGAACTGCGACGCACCACTGCATACCATCCAGCTGCCAACGGCATGATCGAGCGTCTCCACAGGACTCTGAAAGCTGCTATCATGGCGCATAATGAGACGCGATGGACGGACGTTCTTCCAATCGTACTCTTAGGGCTAAGGACAGCCTGGAAGGCAGACCTGCAGTGCTCGGCGGCAGAAATGGTCTATGGTGAGCCATTGAGGATCCCTGGTGAGTTTTTACAAACAATCACTACCAATAAGATCGAACCAGCAGATTTCGTTTCACAACTTAGGCAACACATTGCCAATATAAAACCAATTCCTGCTTCAAGACACTCCTCAAAATCTATATTTATCCATAAAGACCTCAACACATCCAGCCATGTTTTCTTGCGAAAGGATCACCTCCGAGGAGCTTTAGAAACCCCGTACACAGGCCCACTAAAGGTCTTGAAGCGAACAGACAAAACTGTGACTGTTGACTTAAAACGAGGACCAGTTACAGTTTCTATCGACAGAGTTAAACCCGCTTACGTGTTGACTAACGACCACATATCTGAACCACAGGGTAACACCTGTCCAACTCAAGTCGTCAAAACAACACGCTCAGGCAGAAAAGTAAGATTTCCTGATTTTTATGTCGCAGGGCCATAAATCTCCAAGGGGGGTGGTGTGGTGACCATCATACCACACAGCCAACTTCCTCCAGCACTACGAGGTTGCGCAGCCCTGGAACAGCGCCTAAAACCGGGCCGCGGGTTGCGCGCCCCAGGCAGCTGCAGCGAAGACAATGAGTGACGTCACACGCGCGATATCGAGCCGGCCGCCGGAGCTCATTGCATCGCCTGCGCCCGCGCATACCCGATCTAACACTCGCACTGAGAGCACGTCGCTTTGTACCGCCACCCGCTACGAATATTGTTACGCGCTTTAACTTCATTTCTATTCTTTCCGATCTAAATTCTATTCTGTATCTCTCGCTTCGCTTTTGTGTTGTAATCTTTCTTTAAAATATCTTATTATACTTTTATTGTTGGGAACCTACGTGTCTTCATTTCAAGCCGAATAAAACACCCATAGGCTCTCGTCAAATAATTTGACAAGGTACGTAACATGGTGATTGTACAAAGACATATTTTGTGACAGAAAATACCTTTGCCTTTTATTATTTATTTTTTCCACAGTCTGTGGAGAGTGTACAGTGAATAGTAAAAATTTGTTACTTTCCATTTACATTCCTACAGACTAATAGTAAACACAATATTGACACACAGCTGTAAAATACACCAGTGTGATCATTGTTTGTCATATAGAGGGGAAAACGCGCGTTAATATCTAAGTTCTAAGTTCTCTAAGACCTTAGCATTGGCATTAAAAAAAATAACTATCCAAGAAATGTAGAGGTATTGTCTATGTAATGCGTATACCTCACGTAGTTTTCTAAAACTATTTTTAAGATATCATTTCGAGGACAACACTAAGGATAAAAGAATTTAATGTAATAAACGGAGTTAAAATAACAAATCGTACGAGTTCTTGGAGATAGAAAATGTGATCTAAAGCAATAACTGTCCTACTATCTGTTCAGGACCGATAAACTTTTATAAATTTAAAAACTAGTACATAGCTTTCTGATTGCTTACCGCCAACGCTGACTTCAGACGACTGCGAACTGGGATACAGCTTGATTTCTGCAAAGAGGTTCAAGTTAAAGTACCTTTATTTGTTTTCTATAATAAACTTGTGGGCAAGGATAGGAATAGAACTGCAAACTAAATTTATGAAAATAGTAAGAACACTTTGGAAAATATTATGACAACACGGCAAATGGGGGTGATGTGAGACCAATGTGGCATAGTGTACCTGTGATCATAACTTATATATAATGGAATCATGACGTTTATAGGCGATGCGGCTAGCAACCCATCACTATTTTGATTCCCCTTTCCACCCATATGCCCACAATCATGCTAAACGTGGCCTTTAGGTCTTTGGGGCTCTGTCTACCCCGTAAAGGATATAGACGTGATTTATGTGTGTGTGCGTGTGATGATAATGTACCTACAAGTAAGGATGTAGAAATTTATACCGTCACGTATCTTTCCCACAGGGGTAGGCAGAGACTACTTTGTTCCACTAACTACGATCCTAGCTCTTTCGCTTCATCCACGTCCATCGATCTCTTCATACATGCTCGTCGGTTTCGGGTACTCTTGACCTGACCTTTTTTCATAACGTCCCCAAGTTGGTCACGGAACGTCCGCCTTCCCCTTCCAACACACCCATTCATACTCCCCATATAAATCCCCATTTAGTTAATCATCATTTGTCCATCTTAGCAACTAAGCATACTTTTTTCTATCCTAGTCACTAATTATTATCATCTTTCACACCAGCACGTTCCCTTATCACACTGTTCCTTATTCTATCTTTCAGTGATACACCTTCCATAGTTCTTAACGCTCTCATTTCTACTGCATTTTATTTACTTTCATGCTACTTTTGATGTACCAAACATCAATATCAAAAATCAATAGGGTATAAAATATTCTAATGTAAATAAACGTGAATAATTTTAAACTAAGTAGAATTATTAATTATGTGGCAAAACTGTAAATTATTAATTTGTAAACCAATGTTTTGTTAGAAACTTTAACTAACTATGTGATATATCGAGTTAGACTCAGCGTTTTCGCTTTGAAACTATAAACCACGGAATAAATCGTATTTTGAGTTTCCGAAGTAGTACCTAACAAAAAAAAAAACAAATTGTCTTACATGCTAAAGAACAGGCAATGCAGCCACAAAACGCCGCCGGCGTATTTGTATAGCGAGCGGGTGGCGACCACTGGCTGAAGCCAGTGGTCTCCACCCGGCCCCACCCGGCGGTCGGTTGAAACCGAGTGCGGCGAGTCCATATAAAGTGTAGAGAAAAACACATCCACAATTTGTGGCGGCCACCATGTTGTCGCCACGACTGGCTTAAAGTGCGACCGCTCTAAGTCAATTTCTTGGTCACACAAACATACATTCATAAATCACGTTTTCATTCCTTATGGGGTAGACAGAGAGTAAGGTAACAAGACCCAAAGGTCACGTTTAGCACGATTGTCGGCGTATAGTTTTAAAAGGGAATCAACATAGTAATGGGTTAGCCGCATCGCCTATAACAAGATTTCTAAGATTTTCATGGTCACTTAAAGGGGCGATCACACCGCCGCGTTACGCAGTGACGAGTCGTAGGCGTGATGTATTCTACATCTTTTACGCACCGGTGTGGTCGGACCTTAATACAGTATGTAATCTGCTAATCACCATAGAGTCTAAGAGTGCCCTCGCTCTTGCCCAGCGAGTTGGTGCTGACGCAGTTGTAGGTGCCAATGTCGCTGCTGGCAAACTGGCGGATCGTCAGCTTCATAACAACTTTGTACAAAGATCTGTCTTCACTAATGATGTACTTAGGCCTGTAACAAACATTATTATTACAGTAATACAACCACTGGGGTAAACGTGTTCTTGAGTGGAGACCGCGACTCGGCAAACGTAGTGTAGGACGCCCTCCGGCCAGGTGGGATGACGATCTGCGAAAGACTGCAGGCAGATGCTGGATGCGTCAAGCTAGAGACAGGGCGCTATGGCGCTCATTAGGGCCTATGTCCAGCAGTGGACTAACATAGGCTGATGATGATGAATAGTCCTGGCTGGCTGATTGATTAATTGATTGACTCATCGACGCCAAGAGGCAAGAGTCAAGAGTGAAAGCTGAAATTTTGTATTCAGATTCCTTTTAGGTTCCGTTTTGTAAGGATAGAATGTGAAGTTCCCATGACAGGTAATTCTTGAACGAAGGCAAAAATGCAGAAAGCTAGTTTTCTTAGTAGGTACAGACAAGATGTTTCTAGTGAAAGTTTCAAAATTAAGTACTATATTATGCTCTTACACCGGCGTAATAAGGTTGAAGGACATATTTCTGAGAAATTCTTATAAGACCATACATAATGGTATTGAAAGAAATCTCTGCCCTAATTTAATGTTTGCCACTAACTTTTTTCGTTAAAAATAAGCTCAAATTCCACATGGACAGAGTTGCGGGTCAAAAGTTATAATTCAAATTAAGAGGGAGGTATTAAAACTACTTCATTGACTCCTTTTATCTCGACCAGTTTCAATACTCGTCAATCTATTGTTTCGTAAGACTGACGCTTACAGAGAACTTCATGTCTGACCATTATCTTCCAGTGGAACTTGCAATACGGGTCTTTTGTACCATTGTTCAAGTTACGCTCCCATTATTCTGCTATACATTGATGCTGATTGATTTCCCGTAAGCAGTGCCATAATGATACACTGATTGCAACGATTAGATGGGGATTGCAGTTTGGTTTGCTAGGCATCCTGTGTCCGTCGATTGAACGCATTCACTCAATACTTCCGATCTCTTTGTGGTTCAGAGGGCGTTGGGTAGCTCTGCTAGCGGGGGCCGTTTCGTACAAACGTATTTCCCTGATTTCTACTTCGATAATCACATGAGAACGAACATTTTTTACCTCACGTCTTACCTCTGCCATGCTTCTATGGTATTTTTTTTTGAATTTTGATTATTTAGAAACTAAAGACCTTCGAAAATCATTAAGTTTAGATGTTAATCTACATAGTGAAAAATGAAAAATGTAAATTTTATTTTGCAAATTGGCTGCCAAGAGCTCTTTTACATGCCTTATTGAAACTACCAGCGCATTCGGAAAGACCATCATTGCCAAGAAAAATGCGCCGCAAGAAACTTGGCAGAAAGTCATAGTATAAAACAAACTCGCTATCCGCTGTCTATCTGTCTGTCTATCCCTATGTATGCTTATATCTTTAAAACTACGCAAGGGACTTTGATGCGGTTTTTTTTTAATAGATAGAGTGATTCAAGAGGACGGTTTATAATGTATAATTATACGCAGAAAAAGTCGCGGACAGAAGCTAGTTAATGAATAAAATAAACAAATGGAAAACATAAAACCATAGCCGAGCCTATTATTTTCTTAAAGGGCCAGCGACACGCTCTTAACTCTTCTTTTGCTCCTATCACATAAAAAATATATGGTCAAAGTCCTTCTCATATTAAACGGACAAACAAACAGACGCGGTGAAGGATTTTGTTTCGATTTGTTGTAGGTAGTGAAATGATATGTTGTAGGTACAAATCCTTAATCTAAAACCTTGTTATAGTGTGTGTTCTCTTAAAATGACATTCGTGTTTTCGTTTTAGATATCATCGGCCGCCGATTCAGGTATCAAACCCGTAAGCGTGAGTGAGACAGCAAGACCAACCCCAATTGCATTCTAAAAACTCACGGATTGTACTCTTGTGTGGTCGAGTCAAGCAGCAGAAACTATACTTATTTTCTAACTTGTCCTGCATTAACGTAAAGGGAACGTACCCATCGAGCAGCATTTCTCCTCTGTTCTTGAGCCAGTAGTTGATGGTGTTAGGGTAGGCCTCCACTGTGCACTCCAGAATGACATCTGTGCCGAGTGGAGCCCCTAACAGCTGATTCGGCACAATGACTGTCGGAGAAACTGGGGAAAAAAAGAGAAAAAGCATTGATTATAATAACAGAAGACACTCGCCCAAAGACTCGCTGCAGCAAAAGGGAATGCTGCCTGTGTGATAAGGACGCTACCAAAGGGTCCAGATATACATTTTTGATAGTATTTCTGTTCATTTATTTTTACCACCACCACGACTACGTACCGGAAGACGCAGCGTAGGAAGGCCCCCCACAAGATGGACTGATAACGTGGTGAAGATCGCGGGAGTCTGCTGGATGAGGGTCGCGAAAGACCGATATTTATGGCTCTTTTTGCAGGCCTATGTACAGCAGTGGACGTCTTCTTATGATAATGATTTATTTTTAAGATTATATCTACACAAACGCTCGCCTTAATTGCCGCTTGTGCTTGCCACAAGACAATGTAAATTTTATTTAATACTAGCTGTTGCCCGCGATTACGTCCGCGCAGACTTCGCTTATCGCCATCCCGCGGGAACTGTGCTGTTTTCTGGGATAAAAACTATTATATGTCCGTCCCTGGGACTGTAACTAACTGAGTACCAAATTTCAAATGATTATGTATGTATTTTTAATGTAACCGCGGCAATATAATGTGTCAGCACGTCAATTTTACTTAATTAGATGCTTAATTTGTGTAAAGCAGCGTAAGTTATTATAGTTTTTTAACTATCCCACGAGAACTCTTTAATTTTCTGGGATTAAAAGTATTTAAAATATTGACCAAAGAAGGTACCACCACGCAATTTTTTTTTAAATCGGTCTAACAGTCTTGGAGATTAGCAAACACAGACATAAGTGAATGAATGTAAAATTAATTTTGCAATACTGCTTACAAACTTAATCAAAATCCATTAGTTCAATATTGCACAGAAGATTCTCTGGTAGTGTTTTTTAGCGAAAGAATTAATAGAAACAGTGAATTTCATTAACTCCCTTCCAGCCGACTTGCCACGAGTTTTAGATTAAAATTCCTAGAATTAAACATTTTTTAGTTTAATTTAAACTTAATTTAAATTTTAACTCAAAGTTACGTGGCTTTGTACAAACACCGTCGTTAATTAAGTCGCTGACAGTTTAAGAGTAAGATAAACAAGTGAAACTTAACCGAAAGATAAATCTTATTAAAATTGTATTACGAATAAAGTTTGCTGGATGTTAAATAATGTGGTTACGTAACTTAATGAATAAAAATGGCATAGGTCAGACAGTCAATATTATTGTGGTATTAGTATGTCAATACACGATTATGGATTTCAAAACTACCGGATTCGCTGTGATATGCATCAATATATTTTGGCTAACTGTTACCCGCAACTTCGTATGCTCAATTCGTTTATTATTACACGGTTTTCCGGGATAAAAAGTAGTCTATGTGTTATTCCAGACTATAATCTATCTGTTCCAAATTTCATCCAGGTCTGTCCAGCCGTTCTGGCGTGAAAGAGTAACAAACATCCATCCATCCACCCATATTTACAAACTTTCGCGTTTATAATATTAGTAGGTTATGGAGCACGATATGCACTACACACCATAATATTTTACCATCTAATCTGATTTTTCGCCCCTGAAAACCTCCCATAGCCACTTAATTGAAATAATTAGAGCCAGTTTCAAAATCATAAAACATAAAACATGCTTCCTATCATATTCGCCCATTCCCTCGATGGGCTTTTACCATCTGCGTGGAAAGAGAAGCAACTGATACATTTTGTGTTTTTTCTTTGCTCCCACACCAGCACGGAAGAAATTTCAGTATTTCTTCCTCTCTTATTTCCGATGAATCCAATGAATTTTCTTCAAACTGAAATTCCAGAGCATGTGTGGGTTGCAGCTCGTGGCAGGTAATTTAGTTGCTAATGTTGGCTATCTTTATTTATAGAACGACAATCTGTGACCGCGGATCGGCAGGCGTAGTGTAGGACGCCCTCAGACTAGGTGGCATTAAAATACATCTTTTTAGGTTAGGTTATTGTGTCATGTCTTGTTGCTCTCTCTGTCTACCCCGTAAGGGGTAAAGACGTGATTTGTGTATGTATGTATGTAGGTTACTAAATGTCAGTGAAAATTAGAACACATAGAAAAATCCGATAAGTAAAGCTATGGCCGGGAATCGAACCCGGATCCTCGTCATTCCGTGACGCGTGCTATACCCCTACACCACCCATAGCAGGTGGGTAGTCTCCGAATTTTTCTACCTGTTACTAACAGTCACGTGACCTTTTGTTACTATGCGAATTTTTGTCGCTAAGCGTCATCTGTTTGAATGATGTGTCTGGACGACACAATTACAAACTCCCATGGAACATCTACTGCTCACCAGGGACGAGAGAAGGCGCTTTTTTTTTCTATATGTATGTATGTAGGTTATTTTGTGTACCTACTCATAAGTACGACTGTCATCAAGTAAATAAGACAAACGTTTCCGCGATCGAGTCCCATTTACGAATAAAATATACAGGTTGGCCCAAAATCGTGACACAATAAACGTCGAGCCGAGACGAAGGTTACGTAAGCTGTAAATCAAATAAATCAAAACAGTGTTCTTACTGCAATGTTGATGTGGTTCAATTTCCTGGCTGAGCAAGGCTTTGAATATTAATCGTACGAGAAACTGCCGTTTAAATGTAACCTGCAAAATGGGCGAGTAAGCGTATATCGTGCTACGAAATATTGTGTTATAGGCTATTATTTGCCGTCAAAGCAGCGTTTTAGCTAAAATACTAAACTTGTAAAGTTTAATCGGTACGCTGTATAAAAGCAGTACTTTAACGTCATCTTGGGTTGGTTTTTTTATTACAAAGTCAAAGAAAAGGCATTGGAAAGGACCACGTGGAAAAAACTCCACCGACTTGCTCTTAAGTTTATGTAGGAAGAAATTTGAAATGTGATAAAAGTTGACTCTTTTGGGTTTTTGACATTTCAAAACTGTTTTTTGTAAACCCTTATTATTAGCTAAAATAACATTATGAAAAAAAAATCCCATCATTCCCAACGTAATCTAACGTCTTTAAGTTAACCATTTAGCAGAAAGTCTGTCAATGGAATAATTGCATTCTAAATTTTTGGCAAGTTAAGACTAGTTATTATAAACATTTTAAATAATGAATGCTTCTAAGATATTAGAAAAATAAAAAAAAGGTTTAATTAATTTTGCTTTCTGCGTGTTTCTTGAAGCGCAAAACCACGACGGCTCCGTTCAATTTGCCTTAAGTTTACGTGTGAGTGCGTCACAGAGGCGTAATATTTGCCTAAAAAAATTTAAAAATTGTTTATAATTACTTAAAACTTGTGTTAAGTATCCGTAAAACGATTAAATTGTAGTTAAATGTATACACTACTAGTTACTTAATAAAAAAAAGTTTTTACTGAGTGGTAGGTACAATCAGCTTAAAATAGTATGCGATTTGCCTCCCTAAGATTGAAAATACTTTCTTAAAATATAATGTCGAGCATTATTGTCAACTTGTAAGTTTGAGCTTAGCGACTTTTTCACAGAATGTAGGATATAAAGTAGACCACAAATTTGGCCGAATAAGCAGAACTCTTCGCGATCTACTCTGAATTTCACTTAACCGGTTTTTTCCTCCAAAAACACGCACTTTATCATCTCTGTTGCAGTTTGCACGAGCTGTCTGTTAAATTCGATTTTCAAAGTTCGTCTGGTGCCGTTCCGCTCATTCTAATAGACATTAATTTGAGATTGAAAAGGACGTAACAACACGAACATCGAAAATCGAATATCGAAGAAGCCCCGAGAATCCTCCTGTCTAATTTTAAACAGCTTTTCGCTCAAGAACTCAGCAAGGATCCGAATCAACCGGCTCGCTGGCTAGGGATCCAAAATCGATCCCACTTTATCAGAGCATTGGCTGTGCGGCAACCGCCAACCGATACCAAATCCCTACTCATCGGGATTGGCCAATTCCACTCTGGATCCCCCGATTTCGTTGCGACTCAAACCAGATTATAAATATCCCCGTCGAGTTTTGTGCAAATTAATTTGGTTTTGGCAAAATTCTATTTTAATGCAAGGTTTTTGTGACGGTTTAAGTGCATTATTGGTTTGTTTATTTCTCTATTTGTGATGCTCAATGATTAAATCAAAATCGAGTCAATATCAGGTCAAGAGTACTCTAAATTGACGAGCATGTCATTGTGTGAAAAAGTTTATGAATTTGGATGAAGCGAAAGAGGTATATCAGGTGGATAGCGATGGGAACAAAGTAGTATCTGCCAACCCCAATGGGAAAGCTTGACGTATGTATGGATGTAAAGATTGGGCACTGAACAATTATTTTACAATAAGTTTTAATTTTAAATGTTAGTTCCAGACAAATTTCACATAGAATGATTTTACTCAAGGTGCAGATGTGATTCTGACGCGTCTCAGAATGGCATGCCTGCGCCTTTGCCCAGCAGTGGGATGTATTAAGGCTAGAGGTGATGATGATGAAAAGCAGATGTCAATGTTGATTTTTAGTCAATGACGCTGATTTTCAGGGAAGTGGATACTCGCAATAGAGGTAGGTACTAAAGGATTGCAATAATGTTTCTCTCTCTTGCAAATCCGCAAAGTTTCCGCAAAATGCATACGAAATCAGCAACTGCTTTTTTATACCATGTCGCTGGCAAAAAAACGTACGGGCCTATGGCCACTTGAAAGTCCAGGGAACTAGACTCTTCCTTATGTTCTAGTTCTATTATTTAGAAATATAATTTCTTTCGGGTAAACCGTAAAATGAAATACACAAAAATCAGAAACTAAAATTATCGATTCGTTGATAGAATCTATCATTGAAAAACAGCGCCATCTCTCGTCCCTGGTGAGCAATTGATGTTCCACGAAAGTTTGATAGTTGTACTTAAATTTAATTAATTAACACAAATTTCAAAGCCGCCAAACAATAAACCATATTCAGGCAATCTCGTTACCTAGCCCAATAAATCATCTAGATACTCTACATTGGTAGACGTGGCTCCATCATCTAGTCGGATTCTGCAGTCAATGAAAGGGAAGAGTCAATTATACGCAAGAATGGTCTACAAGAGGCAGATCAATTCAGGTTTATCACGGCCAGGGTGCGGTTCATGGTATGAGATAACGGCGTTTTGAGTTTAACTAAGTGTGAATTGCATCTAGTTACTATAACGATAACTTTAAATAACCGGCGACTTTGACACATATTAGACAGAAAACCTATGAAATATTATGTCAAATTCGTCGGTTATTATCGTCATTGTTAATGTCACTTCTTTTTTATGTGCTTCACCATCAGTGAAAGTTGGCAGGCATCTTAAATTTTTCTCTATCCACAGCCAGCGCAGAGTTGCTCTACAGTTTTTATACCGGTCTGTTCCCTGATGTATCTTAGCCAAGACATTTTTTTTTCTTTCCACCTTACCCACTTGAGTAGTACCAAATTACTTTACCAATAATTTTAGCCACAACCTACGACCTTTGAAAGAAAACCTATGCAATGTTATATCAAAATTGTCGGTTATCGTTGAAGTAATGTGATGCAACGCAGTTAACTACTTGGCCCGCCAAACATAATATATTCGATTTACAATTGTTTCTGTCATGCCATTCAGAGATGGAGTTGCGTACAATAAGTACACTGCTGCAGAGCCCGGAAAAATTAAATCGTAGATGAGTATGTAATTTGAATAAATACAAATCAACAAACTGCCGTTTCCTTAGAGGCAAAAATTTGAACATAATTCCACTGACTTAAAATGAAACAAAATGGACGCAAATGCTTTACTCCCATTTTTTTTCCGGTAATGCCATTTCATTCAAAAGTACGACCGTCTACTATAAAATTTTACAAAAACATGTAAAAGTATAAATTTAAATGTTAAGAAGCTATTTAAAATTAAATTTTCTCTATTTTTTGTGTATATTCGCTACAATCAAGATGAATTCTATGCATACAACAGCTTATATTCAAAACGCTACCCCTTTTCCTTTGCACCAACACTTTCATTATACCGTCGTCATCGACGGCGTACACCCGACAACGCAACCTGTAATCTAACCTCCATATTGACTTCCTGTTAAGGTCTTTTGATCTTTTATGCTCACTGTATCCGCAGGCGTAGGTAGTAAATCATAAGATGAAATCAGTACCAGTCTTGATACGATTTACTGTTCGAGCAATAAATCTGGTTATGATTTAGATTCAGGGTATCAACAATCTCTGTTAACTTTGCGGGTAGTAGAACAGCAAGGTACCTATGTCCCGATCGCTACCACAGTTTTACTAAGCAGTGCTTGCGCTGCTGTGTTTCGTCGTGAAGAGACACTACTTTGTTCCACTTGCTACGATCCTGACATACTTCTTTCGCGTGAAGAGACGCCGGTGAAATTACTGGAACATGAGATCCTACTAATATTATAAATGTGAAAGTTTGTGAGTATGTTTGGATGTTTGTTACTCTTTCACGCCAGAACGGCTGGAGAGATCTGGATGAAATTTGGAACATAGATAGATTATAGTCTAGAATAACACATAGGCTACTTTTTATCCCGGAAAATTGCATGATTCCTGCGGGATAGCGATAAACAAATTCTATGCAGACGAAGTTGAGGGCAACAGCTAGTATTCTATATTTTAGCCCATCTGAAATCCTCTAGTGTTGCGGGCGTCACTTGCCATCAGCTGACCCGCTTGCTCGTTTTCCTAGCTTATCGTATAAACAAATTTGTTGTAAAGCACGGAAAGTAAGCAATATATTGGTGAATGACGAGATTTGGAGCCTGTCTCACCGATTTCCGTAAAGTTACGGCTATCTATAATTCCCTCTCTATTTTTTACTACGAATCAGACAGAGACGACATCATAGATAACTGACAGTTAAGATAACCGGTAGTTTACAGAAATTAGTGAAAGAGGCCCTTAAGTGCAGTGGTGTCGGATAACGACACAGATGTTCTGGGGCCATACGATGACGTCTTAATGCGATTCAATTCCGACGCAGTTCAGGTTTTAGCTGTAATTTTTAGTATGGATCTGACAGCGAGCGAACCTAAACTGAATCGGAATTGAATCGCATTAAGACGTCAATCTAACCCTTAATATTTCAAAGTCATTCATTGTTTTTCTTTAATGTGAAGGAGCATGCTAGTCACCTGATGGAAAGCCGGTCCGTTTCTAACCGACTTCAAAAAAAGGAGGAGGTTCTCAATTCGTCTGTTTTTTTTTTGTTTGTTACCTCATAACTTTCGACTGGGCGAAGTGATTTTTATGTTTTTTTTTTTATTTGAAAGCTGGTGCTTCCAGTGTGGTCCCATTTCAATTTCGTACAGTTCTAACAATGGCACCCATGAGAAAACCATATAAGTCTAAAATTGGCATTAAGAATGTGTGCGACAAATCATCCGTCATTTAAACGGCACTGTCTCATATGAGCAGCACGTTTAGTAGGTCTACCCATATTCAGAAAAAAATGTTAGTGTACTTTCAGATCCACTAAAAATCAAAAAATAAACAAAAATTTTAACAAAAAAACCGACTTCACAAAAAGAAACTATTCTAAAAAAACAAACTAATACGCAGTAATACGCGCTAAATATGTAGGTAGGATCTATCTAATGTTATTACAATTATTGTCATTTTTGGAGTCGGTGTCTGATTTTTTTTCTTTTTAATGCGTATTAGTTTGTTTTGGAATAGTTTCTTTTTGTGAAGTCGGTTTTTTTTTGTTAAAATTTTTGTTTATTGTCGAACGGCAAAGGGGACAGAGAGAGGTGCGGGCGGACAGTGCGCCTGCCGCTCGCACCTCTCTCGTTCCCTTTTGTCGTCCTCCCCGCGCCCCTGTACCCGCGCGGGCGGGGACTCATTTAAGGGGTCGGTCTATAATGTAACTTTTATTATGAGCTGACCGGGAGCATCCGCCTTAAGTCTTCCCTACATTCCCCAACCGAGCTATAACCTATTACGTTGAAAAAGCACTCGCAAAAGCTTCACTACGACGTTTAATATAAAACAACTATAAGAAGCAGCTGAAGAAGATTGCAGACAGGATTTACTTTAAACATAAAGGAATTAACCAATAGAGTGCTTCTAAAACTAATTCGTAATTTGCCACTAGTTTTATCTCTAACTCTTATATGGAATAGGTATTTTAGCATACATACATACATAATAAATCACGTCTTTATCCCTTACGGGGTAAACAGGGCCTAAGGTAACAAGACCTAAAAGCCACGTTTAGCATGGTTGTGGGCGTATAGGTATTTTAGGGAAGAGAATTATAAAAAAACAAGTAATTCCAATAACTAGACTCAGTCAATGTCACAGTTGTCTTAGGGTAAATTTTTTCACAGCTTTAAGATTTTACCGCTGGGGTAAACGTGTTCTTGAGTGGAGGTCCATTTCAATGAACAAAAAATTTACCTTGCTACTCCGCTACTCACGTGCAAGATAACCAAGCCTGTGTGAAATATATGTGTGTTGGTTTGCATGTGTAACAGTTGTGCTCATTGAACTTTGATAATGATCCCGTAGAGGGATCGAAACGCGTCAGTGTTTGTGTGGTGTAAGGGATAATTAAGTTTGTGGGATTTATATGTGTTTTATTGGCAGTAGTGGAGCCGGGATTGCATGATATATATTTCACACAGGCTTGGTTATCTTGCACGTGAAGCGGAGTAGCATGGTATTTTTTTCCTCTCTATTGGTTAATTCATCTTCTTTACTTACAGTTGACTCTCAACGTGATCCGTTTGCTGACCGCCGGCGGCACGTCGTTCGACGCGATGCAAAGAAACGCACCCATCTGCTTGCGATCCACACGCCATAACGGCAACGAGCTGCCTGTGTAACTCTCAACTGTGAAACAATGAGCATAAAGTGCATTTCAGATTGGTGGAACTGTGTTACATAAGCTGTTTAGTCTGGATGCTGAGCTCTGCTACTTTGTCTTAAACTGGGTTTTAAAAGAAATATCGCGTTAACAATGTAACCTAAGTTTAAGTTTTATTTTAAAAATATTTTTTATTACTTGTTTAATTTGATAAATACACAAATCACGTCTTTATCCCTTACGGGGTAGACAGAGCCTAAGGTAACAAGACCTAAAGGCCATATGCAGCATAATTGTGAGCGTATAGGTGGAAAGGACTCAATAATTACAGTACAGTAGGTACACAGAATACTTATATTTTATTGAAGCAGGCGTTACTTTGAGGAGGGCCATTTTAATGAATTAAAAATATTTACCTTGCTACTCCGCTACTCCCGTGCAAGATAACCAAGCCTGCGTGAAATATATATGACCTTCATGCAATCTCTCCCTCCACTACTTAAAACACATAGTTATATGACGTGTTTCGATCCCTTTACGGGATCATTATCAAAGTTTAATGAGCACAACTGTTACGCGTACAAACCAACGTCGTACTGTAGCATTATTTATATGTGTTTTATGTGGCAGAAGTGGAGGGAGAGTTGCATGAAAAACATATATATTTCACACAGGCTTGCACGTGAGTAGCGGAGTAGTAAGGTAAATATTTTTTGTTCATTAACACAATCATTGTCATGTAAGCCTTCTTCCACATTGAAGTGAACTTGTTCACGCCCACCGACCTTCCTTTGTCCCTTTCATTTGCATACAAAAGTGCAACAGAGAGAACGCTATTATGATAACGATAAACAGTGTTTGTACGCGTGACATGTTGCTGACACGCTAATTACCCTGATAATAGATTGTAATAGTACCTGTCACTTAGTGCTAAGAACTGAAACAACGTTGCTAGCGACGTCTTTTAAGACCTAAAGGCGGATTACTCGGGGATTCGGGGGTTTTAGTTCTTCTTTTTTTAATATGGCCCCATCGATCGATGCGATGATTTTGCCAATGTCAAAGTAATAAATACAGTATTCATAAATCTTGTGACAAAAATGTCGGCAACGTTGTGAGGTAGAACACGGTTAAAAGACCTCCCCCCCTGTCGGGCTCTTAGCCGTCAATGATATCCCTCGGAGACCGTCAGGAAATCATTAGCCGATGTCCAGGGTGCTCCAGACCAAGCACTGCTCTTCCCCCCGGGCGGATCCAAAAACCAACAGCAGCTCTTGATTACACGCGGAGGTAACCCGACTCGCACCCCTGTTAATTATGGCTTAAATTCCTCTTTTTTTCTGTCACACTATGACGTTGACAATCCCCAACCAAAGACGAAGCGCCCCAAATAGCTTACAGGGAACTCATCGCGTTCTCATCGGTTATGCTTGGCGAACTGTCATTTTAGCAACGCCGAATAGCAAATTAAAAGTTAGCCTCTGCTAATGGTTGGTAATATCGTTCGGATGTCAATTCCAAAGAGAAGCACTTATATTGAAGAATTATTTTTGTAAGCACACAGCTTAAAGGCAAGAAGTAGAGCAGTATTTGTTTTATTTTGCAAACCATGACGTTATTAGCTTCGATTCACTGTTATTTATTCTTCGCCTGCCTCTATGTTTATCCAGATTGTGAAGCCATATTAAAATAGAAGCTAGTATCTCTTTCAGAGGAAAATATAGACGTCTTTTACTCTCAAGATTATCCATGATAAATTTTCTCAGCGTTCCGATGTCAAAGTCAAGCGGGGCATATCGTTGATAAGCTAGAGACTGGTGGCATGTTGGACAGAAGAATGCGAGGTTCCGTACAAGCAATAAGATTTTATTTACAATCAAATGAATCAAGAAATTTTATTTCTTGATTTTTATGTTTTACTTTTTCGGTTTTACCGTTAGAAATTAAATTTCTAAATGTCAGTGAAAGTTAGAACACATAGAAAAATCCGAAAAGTAAAGCTATGGCCGGGAATCGAACCCGGATCCTCGTCATTCCGTGACGCGTGCTATACCCCTACACCACCCATAGCAGGTCACTGAGCCATAGCTTTACTTTACCTGCTATGGGTGGTGTAGGGGTATAGCACGCGTCACGGAATGACGAGGATCCGGGTTCGATTCCCGGCCATAGCTTTACTTTTCGGATTTTTCTATGTGTTCTAATTTTCACTGACATTTAGAAATTTAAAATTTTATTTAACTGTTATGGACACAGGGCGATCTTAGGAATTATGTTGTAGGGAATGCGGGTTGCAACACATCACTATTTTGATTCCTTTTTCCACCTATACTCCCACAATGCGAGACGTGGCCTTTAGGTCTTTACCTTAGGCTCTGATGTCTACACTGTAAGGGATATGGACGTGATTTGTGTGTGTATGTATTATGGATGGTCAAGTTATACAATTTATAGTCACACTCTCCTTGAATATTTTTGTTGATGCAGTTAATGCTTTAGAAAATGAAAAAGAACTCCCTCTCTCTTCATTTTCATTGTTTTTTCAAGTATTTAATATTAAGCATTAAGTCTTTGTAATTAAGTTTGTGGGATTTATGTGTCTTTTTGGCAGTAGTGGAGGGAAGGATTGCATGAAAAACATACATATTTATATAAGTGAGTATCGGAGTAGCAAGGTAAATTTCTGTTCATTGAAATGGACCTCCGCAAAGTAACGCCTGATTCAATAAAATATTAAGTATTTTGTGTAGGTACTTATCTCATTTTTTTTAAACAACCGCATTGTTCAATTTAATTTAGTTACTACAGCTACTTACAAATCAAAGGTTATTTCTGTGAACATAACACAAAACCCAAGGAAAAAAATAACATTTACAAAACAGCGCTAGTTAAGACATCTCGCCATTTTGATTTGCAGTGGGACAGTCATGCCTAGCTCAACAAAGCCGTGTCCTGACATTTAGCCTTACCGCGAAACCCTAAAAAAGCAGTCCGCACTCCAAACAAAATTCATTCGCGAACCTGCCCGACAGTTTTGACAAATGATTTCTTTTGTTTCCCATTCCCGGTGACGTAGAGACTCAAGGACTCATTGTTCCAAACCATTGAGGGCCCGGTCCTTCGCTCTGTTTACTTTTTTTTTTTGTAAATAAGCCTTTGTAGGGACTATCGTGATTTTTTACGAATCGTTAAGCAAACCAAACGAAATTTGGTAGCATTAGTTTCCATTTGAATGAACTAAACTTTGCTACAGTTCTGTTGAAGTCTGTAACAGTGTTTGAATATTTACCCAACTCTCCTCTATCTCTGTGTGGAATAGATCTACAAATACTTAAAGCTTGAAGCAAATATACCCAATACTTTTCTAAGCACATTCGATTCAATCTTCGATTCGTTTTTATCGAGAAAACTGCTGCCCAGTGGGTCATATTTGCAAGCGCCAAGGTTTTTAAATAAAAATTGTTACTCGCTTCAAAATAAGGAAAGGATTATAATAGTACTTTTTAACCCACTTGGGACATTATAAAGTAAGATTAGTTTAGTTTAGTTTATTTATTCTCTCAGCATAAAATTACTGTATAAACGAGTTTGCTACAATGATTTATCTTGAGATCGTCGATGTCGAATACAAAACAATACTTAATCTATTTAATTAATAAAGACAGAGGAAATAAAAATGGAAATAAAATGACAAATATTTTCATCCCCAGGAGGGAGTTGTCAGAAGCAAAAATAATACAATTAAGGTTGTCAATGTTATAAAGATACTGAAATAAATTAGAAAAATTACTGATCATCAACAGCAAGAAATATACCTAAATTTAATAAAAACTAGTTTTACATAAAAATACTGTAGAATGTAAAAAATCATACAATGCTCTTTCACTCACAATCTTATTAATATTGTAAAGGCGAAAGTTTTTAAGTTTGGATGTTTATTGCGCTTTCATGTCATAACGGCTAAATCAATTTTATTGAAGTTTTCATCCCCGAAATTAGCATAGTTCCCGTGGGATAGCGATAAGCGAATTCATCGCAGACGGAGTCGCGGACAACGGCTAGTTATACATATTTTATACGTCTACAGATTTGTTTTAAGGTTCGACTATATTTTTTGGTAAATTGTCAGCAAGTGCATATAGACCGCCCGAAAAAATCGAAATCTACAGGATCGTCTCCGACTTGCTATTGCGAGTTGAATCGTTTGATTTGCACTAGGAATTATTGTTATAGGCGATGCGGCTAGCAACCCATGACTATTTTGATTCCCTCTTTCCACTTATATGCCCACAATCATGCTAAACATGGTCTTTAGGTCTTGTTACCATTGACTATGTTAACGCTGTAATAGTAGTAATGCTCAGAGCATTACTACTATTACAGCTAATGCTCTGAAGTCCAATTCTTAATGAAGTTGGTCATTAAACTCTGGCTCTTGCTAATCTAAAAAATCGCTCCATGAAAAACTGAAGATTTTGTCATTGGGTACCTTTGTAGAATTCCTTGCCTCCCGGCTTCTTCAGCAGCATAGGTTCATGGTCCTCCCTCCTCCAAGTGATCTTGGGTGGGGGGTGTCCGGTCGCCCGGCAGATCAACGTGATATTGTCCGACTCCCGCGCAGACACGTCGGCAGATGTCTCGTCGTTTATGATGTCTGGAGGCACTGCAATAGAAGCTATTCGTTAGTTCCATCTATTTCACCTGAAAGTTTACATAGTGCGTAAACCTTCCATGCCGATGTGGAAGCAAAAGAAAAAACATAGAATGTACCAGTTGTCTTCCCGCGCAGATGGTAAATTAAAGCCCATCGAAGGAATGGGCAAAAATCCTAGGTATCATGTTATAGGCGATGCGGCTAGCTATCCATCACTATTTTAAATCCCCTTTTCACTTCGCGCTAGTTTATCAGCTACAGTGACCTGCGCCTTGAACAGTTTACTAAGAACTCATCGCGTTCTCATTGGATTGTGTTCGGCAAACTGACATTGTGGCGACGCCGAATAGCAAATTAAACGTTGGGCTCTGAAAATGGTTGGTAATAGCTTAGGCGTGTCAGCGCCGAATAGAGGCCCTGTTATTTTTGCCCGTCAGTATATTTCAAATCACAGCTGATGACATGCAAAGTACAACCGATATATCTCAGCACAATGTCTTCTACCAAGTTAAAGGCTAATAAAATGCTGAGACTGTGTCAGTTGGATCTGCCACTCGCTTAGCTTATGTAAATAGCGCAGACAAACGAGGTTAGGGAATAAAGAGTACTACGGGTTGAGATACGGAAGACATCGCTAGCTACACATATACATATAGGTATGACGCTCATAGCACACAGAAGAAAGATTTTGCGTCTTGTGGCTGTCAATAGCAGCTGAACAGTATGAATAGGTACTCTTTGAAGGTCTTCATTAGCTCAATAAAAATCTTGATTGTGGCCCAGCCGATTTTCCACGACGTGAAGCGACTTTACACACACGATACACAAATCACGTCTTTATCAATTACGAGGTAGACAGTACCTAAGGTAACAAGTCCTATAGGCCAAGTTTAGCATGACTGTGGGCGTATGGGTGGGAAGGGGAATCAAAACAGTGATGAGTTGCTAGCCACATCGTCTATATAACATGATCCCTAAGAGTTTTGCCCAATCCCTCGATGGGCTTTTACCGTATGCGCGGGAAGAGAAGCAACTGGTACTTTCTATGTTTTTCTTTGCTGCCAGACCAGCATGGAAGGAATTGCAAATGGTGAAAGTTTAAAACAGTTAATTGATGGATTTCGTGATTCTAAAGTGATTCTATTAGGTAACTAAGAAACACGTTATTACATTAAAACAAGAAAACAATACCTACATACACTATTATTAAATTATCGTGTTTTTCGTACACTAAAGAGTTACACGTACGCGTACCTAACATTATTTTTCTTGGGCAGTCTTGTAAAAATAGTTGGTAACGTAGCTTGACAAAATACCGTAATGCAAAAAAGGTGAAAATGCTTCAAGAAATTTGGAGCTGTGTCAGTTTTCCTAGACTAGGTAGACCAAAGCGCAAATTTTGAATATTACATACAGAGCGATGATGATTCCAAAGAATCCCTGGAAATACGAAATATCAGAGAAATGTTCCAATCGTTACCGTTATTGAAAAGGACGTAACATTCCACATATTAAATTCTCCAACTTCATAACCTCGACGCAGGACACATAGTAAAAATTCAATATCGCTGCGTTCGAAACTTTAAAAGTGGAGGTAAAAAGTTGAACTAATTTGAGCAGTGAACGGCAAAACTTGGCACCTCCAATGGAGCAGAGAAATAACTCGTGATGATTTATTTTTCTCAGGAAATACTTTTCTTCTGTCGAGGATATTTTGATATCGAGCTTTGTTGCCAACTTCCGCGTAAGTACTTCGAATGTTTTGATGCTCTCGTATCCCTAATAAGCTTTGAGCTTTGGCGCTTTTATTTTCAACCTATTATACATTTACAGCCGAAGCTTTCTTTTGAAATGTTCACGGTTGAATTTCTCACGAACTTTTTATTCGGTTTGTTTGTTAATTTACTTAAGTTCTTTGCGCCTGCAAATTTACAGTGTTATATCGGTTTCCCTTCAGATTTGTTCACGGTCCGTTGAATCTTAATAACTGTACATTCAAACTTATTTAAAGGACCCAATTCGGCGTTATAAAGTACTTTTATCTATTTAAAGATCGAAATATTTCACTCGACCGCGAATAAGCTTTTAAGTCTTACAAATTTAGAACACGGCATAAGACATCATAACAAAGTATAAAAACTGGCATTAGATGTCTCAATGTGAAAATGAAATGTAATGTTACCCAACATCTTAGGGCCAAAGAAGACGGAAAAGTAATGAAGTTTTTTTTATGACGTAGAATGAGAACGATCTTCAGACAGACGGGTCATTATACCACGGAACAAATCCTAAATATAGGCAGTAATACCGTAAATGATGAAACCTCCCTAAACTTTACAGGGCCGCAACATCCAAACCATTCCCGCTTTGTCATAGCCGTGATCACTTAGTTTAGTTATAAAGCGTCGGTTTACTTCGGAATTGTTAATTCATGGTCCATCGTAAATTCAGAGCACCTGCACGCTCGTACAACACTTATTAGCTCAGGTGTCTGGAGACACTGGGGGGGAATTAACCTTGGGACAAGGAAATTGGGCTACGCATTTGGTTAAATAAGTCTCAGGTTAGTAAGTCTTTCCGTGTTTTTCAACTTGAAAAGAATTGACTGAGGGTAGAATAAATTTTGAATGCCTTTCGCATCAAAATTAAGCCTCAAATAGAGGGAATTTACTATTTAGACTCACACACGGAAAATGGTTTAAGTCTCTATCTAATATGGTTTAAAAGATACAAGCCTGTGACAGAAGAACAAACTGAGGAGATTGCTTAGAATCCTTTTTGTACGACGTCCTTCGCAGCGGAACTACTTATATGACCTGGATATTGGGATTGTTAAGTTAGTTAGTGTCAGTAGAATGTTCAGGCTATTCATAAGTTTTAGTGACAAAAATTGGACTAGAAATCAACTGTCTGAATAAATAAACTTATTTTATTATTATTGTTCGAATGGGTTTCCGATCACGGGACCGTGTGGGTAACCAGTCATTTGAAAGGCATTCGTGGGACTAACGGCAACTTGAAGAGGCCTTTTGGCACTGTATTACATAAATATGTTATGTAGTTGATATTTTATGAGTATACTTATGAGATGGGTCAGCTATGGAGGTCTATCCCCTACCCTAATTAATACGCCATGCTAGCGGAAAGTCTTCCACAGTTGGCAAACTATTGCCTGATAGGAAGTGACATGGAATGGGCTATGGGGTTAGGATTAGGATGCTTCGGACAGCATCAACGGACTATGGAGTGACATTATTATTGTTCTACTCACCGAAGACGTCGATGCAGCCAATCTGCCACTTCATGCTGGGCTGCGTGTTGATCTGGCACATGTAGCAGCCGCGGTCTTCAGCGCGCAGTGGCCGGATTCTCAACTGCCACGTGCGAGGGGAGTCCAGGGTTACGGAGTACCGGGCGCCCAGAACTGTGCGGTCATGCATGGTCAGGATCGTCTGGTCTTCTGCCCGGAGCCAGCCAACCTGAGTGAAATTGTAATTGCACCGGATAACTAACACATAAATACATACATATCATCACGCCTCTTTCCCTACGGGTAGTACTACTTTGTTCCACTTTCTACAATCCAAATAACTCTTTCACGTCATGCAGATTCATCAATATCATACTTGCTCCTCGATTTAGGGTACTTACTCTGGACCTAACCTGACCTCTTTTCAAAACTTCCCCTAGTATGGTCATGGAACGTCTATCTAAGCCTTCACACATTCGCACTCGCCATGTAAATCTGTTTTATTCTTCTTTCTTTCATAATATTTATGCAAACTTATTCAAAAATCTGCTGTAGCGAAATGTAACCACAATTTTTCTGCATATAAAGAGACATACAAATACAAAAAACTTAACATTACACGAATCACATACACAAATCACGTCTTTGTCCCTTACGGGGTAGACATGGCCTATAGTAACACCTAAAGGCTACGTTTACTATGGTTGTGGGAGTATAGGTGGAAAAGAGAATCAAAATAGTGATGGGTTGCTAGCCGCATCGCCTATAACATGTTCCCTAAGACTTGCCTGTTCTCTCGATGGGCTTTTAACATTAGTAGGTACAATAAACTGATGTGGGTCAAAAATGTCTTCGTATTCTCGAGCGATGGTTTCCCTTTGGCAGAGGCTTACTAATTTTATTAAAAGAATACCTTTCCTACTGGGAGATTTCTCAGGTTAAATTTATTTTAATACTAGCTTATGCCCGCGACTTCGTCTGCGTAGAATTATACATAAAAACCTTCCTCTTGAATCACTCTATGTATTAAAAAAACCGCATCAAAATCCGTTGCGTAGTTTTGAAGATATAAGCATACATAGGGACATAGGGACAGAGAGAGCAACTTTGTTAACTATGTAGTGATTTTGTCGGAACGAAGACGGGTTTTCAGCAAGTTATAGCGATTCATACAACTTTATTTATTTTAAAAACGTTTCGCTATCTAGTATGTATAGTGTTGTTAGGAGGATAATAACAGCTCTAGACGTTTTCCGTGCCTACAACTAGTCTGTTAATTACCTTAAATCATTGTGTGAAGGAAAATACGTTAGAATTCTCAATCTAAATATGCATAGGACTAGGTTCTGCCTGCGACTTTTTCCGCGTAGAATGCGTATTAAATTGAATACTATATTTCAGCAAAGCGAATTAGCTCGTTGAACTGGCAATGGGCCGGCCATATAGCACGGAGAACAGATCGACACCTCCTACGCATAAATCGACGATTTTTCAGGAGAGCGATTATAAGAATTTTTCATGTATTTTTCAAGTTGAAATATGTCCAAAGTTTAAAGCAGTAGTTATGTCTGTCCGCGGCGGGTTAATTAACACGAAGCAAATCTGTTTATTAAAATAAATATCATAATTTCAAAGTTATGGCAAAAAAACCTAAAGTTACGACTTTGTGCTCGTTATCAAAACGTCTTTTCCTGGCAGTCAAAGCCTACAGCTTTATGATTGAAAAAAAAATTGTTTTATTATTTTATTGGTGCTGCCGTTTTAAATTTTAAATTGTAATTGTTTTTTAAATTTCATGAGATGTTCTTGACATGAAATGACATAAAATAATGATAAAAATGACATGTAATAACTATAATTATTACGAATAAATGAGTATGAGTATGAGTATGTGTGTGTCGTATAAGAAAGTTACAACCTTTTGCGATTGATCACGTCCATTGCATAAAGTCGTATGTTATTAATACGACTATATATAAAAGGATATACCTTCTCACTAAAGCAACGCATAATAGTCGTAAGTGCGAGTTACGACCCATAATTGTAAAAAAACTGCAACAAAAAGTCGTACCTAACTACTATTGTTTACGGATAAAGTCGTAACTTAGAAGTTAAGACTATTTGCGTGGGGTGTAATGAACACTAATGGAGTGGCGCAATTCGTTGAATATTGCGATGCGACGATTTGCGTGGAAAAGTTCAAATGATACGACTATTAGCAATCACAAAACTCCATAATTATCAAAAATATTTAAACTTGAGTTTTAGGAAGTTATAGCTTGGATTAATGGCTTTATCACGATTGAAAAATCTCATTTAGCATAAAACACGGGTTACGACCTTTTGCGTCGGAGGTATCGAGATGGTCGTTGGGGCCAAAGGGTTCTCGAGTGGAGACCGCGCGGCAAGCGCAGCGTAGGACGTCCACCTACGAGGCGGACGGAAGACCGGATTAAAACGTTCACGGTGGATGCAAGCCGCTTGTCCGATGTCTGATATGATGATGATGATGATTTGAGCAACATGTAACCCTTGTAGATATTGTAGTATAACTCCAGGATAAGAATAACATCTCACCATTCGACATGCACATGGATTGCTTCTTTATCGTTGATAGATAGATAGATAGATAGATAGATATCATTATTATTATTTACTATTGATAACATTTCTATGTTTTTTTTTTAAGTTAGAGAGGCCAGACAAACGAACTAGTGGGTCACCTGATGGTAAATGATCACCACTGTCCATAGACACCCGCAGCGCTTTACGCAATGCCAGTGCGTTGTCGGCCCTGCAGAAAATTGTACACTCGCCTCTTAAAGGCATCCAGGTCGTAACTCAATGGGAAGACCTCAGCGGCTATAAATTTATTAGTTTAACAAACAGAAATTAAGAGCCTGATCATGTTTAATTCTGACATTTATCGTTTTAATCGATTGTTTTTCAAATATATTCAAAGCACATACTTTCGACCCTTTACTACTGTACATAATTGGGATTGAATGATTATTATAAAAGTGCTCGATGATTTTTTTATTGATGAATAAACATCCTTAGAGTTGAGCCATATATTTTGTAGAAATAAAATGTATGTATGATAGTGATAATACCGATTGGTTTCAGAGGGCGCCACTTAGCCGTTGCTTCTTTCAGCTTCCGAGAAAGCTGTGCTTTCAACGTCAGTGACAAAAAAGACATTGTTGTACCACAGAATAGATTCAAACAGGCAAATTTTTTAATTTGTGATGTTACGGTCGTACCTTGTATCAGTCGTTATGGGGTCGACAAGAGACTGAGAAAAATGTGTTGACTTTTATAAAATACTAGCTTCTGCTCGCGAATGCATCTGCGTAGAATTTTACGTAAACCTTCCTCTTCTATTTAAAATCTTCCTCTATCTATTTAGAAAAAACCGCATCAAAATCCACTGCGTAATTTTAAAGATCTAAGCATACATTGGGACAGACAGCGGAAAGCGACTTTGTTTTATACTATGTAGTGATATGGCTAAATTGAAAAATCTGTAACTTTTTTCTGAAGCTCAGGACGGTTATTCCAATATATAGAAAAACAGTCAAGCACTTTTAAAATAACCATCCATTCCAAATTACATACAATATGCGGCTGTATAATGTATACATAACTACATGCAGTATGCCCGTGTTATAATGGAAATCCTGCGTGTATTTAATTAACCACATTGGTTTGTTTATCTCTATTAATTTAATTTAAAAGTAACAAACATACATAATGTTCTTGATAATAAGAGGAAAATAGTAGTTACTTTTATAGCTAGAATGCACGCCATATTGCAGGCTGACGCTAAACTGTTACATCCAATCAAAATTGTATATAATAATAAATTTACAAAATATAACATAAAAAAATGTATAACAGAACTGAAGACGTAAAAAATTATCAATCTTGGTTACAACGACAACAGTGTTTACAAGTATTGAAGCAATAACAAATGTAAAGAAGCAAAAAATAAACCCAAGTAATATATCGTGATGACATCGTCTGCATCATTTGAACTCTACCTAGCACGTACGAAAATGTGTAAAATTGAAATGAAGTTGTTTCTAGTGCTAAGTATGCTGTTGGTTTGCAGCCACAGTGAATCAGTCCAGCCCAGAATACGGCTAGCCAACGGTACGGCATTAAAGTATAGGGACTTTATTTACATTTTATACGGAGAGCCCCTTGAATTGTACTGCACAGGGCAAGATCACGAACTACAGATGACTGTCAATGTTACTTCAAGATTACCAACGACGACAGTCAACAAAACAACGATAAGATATTTTGAAGAAAAACCAGAGAAAAGTAACGGTTCGTATTACAAATGCATGTATAACAAAAGTGACGTTACGGCTAACGATTTCACTGCTCTTTTTATAGTTGTCGATTCACTTCCAGTGGCAGACAATTTTCGCTGCAAGTCTATGAATTTGGAGTATGTCAACTGCTCTTGGACAACGAAAAATTTTCAAGCCGAACATTGGTTGTATTACGAGGCAGACGGAATTCCCACACTTCTTTGCAGGACAGAGCGGTTTGATAAATCCAGATACTGTGTTTGGGATGGAAAACACCCGTTACTGCCCTACCAAACGCATGTTGCGAATATAACATTTCTTATGAAAACATGCAACGGTGTTGGCTGTACAAATCAAACTTTCGTATTCGACCATCGCGCGATTGTTCTGTTCTTTGCACCGAAACTGACGGTAATTTCTAAAAGTTCGTACGGTGCTGATATACAATGGTTCACTCCAATAGATCACGAACTCAAAGATTTTAATTTGGAGTTCAAAACTAGTTTTTGGTATTCTGGAATTCATCAGAACCTATTTAACATACCACTTATGGTAAGAGATGACGATTATAGTCGTGCTCCATTTAGTGATGTCATTGAGTTGAAACTTCCTTGTGCAAATGAATTTTATGAAGTGAGGGTGTCAGTCCGGCCTCAGCTAGCTGAGGGAGAAGATTTCTGGTCTGACGAAGGGGTTATAAGTTTTGTAACAGAACCGGTGCCCGAAGGCGCTGACGCCAGAGTCGATCCAACGTGTAACCAACCAAGAGCGAAGATTACTCCGGACGTAATGTTGTATAAAATAGATGAACTCATAGAGAAAGTAAAAGAAGAACAGAATGAGTTAAAAGCGAAGATAAATTCTATGAAATTGAAATTTAATTAATTAAATCAACATTATGGTAAATTCTGTACCCAAACTCCAAAAAAAAAACTTAGGTAAACTATTTAGGAAGGAAGTGAATAAAATATACGATATAATAGTAAAGCTTAAGTTTAGTCTGAATTGTAATCATAAGTTTTTTTTTATAATAAATGAAAACTTAAAAGATAACTACGAGTATAAATCTTGTACAAAATAGATAGTGTACTTTTTGTATTTATTATTTTTACTTTGTGTCTGGTGGTGTTATTCGGCTGGAAAACTGTGGATGAGACTGGCACGGGACCGGGCAAAGTGGCGTGAAAATGAAGAGACCTTTACTGAGTAGTGGGTGGATGTGGGCTGATTAGAGAAGAGAGATCTGGTGGTAAAGCTTTAAATTATCTTGAATGATCAGGTATTTTCAAGTCGGGGATCCTAGTGCGCTGAATCACTTTGAATTCTAAGCAGCAACTTTGTAAACCGAAAGTCTGTATTATTGCAAACACGTAACGCGCCGCCAAGTTGTGGGTTATTTTGATTAATTGCTCAATTTTAGACGCCGTAAATCTTTTGTTTCTTTCTAAGATTACTTGTACTATGTTTTGAGAGGACTAGGTACTCTTTTCAACCTTTTACAGTAACATCATACTCTTTTGGTTATACATAGATTACTTATTAGACTGTAGTAGGAACATTTGTGTTTACGGCTTGAAAACTATTTTATATGAACAATAATGCGTAATGTTTCCCAAGAAAATATTTAACCACCTTTTAAAATCACATCGCCAAAAAACATGTTTTTTAATCGATTAAAATAAAACTTCCAAGCTGGTCCGGGAGCAAAGAAAAACATAGAATGTACCAGCTGCTTCTCTTCCCGTCAGATGGTAAAAGCCCATCGAGGGAATGGGCGAAAATCATAGGAATCATCTTATAGACGATATGCAACGGCGCTACGGCGATACGCTAGCAACCCATCACTATTTTGATTCCCCTTTGCACCTAATTCTCACAATTATGCTAAATGTGGCCTTTGAGTCTTGTTGCTACAGGCTCTGTCTACCCCGTAAGGGATATAGACAAGTTTTGTGTATGTGTACGGTATGTATGGAAACCTGAAGCCTGAAGTACCTATATCTTGTACGGTACAATACATTTCTAGAGATTGTACTAATCTCTTGACAGGTTTCGCTGGAATCCGCACAAAATTAATTTTGTGCTTTAGTTCCCTTCTGTTTAAATCCACTCAAGTGAAGAGAAAATCCTTAGACCTTCTTGGGATGTTTGTTGGTACGTTATAAGCTCTATGTTGTTGTAACTTACAAAGCACTAATGACGAGAGATTCCAGTTTTATCTTTAACTAGCCTTTTCCCGTAACTTCAGTCGCACAGAAATAATATTTGTGGTGACACCCCCTTTTTATTCACACGTCTTAAAATATTATACTATCTTTATTCATATCCGTTTTTTTTTTTTAATTTATGCCTAGAAAATACTCACCCCAGCTGATGTCCCGTATCATTAACATTATGGCTTCGTAGCTTACAAATTAATACAATTTTATTTAAAAAAAAAAAATAGTTTAATTGCGTCGAGTTCATCTATTCTATAGAATGTGACGTGCAGAAAAACAAAAGACGACGTTATTTTTTTCCTTTCGTCAGAGGCTGCGGCTGGTTCTGAATGGCCAGTATTAAAAAATAGGTTACTTATGGTGCCTCGATTAGGCTGTAACAAAATTAGAGTAAGTGCTCAAGTCGTCTCGGCAAATGTTGCATGGGCCCTATTCCTTAACAAAAACAGTTGTTTTATAACCAATTCCATGAATAATTAGATTTGACAGTAATTTTAATTAATGTAAAAAGTATTTATGAATCTTAATTATGAACATTAAGTTGAAACCTACATTTATTTAATCATAAAAATTCAAGCCACCTCCAATATCACTAATTACAATTTTAAATCGCTTCCCGATACTTGAGGTTATTAATACAATAATTTATATTCTTCGCAGCGATAATTGCTATTTTAATCGTGAAAATTAATGATTATATCCAGTAATAGCGGACAAGTGGTACCTTAATCAAGATTCATCTTAGGTATAAGTGGTTGGAAATTGGATTAATATATACGGAGAGTTGTTCATTAAATTCGTTATGAATTTAATACATTCTAAAATGAGTTTAGCTTCCTTGTTATGAGTACCGGCTTAAAAAGGTGTCTTATAGGGCGTCCATTTTGTGTAAGGTCTATGTACCTACATAGAATAAATGCAATTAAATTTTGCCACAATTATGGTTGAACACTGCTGATTACTTCTGATTTTGTGATCATGGCTGTTTAGTAGTTTGCCCTTTGACATTTCCAACAGAATATCGAGGCATCGTTGTCTACTTTCTAATGACTGTGAGTACAATATAAAACGCGAGGACGCAATAAACTTAAAACTACTGAACGGATTTTCATGCGGTTTCTGTTATTGGATAAAGTGATTCACAAGGACATGTCAAGGTTTTGTGTAATTTGTTGATTGTTGGAAGTCTCAGAAAAAGTCAAGGTGCCTGGTAGCTAGTACCAAATACTTCTTTGACATAATATCAAAAATGGGTGAGGACCAAAAAGTTACACACCGTTAAACTTACGTTAGTAGGTATTTAAAATTTACCACTAAGTTTTTCCTTTGTAGCACGAAAATTAGTCATTTTTAACTTTCGTGTCACAATGGAAAAAGTTAGTGGTAATTTTAACTAACTACTAACACAACTTTAACGTGTGTAACTTTTTGGTCCTCACCCAAATACTGAATTCACGACAAAACCAAAAAAACTTTGTTTCTCCCAAGCATTTTCAATGCTTACCATAAAAGCAGTAAGTGCTTAACCTAATTCCCAACTCAACTAACAGTAGCACTGTATCAAACCCAACAACGCCGTCTTCCATTTCCCTTCTAATGCCGCCTTTTACATTTCAAACCCTTTATCTCGCATATTTTCAAGAGATATTTGACGGCCTTCATTAATTCTACCCATCTCGGTGATGACGTACGTTCGTGATAGCGAACAGCGCAGAACGTAACGCAACGTACCTCTACTTGGGTTTAAATGAAGCGCACTTAGATATATTGTCAGTGATATTCGGCTATATATACATGCATAAATCACGTCTTTGTCCCTTACGGGGTAGACAGAACAGGACATAAGCACAGTATATATATAACTTTAGCTTACCTGAGCCTGAGCGGAGTGGACGAGGTCCCCTTAGGGGCCGCGTAAAGCGCGCGTCTGTGTGCGTGTTTCGTTTCAACCGATTTGTTCGTAGTTTCCTTACTGCTTGAGCTTATATATTTATATACTGTGACATAAGGTAACAAGACCTAAAAAGGTTTAGCATGATTGTGGGCGTGTAGGTGGAAAGGGGAATCAAAATAGTGATGGGTTGCTAGCGGCATCGCCTATAATATGATTCCTAAGATTTTCGCTCATTCCCTCGATGAGCTTTTACCATCTGCGCGGGAAGAGAAGCAACTGGTACCTACATTCTATGTTTTTTCTTTACTCGCAGATCAGCATGGAAGAATTCTGGTATTATGGCATGTTATAGCAGGTTCACTTATTGGTAAGCAGAATTGTCAACTGTCATCGACAATTGTCGCTTTGGTGAAATTTTAATTCTGCGTGGACGAAGTCGTGAGCCACAGCTAGTTCCTAATATTTTTTATTAAAGCGTTAACTTAACATTCGTTTGGTCTGTATTATATTACTTAACATTTGCCTTTGGCAGACAATCACAGATCAAACGCAATTAAGCGTATCATAACGTATCCGTACCTATGGCTAGACAGAGACGCGTTAAGATAAGATAAGATAAGAAAAGATAAGATAAGATAAGATAAGATAAGATAAGATAAGATAAGATAATAAGTTATTTGCTTAAACTTCTGTAACGGAAGCTACTCCGTGACAGTTTAATAAGTTGCCTGTGTGTTGTGGTTGTGTGGTATATATATATAATTTCTCTAAAAACATGTTAAAACAATTGCCGTGTACTTCGTTATCGCTACTCTCGGGAATCCCAAATCGGGCTCATAAAGTAATTTTGTCAGTTAAGGGAATTTCACCAATGGCCAGATGTGGAGGGTTCTCACGTTTCGTGTCTTCGTAAAAAACTAAGTAATAGGAATTGAGCCATTACTTTAAACTTGCGTTATTGCGTTGGACCCTCATTTGACTTGTTCGTAGGATTTGTTATTTTAATAAGACAAAGGAGACACCGTCAAGTGCTCATAACTTTTCGGAAATCTTGGAATAGGCCTGAACTTTCTTTGTCCAGAAAGCCAGATGTGCGTGCGCCGGTCAATTATTTATTGCAGTCGATGGCGGCGGATCCTAGGGCCATGGTTTATTGTTTCCACCGAAATTTATTACTAAGGCTTTTGTTAGAAATTAGAAGAGTGCAGTCACAAAATTTTACATCCCTTTCGGGCAGCTTTCTAGCAGAGTGGAGGGGATAGCAGAGTTTCAACAAAACTACTGAATCGACAGGGAGACGTGGCTTTTTGCTTTTTTCCTCGGGACGCGGTCGGTACTTTTCCCTTTGAGACGTGAAGCAGTTTTTAACTTTGAGTTTCTTTAGCGCGAGTGCGAACATACGGACATTGTGTGTTCTAATCGTGTGAGTGAAAGGATATTGAGTTGCGTATCGCGAGTACGATTCGCGATCGGAACGCGATCGAGCGCGGCTCGATCTTCAGGAGGGCCTACGATCGTCGGGGCGCGATAGCAGAGCGGAGACCTCCCTAGGCGCATTTTCGGAGTAGAGCGGTCGAAGATTAATACTACTAAGGACGAGTAGTGGCAGCTAAGTCTAAGCTAGATTGGCTACGCCAATGCGTATCGGTGTCTTTTGTTGTTTACCTTATTGTTTTATTGATTCATTTATGCACGTAATTTCGTATCCACGTGATTTAACACGTACGCGGACGTTACTCTCCGTTAGAGAGTGTAAATAGGGATCGGTAATTTAATCTTGTTTGTCACTAACTTAATTATTATCGTTTCTACGAATTAACCATTATAAACTATACGACCTCCTTGTAGGTCTTACAAACACTTTAACCTAAACCTTATCTCATCATATATTCGATTGCTAAATTTATTAAACCCTCTTTCATACCTCGATCTCTATTCTATAACAACCACTCATTAAACAACCCAACCTCACTGAAATACTTTCCCTTCTAGCAGCTACGGGGCGTAAGGCGGCATCTTGATCCTTATAGACGTAGGGTTTGAATATTGTCTTATTTAGTAGTGTTTGATGTTCATTGTTTCGGCGTGTTACGATAATCTTCGTGAGGCAGAGCTACACCTTATCAAATAAACTTGAAGAGTGGAAGGACGAGCGCATGAGAGTGAACCTTTTAACTTGTCGATACACTTGCAGTTTTACTTAAAGCATTTGATTAGTTTATAAGTGTCACTGTGGGTTCCTATGAAATGAGGGAGAGAGTCATCTAACTCACATATCCATCATCTACGCCACACTCAACCCCGAGTTTCATTGGAATACTGTGTCACACGTAGTATCGCTTCTTTGTTTCTAGTCCGTGCCAATCTAGAGAACAAAGTAGGTCTATCTCTTTTACACTACACAGGCACAACTACCTTACACTGTACTGCAGCACACACAACATGCACTAGAGACACACCACGCGTTTCCTTGTTTTACTACCAATACATGCACTAGGAACACCTGCCAGAAGGCGCTTGGCTGAGAGTATCTCCTGGGCTTCCGGAAAGCAGCACGTCCCCGACTAGGGTCCATTTTAGGATGCACACTTCGTCTGCCGCCTAACCTGGATCCTCACATGCATTAGGTACTCATACAAGCCCTGAGTTATTTGCGTGTTTATAATTTTTGCTAGTGGCCTTGGGGGTGCAGCGTCTCGGCCTTTTGATCCCTGACCTTATCGCGTCGTGTGTAGAGACTGGTTAGAGCTATTGCACCCTTAGAAGCAGGGGTCACAGATACAGTGATTCTTATAAGCATTCAAATGGTGTTCAGACTTTCCTTGCACACTTCGTCAACACTCTCTAGCTCTTGACACGGACACCGCGGCAGCTTTCGGAGTTAGGGTAAGCGTAAATTCCGCATAAACTCAAGCTTGTATGTGAGCGTACAATTCAGCATGAAGCGTTGAGCGTAACTTGCACGATCTTCTATTCTGTGTGCGAACGTTGTGACCTTGTATACATAGCGTGACGGTTTGACTGAGATTAGAATTTCAAGGCAGTAGGGTTGTTCAACGGTTTTGTCGGGCACATGAGATCGGGGCATACGGGGAAGCCTTCTAACGATCTATGTGCGGGCTAGGCTATTAAGGTGAGCTGGGAGGCCTAGATAATTTCCAATTGGTTACGAATTCCCCCATATGACTTAAAAGGTCTTATCAGAGGGTCCCTTTGTGTTCGGGTTTTTCCTAGGTTCATCGTTGTCCAACGACAGAAAGCAGAGCGACGGTCGTCTCCACAGACTTCGTGTTATTAAACGCATCTGCACTCTTATTATACCCAACTCGTCATTAACCTGTATTAGATTATGAAACGGGCGTCATTCCCCTTGCGGATTGTTTAATCTCGTATTATTCGTTCTTGACATCATCAACTGGTAAATTTGTACGGCATAAAAATTAACACAACGTTAAAGAGGGTCCTATTTTATTATTTTATTTAACTAGACGATCACACCTATTATCTGGCCAAATATTCTTAGTTTTAATGGACACGACTTACGGTGGTGCTTTTACTCAATTCTGATAAGCCCCGGGTAAGGCGGTTACAGTTGGCGCACGTGACAGCAGGATTTTAAGTCATTAAAATTTGGACTATTTTAGTTCAAATACTTATTATAAGAATTTGGGTTACTACATTATAATATTTTTATGCCACTTAAAAATAACGTCATATAAGATTATTCTACGTCGTATTAGAAAATATATTTGAGGATATCGTATAAGAATTTTGATACCACTTCATTTCCTATTGTGATTTCTAATTAGGTATAGAGGATTATAAATAATAATTAGGATAAATTTCGTACTTTAAATATCGTTAACACTCTCTGTGGGTTCGAGTCCTGCATATTTTTTTTTCTCTTTTGAGATGTGTTAAGGAACTTTTATTTTAGGGGCGTTAGTTCATAAAGTCTTGCTTAATTTAGTCATATGCTATTCAGATTAAGTTGTATAAGTTCATCAAGAACTCCTATCCACTGGTTCGATTCCTGTGATTGTTTTTTTTTTTGTTCTTTGATTATAAAAGCAACAGACATTAATTGAGGTTAGTTGTTAGGTAAACACAACACATTTTCTACGGGTTCGATTCCTGTTTATATTTTGTTGTACTGGCCTAAGGTTTAGTTATATACCTACACATAAGATCTAACAATGTCGTCTAGGAAACGCAAGGGCACAGAGCCTGAAACGGAAAATAACGAAGACGTAATGAACGCTCTTCGAGAAGTGGTTTCGTCATCAATTGCCCCGATAGTGGAAAGGTTAGTGAGTTTAGAGCAGATTAGTCGAGCATCTAGTAGTAGTGCCAGTGTTGAAATGCCCAACTCAGACGTTCGGTCACGATATGAAAATAATGTAATTATGGTTCAAACACCCACAAAACCTACCTTTGACGGAAATAATGTGAACCCCATAATTTTTATGGAAGAATTAGAAAATTATATTACTAGAATTAGTGCGCAAAGGGATGACCTGAAGGTAACATTAGACTGCCTGACTGGCGAGGCCAGAGGCTGGGCTAGAATCTTTTTAGCAAATTGGAAGGAATTTAATGATTTTAAAAGCGATTTTCTAGATCAATATTGGGGCCGTAAATTACAAAAACGGATACGGGATAGAGTTTCGAATGGAAAGTGGGACCCTAGTAAAAATAGGACAATGCTCGGTCATTTTATTTGCGTCTATGATGAAGCAAAAATGCTCTCACAACCTGACGAAAGCGAGCTTATAAATCAAATTATGGAACATTTTCCGCAGGACATTAAACGCATGTGGTTTAATAGTGGTGGCGGCGGAGCAAAGGCCGCGGTGCGATTCTTAAAAACTATGGATATGGGAACGGATGATGTGAGTCCGCCTAAAAGAGTAACTGCTGTACCGATTAGTGAACCACCTAAGGGTATTAGAACTTCGGCTGCTTTAGAGCAAATTCGTAGTGGGTATCGTAAGTCATGGACTGCGGCGGGGTCATCAAATGACGTAGAATTGGAGGAACGGCCTGCTCGCCAAGTAAAAAAATAAAACCCGCTAAGCAGATGATTTGCCACGGTTCGATTCCGTGTATATCATGTTGGTTTATTGTGCTTTTGCAATAGTTTAGAACTTAGTTATTATGAGATAATCGAGATTTTCATCATAGATATTGATAAAGGACGGGTGTGTACCTTGATAGAGGATATGATCTGTTTTTTTTTTCTCATGAAAGGCGAAGCGTGTCTGTTTCTTTTATGTTGTTGTAGACGCGTATGTTGTATGTTTGTTGTAAAATGTGTTGATGTGAATAACTCATCTCGGCACAGGGCAAGTTGTGTCTCAATTGTTAAATGTTAAATTTAGTTTGATTATTACTTAGGTTATAAATTTAGCTGTACGGAGGTTAGGGAGATGCTGTTAGTTACGGTTAAGCTACATTAGGATTAAAAAAAAAAAAAAAAATGATTGTTTTGTAGGCTAAATTAGGTTCCACTATTCAGATGGTAGCTTGTAAAGATCTGAACAACTAAAGTTGTATGTATGGGATTGTCTGCTATATAGAGCAAAGTTCGAGGTGTTTGAGTTAGGATGTATGTATGACTTTGTTTGTTTTAATATATTATGGAGTTGATAAGTATGTACGTATGACCAGGTTTGTCAAAGTTTAACAGCGCTCTACTAAATCTGCGTTGGTGTATGTGTATACTACCAAGTATGGAGTTTATTACTTATGTAGTAATTAAGCCTAGTTTGTCGAAATAATTAGAGATTTAAGGTGTCGGTGTTAGTATTAAAGTAAGGTGACTGTAGTCGAACAAGGTTTAAGGGGAGTGAGCATAGGTATCGGACGAAAAGAAAGAGTCAGCATATTCAAAATCCTATTTAAGATTCCTCAATATTTGACATACTGCGCATGCAAAATATCTCATCATCTTCGGGGCGTTCTGTAACGGAAGCTACTCCGTGACAGTTTAATAAGTTGCCTGTGTGTTGTGGTTGTGTGGTATATATATATAATTTCTCTAAAAACATGTTAAAACAATTGCCGTGTACTTCGTTATCGCTACTCTCGGGAATCCCAAATCGGGCTCATAAAGTAATTTTGTCAGTTAAGGGAATTTCACCAATGGCCAGATGTGGAGGGTTCTCACGTTTCGTGTCTTCGTAAAAAACTAAGTAATAGGAATTGAGCCATTACTTTAAACTTGCGTTATTGCGTTGGACCCTCATTTGACTTGTTCGTAGGATTTGTTATTTTAATAAGACAAAGGAGACACCGTCAAGTGCTCATAACTTTTCGGAAATCTTGGAATAGGCCTGAACTTTCTTTGTCCAGAAAGCCAGATGTGCGTGCGCCGGTCAATTATTTATTGCAGTCGATGGCGGCGGATCCTAGGGCCATGGTTTATTGTTTCCACCGAAATTTATTACTAAGGCTTTTGTTAGAAATTAGAAGAGTGCAGTCACAAAATTTTACATCCCTTTCGGGCAGCTTTCTAGCAGAGTGGAGGGGATAGCAGAGTTTCAACAAAACTACTGAATCGACAGGGAGACGTGGCTTTTTGCTTTTTTCCTCGGGACGCGGTCGGTACTTTTCCCTTTGAGACGTGAAGCAGTTTTTAACTTTGAGTTTCTTTAGCGCGAGTGCGAACATACGGACATTGTGTGTTCTAATCGTGTGAGTGAAAGGATATTGAGTTGCGTATCGCGAGTACGATTCGCGATCGGAACGCGATCGAGCGCGGCTCGATCTTCAGGAGGGCCTACGATCGTCGGGGCGCGATAGCAGAGCGGAGACCTCCCTAGGCGCATTTTCGGAGTAGAGCGGTCGAAGATTAATACTACTAAGGACGAGTAGTGGCAGCTAAGTCTAAGCTAGATTGGCTACGCCAATGCGTATCGGTGTCTTTTGTTGTTTACCTTATTGTTTTATTGATTCATTTATGCACGTAATTTCGTATCCACGTGATTTAACACGTACGCGGACGTTACTCTCCGTTAGAGAGTGTAAATAGGGATCGGTAATTTAATCTTGTTTGTCACTAACTTAATTATTATCGTTTCTACGAATTAACCATTATAAACTATACGACCTCCTTGTAGGTCTTACAAACACTTTAACCTAAACCTTATCTCATCATATATTCGATTGCTAAATTTATTAAACCCTCTTTCATACCTCGATCTCTATTCTATAACAACCACTCATTAAACAACCCAACCTCACTGAAATACTTTCCCTTCTAGCAGCTACGGGGCGTAAGGCGGCATCTTGATCCTTATAGACGTAGGGTTTGAATATTGTCTTATTTAGTAGTGTTTGATGTTCATTGTTTCGGCGTGTTACGATAATCTTCGTGAGGCAGAGCTACACCTTATCAAATAAACTTGAAGAGTGGAAGGACGAGCGCATGAGAGTGAACCTTTTAACTTGTCGATACACTTGCAGTTTTACTTAAAGCATTTGATTAGTTTATAAGTGTCACTGTGGGTTCCTATGAAATGAGGGAGAGAGTCATCTAACTCACATATCCATCATCTACGCCACACTCAACCCCGAGTTTCATTGGAATACTGTGTCACACGTAGTATCGCTTCTTTGTTTCTAGTCCGTGCCAATCTAGAGAACAAAGTAGGTCTATCTCTTTTACACTACACAGGCACAACTACCTTACACTGTACTGCAGCACACACAACATGCACTAGAGACACACCACGCGTTTCCTTGTTTTACTACCAATACATGCACTAGGAACACCTGCCAGAAGGCGCTTGGCTGAGAGTATCTCCTGGGCTTCCGGAAAGCAGCACGTCCCCGACTAGGGTCCATTTTAGGATGCACACTTCGTCTGCCGCCTAACCTGGATCCTCACATGCATTAGGTACTCATACAAGCCCTGAGTTATTTGCGTGTTTATAATTTTTGCTAGTGGCCTTGGGGGTGCAGCGTCTCGGCCTTTTGATCCCTGACCTTATCGCGTCGTGTGTAGAGACTGGTTAGAGCTATTGCACCCTTAGAAGCAGGGGTCACAGATACAGTGATTCTTATAAGCATTCAAATGGTGTTCAGACTTTCCTTGCACACTTCGTCAACACTCTCTAGCTCTTGACACGGACACCGCGGCAGCTTTCGGAGTTAGGGTAAGCGTAAATTCCGCATAAACTCAAGCTTGTATGTGAGCGTACAATTCAGCATGAAGCGTTGAGCGTAACTTGCACGATCTTCTATTCTGTGTGCGAACGTTGTGACCTTGTATACATAGCGTGACGGTTTGACTGAGATTAGAATTTCAAGGCAGTAGGGTTGTTCAACGGTTTTGTCGGGCACATGAGATCGGGGCATACGGGGAAGCCTTCTAACGATCTATGTGCGGGCTAGGCTATTAAGGTGAGCTGGGAGGCCTAGATAATTTCCAATTGGTTACGAATTCCCCCATATGACTTAAAAGGTCTTATCAGAGGGTCCCTTTGTGTTCGGGTTTTTCCTAGGTTCATCGTTGTCCAACGACAGAAAGCAGAGCGACGGTCGTCTCCACAGACTTCGTGTTATTAAACGCATCTGCACTCTTATTATACCCAACTCGTCATTAACCTGTATTAGATTATGAAACGGGCGTCATTCCCCTTGCGGATTGTTTAATCTCGTATTATTCGTTCTTGACATCATCAACTGGTAAATTTGTACGGCATAAAAATTAACACAACGTTAAAGAGGGTCCTATTTTATTATTTTATTTAACTAGACGATCACACCTATTATCTGGCCAAATATTCTTAGTTTTAATGGACACGACTTACGGTGGTGCTTTTACTCAATTCTGATAAGCCCCGGGTAAGGCGGTTACACATGGTAGGTACATACAGGTGATAACGGTTATTTTAGTCCACATGTTTAGCCAACAGTGGCATTGGCGTTTGAGTATCGATAACGCTAATTAAATTTGACGGTTCGAGAATCTTTCGATTCTGCCAGAATCAGATTTATTCGAGTGCTTCGCTGTCATCAGTTAGATTTTCAATCATGTAAACCTAAATACCATTCAGCAGAGTTCATTTTGCAACGCAGTTTTTTTTACGACATCTGTTGTGCAATGGCAAAAGTATTATTTAGACAACTGCAGACTGTTATCTTTTGGCTATTGCACGCTAGATGGTGTACAATGGACTTTAAGCAATATTACGTGATTGAAAAGCTCAAATTCCGACTTCCGATTCAGAACTTATTACAACTTTGTAATAGAAACGCTTTTGTAATAAAAAGCCGTGGTAGCCTAGTGGTTTGACCTGTGGCCTCTCAAGCAGAGCGTCGTGGGTTCAAATCCCGGGCGCGCACCTCTGAGTTTTTCGGAATTTATGTGCGAAAATTACATTTGAAATTTGCCATGAGCTTTTCGGTGAAGGAAAACATCGTGAGGAAACCTTGCACACATCTGCGAAGAAATTCAATGGTGTGTGTTATATAAGTTCCCAATCCGCACTGGGCGCGCGTAGGAACTACAGCCCAAACCCTCCAATACACGGAGGAGGCCTATGCCGAAGCACGCCGAATTACGCGACAATTAAAAAAAAACAACACAATAATAACAACAAAAATGAAATTTGTAGCGAATTCGGAATAAAAAAGGCTATAATATAATAATAATAGAAACGCTACGATCAAAAATTGCCAAGATTTTAATGTATGAGTAAACTGTCAATGTCAAGTTTGGCGACACCGGTTTCCCTAGCAAAGCGACTTATCGCAATTCTACTCTCTTTTTCTACGAGGGGAACAAATACTATGGGATAGCGTATGTCACTTGTCTAGCCACGCAATCGCAGTAGGTATCTCTACATTGAATAACATATGAAAAACGACGACCAAAAGCAACATTTCATTTAGCCTTTCCTTATAAAAACCAGCCCATTACCAACTCAATTCTGAATCGCTACGATTCCCGAACATCAAAACTCCATCCCGGGAACTATTGGGAATCCGGACAAATGGCGTATGTATCATACCCCCGCTCGTACATCTCCGGTCCATCCTTTATTTCTTGTACATTTTATTGGGCCATTGTTGGTACAAGTGAATGATGGTCGTTTTACTGGGGGCGCCTTTGTGCGCTTCGCGTCTCGAGGAGCGCTGTAGTACCGACAGGTATCATTAATTTTATACGCAATTGTGATGACGTCCCTTTATGTTTGAAGCAATGCTTCGCAAACACGATGGATTATCAGCAGAGATTAAATTAATCTCCCTTTCTTTAATATGAATGATTACAACATTACAATCCACCGACGCTTTTATTAGCCGCCTTTATTGCTAGATTCCACCCGAAGCTACAATTTTCTTGAGTGTAAAATTGCAAATCTCTCGACCTTTTGTGAAACAAATCACCGAACCGTGTACGTGGCGAGATTAAACAACTTTAAGTGAACATTTTCCGTAAATTTATTTCCCTTAATTAACGCTTGTGACATTTTAACGTTTTAAATATATCAGCTTTTAATAAAGGCCCTATGCAAACACATAAAATCGCCCTTAAAAAGGGACGAGCTTCATAACCAAGTGTTTGTGTGAGATGATAATCATATTTCCGGCATATTAAGGTTTATATGAGGTCGTAAAGAAATATTAGGTTGGGTGGGGCAACATACTTTATTAGATGATATTTACGTTTCATTAAAACGTTTTATGTACAGGCAATGCCGTGATATGATGGGTATTAATTACGAACATGGCTGTTCCGGCCCGCGTGGGTTGATTATTCATAGTTAACTATCCGCTCGTCCACTTCTGGGGCTCGTATCTCACTGGCGTTGGATTTAATTGGAATTTTAACATAATTTTTGATGTAGTTTACCAAATTAGCATACAAATTAATGGGTAATTCGATTTTATTCAACATGTCTTTGGATATGGGTTAGTTTCGGAGTAAACAGACTTTGATCCTTTTGATCAGGGCCCTTGATATCAGTTATGTCAAAAAAGTTTTTATAGTTGTTTTAGTAATTCGGTTACTCTATTTATAGACCGACCGCCTTAATATCTATGTTATTCTCTAAACGTACCTTCTTCGTGACGTCCGCTGCGCTTAGAAGACCATCATTACAAGACCAATAAGTTCATAAGCATTACTAGAGAGTCAGGGGTCTTGTTCATATAATACGAGATTACGAACGGATCAAGTTGTGATTGATTCCTGTGCGCAGAATGAACTTCACGGACGCGACACCCCAGTTTGAGCGGATTTTATTTAAAACACATCGACAAAAAACTTACGCACCAAATAAAAACGGAAACAAAATTGTAAACAAAACTGTCGGAACGCACGGCCGATTCCGAATTTCTCACAATCCAAGAAAGGTCGTTTTCCTTGACAATTTTGCACGAATTACATAACATTACCCAGCAAAGGGATTACTATTCGAGGGGGCGACTCTAACTTCTGCCTCACAATAAAATCCGACGTGACCAAGCGCTTAAATTCAGTTATTTGCGAGCACCAAATCAATTTGGCCGGGCAAATAGCGTGATTCCCATTCGTGTACTCCTTTTTTAAAACGGCCCCTTCCACTGCTATTAAGGTGATTTGTTTGATAGAAAATGCTAAATTCATTCGCTACATTTATATTTTGAAGCTAAGGAACAAATATACTAACTGGCAAGCGCACTTATGTTGTTGTCACTACGCTTTGAACACAGATGCGGATAACATTGAACCATCCAAGTATTGAACCGTCCATGCTGGTCTTCGTCCCGCGCAGATCGTAGACACCCGTCGAGAGAATCGGGTAAAATCATAGTAATTATGTTATAGTCATAACTATTAATTGGGTAAGGACAAAAAAGTTACACACCGTTGAAGTAGCGTTAAAATGTCCACTAACTTTTTCCGTTGTGTCACAAAAATTAGTCATACATTTGTATGGATAACTTTTGGGTCACAATTCCTCTTTTCACATTATACTCCTACAATCAAGCGAAATGTGGCCTTAAGGTCTTGTGAAAGATGTGATTAAATTTTTATGTAAGGCTCTGTCTACTCCGTGAGGGATGACGGGAAAATTTAAACCAGTACATTGATATTGTTGCAGATGAAGAAGCTTGGTAAAGAGTCAAGGTACAATCTAAGATTAAGAGGCTATTTGGGGACGTTACACGTCCTGACACCAATCGTTGGGGGATGACTCCGACCATAAAAGTTGGGAGCCGAGAGTGGAATTTTTACGGCATAAACTGTAATAGGAATTTAAAGAATTTATAAACATCTTTATACAGTATCGACTTTTTATATATTCACATACATACACAAATCACGTCTTTATCCGTTACTGGGTAGACTGAGCCTAAGGTAACAGGTACCTACAGCGTTATTTTTGTTGTAGCGGCAACTGAAATACATCATCAATGTAAATTGGTTCATGAGATACAGCCTGGTGTGAGACAGACAGACGGACAGACTTAGTAATAGGCTCCTTTACCCTTTGGGTACGGAACCCTCAAAACAAATAAATAGGTGACTAAGAACTGTGAAAACAATTTTCTTCTTCTTCTCTTCTTTTCGGGTTCTTTAAAAAACCTTCCTATTCATATAAAAAAAAACCAGCCTATTCTTTTCTTAAAGGGCCGGCAACACGCTCTCAACCCCTACGTTATGACTATCTATGGGCAGCGGTGATTACTTTCCATCAGGTGACCCGCTTGCTTGTTTTCCCCCTATCATATATAAAAAGTCTTTCATGCTGGTCTGGGAGCAAATAAAAAACATAGAATATACCAGAAAGTTGCTTCTCTTTCCGCGCAGATGGTAAAAGCCCATCGAGGGATTGAGCGAAAATCTTAGGGATCGTTATATAGGCGATGTGGCTAGCAACCCATCTGTTTTGATTCCCCTTTCCATCCATACGCCCACAATCATGCTAAGCGTGGTCTTTAGGTCCTGTCTACCCCGTAAGGGATAAAGACGTGATTTACGTCTGTATGTATGTTGAAAGAAAGAAAGAAATGAAAAGTTTATTTATGACAAACACATTTTGGTTATAGGAAACATAAAACAATTAAAAAAACCTACAAATAAATAATTTGTCACAAAATGGTCCCAACTCAGCGTATGCTGGCCTTACAGCCAGCGCTGGTCTTCCGTTGGGGCCATCGGGTGATACAAACAATTAAAAATACAATAGATCTATATAACATACTAGCCGTTGCCCGCAACTTCGTTTGCATAGAATTCGTTTATCGCTATCCCGCGGGAATCACGCAATTTTCCGGGATAAAAAGTAGCCTATGTGTTATTCCAGACTATAATCTATCTATGTTCCAAATTTCATCCAGATCGGCCCAGTACTTTTTGAGCCTATTCATTACAAACATACAAACATACAAAAATAGGAACCAATCTTTCCTCTTCATAATATTAGTATAGATATAGAAAAGAAAGTCGTGTTAGTTACACTATTTATAACTCGAGAACGGCTGAACCGATTTGGCTAAAAATTGGTAGTGAGGTAGCTTAGAACCAGGAGACGGACATAGGATACTTTTTATCCCGATTTTCCTACGGGATTGGAAAATTCCGAAATGTTGTACTAATAAAGCTACAGACATTAAATTTAGCATGCCTGCACATTATTATTTTTTGATTAGTATAAAGATGTACTTACAAAGGAATTTCTCAGATTTCCCACGGGATAAAAACACAAGGTAAATAATTAAGACTATAATTAGTAAATAATATTCCTAGAGGATCTGTAGATGCTCTAAGAAGGGATTTTCCGAATTTCCCACGGGATAAGCAATAAAACCCTTATACTTGGAGACATGAGTGGATGTATGGGGTGTGTCGTCACTCTGACTTTATGTGCGCGGACGAAGTTGCGGGGAAAAGCTAGTATTATATACTAAACGACATTAAAAACAAACAATTATAATACACTTTGATGCGGTTGCCTGTGTGTTTATAGTTGGGTTACGTCACTATCATGTACCTACCTATACTGTTTCAGGTTTATTCGCGAATATCTTATTACTATGCTAAATTACTTGGTAGCCTCCGGCGCAGGAAAACATCGTTACGAAATGTAATTAACTGGCGCAACCTACGCTATGTCTAAATTTACCTATGTCATTTGAAAATATAGTTTTGATACATACATACATACATACCGTCACGCCTCTTTCCCACAGGGGTAGGCAGAGACTACTTTATTCCACTTGCTACGATCCTGACATATTTCTTTCGCTTCATCCACAGTCATCAATCTCTTCATACATGCTCGTCGGTTTCGGGTACTCCTGACCTAACCTTTTTCCAAAACGTCTCCTATTTGGTCTCGGAACGTCCGTCTGGGCCTTCCCCTCCCAACGCAACCATTCGCACTCCCCATATAGATCTGTTTAGTTAGTCTACTTTCATCCATCCGCTCTACATGCCCAAACCAACTAAGCATACTTTTTTCTATCCTAGTCACTATATCCTCTTTCACACCAGCAGTTTTGATGGTAGTCAATCAAAGGAATAAGCGTTTTAAGAAACTGGCTGTCTGACTATTTACTACGTGCCAGATCAAATGTACCAGTATAGCCACAAAAAAAGTTTAAAATCACGTCTATGTCTCTTACGGGGCAGACAAAGCCTGAGGTAACAAGATAAAGGCCACGTTTAGCATGATTGTAGGCGTTGGAAAAAGGAATCAAAATAGTGATGGGTTGCTAGCCGCATCGCCTATGACATGATTCCTAAGAATTTCACCAATTTCGATCCATGCGGGAGTGTTTTAAATGGTTTTAATTTAATGACACTATTGTGAAAATTTGTTATAGTTTTTAATAATAACAGTTTCATCGAATCTTGTCACATTTACATAATGTAACAAATAAATTCCTTAATAATAAATAAAATAAATAAATAAATATCTTGGGACAAATGACACCAATTGACCCAGCCCCAAACTAAGCAAAGCTTGTGCTATGGGTAGGTACCAGGCAACGGATAAACATACTTATATAATGTAGATAAATACATACTTAAATACATACAACATCCATAACTCGGGCACAAGCATTCGTATTCATCATACAACTGTCTGCCCCTACCGGGATTCGAACCCAGGACCTCTAGCTTCATAGTCAGGGTCACCAACCACTAGGCTATCCGGTCGTCAAATAATAATATGTTAATTGACATCTCTTAGTGTTTTTTGAAGAAACTAGGTTGTTATAAAATAAAGACAAAGGGCGGCAACCTCTCTTCATTCACACCAAAGACAAAACAAATAAAACATCTAGAACATTTTTACAGCCCCATTATAAAGTTGTCATCACCAACAAATGAGAAACAACCTACACAGGTAAATGGCGTAAACAGGGTCCCGTTTTATACCTCTGTTAATTTTCCAGCAATTTCTCTCAGAATTAACTTTATCTTTCTAATTGCGGTGCGTCAGCTTTAATACGTCAAAGAGGCCTAATTAATTGGCAACCACGACTGTGTGATGTTTTTTTAATGCAAAAGGTTAATGGATGGCGTATTGGCATCAACAGGGAAGGGTTTGGGATACTAAAATGCTATTTTTCGTTTTCGATTGGTAAATTAACGTTTTAAACGAAAAAAAAGAAAAAATGTGTTTTTCTTATTTTATCCTTATTTTGGTAGCCGCAAATAAAAGACGTGTTTCATCTAGTGAGTTTATTTTCCAACAACCTACCCTCATATATAACATTTCTGAATCAGAATCACAAGCATTACTGTTTCAACATGAAACTACCGTGAGACTCAATCATAATTGCACATAAACGGATAACTCACGTAATAAAAATCAGTAGTAAAAATGACGATGAAAACGAGGGTAGTTGTGCGCCGCTGTCAGTTGCGTCGAGCAGCCGCGCGAACAGAGCGCTGGCGCACAGTGTTCGTTTCGCTGCCGCCGGGGCGAGCGCTCCAAGAAGAAGCACTACGAAATAGTCCGAAACGTGCCGAGCATCACTCCACTTTTTATACGTGATATCCGTTCATGTGTAATTAGCATTACTTTTGTGTAAAATATACATGAAAAAATCGGAAATTCGGAAACGGACTAGTGTTGTGGATGTCGGAACTAGAATAACAGCTGAATTGGCGATGGGTGGGGTACAAAACGGAATGACGACAGATAGTCGAAGGTCAGTGGGCAGACCACCAGCCCGTTGGTGGATGACATCTGGTATTCGGCTGGAAAACTGGATGAGGCTGGCACAGGACCGGGCAAAGTGGCGGGAAAATTAAGAGGCCTTTACTCAGCAGTGGGATGTGGGCTGATTACATCAGATAGATAGAAAAGAAGTCTCCCCTAATTTTTTTCAGTGTACGGAAAATTGTAGACACTTTTTTCCTAACTAAAATCAGCAATGTTGGTGATTCGGATTCAGAAAAAACCTAAGCAGTGATTGCGCTGCTGTTCCGGCGTGGAGAGTAAGACGGCCAATGAAATCACTGGCACATTAGGTTATCTATCTCAGTTTTAGGCTGGCATCCACTGGTGTCCATGGGTGGTGGTGCTCGGTTACCACCAGGTGACCCATTTACCTTTGTCGTATAAAAATGCATTGTTGCCTTGCACCGCGAACACGATACTGATTCGGGTTAAAACTAAAAAGCGCCAATAAAAACTGTAATTCACGAACATAAATCACATTTCCATCGTTTTTAAAGTGCACCAATCACGTTGCTTGCATTATCTGTTTGTCCCAAGCGCCTCGTTAAAAAAACATTGTGAATAATTCGTTCGGCATTTCCCGAAGTTTGCCGACCGTGCCCGACTGTTCGTGTCCACCATAGGTGCGTGGGCGACTACACCGTTATAAGTTACAAAGTTTTGTACTAACATTTTCTTAAAATAGATGCTTTTCGCGCAGATGGTAAAAGTATAGGCAAAAATCTTAGGAACCACGTTAGTCGATGAAACTGGCCACCCATCACTATTTTCGTTCCCGTTTCCATCAAAATACACGCCCACAATCATGCGGCCTTTAGGTCTTGTTACCTTTAGCTCTGTCTACCCCGGAAGGGATATAAAAGTGAATTGTATTATGTATTACACGAATGCAATTCAATGGTATAATGTGAAGTACCCAATTTGCACTGACTCTATATTTTAAAGCAAACGCGGTCGAGACTTATTTTGTTCCCGAAAACTTAGTAATACTCGACTTCAAATCACAGTCGAGCAGTTCACCAAGTCAGTGAATTAATAAAAAGGACAAATTGATTCGAGCGCCACACAAAATAAAAAAAAAACTGTAACCCGGGTAGACAAAGATATACATACTTACATAGAGAAATACGTACTTAAATAGATAGAGACATCTAAGACTCAGGAACAAAACATTCGTGCTCATCACACAAGTGTATGCCCTTACCAGGATTCGAAATTCGAACGTGCTTTGTAGGGGGGTCACTATCAACTAGGCCACACGCGAGGTAGAAAAAAAATAAAAATGTAAGGCTGTTTAGTCAAGTAAGGCAGGTACCAGCAGAAATAGTTCAGAAAATTGAAAGGGACCCAGTGCCTATAGGTAACTTTGTACGGAAACTGGGCCATTATACCGCTGAGTATATAGGTCTTCCATGCTGGTCAGGGAGCAAAGAAAAAACATAGATTGTACCAGTTGCTTCTCTACCCGCGCAGATGGTAAAAGCCCATCCAGGGAATGGGCGATTATAATAGGAATCATGTTATAGGCGATGAGGCTAGCAACCCATCACTATTTTGATTCCATTTTCCACCTATACGCCCACAATCTTGCTAAATGTGGCCTGTAGGTACCTGTTACCTTAGGCTCTGTCTACCCCGTAAGGGATGAAACGTATTTGTGTGTGTGGGTGTGTATAGGAATCTCTTCTTTATCGTAGAAACTGTGCGATATACGGCACCGAAAATATATTGCCTGCTCTATGGCACTGCGCAATTGAGACAAATGCGTGGTCTTTAATTAGAAAAGTTCACCGGACAAGTAAAATTAAACAGAGGGGACCCCGATTGCGAAACCGACGAATAAATAACTAAATCGCATTATTGTTTGATGAGGTTTCGGTGGGCTTGTTTTTATGGCTTTTAAATGAGAGAGAGAGAGAGAGAGAGAGAAAAAAATACGTCCCACTGCTGGGCACAGGCCTCTCAGAATGAGAGGGCTTGGGCTATAGTTCCCACGCAGGCCCAGTGCCCAGTGCACCTATAGGCGTGGCGTTAGGGTTTTGTTACCTTACATAAAGACGTGATATATGTATGTATGTATATAACGAAACAGTCACAAAATTAACACTGAAACATCCCAATTAGGGTCAACTATAAAAAACTTGGACCGCAATTTAGGATATACAGCAGAACTCCGAAAACATAAAACTGTATTATTACGCACAACAAACGCAAACTGGTCTCGTTGAACAAAATGGCGGACTTTTACGGCTTCAGGGCCGTAAGTTCTGTCACAGAACGTGAAACCGTAGACGGTCCATTAATTAATTTTCGCGATCTAGGTAAAACTTTATGATAGTAATAACCTAACCCAAAAATTTCATTTCAGATACTTTTTGTAGACTACTTGCATTGTCATTCATCTTACATTATGTGTACCAAATTTCAAGTCAATCGGACCAACCGTTGAAGAGTTCCCTCCTGCGGAGACGGTCCTGGCTGGACCAGCTAGTAGAATATTATATTGTCATCTGACTTACCCAATTATGCCAAATTTCAACTCAATCGGATGAAGATATCTGCTTCAAAATTGAGTTGCAATATTCCACCCGGAGAAACATGTAATACATACATTATGTTGCAAGTTAATAATAAATCTCGTAATAATAATAAAAACAAAACTAAATCAGTGTTAATTATTTCATACACGCACGATGCCTTTTTAATCACAATAGTACATTACATTCCGAGGATGGTGAAATAAAGAATGTTCCAGATCGCACGAGCCAAAGGCGAGGGCGATAAACATGCGTCCTGAGGCTTTCTTTATCACTGTCCTGGGTGTATACACAATTTTGTATCTTCCCCTGGCCTGGAAATTTCCACTTGCGTAGCGGGCGGTAAATTGCTTTTTACGGTTCATTAAAATAACGTCACTTTTGAATATAATTAGTTTTAGCATGGCACTGTATTACAAGGGCCAGTTAGAAATCTGTTCAGTAGTTTTTGAGTTTATTGCAAACAGACTGACGCGGCCGAGGACTTTTTTTATGATTTGTAGTGGCTTGGCTTGATGTTTTATAACTTTTTATGTAGCAATTTCTGTGGGTTTATTCCGATCAAAATTAACTTCCTCTTTATATTTAGAATGGCTTGAAATTTGGTATCCATTAACGCAATTACAATAAAAAAAAAAGTTTTTAATAAAAAGTTTTTTTTTTACAAAACCTTGTTAACTTGATATTTGCGTTCTAATTCGAACATGCTCGGCCAACTGCAACGCTTTTTAAAGTTTGATTTAGCACGGCCGAAGCGAAATTCATGCAAATTTAATTTTTATTTATATCCAGGAAGATAATAAAAGTCGGAATCTTTAATTGCCCCAGGTAGCGTTAATGGCTTATCGTAACTCCTCGTTTATTGCCTAGTTAGAATAACGACGCAGCTCTTAAATCCCGTTCACTTGAACTATACTACCACCAGCGAACTGTGCTGAATTTTATTAATTCTTGAATAGATAATACAGGGTGTCCCAGGAAGTAGAGTCAAGCGAAAGCCCTGACGTAGAGCAACTCAAGGGGCATCCGAATCACCCCCATGTATGTTCCGCGGTTTTTCGTAGTTTAGGAGTTATGGCCTTTTTTCACATTTTCTATTAATCTACGACCACGGAGACAGTTTTGCTCACTCTGACTGCAATAATTGAGATAATTGGCTGTTTGTTTTTTTAACGAGTAGCTGAATAATACGTGTATGTATTTCATTTAAAAACAATACAACATCGTTGACCGTTTGGGCAAAAAAAAATATCGAAGCACAAAAAGTGATTAAATTTTGACTGTAGTTCAGACTTTGAAGGCCGATTACAAAAAAAAACTAGCATAACTTTTTTTTCAAACCATGTTTAAAAACTGCCTTATTTTATTGAATTTCTACCCTATTCATTTTATTGATCTATCATTAAGGGATCATGCCAAAAAAAAAATTAAACTGTACTTCATCCGTAATTTTCACTTTTTCTAGTAAGGCCAAGTACCAATCTGAAATCTTTTTTAATTTTCATTTAATAGCCACAGAAAATCAGTGGCCAGTATTATTGTTTTGCACCAAGAAGTTTTTCATGCTAAATCCAGAGCACAAACCTAATTTCAGATTTGTACTTGGCATTACTAGAAAAAGTGAAAATTACGGATGAAGTACATTAAGATATTTTTTTTTGGCATGATCCCTTAATGATAGATCAATAAAATGAATAGGGTAGAAAGTCACTAAAATTAAGGTACAGGTTAAACATACACGAACACAGGCTACCATGGCTTGTAACATTAAACTGTTGACTGTTTTTTACTTTAGCCTTACTTTATGTCTTCCAAGATTGACTATAGAGCAGCCAAGCACCGCTTCCCTTCCAATGTGGAAGGTCAGGTTGCCGATGGGCTTTTCGAACTGAGGCTCGTCGAGCACCTTTCGGGTCACGTATGTATCTGAAAAGAAACAAAATCATGTTCAAAATAATTGTTAGTACTATCAAATTAATCAAGAATTTTTATGTTTACTTTTACGGTTTTACCGTTAGAAATTTAATTTCTAAACGACACTGAAAATTAGAACACAGAAAAATCCGGAAAGTAAAGCTATGGCCGGGAATCGAACCTGGATCCTCGTCATTTCGTGACGCGTGCTATACCTACACCACCCATAGCAGGTGGGTAAGCGTTCGAATTTTTCTATTTGTTTCTAGCTGTCACGTGACCTTGTTACTATGAGAATTTTTGGCGCTAAGCGTCATCTGCTTACTGTCACCCGTAGAACATCTACTACTCGCCACGGACGAGAGAAGGCGCCGTTTTTCAAATGATAAGTATTGGTAGGTGGTAAGGGTGGGACTGGAAAAAAATCAATGAAAAATAAGTCAATCGGATTGAAGAGCTCCCTGCTGCGGAGACGGTCCTGGCTAGATCAGCAGAACTTAACTACCAGATTATTGTATTCTATTGTTAAAATCAAAACGTGTCAGAACTTGTTGATGAGACGTAACCTCAGACGGTCTTTATGCACCATAACTTGTCAAAATCACTTTAAAACCCGTAACACAAGGCGACAAGTTGGTCGACCGCAATCAAAGCCAGACTAACAACGGAACTATCAGACTCACGCAAAGTTCCAACAATCACATGCGCCAATGGATGTTGGGACTTTGTCACATTCCCGGTAATGTGTCATTTAGTCGCAAATATTTGAGGTTAGTCGACGTGTGTTTTGATAGGTTGTAAGTTAGTTTGAAGAGGTTTTGGAGGAAGTTTTGGAAGTAGTTTTTTTTCTGGTCCTGTTTAAGTTACACTTGCCTTTTTAACTTTCTAAACGACACTGAAAATTAGAACTGGGAATCGAACCCGGATCAACATTATACCGTGATGCGTGCTATACCGCTACACCACCCATAGCAGGTAGCCACTCTCATACCTCCATCGATTGTTTAAAAAAATGGTCTTACAATTTTTTGAAGCAATCGATGGACGTGTGAGTGTGCATCATAGCTCTCAAACGGATGGACCAAATTCGATGCGGTTTTTTTACATTCGAACGCCTTGCGGTGGTTCTTCGCCATGTTTGGTAAAAATCGGTATTAGTTATATTCTTCCATGCTGGTCTGGGAGCAAAGAAAAAACATAGAATGTACTAGTTGCTTCTCTTCCCGCGCAGATGGTAAAAGCCCATCGAGGGATTGGGTGAAAATCTTTAGGGATCATGTTATATAGGCGATGTGGCTAGCAAGCCATCACTGTTTTGATTCCCCTTTCCATACATACACCCACGATCATGCTAAGCGTGGTCTTTAGGTCTTGTCACCTTAGGCTCTGTCTACCCCGTAAGGGATAAAGACGTGATTTATGTATGTATTTATGTATGTATGGTATTAGTTCTTTTCCAAAATGATATTAAGCATTTTGGCATAACATTGTTTTGTTTATCTACGTATGATAATTCGAATAATGCCAAGGTTTTTTCAAATTTAATGTAATCCGTAATTTGGACGTTGGACGTTTTTTTGTATGTAAACCTACGCTAGCGGCTCAGCTACCTTAACCATACATACATACAAACACAAATCACGTCTTTATCCCTTACTGGGTAAACAGAGCCTAATAACAAGACCTACATGCCCACGTTTAGCAAGACTGTGGGCGTATTGGTGGAAACTGGAATCAAAATATGGGTGGCCAGCCGCATCGCTTATAACATGATTCCTATGAACAAAAAAATGTTACCTTGCTACTCCGCTACTCACTCTGTAACACGTCAGACGTGAGTAGCGAAGTAGCAAGGTAAAATTTATTTGTTCATTGAAATGGATCTCCGCAAAGTAACGTCTGATTCAATAAAATGATTCCTATGATTTTCGCCTATCCCTCGATGAACCTTTACCATCTGCGCGGGAAGAGAAGCAACTGGTACATGTTTCTTCTTTGCCACCAGACCAGCATGGAAGTACTACTTAAAACATACTCTCCATTTGCAGCAAACTTTATTTAGCAAACGTATTAAGCGCTTAAACTAACTAGTCGTTAAATATTAACGGACCAAAGCCAGACCGTCGGGACTAACCATGAATGATTAACAAGACGATCCCTTATTGTTATTTACTATATCCACTAGGGATAATCGATTATTAGTAATTACGTAAGCGGTATTAAAGATATTACTCTTTTTAACTTCCACACTGTAGGCTTATTATTCTATTCTATTCTCCCTTAATGGCGGCCGTAAGACTTGGGCCAATGTCAGTTGACAATTGGCATCGGAATCAGCTAGCTGTCACATTCAAAGAACTGTCAAAATGAACACGATGGCGGTTGCGAGCGAGTTAGTTAATAAGCCTATTGGTCTGGGAGCAAAGAAAAAACAGAATGTACCAGTTGTTCTTCTGCCCTTTTGCCTTCTGCTTCTGCTTCTGTAAAGGCTATAGAGGCAATAACCCATCAATATTTTGATTCCCCCTTTCCATCTACACGCCCTCAATCTGTTTCACCACTCTCAGTTGAGACCCTGATATGTAAAGTTAAGAAATAGAGAGAGAATCACTAACACTAAAGATATCATGAGCTTTACAGAGATTGGCGAAACATGCCCTTAAATTTAAAATGTCTACTCACTGTAAATTAAAACCCCCAATGCAACCAGTGCCACTCAAAGAACATCGAAGGCATATTTCGCAATAAAGTGCTGTAGCAGTCCTACAGTAGTGCTAAAGGGGCGCAATACGGACGTAATAAGGCGCTATAAAGACCGCAATTAAAGCAAAGCAAAAGCTTCTCGATTAGAGGCTTGCAGGCTTTGGAATCAGTGTTCCTATTAGCATACATTGATACTTGGCCATACGTTTGCGTAGTTTTACCCTCGACGCAAAAAGAGAGGTGCTATAAGTTTGACGTCGATCTCTCTTTCTCTCTCTCTCTCTCTCTCTCTCTCTCTCTCTTTCTCTCTCTCTCTCTCTCTCTCTCTCTCTCTCTCTCTCTCTCTCTCTCTCTCTCTCTCTTTCTCTCTCTCTCTCTGTGTGTGTGTCTGTCTGTGGCGTTGTAGCTCTCGAGCGGATGAATCGATTTCGATGCGGTTTTATCATTCACAACGGTCCAGGAGTTTGAACAAAATCAGCTCCTTCGAAAATGTTGTAAAGCTATTAAGAAAGTACGTTAGTTACAATGGTTGCCGCCTACGACTAGAGGTACAACTACGAATGAAATTAAAAAAAAATGGATCATTAATAATTTGGACCAAGACAGTTGAAGTTTGGCATACTTTGACATATTGTAATACGGTTAGTTTTTCCGGATGGGAGTACTGAAAAATAGATACAGGGTTAGTTTATAATTAAAACAATGTATACTTGCGAGCAAAGAAATAGAACAACCCAAAAATATTTCCTTAAAAAAAAGATACCTATTTGCCATGTGTAAGTATCAGGGAAGAACTCCAATAAGAATCGCGGAACAACAAAATCCCAAAAGCACGGAAACCAACAACAGACACACCCTCGAACTTCAAAAGGCGAGCAATAAATTAGCAAGCCGAAATGATGCGTAATGTTTCAACAACCAATAAATAAATTAAATATTAATCCTATTAAAAGTTTCGCATGTAACATCGGTTTTGGGGAGATTACTTTGAACGACTAGCCCAATTCGGACTCCCGCGGCCCCCTCCCCGCTTGTAAACCAGGCGCTAGAGGGGAAGGTACGCGTGTGTGTACGGTCCGAATCGAAGTGAGTAGGAAGTTGCCTCCCAAGCAAACAATTAGAGAAAGTTAAACATTGGACCCTCTAACTATGGGTAATTTCTCATTTGGGCGAAAATGGGTTGTATCTATAAAGTCTTGTATGGTTTGTATTTGTACACAAGGTCGTAGTTGTCCCGCCTGCGGCTTTCTGTTTGTCAATGTAGCATCCTCGCCATGTCGGGTTGTTGTTCTTTCGTCTTAAACACCTAAACAATTTTAACCTGGCGCCGTTTGCCATCAATTTCGGCGAGTTTGCATTTCGTAGGGATTTCGGAATATGTACAAACGTTTTAACTTCGTACGAATTAATTTCAAAGCATACTGAGCAAACAATTTCTGAACGTAACAAAGTTTTTTTTATTCTACAGTCTTCAGCACTGGTCCTACCGCCGATGAGAGCGAGAAGAGATGAGGCGGTGTGAACAGCCAGCGATCAACTATAAATATACTTGTCTCTTTCACCGACACGGAATCTATATTTTTTGTTCCTTTTTTTGAGACCAGTGCCTTTTGTAATTCAAGGTGACCAAAAAGTTCGACACCATACTATTACCGAACTATTTGGCCGACATGGATACTTCAAACTATTATGACGCTGACCGTACTTCAAATTTTTAATTAATTTGACCCCGACAATGAGTAAAATATGACTTTGGACATTTGACACGAACAAGCTGAAAACAAACATTATCTCAAGAAAACCTTGCAATTTTTCAATTTAATCGTAGAACGAAACCCAATCTACACACAAATAAAATCACGTCTATATCCCTTACGGGTAGACAGAGCCTGAGGTAACAAGACCTAAGGGCAACGTTTAGCATGTTTGTAGGCGTATAGGTGGAAAGGGGAATCAAAATAGTGATGGGTTGCTTGCCGCATCGCCTATAACATTGATTTGATTTTAATTTTAATTTGATTTAATTTGATTTGATTTGATTTATTTTAATTTAATTTAATTTAATTTGATTTAACTTAGTTGATTTTAAGACATTTAATTAATTTAAATTTTCACTTAATATTTTATTTTGTAATATGGATGCAAGTCTGGAATAAAAACATTTCATTTCATTTCATTCATTCATTCATTTCATTTCATTTCATTTCATTATTTCTAAAACTCGCCCATTCCCTCGATGGCCTTTTACCATCTGCGCGGGACGAGAGGCAGCTAGAACATTCTATGTTTTTCCTTTTCTCCCAGACCAGCATGGAAGAACCCAATCTATCATCTAATAAAATTGCCGAAGGCCAACATTACTTCGCAATGTCCACCTCCCGACACCTAACCTTGATCTCATATCACACGTATTTGACGTTTGAACACAAGGCACTGACATACCACGGACACTGCCAGCGTCAAGGATTTGCCACCAAAGCCAAACTACAAACTTAACTTTTCACTCGGCCAACTCCAAACCTACGCTAGCTTCATACTATCCTTCTTAATTCTTAGAGAGTGGCGCCTGCTACTGCTGAAACAATAACTTTGTTATTGCGCTGACTGCAAATTTATCTTTTGCTGGTGGCCAAATTGTTGAACTACGATACTTCATATTGGTGTCTTGGTAGTCGTATGCCAGTGATGCTGGTGATGTAGGAACGTGTAACTTTGTCAAGTTGTAATCTTTGGAGCGTGACGTTTGGTGGATTGTTAGTCCTGTCTAAGCTAGAATTTTGAAGGCTTGTTGGCGGAGGATAAAATCGAGGAAGACGATAAAAGCTAAAAAGCATCTCGTTTGGAAACTTATAAGTATTTTTAGAAGTTTTGTCACAGGTATATACTTGCTTAGATCAAAATCAAAATGTCGGGGAGAAAAGAGTTCTTGTTATAAGTTTAAAAATAATTTCATTTTCGCCACTCTCATAAAATTCACTCCACTCACGTGCTAAGTTGCTTGCAAAGTAACAGTTATTGATTTATTAAATAAATCTGAAACCTCAAAACATCTATAATACATGCATACATACCGTCACGCCTCTTTCCCACAGGAGTAGGCAGAGGCTAATTTGATCCACTTACTACGATCCTAACAATACCTCTTTCGCTTCATCCACATTCATCAAACTCTTCATTATACTCCTCGTCGGTTTCAGGTACTCTTGACAAGACCTTTTTTCAAAACGTCTCCTATTTGGTCCCGGAACGTCCTTCTAGGCCTTCCCCTCCCAACGTATCCATTCACACTCCCTATAACAGATCTGTTTAGTCTTAGAGTATTTAGATGTAGAATTGCCTTTCATAAGGTAAAAGCGCTTCTCAAATTGATGATGGTAAGAAGAGTCACTTGCAGGCTATTTTTATCCTAAAACAAAACCAAAAGAGAAAGCTAGACATTATAAACATATTTATGCTTCGAGAACGATCCACGACGAACTCGTTCAATTATAGCATGAAAACTTGCAATATACAGCAGCTAGATGCTCCAAACTCCGATATTTACAGATCGCCAAAACCGTTTGCCATTATAAGTCTTCAACGTCGACATTATCCCCTGTTCACAAGGCCTGAATTTGCAATGAATCTATTTTGCCGATTGCGTTGCGAGTTGGCAGATTTTGGGTGCATTCTGGAGTTGGACCTTTAGTTCACATGAGTGCTTGTTTAGGTTTATTAAAGGGTTCAATTTGGAATAGACTTAGTTTAGTAGTCGATTTATACTAATCTATACTTAATGTAGTAAATTGATAAACTTTGGTTGTTTATTTGTATTGAAGCCGTGGTAGTTGAGCTATGGCTTCTCATGCAGAGGGTCGTGGGTTCAAATCCCGGGCTGCCTCTGAGTTTTTCGGATTTCTTTTGCGATGTCTCATTTTAAATTTACCATGAGCTTCTCAGTGAAGGAAATCGTCGTCAGGAAACCTTCACACAGCTGCGAAGCAATTTAATAGTGTGTATGAAGGTTCCCGCATCAGGCCCGCGTAGGAACTATTGCGAGAGGAGGCCTGTGTCCAGCAGTGAAAATTTTATAGGCTAGAGATGATCACTGGAACAATATGTCACTTATAACCTTATATGCAAACGTATAATAGGTTCAAATTACAAAAAATTGCAGGCAGCAGCTCCAGAATGTATAACAACTTGGCAAACCAACAGTCTCCTGTGTATTTTTACAAATACAACGAATAACAATCTTAAAAGTCGTCTTACACAAAAAGATCATGTTTACCTTCCATAATTATCTTTATTCTGCTTGATTGCTTGACATTAACACCCGCCTTAAACAAATCCCAACCTTTACCCTGAAAACTTAATTATACTTCTGACTTAATTAGTGTAAACTTCAAAAAATTATTTACAGACAGGCCCTGGGAATTAGTTAAACAATTGTTCAGAATAACATGGTCCCTACCTTTTGTTATTTAACTTGGTTAAGTTGGGTAATTACTTTCTGGGTTGTGTAGATTTTATAGTAAGGTGGTTTCGTCCACAACTTGTTAGGAGTAATTAAACGCAGTAGACGGATAATGGATTCGTAATGACCTAATTTCGGCGGTATTTGGGAATGTAGAGTGAAATGATGCAAGTTTTGAAAACACTAGAAGCCGCTGGCAATGCATTATTTTAGTAAGACAGCATTAATAAATTATTAAGGTTCAATAAAACCTTTTCAAGTAAGAGCGAGGAATGATTTAAATTTACTTTTTAACATGTTTGGTCTGGGAGTAAATAAAAACAGAATATACCAGTTGCTTCTATTCCTGCGCATATGGTAAAAGGCCATCGAGGAAATGAGCGAAAATCTTGGGAATCATGTTATAGGCGATACGGATAGCAACCCATCACTATTTTGATTCTCCTTTCCACCTATACGCCCACAATCATGATAAACGTGGCCTTTAGATCCTGTTACCTTAGGCTCTGCCTACCCCATAAAGGGATAAAGACGTGACGTATTGGATGATAAAACACTCGCTAAAGTTGTAGTTTTGGTTTTTTCTATCAATAGTTTCTTTAAACCATTTTTACAGATCTCCTAAGGTGATTCTAGTCCTGAGTGCCTTTGTAAAATGATGTTTAAACCGAATATTATTGTTTTTCACTGTACCTTTAGTTTGTATCAGATTTAATTTGTGTTATGGAAGAAATCAATCAAACAGTCAGAACTCAAATCACAGCAGCTAAGATACAAAGATCACCAAAGGCTGGCCAAAAGATTTTAGCTACAAAGGTAACAGATGAAAACAATGTTCATTGCAGCTTTGAATCACTTTTTCAATTAGACGCCCTAATCTAAGGGTAAAAGGCCATTTGTGAGCCGCTCACGTATGGAGTAGGCATTCATTTCCGTAGACGAAGGGGTGCAGGTAAGGGCATTGTCGAGATGAAACAATTAGGGCTTGCCGGGTAAATATTGGAAGATTCTTAAGCTAGCACGTGGATATTAAATGGTTAACTAGCTTCCATACTGGTCTAGAAGCAAAGAAAAAACATAAAATGTACCAGTTGCTTCTCTTCCCGCACAAACGGTAAAAGCCCATCACTATTATGATTCCCATTTCCACCTATACGCCCTCAATCTATTAATTTATTTATTCAAAAAACTACACATAGATAAATCCGAAAAGTAAAGCTACTTATATAGGCGAGAATACCTATGAGAACACGACATAATCGCGTAAGTGCCAGTTTCTCTATCTTTTGCATTATATCTTGGATGTATAGTTGAGAACTGAATGCTAAAAAACTTGCACTAGTTTTCAGTATGTCATCAGGCAACGTTCATGAACACAGAAGTAGTCGGGGCATTCCAAACCCTAGCTGTCCGGACGAAGGTAGAGCGTAACGTGTTTCATAAAGCCTAAATGAATGCAAAAATACTTGCGGCGAACATTTCCGTGAATTCAACGCACAATAAACAATAAAAGAACCCATTACGTTTCATTTGAATAAAACTTAGTACCATTAAAGCAGCAAAACTAACTTGATATACGACCCAAGGCCATACCATCAATTATCCACAGACAAAAAAAACATTGTCTCCACTTGTACAGCCAAATTCATTTAGCGTTGAACGATAAAATTTACCTTTCGGCAATTATTGGCACGAAGTAAACTGTAGCCATCATACTCTAAAAGGCCGTAACTGCTCAACGAATAAGGGAAGATACGGCCTTTTACTTTCAACGTTTTAGGTGCTGACGGAGACAGGTTCTGACTGTCACGGGCATTGTGTGTTTCCATTATCAGTGATTAAGTTCGTTGAGCTACGATTTTAGGAAGTTAGATGCTTCAAGGTATTGGAACTATTAAGCTATTAATAACAAAGCGGTAATTCGAGGTGTCTGGGAGTGTCAATGTTATCGGCTTGATTGCTTTGCATAGATTAGCACTGTAATTATGTTTATGTGTATCTGGTTCAGCTTTATATAGCCTCGAGGGAATTTTATATAAGGATGTATATTACCGGGTGACAGAAACGTGAAAATTTTCGCTGTGACGGTAATCCAGTACTGTGAGCATGCTGTGTGTGTCATGACACTGTGTTTTTTTTCTTTTGTAGCGGTTTAGCAAGAAAGGGAAGCAATTTAAACAGCAAAGATAGTCTAAAGGCTACTCAACTTTGATAAGGGCGAATTAGAATTGATGCAGAGATAGGTAATAAAGATAGGTATAATATACATGCCATGTCGGATCACGTAACTATATTGATTGGCTGCTTTAACACCTAACAGTCTGACCTCAGCAAGCTGTAAGCATGTCTATGTACACATGAGAGCATGTACTCTAGCTCTAATTTAACATGTAATAGTACAACGGACGGTATGGCAATGTACCTGTTTTCCACCTTGACTTCACTATATTATTATCGCGGAGATAGCAAATTAAAGTTAAATTGTTTTCTTTGTAAGGATAATTATTTATTAAGTATTGTACCTGTTTCTACTCAAATGCAATGCCATCTACCGCGTCTTCCGTTCCTATTTACCGATGTTTGTTTGTTTACTTTATCATTGTTTTAGTACTCCAGTTCTACGCTTTATTATGTCTATGTATTAGCTATGTGACTGGTTGTTGCATAAATGAAAAAAAATGCCGCTGCAACGAAAGTGCCGCTGATATAAAGCTTAAATCATCTGTCATAGATGTAGAGCCCAGGATGAGTAGGTATCAAATGGCTGAAAAGCGAAATATAAAATGTGCACGCAAAATTTTTGTAACGTACAAACACTTTATGTAAAAAGTGTGACAACAAAGAACAGTATTCCACTCAAAATTCAAAATTTATTTCTGCAAATTGACCACCAAGGGGCTCTTTTACATGTCTTTTTTGAAATTACCAGCGCATTCGGAAAGACCATCATTGCCAAGAAGGATGCGCCGCAAGAAACTTGGCAGAAAGTCTTTTTTTTTTCATAAAATACATGAAGCTACTACTACAATACTTAAATTAAATACATTTATAAAAGAAATGTATAAAGTCTAAGAAAGAAAGAGAAAAAAAAAACAATAAAAATAATTTAAGTTCAGTGAAGTTGTAAAACGCCTCCACCGTCAAATAAACTAATTATTAAAATAAATACTCCACATAAATTTGCATTAAAATACATTTTGTTAAAAGCATACTATTAAGATAATAAAAATCTTTCTGACAAATAAAGATTCTGCCAAACGATACATCTCGCTAAATGTTAGTCACCATAACTATCGGTTACCTTTTTCTAGATTAGGAATTAATAATAATAAATAATAATAAATAAATATCTTGGGACAAATTACACCAATTAACCCAGCCCCAAACTAAGCTTGTGCTATGGGTACCAGGCAACGGATAAACATACTTATATAATGTAGATAAATACATACTTAAATACATAGAACATCCATGACTCGGGCACAAGCATTCGTATTCATCATACAACTGTCTGCCCCTACCGGGATTCGAACCCGGGACCTCAAGCTTCATAGTCAGGGTCACTAACCACTAGGCTATCCGGAATTAAATCTAGAAGGCCGTAAGTGCAGCCGTCAATTTGTAAAAGGCGGGTAATGGTATAATGGCAAACAGACATGGCGTGATGGCGTTGTCGTGTCGGAACGAAGCGCGAGCCTCGTTTAGCCAGCTAATTGTGACCTTCTGATTGCCATTCCTTGTCGGCAAAAGTTTGCAAGTTGCAATAAGTTGCCGGTTAAAAAGATAGGTAGCTATAGGACGTTGTTTTAAATTTTATGGCTTAAGTTCGGGGAATAATTACGCCGCTGTTTTGTTTTGGTTGAAGTAAGCCGAGTGTTTATAATTTTAAGAATGGAAACGTTTTTGTTTGTTAGTTAGGTGCTTTACTTATGAAAAAGGCGGCATACATGCATACACAAATCACGTCTTTATCCCATACGGGGAAGACAGAGCCTAAGGTGGCAAGACTTATGCCACGATTAAGATTGTGGGCGTATAGATGGCAAAAATAGAATCAAAATAGTGATGGGTTGCTAGCATCGCCTATAACATCGTCTTTTACCATCTGCGCGGGAAGAGAAGCAACTGGTACATTCTGTTTTTTCATTGCTCCCAGACCAGCATGGAAGTGTAAGGTGTCAAACAAACAAATAAGTGGTGCTCGAGGACATGTTCACTTGCAACATCAGACGATTGCAGATATCTTGCCGGCCTAGAGAGCTAAGATAGAATACCTCATATGCCAGTGGAAATTCAGTGTACAATGTATGCATGTTTAAAGTCTATTCACTGTCAAAGGAAAGAAAAAAACTTTATTCTTGCATATAAATTAGACATAAACCATGTAGGTCAAATACAATGGATAAAGTTTCTACAATGGGTACGATTTGCTAATAATAACTAGTGATGTACCGGGGCGCTGCGCGCCTTTGTGAGCAGTGAGAAGGTGTCGAAGAAGGCACGTCTGGCTGTCCACAGAGGGGTGCTCATTCCAACATTAATGTACGGTAGCGAAACTTGGGTATGGCAAAAGAAGCATGAAAGTAGAATAAATGCAGTAGAAATGAGAGCGTTAAGGAGTATGGAAGGTGTATCACTGAAAGATAGAATCAGGAACAGTGTGATAAGGGAACGTGCTGGTGTGAAAGAGGATCTAGTAACTAGAATAGAAAAAAGTATGCTTAGTTGGTTTGGGCGTGTAGAGCGGATGGATGAAAGTAGACTAACTAAATAGATCTATATGGGGAGTGTGAATGGTTACGTTGGGAGGGGAAGGCCTAGACGGACGTTCCGAGACCAAATAGGAGACGTTTTGGAAAAAGGTCAGGTCAGGAGTACGTGAAACCGACGAGCATGTATGAAGAGATTGATGACTGTGGATGAAGCGAAAGAAATATGTCAGGATCGTAGCAAGTGGAATAAAGTAGTCTCTGCCTACCCCTGTGGGAAAGAGGCGTGACGGTATGTATGTATGTATGTATGATGTGCCGGATCGTTAAAAATGTATATCCGCGGATACGGATCTGATTACGGATATTTAGAGTCAAGATCCGCGGATACGGATACGGATCTTAATTTATTTATTCGATTGGTGTCGGCGCCCGCGACCTTGAAGCGATAGTTGACGAAAGATTCTTTCAGTTATGTAGTATTGGTATGGTAACTCACTGCGACAAATGTTTGCAATGTAAAGGTGCCAAATATTTGATTTTAAGAAATAAAAATACTCTAATGGAATTTTATAGTTATTTTAATTTTACCTAATCACCTGTAAAAGATCCGTAAAAGATCCGCGTGAAAAGTAACGGACACGAATACGGATACGGGTATCCGGAACATCGCTAATCATAACTTAAAAAACCTACATACTCAAGTAGCGTAAATGAAGCAGTCTCAACCAAAACCGCTAGTTAACGCAAATAAACGGGTACAGTCTAAAATTTCCCTTTGTACCCAGAGATGTTCATTTAACTAAACTTTTTATCGCATTAAAACTTTGCCGAGAACATTTCGCCGTAAAAGTACAAGACCTAGTTACCCCTGTCCGGGAAATGGGGAGACGTGTACAGTGAAGACAATTCAATAAAGCCGTAATGTATTTTTTCTATTAAATAAATGAAAATACACACACACACACACAACTTAACGTCTTTGGGCATTTTAAAAAAAATACGTGTAGGTTTTTCCAACAAGATTACCTTAATTTCCCATACAACTTTTTCGTGTCCGTTTTGTGACGCCCCATACAAATCGTATGAAAAAAGTGTCACAAAACTGACCAAAAAACCAATGGACACTTTTTTTCTTTACAAAAATAAATAGTGCTAATAATTATGATTCAGAAAAACCCAAACTGTCATCATTTTGGAAAAAAAAGTCAAGGGTACATGTTTTTTTTAGAAAATGCCTCTTTACGGGGTAGACAGAGCCTAAGGTAACAAGAGGTAAAGGCCACGCTTAGCATAATTGCGGGCGTGTGGAAAGGAGAAACAAAATAGTGATGGGTTGCTAGCCGCATCGCCTATAAAAGTCATGATTCCTATGCCTATTCCCTAGATGGGCGTTTACCATCTGCGCGGGAAGAGAAGCAACTGGTACATTTTATGTTTTTTCTTTACTCCCAGATCAGCATGGAAGAAACGGAGTAATTTTATTGCGTAAATAAACTTCTAAGCTTCTCAATAAGTCTTAGGAAGCATTTTATAGGCGATGCGGCTAGCAACCCATCACTATTCTGATTTCCCTTTCCACCTGTACGCTCTTAATCGTGCCGTGCTAAACGTGGCCTTAAGGTTTTGTTACCTTAGGCTCTGTCTACCCCGTAAGGGATAAAGACGTGATATATGCATGTATGAATGTAAACTACTCCGTTCAGTGAGCCTACTGTGTTTTTGTCCACTATATTGCTTGCAAAGGGTGACGCAGTAAACTACTCATATAAGAGGATTAAACAAGGTAATAAGGTTTACTCGCCTGTACGTTTGAACAGGTCAAGCACGGCTTAGGTGCCTACTGGATTTAGTGCACTATGTAACTAGAAGTATTGGATTATATTGACACTTAGTTGCTGCTCGCGATTTTGCCCGAGAATTTGGCTATTTTGGTATTTCCATGCTGGTCTGGGAGCAAAGGAAAAACATAGAATGTACCAGTTGCTTCTCGTCCCGCGCAGATGGTAAAAGTCCATCGAGGCAATGGGCGAGTCTTCGGAATCATGTTATAGGCGATGCGGCTAGCAACCCATCACTATTTTGACTCCTTTTACACTCACAATCTTGTTAAATGTGGCATGTAGGTCTTGCCACCTTAGGCTCTGTCTACCCCGTAATAGATTAAGACGCGATTTGTGTATGTATGTGTACAATTTTTATATAATTTTTCAAGGTTCTATATAGGTATTTTATGGTTATAAGAGTTCTAGCTTAATCTAACTTAGGTATTTTTCTAGCGACAGTTCATTTACCAAGTTATTTGTTAAATAATAATTTACCATAAAAATATTGGCCAATAGTAAAAAAGCGAAAATTTATTTTCGCGATTAAATAATTGTCCAAATGTCAATTTTTCGAAAACAGTTTGGGAAGTAATAAGAAACATTTATTGTTATTTACTTCCATGCTGGTCTAGGAGCAAAGGAAAAACATATAGAATGTACCAGTTGCTTCTCGTCCCGCGCAGATGGTAAAAGCCCATCGAGGGAATGTGCGAAATTCTTAGGAATCATATTATAGGCGATGCGGCTAGCAACCCATCACTATTTTGACTCCTTTTACACTCACAATCATGCTAAACGTGGCCTGTAGGTTTTGACTCTGTCTACCCCGTAAGGGATATAGACGTAATTTTTGTATGTGTGTATGTATGTGTATTGTTATTTTGGTGAGTATTTTTCGTCGAAACGGCAGTACACCTTACAAATAATTTAATGGACTTTATTAATCTGTTAAATCTCCTCCGAAATACGTTACATTTTCAACCATTGAGTTTTCTAAGGGTTTTTCGTCGGAGATTCCCAGTTTTAATTTAGTTGTGGCTTGAGTGACGTCTGAATCAAATCATGTACCGAAAACCGGCGGTTTCTGGAAGTGACAAACATTGTTTTGCTATAAAAAATGTTATTAGGATTTTAGTGCTCCGAAAATATGTTTTACTTTATAAAAGAATACTACATAAATGTTTTTTGGCAAATCATTTTCAATTAGAAAGAAAGGAAGAAAGAAAACATTTGTTCGTGACATATAATAGAAAAACAAAAAAAGAAGTAAATAAAAAACGTAAGGACATACATGAAATGGTCCCATCTCAGCATAATGCTGGCCTTGCAGCCAGCGCTGGTCTAAATAGTAGGTTTAAATAGGAAGTTGAATGTTACATCAGAGTAAAGTACCAAAAACATTTTGAATAACAAATGAAAGTTTTATATGTAGAAGTACAACCGTTTTTCTGTTGTTATAATAGAAAAAAAAAAATATACGGATAAAAAAGTAATTCGCTTCAAGTGTTTGGCGTGCAAGCACTCGACAAAAGAGAATGTCCATTTTTAAAAAATATCACGTTTCTAAATAAAATATGAAAATATCGTAGAAATCTTTGCCTACTTCTATGAGAAAGAGGCACGACGTGTATGAATGTTATATAAGATTTTTATATAAGACTTAGACTTGAGACTTGGGTATGGCAAAAGAAGCATGAAAGTAGAATAAATGCAGTAGAAATGAGAGCGTTAAGAAGTATGGAAGGTGTATCACTGAAAGATAGAATAAGGAATACTGTGATAAGGGAACGTGCTGGTGTGAAAGAGGATATAGTGACTAGGATAGAAAAAAGTATGCTGAGTTGGTTTGGTCACGTAGAGCGGATGGATGAAAGTAGACTAACTAAACAGATCTATATGGGGAGTGTGAATGGTTAAGTTGGGAGGGGAAGGCCTAGACGGACGTTCCGAGACCAAATAGGAGACGTTTTGGAAAAAGGTCAGGTCAGGAGTACCCGAAACCGACGAGCATGTATGAAGAGATTGATGACTGTGGATGAAGCGAAAGAAATATGTCAGGATCGTAGCAAGTGGAACAAAGTAGTCTCTGCCTACCCTGGGGGAAAGAGGCGTGACGGTATGTATAAGATTTTTGTGTTACTAAAATTAATATGGATGATGTATTTGGTCTGAAACATATTAACTGTTGCCCGCGGCTTCGCCCCGTTCCAATATTTTTATTCAAAATTTTATTTTATACAAACATAACTAAAAAATAATTATCCAATTTGGTGCAGCCGTCCACGATTCATTTTTATTTATATAGATTTGTATCTTATTGAATATACCTTCTGCTACAATATTTAACATATAGCTTTAAATTTCTAAACGACACTGAAGATTAGAATACATAGTACTATCCGAAAAGTAAAGCTATGGCCGGGAATCGAACCCTCGTCCTTCCGTGACGCGTGCTATATCCCTACACCACCCATAGCAGGTGGGTAAGCCTTCGATTTTTTCTATATATTACCAGCTGTCACGTGACCTTGTTACTTTGCGAATTTATGTCGCTAAGCGTCATCTGTTTGAATGATGTGTCTGTACGACACAATTACAAACTCCCGCGGAACATCTACTGCTCACCAGGGACGAGAGAACAGACGCTGTTTTTTAAATGAAAAGTACTATCAAGTGAATCATGAATTTTATTTTTTACTTCTTGATTTTTTGTGGTTACTTTTACGGTTTTACCTGCTATGGGTATAGAGGTATAGCACGCGTCACGGAATGACGAGGATCCGGGTTCGCTCCCCGGCCATGGCGTTACTTTTCGGATTTTTCTTGTGTTCCAATTTTCAGTTTCGTTTAGAAATTTAATTTCTAAAGGTAAAACCGTAAAAGTAAACACAAAAAATCAAGAAGTGAAAATTCTTGATTCATTTATAGTACCTACACATAGCTTTGTTTTAAAATTGCAAACATACACGTTTTCTATTTTTAATCCATCCAGACACCAACAGTAGCTTGAAGCGAACCGCCACCCGCAGACTGTCGCATCTAGTAACACGTGTGTCCTGCCTCTCAATTATTCACTAGAAAATTAGGAGTAATTGGCCAAGTCCAGGCCTTGGGCAATCAAGATAAAAGCTTGACCACACCGCATAGCCTGTATATAGCCTTTATATAACTCGAGGGTTATGGGAGAGGCAAGTCTGGAATAGTGATGGGCGTTATACGGGAGTTTTAGGACATATTCCCCCTTTTTACGTTTGTAAGAAGTGGTGCACTTTAGTAAATACGTTTAGTCTTGAGTTGGTTCTTTTGTTAAGACGTTTAGAGTCTTGATAGACCTGTAGGCTTATTACCTTACTCGCTCGCAATCGCCATCATGTTCATTTTGACAGTTCTTGTGACAACGTAGATCTAACTTGTAACTGTATAACATTAAAGTACAGATTTTACCTACTACCACACACAAGAAAGTACTAACATAAACACGTCTTTATCCGTTGCCGGGTAGACAGAACCTAGTATAGTTGGTTGTAATAATGCTGGTCATTTCCCTACTGCTTCTGAATTCATCTTAGAGTAGGTACTTATAATGTATGTATGTATGTATGTAAACTCTTTATTGTGCAAAATAAACAAGACAAAATACAATTGACAAACACTGAGATACATACACAAAGGCGGACTTATCCTTTTAAGGGATCTCTTCCAGTCAACCTTTGAGTGGATGAAAAGAGTATTATATTAGGGATGGACGAGCGAGTTTAAAAATTGCAAACACTGAGAGCCACAATACATAACTTTACCGAATATAATAGGTACATAAACTCCTAAAACCTACCAGTCAATAAACTACTTTATACTACCTATAATATATATCAATAAAATATACTTCATAAAATAAATAAATAAAGAGCACAATAAACAAAGGAATATTTACTATTGATTTAAGAAGATGGTGCGAGCCACATCTTCTTCAAACCTTCCCTGAACGACACTATGGAGGGAGATTGCCTGATGGAGGTTGGTAAGCGATTCCACAGCCTAGTCGAGTGTACAGTAAAGGATTATAATATGTGTGTAGATAAAGCAATGTATGGAACTGTACATAATTAGGCCTTAAAGACTAACATTATGTAACGGTTGCATAAAATACTATATATTACCTGCGTAATTTTACCTCATCATTCCCAAAGCCTTCTTAAAGCTTACTAAGTACGCTAAAAACCGAATAACATTAAAACTGACACAACATTTGGTTGAATTCTTATTTCAGACGAAACCTATTTCCCGCTCCACTGCTCTACTTTGGGGGATATCTTTTTTTAGAATCGCATAGATGAGGGAGGTCTTGTGTGGTTTTTAAAGTTACGTTTCTCAAAAGAAAGACATTAAACTATTTTAGGCCAAAAATGCCTTAGGTACATTTTGGAAAAGAGCTGATACTCTTCAAACTAGTGAACCGAGTTATATCAAACACAGCTAAGAAGAACCGCAAGGAAACTGGCTTTCGAATGAAAATCGCATTGAAATCGGACCATCCGTTACGACGACGCCACAGACACACACACTCACACACACACACACACACACACACACACAGAGAGAGAGAGAGAGAGAGAGAGAGAGGAGAGAGAGACACAGTCACACAGACACACAGTCACACACACACACAGACACACACACACACACACACACACACACACACCAGTATCTACGCCGGTTGGCTTCATATTGACAAGATGCCTTGCGTTTCGTATTGTCATAATGTCGCCGACAATTGTCAAGTTGGTGAATTAGGGATTGAGGATGCGTTGCCAGTTCACAAGGCTAAGATAAAACATGTTAGTAATTTTACTGTCATATTCTTGTCACCGGAATAAACCGACGGTGATTGCTTTCCATCAGGTGACCCGTCTGCTCGTTTGCCCCCTCTTATATATAAAAAAAAAAAAAACTATTTTTGACAGTTATATTCATCATCATCATCATCAAGCCTGTATTATACGGCCCATTGGTGGACACCGGTCTCTCACACGCACACCCTTTGCATTCCTTCGCAAATGTTTGCACGCAGCACGCGATTCCTTCTTCGAAGTGCTCATGGTAAATTTAAAAATTCCGAAAACTCAAAGGTCCGCCCGGGATTCGAACCCACCATCCTCTGCTTGAGAAGCCATAGTTCGAACCACTAGGCCACCACAGCATTTTCAATGACATCCAATTACGTAATCATAGTAGCGGTTGGTTTGTTCGGAAATCTCGGCTAACCCCCCCCCCCCCTCCCCCCCCCCCCACTGCCTCGCCCTAAATGCGGCACCGTTCTATCATTCGGAAATGAAATAAATAAACAAATGATTCGTCTAACGTCGGGCTAACCCGTTTCCCGTGGGACAGATCCATCTTCCAGCGCATTAGGCGGCACATCGACGCATCCATCAAGATCCGGGGACGCTGTGATACAGCGCGGGTTAAAAAAAAATAAGACTACTTGAAGATCCGGTATTACTTTCTTTAGTTTAAACATCCTTTTATAAATCTCAAACAACAGTTAGTTAGAAACCAATATAATATTTCCACTGCAGGTACAACAATAAAGTACAGAATATGGGTACATAAGTAAAGTAAAGTACAGTACACAATCAGTGATACTACTTAGGCAACTGCTGTCGATCGCACCCCGAATTCGACTCCTCGATTCCAGCCAGCCACCAAAAGCCCCACCGGCCACATTGTACCACCACGCGCGCGCTAACTCGTGATTGGCGCTGCTCTGCGATTGGCTAGTTCAAAACTGACAGCTCAGTGTTGCCATAAATTAATTAATTTAACAAAAAGAATCATCACAATCCTTTGCTTATCTACTTATTAAGGTAGACAGAGCCTATGGTAACAAGACCTAAAGGCCACGTTTAGCATGATTGTAGGCGTATAGGTAGAAAAAGGAATAAAAAAAATGATGGGTTGCTTCGCTTATAACATGATTCCTAAGATTTTCGCCCATTCCCTGATCGGCTTTTACCATCTGCGCGGAAAGAGAAGCAATTTGTACATTCTATCTTTTTTCTTTAATACCTACTCCCAGATCACCATGAAAGCAACATGGCGGCAAGTAAGGCGAGTAAGGCAGTGGTAGCGATCCGGACAGACCTTGCACGAGTTCAAACCGGCAAATCTTTAAAAGTATGTTCACTAAAACGAGCCGAACCTCTTGCTGAAATATTTCGAAATAATTCTAAAACACCATGTATATGTGCCAAGTTTACGCATGTAACACTCGCGCAACACCCTCTATATAACTGTTCCCCGCACCTTGCCATACAACATTCGAATCGTAGCGTAAAACTGGATACACATAGAGCATCAAACCTTACGGAGGCGTCTTTTTCTTAGCACGACCATTTACAGACCGACTGCATTCCGACTGCATCGTACATCTTTAGAATCCAATCTGCTCTCCACTGAATCCAACGCGGCTAGTACTTGGCAGAGCCGTCCCAAAGATGACAGCAGTATTCCATTCACGACCGAACCTGTAGACTTATTATCTAACTCGCTCGCAATCGCCATCGTGTTCATTTTGACAGTTCTTGTATGAATGTGACAGCTAGCTGATTCCGATGCCAATTGTCAGTCCATGGATGAACTGTCAAAATTAATACAATGGCGAATGCGAGCGAGTTAGGTAATAAGCCTACTGAGCTTGGTACGGAATCAAAAGCTGTTCCAGCGTGAAATACAGGCACCTTATACACGCGTCACGTCATCTGCACTTACCGTCAGATGAGATAGTTTAATCGCCGGTCAATTTTTGACTTGACAACAAAATCAACAAGCAGAATTTTTGATAAGTTAGGTGGTTGTTTTTGTTTGTCTGACCTGTCTCAAAACTCTGTGATTGAACATAGGTATGATCAAGGTGCATTACACACGGAAAAAGCTGTCGATGGCAGCTCCAGTTGCTTTGATGCTCTAATACAGAGCACGCCATTCATCGCAGGGCCTAAAATATTTACCGCCTCCACCTAACTACCTATAACACCTTCATTGTGCACGTTATGAGCCATTCGCGGAGATCGTGTAACTTTTGTATCGCGTTTCTATTTTTGGGAGAACGAGAATTGTAGCTAAATTGAGGAATAGAAGCACAGTTGGGTTCATGTCAACAATGTTCAGGTTCACCATCGACAATCATTTTGAGAACTACGTAAATAATAATAATGTGAAGACTGTACCAATAATGTGAATACTGTACTAATAATGTGAAGACTGTACCAATAATGTGAAGACTGTACCAAAAAAACACAATGGCAGGTGAATAATGTGAAGACTGTACCAATAATGTGAAGACTGTACCAAAAAAACACAATGGCAGGTGAATAATGTGAAGATTGTACCAATAATTCTCTCTACAACTGGCGTTATCCCCAAAACACTCCACGCAAGCCTCCGGGCTCTCGATATACCTCCATCCGCATACACACTCCTACAAAAAGCTGTCATCCTCAACACATACCGTATAGTAAGAAAATTCTAGTCCATGTCATAAATTAGCATAAAATTAAAGCACTTGGCTTAGGTCCGTGCGAAGTATTTCCTCCTAGGGAGAGATTTAATTAAAAATAAGAATAATAATAATAATAGAGATAAAAATTAATATACATAATAATAATAATATCTTGGGACAATTGACACCAATTGCCCTAGCCCCAAACTAAGCAAAGCTTGTAATATGGGCACTAGACAATGGATAAACATACGTATATAGATGAATACATACTTAAATACATATTAAACATCTACTCGAGAACAAACATTCGTATTTTTCGTACAAATATCTGCCCCGACCGGGGACCGAACCCGGGACCTCAAGCTTCATAGTCAGGTTCTCTAAGTCAGGCTATCCGGTCGTCGAAAATTCATAAAACTACCCACGTCTTGATAAAAAAAATTCAATGCCTTACATAATTTGAGAAAAGAGGTGATACTCGTCGAGCTACTGGACAACCAAACTTACGAGTGAAAAAAACAACATCCGAATCGGGCCATACCTTAGAGAGCTACGAAGCCACACACACACACACACGTACAGAGAGAGAGAGAGAGAGAGAGAGAGAGAGAGAGAGACACCGACGTCAAACTTGTAACACCCCTTTTTTGGGGCGGGGATTAAAAATATATATTTTGTATTATTCCTGTTACACTTAGTTTTGATACACAGCGTTTTAAATAATCAAAATAACTCAACCAGCTGAAATATACTGTTGGGTCCCACGGAAGAACAGCGTCGCGGCTTGCCGCATCAATAATAAATTATTATGCTGAGTGGGGCCCATTTTACACCATATCAATATTTTCAACATGAAACTACCGTGAGACTCACTCATAATTACACATAAACGGATAACCTCACGTATAAAAAGTCGAGTGATGCTCGACATGTTTCGGACTATTTCGTAGTCTTCTGTTACCATAGGCTCCCTTAAGGGATATAGACGTGATATGTGTATGTATGTATATTTTGTATGGAGACTGGCTCAAATTTTGTGCAGCCGTGTACATCTCTGAGCCTTAAAAAAGTTTTATTTAATGTGGGTCACACTGCCGTCATTAACTGAAACATTCCAATTTCAAAAAGTCAACCGTTATTCTAAACCCATACTTACACGGAGGTCCCTAACACTGGCAACGTCTTAATTTAGCTCGTAATTAAGAGGCCCAGCACGTCAAATTAATTACAGCGGATAATCACAGTTGAAACTCTAGAGGGTTTTTTTAAGTTCTTGAAACGCTGGGACGTTTTTTTAATTTAATCAAAATGTGTATCACAAAATTAAAATTGTTGACATATTTTTTTTTAAGTATAAAATCTTTGTGATTCCGGGCCTGTCTCACCACTCTCTGTAAAGTCCCGGTTATCTTATGTGTCAGTTACCTAAATATAAAAAAAGATTTTTATTTGTGTGAGGAACTCCATGCATTGAGGTACAATTTAAAACATGCCATACATACATACACAATTCACGTCTTTATCCCTTACGCGGTAGACAGAGCCTAAGGAAAATGGAATCAAAATAGTGATGGGTTGCTAGCCTCGTAACATAACATGCCACACAGGTGCAATAAATATGGCGGTTTTATGTTTTACACGATGCCTTTTTGTGTTAAATGTGAAATTCATGGAAATAATAATTATTTTTGTTTTAGTACAGCTAAACCCTGCATTCTCCACAACCCACGTCTTTCGTTACATACCTACAGAGAAACAGTTTATACGATCTACGATCAAAACGAGGAAAAACGGTAGTAAAAATATTTAATGGAACAATATTTTAAAAGGCTTCGGTTTTCGTTATTTCAGCACATGCATTATCCTTCAACGAACGACAAATCATTGTTAGAGTCTGTTATGACGGATTTAGTGGAAAATTTATTAATGTGACATTTTCGTTTTTTGTGTTGTTCTGAAAATACTTCGTGTAATGTGATTTCTGACATTGACTTATTTGAAAATTACTAAAACGGAATCTACAATTTAGTGGCAAATTTATTCATGTGACATTTTTTTTGTGATATTTGTTCTGAAACTTTGTGTAATGTGGTTTCTGACATTGATTTATTTGAAAATTACTAAAAACGGAATCTACAATTTTTTAGGGTTCCGTACGAAATAATTCTAAATGGTACCTTTTAATACAGACCGACCGCTTAATTGAGTCCTCGCCCGCGCCCCTGCACCGCGCGGACAGGGACTCAACTAATCGGTCAGTCTATAATGCTCCACTCTTTGTCAGAATACATATTATGTCTACTATGGTTGACTGTCATGCTGTAAAAAAAAACATAGGATGTACCAGCTACTTCTCTCCCCGCGCAGATCTAAGTTTTATAATATTAATTTAAACACATTTTCATGTATAGCAGATATAATCAGCACAAGGGCTAAAACAAGAGTACTACATAAACTTGTCAGTCAATAAAGTGACATAATAATTATGATGGAATCAGCCAGGTTACTCTATAGCAATGCAACCTCCAATACTAAGTGAACCTGCTATAACATGCCATTATACCCGAATACTCCCATGCTGATCTGGGAGTAAAGAATAAACATAGAATGTAGGTACCAGTTGTTTCTCTTCCCGCGCTGATGGTAAAAGCCCATCGAGGGAAATCTTAGGAATCATTATTATAGGCGATGCGGCTAGCAACCCATTTGATTCCCCTTTCCACCTATGCCCATACACGCTGAACGTGGCTTTTTATATATTGTGAAAGACATGATTAATTGCATATGTATGTACTATGGTTATTATAATGTGGTGATTTCAAATGGTGCCAAGTTTGGCACCGGATTGTTGGCAATCAAGCCAATCCATTGGCACGAAATGCATGAATTTTAAACTCTAAATTGGCTGATTCGCATACATTTTGTCTCAATGTTGTAGAAAAAGAAATGGTATTTTTGGAAAACTCCAGGTTGCCCTAGCAACTCTAACTAAATAGATCTTATTTACCTATCGTGTTATAGGCGATGTGGCTAGCAACCCATCACTATTTTGATTTCCCTTTCCATCTATACACCCGCTGTAATCCTAAACGTGGTCTTTAGGTCTTGTTACCGTAGGCTCTGTCTATCCCGTAAGGGATAAAGAAGTGATTTATGTAAGTATGTATGTTACTTACGTACTACACTATATATTTCTATTATCATTGCGAAAGTTTAGATGGATTTTTGTTACCTATTTGATCACACCAGAACGGCTTAACAGATCCGGAAGAAATTAAAATCAAATGTTTGCAATTTTGCAATTGCCTTAGTGCCATGTACTTATATGCCCACAATCATGCTCAACGTGGCCTTTAGGTCTTGTTACGTTAGGCTCTGTCTACCACGGGATAAAGACGTGATTTATGTATGTATGTAACTATGAGAAAAACCAAAAACGTTTCAAAATTCTGAATTCTATAGGTGGTAGGGCCTTGTGCAAGGTCCGTCCGGATCGCTACTACCATCTTACTCGCTAATCCTGCCGCTAAGTAGCAGTGCTTGCACTACTGTGTTCCGGTGCGGAGAGTAAGACAGCCGGGGAAATTACGGGCACAAGAGGCATTTCATCTTAGTCCTCTAGGTTGGCAACGCATCTGCAATCCCTCCGGGGTTGCGGGTGTCTATGGGCAGTGGGGATCACTTACCATCAGGTGACCCACTTGCTCGTTTGCCTTCCTATTCATATAAAGAAAAAAAAAGTTTTTTTTTAATTACCATTCGAGTTCTAAACCGTCACCCGTCTTGCCATTTAAAAACCATTATATCTTCTAACCCGTATGCCATTTGTCACCGAGCATTATCTAAGGGCGAGTTTAGTGCACAGTAGCGCCGATCTTCACTTACTATGAATTTATGGCCAACCCGGCTCAAAAGATACTTACGTGTGCCGTTTTATAGGTCAATTTTAGTGGGGAATTAGGGACGATGCGCAATACTGTTGACACGGATCTGCTAAGGTTTTATTTTAGTAGTATGTAAAACTCTTAATCTCCTACCTTACTCAAAAAATTCAAAAAAAAAAAATTTTGCAAACAGGCCGCCAAGGGCTCTTTTACATGACGTTTTTTGAAACTACCAGCGCATTCGGAAAGACAGAAAAATTCAAAGGCTTACCCGCCTATGGGTGGTGTAGGGGTATAGCACGCGTCACGGAATAACGAGGATCCGGGTTCGATTCCCTACCTTCACTTTTCGGATTTTTCCGTGTTCTAATTTTCAGTGTTGTTTAGAATTTTAATTTCTAACGACAAAACCGTAAAATTAAACATAATAATCAAGAAGTAATTCTTGATTCATTTGATAGTAGTTGTCTTTCCACTGTGTATAGAGCGGCCCCACAGACTCAGTTTGTCTCCATGGATTTTTAAATCTAACAAGTGAGCTACTGGTTTTCGTTGGGCCGCCCTGTACACGGCATGTAATACAATTTTGAAATAGGTACGATGCGACGACGTTAATAAGTTGCGTCGCACAGATTTACAGATGGCGCCAGTCATGCAATTCTCGGAGTTACGACTCTATACCCCTATATACAAAATGTACTCTGTGGTAGTTACTGTCTTGTAGCTCCAAATACAGACGTAAACCTTTACCAACACGATGCCATTTTAAACAGGGTCCCCATCCGTCTCCTTTCCGAGGGTCACCATCTCTCATACACAGAAAGACAAGGACAGATCGATTTCTTAGCATTTTATCCCATTGAAAAGGATTGCCATGAATAATGGATTGGCTGCCTGAGTGCGAGCGGCTGCGTTTTGACTTGAAAGACTTATGATGCTTGTTCGGTCCTGAAACCGAATACATTCAAGTATTTGATATTTTTAGGGTTTCGTATCTCAGTCAGCAAAGTAAGAACCTTTAGGGCAAAGCCTGAGCGAGCGTTTGGCGGGAAGGAAATGTTAGTTTGCGGGTGGTAGGGCCTTGTGCAAGGTCCGTCCGGATCGCTACCACCATCTTACTCGCTAATCCTGCCGCTAAGTAGCAGTGCTTGCACTGCTGTGTTCCGGTGTGGAGAGTAAGACAGCCGGGGAAATTACGGGCACAAGAGGCCATTCATCTTAGTCCTCTAGGTTGGCAACGCATCTGCAATCCCTCCGGGGTTGCGGATGTTTATGGGCAGTGGTGATCACTTACCATCAGGTGACCCACCTGCTCGTTTGCCTTCCTATTCATATATAAAAAAAAAAACAAGGTCAACGTGGCGGGCAGCCGGGGTCTGAGCCTCTAGTGTAAGTTTTATAAAAACATCTCGAACGCGTTCACGTAAATGTCTCAATTACTATGGAATAATTGGCAGCGCCACTTGCGGATCGAAACAGCAACAAACCGTTCTCATAGTATTTGACGTTTTAACGCAAACGCGTTCGAGATGTATTTTGTGACTGAAAACCTACATTAAGCATACTGTGCAGCGGACGCGCACATACATTTGCTTGTGTTTGACATGAACGCCTCCCGCTCCGCCCCGCTATACGCTCCGCCCGAGCGTCCAACGTTCTACACTTATAGGATCATTCGCGTGTCTGTCCGTCTATTCGTCTGTCACAGCATAAATTTGGTTTCGTCAGCCATTTTCGCTCTCACCTTCGAAGCTAACAAGATGATGATGGTGATGATGATCATAATAATATTTTTATTAAGTGTAAAATAATTACATTTATTTTTCCTACTATTTTTTCCATACTGGTCGGGGAGCCAAAAAAAAACAGAATGTACCAGTTGCTTCTCTTCCATGGTAAAAGCTCGTCGAGGGATTGGGTGAAAATCTTAGGGATCATGTTATAGGCGATGTGGCTAGCAACCCGTCACTGTTTTGATTCCCCTTTCCATCCATACGCCCACGATCATGCTAAACGTGGTCTTTAGATCTTGTTACCTTAGGCTCTGTCTACCCCGTAAGGGTTAAAGACGTGATTTATGTATGCATGAATTACCTACCTAAGTGTTTTTTTTTTGTATAGTAGAGAGTTACTTTACCAAAACAACAATATATTACATTAAAAACAAATTAATCTATGATTAAATTAAAAACGAATTTAAAAGTAAACTTAACCTAATCTTAAAATAAAATAATTAAAAAAGGAGGGGCCCCCATGGCATAGTTCCACAGACGCTGGCAGCATTCGCCCTTTGGACAGCGATTCTAAGACGCTATCCTACCTAAGTATATAATTTAGGCATTTAATAGTAGCCGAGCAAAACGTAAAATGTTTTCTGTTTTTATATCTGCATATTTCCAATACTCGGAACATGTTTAACAAAAACAACATTGTACCATTCTGCCTTTTAGAACACAACTGTGTATTTCATTTCTATTTCACAGCGAGTTAAAAGAATTGCTTTGTAAAGCAAACATCTATAAATAATGTATTTGTTTCTAAACCACGATAAAAATCAGTGTTTTATCCCTCGAGGAAGGATGCCGGTTGAATTTCAATTTGTATCATACTTGTACTTGAGTACGCGAATTGTATCTTGAATTTGTTTTTATTAAAACTCAGTAAGTCTTTCCATCGAATAAATGTTTCATTTACATAGATAAAACACATTAGACCACCTATTTTTCAATTTTTTCTATGCTGGTCTGGGAGTAATGAAAAAACATAGAATTTACCAGTTGCTTCTCTTCCTGCGCAGATGGTAAAAGCCCATCGAGGGAATGGGCGAAAGTCTTAGGAATCATGTCATAGGCGATGCGACTAGCAACTCATCACTATTTTGATTTCCCTTTCCACCTATACGCCCTTAATCATGCTGAACGTGGCCTTAAGGTTTTATTGCATTAGACTCTGTCTACCCCGTAAGGAATTAAGACGCGATATATGTACGTATGTATGTGGGTAATTTCAAACCGGGTATGTATGTATGTATGTATTTTTCAAACTGGGTTGCGACCCCTAGGGGGGCTATAAAAGAAGAAAGACGGGTTTACATATTATTCAGTGGTTTTATGTTGTAACTAAAAAATACAATTTCTGTGAGGGCCTAGCTAGTTTCACTAAATTTTTTGTTGTTGTGTATACATACATATATAAATCACGCCTTTATCCCTGACGGGATAGACAAAGCCTAAGGTAACAAGACTTAAAGGACACATTTAGCATGATTGTGGCCGTAAAGATGGAAAGGAGAAACAAAATAGTGATGGGTTGCTAGCCGCATCGCCTATAACATGATTCCTAAGATTTTCACCTATTCCCACGATGGGCTTTTACCATCCGCGCGGGAAGAGAAGCAACTGGTACATTCTATGTTTTTTCTTTGCTTCTAGACTATGGCCATGGAATATGCTTCTTAATTTTGCTGGTCAAGCATATAATCTGGGCGGAATGGTAATAAGCAGATGTTCATTAGTAAACTAACTAGCGTTGCCCGCGTCGTCTGCGCAAAAGTCCACCGAGGGAATGAGGAAAATCTTAGGAATCATGTGCGATTCGGCTAGCAGCCGAATCATTTTGATTCCCCTGTCCGTATACGCCCACAATCATGATAATCGTGGCCTAAGTCTTGTTAAAAATAATCTATTAAGTACAAATCACAATGCAGCGGCTAGCAAAAATAAACCTGTTCCCTTGAAAATGAAGCTAGCCCCGATATTAACAATGTTGCCAAAATCACGCGCTCCATTCACGGCACCTAAACAGCCGTTGGCGTTTTCTAAGCGGGAAACGCGGAAATATTTCATTTTATCCTTTGAGAATGTTATGAGCTAGACTTGCGAAGCATCCTGCCCATTCATAGGAGATTTATTAAATTCTAGCAAGCCGTGTGTAGACAATTTTAAGGTATTTTTGTACAGAGATGAGATCTTAATCGTTGCAGTTAATAACTTAACTTATAGAGTTTGCATTGCAGTTAGGTGTCGTTGTTAGGATGAATGCGAGAACATTAACCAAAGAAAGAAAGAAAGAAAGAAAAAGCGTATTTATGACAATTACAATATAACAAATGGATAAACACATGTTAAAAAGAAAAGATAAATAAACAACAAAACATAAACAGATTTATATAGCGAGTGTGACCAAATTGGGGGACAATTTGAAAAAGGTCAGGTAATAAAAGTAAAAAGTAAAAATATTTATTTCATTTTAACAAGTCGTATAGTAACACCAGCAGTAGGTACAGTACGAACTAATGCAAGTTTAAATGTTATACTGCTACTTCACAATAATCCGAATCCAAATTATCAACTATGTAACTATTTTTAACATTGTAGATTTTGCCTTAGTGAATAATACTATAATGGAATTATTTTATTATGGTTTTACTTTTAACTTTAGTTGTTAATTTATTAAGTACTAAGACTACTTATTTGCGCATAACAATGACTGCTTGCCTTTCTTTGTAAAATATTCCTTTCTGTGTCAGGTTAGCTGGAAGAAATCCCTTCTTAGGGATAAGTTCGCCTTTGTACTATTTTCTGTGTACTTCTGTATTTTTTTGATTTTTATGTGCAATAAAGAGTTTACATACATACATACATACAATCTACCGGTCTTACGTTTACGGTTTTAGTTAGAAATTAAATTTCTAAACGACACTAAAAAATAGAACACATAAATCCGAAAAATAAAGCTAATATGGCCGGGAATCGAACCCGGACCTCATCATTCCGTGATGCGTGCTGTGCCGATTTTTCTGTGTTCTAATTGTAAGTGTCGTATAGAAATTTTTCAAAATGTTATGATTTAAAACGTAACTTGTTTTTAATTATGCGCCCCTGAACCGTAAAAACTTTCTGGAAGTTTAACGGCGTTTCTTAAAGAACTAGAAGTGCTCATTTTAATTATAGCCAAGAGGATAGTTATAGAACTCAGCCGGAGTGTGGAATCTTGTTCTGCCACTTAGTTTACCTCCAGGGACAAAATATAATACTTAAAGTGCTGAACTTGCGATTTATCTTCTACTGACCGAAAGGATTTCAGCCTAACAAAGGGTTTTTGTTTTAATATACGGTCAATATTTCGAATATATTTCTTCCTTGCTGGTCTGGGAGCAAAGAAAAAACATAGAATGTACCAGTTGCTTCTCTTCCCGCGCAGATTGGTAAAATCCCATCGAGGGATTGGCCAAAAATCTTAGGGATCATGTTGTATAGGCGATGTGGCTAGCAACCCATCACTGTTCTGATTCCCCTTTCCATCCATACGCCCACAATCATGCTAAACGTGGCCTTTAGGTCTTGTTACCTTAGGCTCTGTCTACCCCGTAAGGGATAAGGACATGATTTATGTATGTATGTATGTATGTATATTTCAAAAAATAACTTGCATAAGAAACAACTAACATAAATAAGTTCGCCTTTGTGCATTTGTGTTGTCCTATAAGATATCACTTATATTTATTTATTCGTCAAACGCGCAATTTTTAAACAGAAAAGCGGCGTGTAGTTTGTACCTGTATTTAAAATACGTAATATTGTAAAAATTTTAAAATTCTTTGTAGGTCCTAAAAATACATGTGATTTTGGATGGGGAAGGGGGGGGTTAGTTTTAAACCTCACCACGTATCACCAAGGGGGAGGAGGGGGGGAGGGGTTGAAAGTTTCTTTCTTTCTTATACCTTCAAAAAAGGTGGCAACCCTGATTCCAACATCCAATACGACCATTATACCTTATCATCACGCCCTGGATACGACTGATTAAAATATCCCCAAATACAGAGGCGTAAAGGGTAACGTCCAAAAAGGTCCCAACATTCAATGACCAAGCCGGGACAACAACGAAATTGAAACATTAAATCTGTCAAGACCACCAATTTATAGCTTTTGACACGCTGTAATGACTAAGGTTCTGGTATTTAATGTGTAATTAACGAATATTTAACAGGCTCTGGCTTTTAGTGCAGCTTTACTATATTTAGTTAAGAGGAGTCGACTAGTAGCGCCGTGAATTTTAGATCAAAATTTTACGTATTTACGAGTATATTTCGTATTTCGATGAAAACTGTTTAATGGTAATTTTTGAGAATCAGAATCAGAATTAGAATCGTTTATTTGTGAAACATAAGTATAAAGAATACAGGTGGTAACAAAAATAATAATAATATCGCTATGTTTTGCCAGTCCAGCATACAAATATCAATGTCACGTAATTTTTTTTTATTTATTTAGGAACAATTAAATTTTTGTAAAATCTAGACTTACAGTTTCCTATGGAAAAATATTGAAACCATATATTAATTACGCTCTGTCTACCCCGTAAGGGATAAAGAGGTGATTTGTGTATGTATGTATGTATGTATTAATTACGCAAAACTTAGAAATTTACAGATTTACAGAGTGAAGCACCTTTGTGCATCAAAAACAAAAAGTAGATATACATTTTTTTTCTGTTTAAAACCTACACAAACAAAAAAAATGAAATAATATAAAAAGCATGTCAATTGGTCACTAATAAATCAAGGTCGTTTAAAAGTTTCTGTGTAGGTACTATAATAACATTTCGTGATGTATGTCCTTTTATGTTTTTTACTTCTTTTTTGTTTTTGTAATTTGATTATTATAATGTCACGAATAAATGTTTTCTTTCTTTCTTTCTTTCTTTCTTTATTATTTTTGTTTTAATAATTTCCTCAGGTTTTTCATGAAAGGTATAACGTCTAGAGCTCTAATGGATACCAGAATTGTGTTATAGATTCGGGGTGCCATGCCCAATATGCTTTTGCGCATTAGTGCACTTTTGCATTCTTTGGTTCGCACCATATGTCAATATAGAGGACGTGTAGGCGTGCGGGTGTCTGTAGTTCTATTAAATTGTTTAATTACATTGCTGGATTACATTTCACAAACAATGGAATTTCTAAAATGTACAGACACATAGGGTGAGAATACCGAATGATTTAAAACACCTATGATTTGAGACACCTATCACTGTTCATCGTAGTACTGTGACAGATAGACACACAGAAAAGGGATCCTGCTGGCAATTTTTGAGTAACTACTGTATTTAATACTTTGACATTGGCGAAATTATCGCATCGATCGATGGGGCCATATTAAGAAAAGAAATACTTTCACATTCATCACATTCATAAATGTAATCGATGTAATAATAACAAACCAAAAAATCCTCTTAATGGTTTATCAAAATTGAACTATGTTAATTTGGGAGATGAACCACTATTATAGCCGGAACGAAACGGGACATTTTACTGCCTCACGCAATAATTACCTCACACTCGTGTTCGGGTTAAAAGTACATAGCATATATTGTGCAATAAAGCATTTACTTACTTACTTATAGCCGACAATTTGTACCAATAAATAGTACATTTTAAACCGTGCGTTTTAAACGCAATTTATTTTTTCGTGCGACAAAGATCTGGAACCTTCCTGCTGCAACATTCCCTGAGCGGTACAATTTAGGAATCTTTAAAAAGCGAGCCTTCCTGTTCTTGAAAGGCCTGGCAACGCACCTGTGATTCCCCAAGTCTTGCAGGTGTCCCTGGACGATGGTGATTACTATCCACCAGGTGACCCCCCCTCGCCTCGCGCCTCGCTCGTTTGCCCCCTCTTTTATAAAAAAAAAACATTACACGCCGAGGTTGGCGAAATAAATGACGCCTCAGATCGCATTCGTGAATCGATCGATGCGGTATTTTGCTAATGTCAAAATAATAAATACAGTATTCAAAAATCTTTTGACAAAAATGTCGGCAACGTTATACTGTAGAACACGGTCAAAAGACCCCTACCCCTGTCGTGCTCTTAACCAACGGATAAATCCCTCAGAATCTCCTAGGAAATCATTAACTGATGCCTAGGGTGCACCGGGCCAAGCACTGCTCTTCCCGGACGAATCCAAAAACGAACCGCAGCTCTTGACCACGGTATTTCTTCAATAGGATGCAAATGTGAGTCGTTTAGTACCTGGTATAAATTAAATAAAACTGTTACCCAACAGAGCTCAAACGTGTTCAATTTACTGAATAAACGTTTCAAATAAAATTTAATTGTAAGAAACTCACATACAAAGCCTTGTACACACAACCCTTTGCCGAAACACCTCCGAAATTTAAAAGTAAAACAAAACAGCCTGCCCGCCAGCGTATAAAATTAATCACTAAATTCTGTTGCTCATTTCGCTAAATGAACCAACCGTTCCCACTCCGAAACAATTCGAAGTTTCTCGAAACTGTTTACGGATTTCATTTGTTTCATTATTAGGCCGCCATAACTGTAACTGTTATGATTATGTTAACCGGCTTCCAGGGTGGTTTCCATGACGTCTTAATGCTTAGGTTTGCTCGCTGTCAGATCTATACTAAAAATGACAGCTAAAATCTGAACTGAGTCGGAATTGAAACGCATTAAGACGTCTTTCAACATGAAACTACCGTGAGACTCACTCATAATTACACATAAACGTATAACTCACGTATAAAAAGTCGAGTGATGCTCGACATGTTTCGGACTATTTCGTAGTCCTTCTTCCTGAAGCGCTCGCCCCGGCGGCAGCGAAACGAACACTGCGCGCCAGCGCTCTGTTCGCGCGGCTGCTCGACGCAACTGACAGCGGCGCACAACTACCCTCGTTTTCATCGTCATTTTTATTATTGTCAAATGTAGGGCAGCACACAACACTGATCACGTCACTCCGTAAAGGTCACCACTCACATCACTCACTCACCATCACTCGACTTTTTATACGTGAGTTATCCGTTTATGTGTAATTATGCATTAAGACGTCATTGTAAATTTGGATAAACTTTTTAGATACATACATAAATCACGCCTTACGAGGTAGACAGAGCTTAGGGCAACAAGACCCAAAAGCCACGCTTAGCATGACTAGGCGTATAGGTGGAAAGCGGAATCAAAATAGTGATGGATTGCTAGCCTTAATGCGATTCAGTTTAGGTTCGCTCGCTGTCAGATCAATACTAAAAATGACAGCTAAAGCCTGAACTGAGTCGGAATTGAATCGCATTAACACGTCATGGTAAATTTGGAAAACACTTTACATACAATACATAAATCACACTTTACAGAGTAGACAGAGCCTAGGGCAACAATACCCAAAAGCCACGCTTAGCATGACTGGGCGTATAGGTGGAAAGTGGAATCTAAATAGTGATGGATTGCTAGCCGCATCGCCTGTAGCATGATTCCTAAAAGGGATAAAGACGTTATTGTGTATGTATACATATAAGAAGGAAAACGAGCAAGTGGTCACCCTGATGGCGAGCAACCACCATCCATAGACACCCACAACACTAGAAGATTACAGATGCCTAAATCACTCAAAGTAACCAAATATATCGTCCCTATTTCAAGTTAACAATAATATCAAATATATCCTGCTTAAATTATTTGCGAGGTCTGAAGTGTATTCATTACCCTCATGCCCGGAGGCATACATTGTTTCCGATACATAGTAACATCTCTGTATCATGCTATTATAAACTACTATGAATCCGTTATATAACCTAACTAGCTTCTGCTCGCGACTTCGTCCGCGCAGAATTAGACTTAAGAACTGATGTTGATAGTATATTCAGCAATAATTATTAACGTCGCGACTCTGGGCAGCAACGACCTTTGCAAACTTTCATCACCTATTTTATCCCCTTAGGGATGGAATTTATCAAAATCCGTTCTTAGAGGATGCCTACGTCATAGTAGCTTTATGCATGCAAAGTCTCAGCCCAATCGGTTTAAAATTGACAAAGTTTCATATAAACTTTCATCCCCTATTTTTTCCTTTGGGGGTAGAATTGATCAAAATCCTTTCGTAGCGGATGTTTACGTCATAACATCTACCTGCATGCCAAATTTCAGCCCGATCCGTCCAGTGGTTTGGGCTGTGCGTTGATAGATCACTATGTCAGTCAGTCAGTCACCTTTGAGTTATATATATTATATTTAGAAGTACCGGCTAGAGAGAAATTAACCAAATAGAGTGCCACAAACTAATGCTAAAACGCAATTAGTGACTTATCATTTAACACCATACCGACACCAGCATTTTACTTCTGACGCAAAAAGTATAGGGATCGATAGGGCACGATTCTACTATGAACTGCTATGGGTGGTGTAGGGGTATAGCACGCGTCACGGAATAACGAGGACCCGGGTTCGATTCCCGGCCATAGCTTTACTTTTCGGATTTTTCTATATGTTCTAATTTTCACTGACATTTAGAAATTTCAAACGATTCTGAGTAAGAAAAACCCAAAATAGTTAAATTCTGGAAAAAATGTTCATGTGTTTTTTTTTACATACATAAATCACGTCTTTATCCCTTACGGGGTAGACAGAGTCTAAGGTGACAAGCTCTAAAGGCCACATTTAGCATGATCGTGGGCGTCGGATGGAAAGGGGAATCAAAATAGTGATGGGTTGCTAGCCGCATCGCATGATTCCTAAGACTTTCGCCCATTCCCACGACGAGCTTTTACCATCTGCGCGGGAAGAGAAGCAACCGGTACATTCAATGTTTTCTTTGCTCCCAGACCAGCGTGGAAGAAATTTTAGCATGTACAGTCTAGTGTAATAATATGTATCTAGTCAAAGTTTAAAAAATAAGTACCATACGCTCTTTCACCAGCGTAATAAGGTCGTGGGACATATTTTTGAAAAGTTCGTATCGATACTTATTTTTGCACTTCACCGTACTAATGTTTAGCATTACTGAACTAAAGTTTAGCTCAAATTAAGATGACACAGATCACCGGTTGATTATTACCCGGCTGGTGTCCTACTTAGTTACCGTTATGTGGCAAAACGTAACAGAACTGTTACAAGTTTGTGGCATGCAGCCAAGGCCCCTTTGCCATGGCTGCTGCAAATTTAATACACTAAAGCTTCTTATTACAAGCATTGATTTAACTTGCAATTTATGCATGTAATTAAGTATGGTGGTATGTATAGTACACACACGCACACACACAAATCACGTCTTCATCCCTTACGGTGTAGACAGAGCCTAAGATAAGGTACCTACAGACCACATTTAGCAAGATTGTGGGCGTATAGGTGGAAAATGGAATCTAAATAGTGATGGGTTGCTAACCTCATCGCCTATAACATGATTCCTATTATAATCGCCCATTCCCTTGATGGGATTTTACCATCTGCGCGGGTAGTGAAGCAACTGGTACATTCTATGTCATTTCTTGTATAGTACATACGTATGAAGTTTGATTCCCCTTTCCACCTATACGCTCACAATCATGCTAAACGTGGCCTTTAGGTCTTGTTACCTTAGGCTCTGTCTACCCCGAATGTCCGGGTGGAATCGTGCGACTCAATTTTGAGTAAGTCAGATGACAAGTGGAGTTCTAGTGACTCAGATATTCCTATGATTTTAGGTCATTCAGAAGTAACTGCTACATTCTATGTTTTATCTTATGCTCCCTGACCAGCATGGAAAAAGTTTACTAGTTTCAATAACCAATTTAATAATTGGTTAATTCCAACGCTAGTCTATTTGTTTGTGTCACAAAAAATATACGACTGGAATCGAAACAAATGTAACGTGAAACAAACACAGTTAAATCCATAAACTCAAAACTCAAACTTTTATTTGCTTTGATACAAGATACAATGTACAAGATCAAACCCTGTAGGGGCACTGCAAATATAACATTTTTAATGTACAAATAGACTACTATTTGTACTAACACACATAGGCACAAATTACATTACATTATAAAGTTTTCTTAATTTCTAAAACATCTCTGCTTATCATCAAAAAATTCCTGAAGGGTGTAGTAGGATTTCTCCAGCAAGTATTTATGTAGTGTCTTTTTAAAAGGTTTAATGTCTTTTATATTTTGGATGAAGTTTGGAATTTTATTATAAATTTTTATGCACATTGCATGTGGTCCAGAATGGAATATTTGTAAGCTGGAGATTGGCAGTGCTAATTTGTTTTGGTATCGTAAGTTATGCGGCCGGGTAAAGTGATCTTTAGCTTGAGAGAAAAAACTGATATTGGATTTAACAAAATTGCAAATTTCTAGGATGTATAGGCTGGTTAAGGTAAGTATTCCAAGTTTTTCGAAATATGATCGACAGCTGACTCTAGGTTTTATGTTCGCGAGGATCCTAATGCACTTTTTCTGTAGGACGAACAGATTGCTAGCGTTGGTGCTGTTTCCCCACAGCGCTATTCCGTACCGCAGCCACGCGTGTGCATATGCGTAATATGCGGAGGTGGCAGTTTTAGTATCAGTAGTTCTTTTTAATTCATACAACGCATATGTAAATCTATTTAATTTGCTAGCTACTTTTTGCACATGGTTTTTCCAGTTTAAATGTGAATCTATAGTTAAGCCTAATAATGAAAAAATATCAACATTCTCTAATTTTGCATTTTTATAACAAAAGTCTATTTTCAATGGTGGTTTTTGGTAAGGTCGAAATTGCATTATTTTAGTTTTTTTTAGATTTAGTTCCAAATTATGATCACTTAACCAGGATACAACTTTATTAAGAATATTCTCTAGATTTAAATTTACGTTGGTATTGGATGAGCATGGGAAAACTATGGAAATGTCATCTGCAAAGAGGACGCTTGATGGATCTATCACTTTAGGCAGGTCATTAATATAAATTAAAAATAATATACATCCTAAGACGCTACCTTGTGGTATTGATTTATTGACTTCTGCTTTAAGTGATCTAGTCTGTGAAATAATTCCTGTGTGAAAGTTATGATGCTCAACCTCAACATATTGAATACGATTTTTAAGATACGATGCAAACCAATCTTGTGCCATTCCTCTCACACCAATGTTGAAGAGTTTATTCAATAAAATATCATATGAAACCCTATCATATGCTTTACTCAAATCCAGCAATAAACCTACTGCATATTGTTTTTCATTTATTATTTTCAATATTTGGTTTATATATTTATAAAGTGCTAAAGTTGTCGATCGTTTTTTCCTAAAACCATTTTGGCTTTCGGAAAAGATGTTATATTTTTCACAGAAGTAGTAAAGGCGCGAAGACATTGCAGTTTCAAATATTTTAGAAAAGGTAGATAATAGCGCTATAGGGCGGTAGTTGTTACAATCAGTTCGGCTTCCTTTTTTGTGTATAGGTTTTATAATAGATATCTTAAGTACATCCGGAAATACGCCTTCTAGAAAGGATTGGTTTATTAAAAAAGTTAAAGGTTCGACTAATTCGTCTGCACATTTTTTTATTAAGGTTGGTGGCATCTCATCGTAGCCAAAACTGCGTTTGTTTTTAAGGTTACGGATAATAGTATAAACTTCGCTAGGTTCCACGGGCTGCAGGTAGATGGAGTTAGCGGTAGTCGCGAGCGCAGGACGGCCACGCGCGCTGCTCACATCGTCCTGAGCTCCCACTGATGTAAAGAATTTATTAAAAGTGTTTGCGACCTCGTCGGGGTCTTCTGTTAGAATATTCTTAATTTTTAGTTTTATATTTTTTTTATCTTTATTTGAAAGTTTGTTAGTTCGCTCTTTAACTATATGCCACATAGTTTTAGTTATATTGTCTGTTTTTTTAATTTGATTGATGTATTGTAGTTTTTTGGATTTTTCTACTATTTTTTTTAACGTTTTTTCGTATTGCTTATAATATTTCATAAGAATGGGGTTGTTCGTTTTTGTGATGAGGATTTTTAGAAGCCGTTTATTTTTACATGATGTTTTAATTCCAGTGGTTAGCCAATTTTTTTTATTTCGGCTTTTTAGTTTAGTTTTTATCTTAGGTATGCATAGATCTAATTTAATATTTAAGATATTAACAAAGGATGTAAAGTTTTGGTTAATGTCTTTATCGCTACTAATTATGGAGTTCCAGTTTAAGTTTGCAAGCTCAGATTTGTATTTGAGAATGTTTGTTTCAGTAAATTTTCTTTTAATCGTGAACCAAACCTTTCTGTCCTTGCAGATTACATTAGCGATTTTAAAAACTACTCCTTTATGATCGGAAAACCCGTATTCTTTTATAGTTACATTATTTTCATTTTGAAAATTGGTAAATAGTAAGTCTATACATGTTGCACTATTTTCAGTAACTCTAGTTGGTTCATTTACTTGTTGTTTGAAATTACAACTTCTCATGGCATTTAACAATGTTGAGGTAGCCACTGAGTTATCTAATATATTTACATTAAAATCTCCTCCAATAATTATGCTCTTTTTACTATCTTTTATAGCTAACAACTGTAAGAGCTTTTGCAGTGAATCATAAAATATTTCTAATTGCCTGTTTCTACTAGGCCAGTAAATAACAATAATAAGTATATTTAAATGAGGGATTTCGGTAGCACATGTTTCAAATATAAATTCTGTTGACATGTTTACGATATCCTTACGCTCTATAAAGTTCAAACTATCTTTTAACAAAATGCTCACTCCACCGCCTTCGTAGCTGCTTCGGCAGAAAGACGACGCCACCTTATACCCATCTAGTTTTAAGAGATCTATCTTTGGCTGTGTAACCCATGTTTCTGTTAGACAGATTGCATGTAAATCTTTCTCCTCTTCAGTGGCAAATTCTAACAAGTGGCGTTTATTCTTTATGCTTCGTATATTTTGGAATAGAATTTTGAAGTCATCCACGAAAATTATGCATATTAGAACTTGCTTGATGCGTTCTGCTTAGTGTGTGCAGTTCCTTATTTATAGTTTTGTCAGACGGTTGTTCAACAACTCTTTGATCCTGAGATTGGCTATTTGTATTTACTTCGGCGGGGTTTGTAGTAGAGCTCTTCGACGCACGATGGGCGTTGTTTATTGCTTGGACCTTGCCGTCTATTATTAATTTATTTTGCCTTATTATGGCATGGTGTCCATTTTTTCTCGCTTCTACAAGTAAATTCCTCATTTTCCTTCTATTTTGCAATGTTTCTTCATCCAAAAATTCTGAAATAGCCAGTCCGGTATTCTTTAAATTTCGGCAGTTTTGTATAAGGTACTTAGCCATTTTTTTGCTTAACAGTTCTATTACTAATGGTCGCCTACACCCCTTTCTTCCTATTCTTACCAAATCTTCTATATAACCGGCTAGGTTAACGTTATAAACTTCCTGGAAAATTTGTACAATCTCATTATATAAGTCTTGTTCCGTTTCCCAATTTTGTTCTATTAAGCCGTAGAGGACTACTTTTTTACATGCGTCAGTTTTCATTGTATTTGGTTCAGTTTTATTCGTATCCACAAAGACCTTGGATGCAGAGATATGTCCTTGGAGCTGATCTATTACTTTCTTCAGTTTTTCGTTTTCAGTCTCTAAAGTATTAATCTGCTTATTTATTTTCTTTATTTCTAGGCTCAGATCATTGTGGTCTTTAGATAGTATGGTATTCTTTTGCAAAATTTCTTGTTTCAATTTTGTTATTTCGTTTCCAACTTCAAACATTATTACAGATTTAATTTCATTAATTAACGAATTTTTGTTTTGTTCCAACTTTAAATCCAATAGTTTCCCAAATTGTTCAATTGTAATCATATTTTGTTGGTTTTCTAGGGCTGGTGCGCATCTTTGGTCACTCTGAGAATCATTTTCAGTGCTTATTGTATTTCCGAGAATACTAGAGTCGTCATCAGAATTGGCTGTATCGTTGCTAGTTACTGGTCTTTTTCTAATTGTAATGTTGGATAATGAACTTTCCAGATCTGCAGTCTCGGTATCGGAGCCAGAGCCCAACAATTCAGTAAGCCTTCCCACCTCCGAAGGCCGCACCGCCGTATCAGCGTTTCCAAATTTCGATTTTTTGCAGCAGCATTCTGGGCATTCCCATGAATTTTTCCGCTGTGAGCTCATAATCATATAGCGCTTAAACTCCACGTTTGCGCAATCTAAGTCATATTTTAATTTACATTTGCAGCAACTCAGGTATTCATTTTTCCTTATAAATGGAGTTCTACAACCTGAACAAACATCAATTGCCGACATATTTTATTTATTTCTTTCTTTTCAGGGTGGATTTAAGTTTTATTCCAATATGCAAAGAAATCGAAAAGTTGACGTAACGTAAATATCAAAATTGCGATATTACGAAGGGCTCTAAGGTGCCCTCTGTTGGCTTACCGTAGTAATAGTACGGTGAAGGTCTAGCCTAGGAATCGATCTTGCTTCATAGCTAAACTAAGCTCGATTAGGTTGTTTTAGCTCATTCAGTTGTTTTAGCCGCGCGGATCAGTTAAACTACGAGGGCAGTTAAAAAAAATACTGACGACAATCTACAATCGCCAACCGGGTCTATCGTTGTTTGCCGACCTCCCTTGTCAGATTTCAACCGGGTCTATCGTTGTTTGCCGACCTCCCTTGTCAGATTTCAACCGGGTCTATCGTTGTTTGCCGACCTCCCTTGTCAGATTTCAACCGGGTCTATCGTTGTTTGCCGACCTCCCTTGTCAGATTTCAACCGGGTCTATCGTTGTTTGCCAACCTCCCTTGTCAGATTTCAACTACATCGCTCTCATAAATTCGCTTACTCACTCTTCTGTCATCCATCCTTTTCCCCTTTCTCAATTCTAGTCACTACATCTTCATTCAAAGTAGATTTTTCTGTGATAACTCTATAATCTTTAATTTTACATGTATACATACACAAATCACGTCTTTATAGAACCTAAGGTAACAGGTAGCTACAGGCCACATTTATCAAGATTGTGGGGGTATAGGTGGAAAATGGAATCAAAATAGTGATGGGTTGCTAGCCTCATCGCCTATAACATGATTCCTATGATTTTCTCCCCTTCCCTCGATGGGTTTTTACCATCTGCGCGGGTAGAGAAGCAACTGGTACATTCTATGTTTTTTCTTTGCCTAGTTATCTGCTTACCCTGGGAAAAAGGCATGACGGTACGTACGTATGTTGTTTTTACAATTTGAATTTCAAGTCGCTGTAATGATCGCCAACCTTCGATAGAAGATTTCACCACCAAAAAGTTGGCAAAAACAAAAGAACAAATAACAAGGACATAACAAAAGTAATCTATAGACAGTTTTAGTTTTGTATTTCTTATACTGTATAGTCTACTTAAACTGTCTCCAACTTATTTCTTTGTCGTATTGGTTGTCTGGTAGAGATCGCTATTAAGCGATAAGACCGCCTATTGTCTACTTTGTTCTTTGATTCTGTATTGTTTTGTACTGATTTGTGGTGTTCAATAAAGAGTATTTGTATTGTAGAACTTAATAAAGTAAGCGTATAATTTTGTATTTACATTTTAAGTATCAGTTTTTTCACAGCTTATCTCTACACAGTATAAAACAAAGTCGATGTCGCTGTCTGTCTGTCCCTATGTATGCTTAAATCTTTAAAACTACGCAACGGATGTTGAAGCAGTTTTTTTAATAGATAGAGTGATTCAAGAGGAAGGCTTATATGTTTAATACATGCATAATAATTATATACCGTGCGAAGCCGGGGCGGGGCGGGCCGCTAGTTTCTAACAAAGGTCACGTTTTCATCTATAGACCTGTTTATTAAAAATAGCGCAAAAAGGACGGTTATAGATACCCTTCCGCCTAATAATTCAGTCTAAAACCGTGACAGGTGCTAAGTGATGCTCCGAACGTCAGCTGTCACCTGTCAAAATGCCAAGTTACAAATATGATGCATGAAACTTGACCTGGGATAATTGATGGATTTTGGACTATTTCTGGCGACAGTATTTTTAGAAAGGTTAGGCCTTTAGATACGGACAGGTTATGTCGTATGTAAAGTGCTTTTGTTTAGTCAAATCTGGTATGAAAACGTATATACCTAACTAGCTTCTGCCCGCGACTTCGTCTGCGTAAAATTAGAATTATACATAAAAACCTTTCTCTTGAATCACTCTATCTATTAAAAAAAACCGCATCTAAATCCGTTGTGTAGTTTTGAAGATATAAGCATACACATAGGGACAGAGGGACAGAGAAAGCGACTTTGTTTTGTACTCTGTAGTGATGATGCGCGGGTTCATTAAGTTAAATAATAAGTGTTATTTTTACTTGTAATTTTTTTTAAATGCGAGAAAAAAAACACTTTTTTGATTTTTCATTGCAAGTAATCTGCACTGGTGAACTCGTTGACTAATTTATATTCTTTACGTATCTACTTGCTTTGAAAATCAGAACTGGTATAATACTTGAAATTGAATATCTTTTTTTCTGAAATAGGAAGCAAACATTTGTCCTGGTTGTATTAACGAAATAAAGCGTGATGACTTGACGAATAGAATCCGACAAATGTTTTGTCACGTGGAATACGCCATTATTCCCCGCGCACCAAATAAATAAGTTACTCGGCGCCATTTCGTAAAAACGCCTGTCCAACTTAATTTGCAAAAAGTAAAAGTTCATTGTCCCAATTCATTCTAATCTCAGAAAATCTTCTTAAAACAAAATTAGAAGCGGAACACTTTGTGAAACTTTGTTTTAATTTCGTAGACGGAAAATAAAGATTTTCACTTCAAAAAAATTTAATTAGCGAAGGCTTGAAAATACACGATCGAGTGTCTAATGAGTATTTGTTTTTTTTAATTTTGTCCCGGGCGAGGGGGAAAATTTTATTATAATGTTCGGTAGGGTGGGTCTAATTGAAAGATGGAGGGTGACTTTGGATATTTCGCGCGATAAAGCGATATAGAAACAAAGCTTTCCGAAATACAATTATTAATTTCGGGGACAGGCGCGTTGGTGCTTGAAAATTAATGCACATTTTGAATGCTAGCTCCCCTATGACAGCCACAACGCCCCTTACTTAGCAAACTGGGGGGAACAATAGTAACAAATTAAAGCCAAAATTAAATCATTATTTTAAGGCAAAAATTTAAATTTGAGATGAAAGTTCAAATTTTGCTTGGGCACGTGTTTTATTACTCTTAAGCTTGCTTGACACATTCCAACAAGAAGACAACTCTGTAAGTAATGAAATCACAAGTAACTAAGTCTGTATTCCATTATAAGAAAAAGGTGGCATATTATGATTAGAATAACTCAGTGTTTTAATTTCCATTCTGGAACACAGCAGTGGAATGCATACAGACGTAACAGAGTTTTACTGCAAGCAAAATCAAAAGTGATAAGGGAACGTGCTGGTGTGAAAGAGGATATAGTGACTAGGATAGAAAAAAGTATGCTTAGTTGGTTTGGGCATATAGAGCGGATGGATGAAAGTAGACTAACTAAACAGATCTATATGGGGAGTGTGAATGGTTACGTTGGGAGGGGAAGGCCTAGACGGACGTTCTGAGACCAAATAGGAGACGTTTTGGAAAAAGGTCAGGTCAGGAGTACCCGAAACCGACGAGCATGTATGAAGAGATTAATGAATGTGGATGAAGCGAAAGAAATATGTCAGGACCGTAGCAAGTGGAATAAAGTAGTCTCTGCCTACCCCTGTGGGAAAGAGGCGTGACGGTATGCATGTAATCTTATTCTTTGCAAATAAATATATTCTATTCTAAAGTCAAAGTCAAAGTCAAAAGTTTATTTGTTCAAATTTCTATTCTATTCTATTCTATATTATTCTATTCTATGTATGTATGTAAAATCAAAAGACTATTCACATACTTAATTTAATCGATGAGTTACAGAGGTTCCTCAGTCTATCCCTTAGGCAATACAAAATACAATACACCGACTTTGTGAAGATAAGTAAGCGTTACCTTGCATGCTGGTCTGGGAGCAAAGAAAAAACATAGAATGTACCAGTTGCTTCTCTACCCGCGCAGATGGTAAAAGCCCATCGACGGAATGGGCGAAAACAGTAGGAATCATCTTGTAGGCGATGAGGCTAGCAACCCATCACTATTTTGATTCCATTTTCCACCTATACGCCCACAATCTTGCTAAATGTGGCCTGTAGGTACCTGTTACCTTAGGCTCTGTCTACCCCGTAAGGGATAAAGACGTGGTTTGTGTATGTATGTAAGTGTTAGACGGAAATGCACCATCACCCGTTGTAAGATATATTTCTGATGAAGGAAACAACAAGAAAACAGCAACAATATAAGCAAACAACAGCTTAAAACTACAAATTAACAGTCTGCGTCTTAGAAAACTTTACGACGATGCGAATTCAAAATGAACAATTAAAGAAGGAATTGCCGGCGCTATAAACGACGAGTAATTTACCAAAAGAACTATCTCCATTTCAAATAGCTTCAATTTAGACTTAACGACATTGCAAGTAGAGTTCAAACTGCAGTTTTTATTAAAATGGACGCAAGCGTTTTCGACAAGTCGCTTTCGAATATCGCTCGGATATTCTGCTCAGAGGGTTTTCTTTTAGTATAAAGTTTGTTGTCCACGAAGACGTAATACGAAGGCGATGCTATATCCTACTAATATTATAAACGTGAAAGTTTGTAAGCATGGATGGATGGATGTTTGTTACTCTTTCACGCCCATAGAGCAAAAACAAAGAGGAGGTGTGGTAATAAGATTTCCCTATGAAACATCGCGTGACATTTTGCGGGGTGAGGGGTTGTGGAACTCCGCCCACTTTTCAATTTTCCATCCGTCGGTTAGTAGCAAAACCACTCGCCTACCTAGTTCAGCTATCTCACACTAGATGTCAATCAGTGTAAAAGTAATGGGACGTACTCAGAACTTTGAGTTTCAAAAAGTTTGTGTAATAAATGAATAAAATAAGGGTAACCATTTTTACTGATTTAGATGTATATTGTACTTATGTAAAATAATAGACAAATTATTATAACGAACATAATTTTACTTACAAAATTCAATTACCTGCGAAAATAAAGGCATATTATTCAAATTAGTTGCTTGAAATAGTCCATTTTATCAAATAAAGGTGTTTAAAGCACAGCTTAAAAAAATGAACAAAGCCAATTATGTTAATATGGATAAAATGTTTATTTAACCCGTCGAGCGTCCTGTGGACACACGTGTGGGCACAACGTTATGCGCCCTGTGCACACGGGACGCTCGACGGGTTAATATTCTAAGTTCTTTCAATTCATGAACAGTCACGGAGAATAATATGTATACGACTCAGAACTTTGTTACTTCAAAATATTTGCTATTAAAATGTATTGTTATTTCATTACTGACCATAGCCGTGCGTTATTCGGTAAAATTGTTTGATTCTAATTACGGCTCTGGATATTTTTGACGTTGAAAATAGTTGTTCTAATTGACGATAGATGGCGGCCTGTTCACAATATATTTATAAAACTACTAAAGTACTGTTTTGGCGACTAAAAAGTATTTAGGACTAAATGTATACTTTAGTTTTCAGTATACACGTATGATTATTACAATATACTAATGCGGAACTTTACGTACTTATATTTTCAATTCACAAAAGTTACGCCACCTAGTGTCGAGAAGTATAATTTATACTTGAAAGCCGAAAATTTTCTAGAAGTATTTTAATAATTACGTATAAAATTACTTACAAATGAAATGTGATACCATTCATAGCATCAGAACGTCTGTCTGAATAACTTTGACACGATAAAACACAACACTTCATCCTTTTCTTCTTAAAACCGCGAAAACACACCGATAATGCGAGTCTCGATACATGTGCACCTGACGAACGCTGACAACATACTGACTAAGCCCCGCCCACAATGATGACGTCAGGACCTAGTTGAAAATCACAGTGCACAGTTGTTTAGGCCAGCTCCTCTTTGTTTTTGCTCTGTGTTCACGCCAGAACGGCTGGACAGATATGGATGAAATTTGGAACATAGATAGATTACATTCCGTAATAACACATAATGCTTCTTTTTATCCCGGAAAATTACGTAATTCCTGCGGGATAGCGATAAACGAATTCTAAGTTTGTAGGATTCATGTGTGTTTTATTAGCAGTACTGGAGGGAGGGATTGTATGAAAAACATATATATTTCACACAGGCTTGGTTATCTTGCACGTGAGTAGCGGAGTAGCAAGGTAAATTTTATGTTCATTGAAATGGACCTCCGCAAAGTAACGCCTGATTCAATAAAATATTCAATATTTTTAGTTTTAATTCTGTAAAGATACAGACTTTGCCTTGAGAAGGTAGTTTTGTTTATTTGCGTTGTTTATTTCATTTTTCAAGTGGAAAGATGCCGGGCATTTAACTGTATGAATAAAAAATATGCAAAGCGCGGTTATTTTGGACGAGTTGAGCTCACTATTTTGTGGAGTAGCAGAGTAAAATAATTATCCATTTCGTTTATTTTTAGTTTGGTCTGAAATCGCAATAAGTCAGGCGACGTCGAATTGTCATGCCACTCAAAATGTTTGTTCTATTTTTGTCAGCGGACTAAAATATTTATTTTGTTGTTTTGTTTGTGTATTGCTGGATTTTAGTTATTATTGGCTGGTTGAAAGGTGGAGCTTGAGGATGTGTCATAGAAGAATTAACCAAATAGAGTAGCAAAGAAGGCTATTCAATTATGGAACACATCATTGTTTTTACACTTAATTGATATTCTGGGGGCATGGCAGTGCCCTGCCAAGACGATAAAAAAAGAAGACGGAGCACTAACTACCTTTACTTTACCTTACCTATATTATTTCAAAACGGTGAGAAAACGTGACGCCTGCGACACGTGTGGTCGCTCCTTTATGACAATTTGTTATTTTATTTTGTTTTTTTCTCGTTTATCTGTTTTTTAATTATTTATGGAAACTCCAAAACTGTGATGACTCCAATAATAATATAAAGTCTCTTGTCTTGACAATCCTACTAATATTATAAATGTGAAAGCTTGTGAGTATGGGTGTTTGGATGTTTGTTACTCTTTCACGCCAGAACGGCTGGACAGATCAGGATGAAATTTGGAACATACATAGATTATAGTCTGGTAAAACACATAGGCTACTTTTTATCTCGGAAAATTGCGAAATTCTTGCGGGATAGCGATAAACGAATTCTATGCAGACGAAGTTGCGGGCAACAGCTAGTTTTTCATATTTTGCACATTAAATGAATAAAATAAATTAAACTACTGTTTGTCGGAACGAAGCCGCGGGCGTCAACTAGTTGCTCAATAAATCCATAAACCCGATTTAAAAACACCAGATTAAACACGTCACCTTACTCAATCAAGGACTTATCACTTCAACAGCAATTAGCAATCTGAAATCGTTACCGACGCCCCATTAAGCCCTTTATAGGTTTCACGAGTGATATTATTGATACCTATGCTACACTATGCGCGCCCCGCGGCTTTGCTTATTAGAGCAATTATGGTTAATTGGGAGTTCTATATTCAAAATATGCCAACAGGCAGCAACGTTGGGTGCGGCCAGACGAGAGTGATAAAGGTGAAAGTTTGTGAGTGTGTTTGTTACTTCTTCACGGGCAAACGGTTGGAAGGATTTGGATAAAATTTGGAACGGAGATAGTGGTACCCAAGATTAACGCATAGGCTATTTTTTGTCTTGGAAAATTGCATAATTCCCGCGGGATAGCGACACATGAGAAAAATCGTAGAATATAACTAACATTAGTTCTTAATCTACTTCTACGCGGACGAAGTCGCGGGCAGAGCTAGTATAAAATATAAATAGTAAATTTCTTCCGGCTGATGAATGTGCTGATGATGTATGAGCCTACCCAGTGGCGTGCAATGGCCGGTCGTTAGGGTAGACCGCGGTAGGCAGTGGGAGGATGGTGTACCACAATATATACGCTGCCCCTGGCGGCCCCCATTGCACGCTCTAAAACCTACCTTTGAAAGCTATTGTAGGCAGCAAAACAAAGCCTTGGAGGCAGGTCCAGAACAGCTTCTTGTATGTCTTCATTTTTGAATAAAACGCCCTGGAACAAAAAGAATAACATCATAAAACTTAGTCGGGTAAAACTAATCTTAGGATGTTAAATAGGGGATGCGGCTAGCAACCCGTCACTAATTTTATTCCCCCTTTTTTATATGAATAGTATGGCAAACGAGCAAGTGGGTCACCTGATGGTAAGTGATCACCACTGCCCATAGACACCCGCAACCCCGGAGGGATTGCAGATGCGTTGCCAACCTAGAGGACTAAGATGCAATGCCTCTTGTGCCCGTAATTTCCCCGGCTGTCTTACTCTCCACACCGGAACACAACAGTGCAAGCACTGCTACTTAGCGGCAGGATTAGCGAGTAAGATGGTGGTAGCGATCCGGACGGACCTTGCACAAGGCCCTACCACCCGCATACCTTTCCACCGATACGTCCAGAATCATGCTAAACGTGGCATTTAGGTCTTGTTAAACTAGGCTCTGTCTACCCCGTACAAATGACCATGTCTACTGCAACGCTCGTAATAGCTCCTTTTCCATCCTCATACTAGCTGAAATACATACATACATATATCACATATTTATCCCTTACGGGGTAGACGGAGCCTAAGGTAACAAAACCCTAAGGCCACGTTTAGCATGATTGTGGGCGTATAGGTGGAAAGGGGAATCAAAATAGTGATTGGTTGCTAGCCGCATCGCCTTAACATAGCACGCGACACGGAATAACGAGAATCCGGGTTCGATTCCCGGCCATAGCTTTACTTTTCGGATTTTTCTGTGTTCTAATTTTCAGTGTCGTTTAGAAATTTACCCCCTTATTCATAAACGCTCTGTAGGCTTCTGCTAACTTAGCAATCGTTTGTCCTTATCTGTGAAAGGTAAATGTCAAAGTGACAGATAAGGACAAACGATTGCTAAGTTAGCAGAGGCCTACAGGGGTGCGTTCAGTTTGATCACCCGACGACGCCCGACGACGCACTGGCCCGTTCAGTAAGTCAGTGCGATCATCGGACGATCACACCAAGTCGTTCAGTAACATCGTCGGGCGTCGTCGGGCGATCGCACCGGTCACCCCGTAAAATAGATGGGTAAAAAACGCACAGACGTCACTTTGACAGTTGATATGAGGCAAAATTTATAATTCGAACGCTGGGGATATAAACTTATTATTACGAATACGTAATCATACTTCAATTGACACTTTTGACAGAAGAACGCCCCAAGTCGTTCAGTAAGTGTGTTCATGATCGGACGATTTTCACCCGACGATAATCACACTGACACTTTAGTTACTGAACGTAGCCCAGAGCGTTTATGAATAAGGAGGTTAGAGTCTACGCTAACAAAACCACGCCTCGAGGCCACGTTTAGCATGATTGTGGACTTATAGCTTGTTGTATTGCATACATCCTTACTAATCCTTACTAATATCCTTACTAATCCTTACTAATCCTTACTAATATTATAAATGCGAAAGTAACTCTGTCTGTCTGTCTGTCTGTCTGTTACCTTTTCACGCTTAAACCGCTGGGCCGATTTAGTTGAAATTTGGTATACATATAGTTTGAGTCCCGGGAAAGGACATAGGATAGTTTTTATCCCGGAAAATTGCATAGTTCCCGCGGGATAGCACAGCCCAAACCACTGGACTTAGAGACTTGAAATTTTGCACATAGATACCTTATACAATGTAAACATCCACTAAGGAAGGATTTTTGGAAATTCCCACGGGATAAGGAAAAAACGAGAATTATATATTCGCTATCTCAGTAACCATACAAAAGTAGGTGATTACAAAACTGAGAAACTAATTTCAGGATTTTTGGAAATTCCCAGTACGGGATAAGGAAAAAAACGGGATTTTTCTACGCGGACGAAGTCGCGGGCATAAGCTAGTAATATACATAAATCACGTCTTTATCCCTTACGGGGTAGACTGTTGTATTGTGATTGTTCAATTAACGGTAATATCATTATCCGTGCAATTTACTCGTAACTTAAAGTTGGACTGCAGGCGAATAGTAATGTAGTGTGAATGCAGCTTAAAAATACGCAGAGGTGTCAATCATAAGTCGATGTAATTATTTATTTTATACTTAATGTTGTATTTAATTTCATCGCCAAATAATTTGTTTATCGTGACCCCGCGATAACTAATCAATTTTTCAAGATAATACTAGCTTGCAGGCTTATTTCATAACTCGCTCGCAATCGCCATCGTGTTCATTTTGACAGTTCATATATATGGGCTGACAATTGGCATCGGAGTCAGCTAGCTGTCACATTCATACAAGAACTGTCAAAATGAACACGATGGCGATTGCGAGCGAGTTAGGTAATAAGCCTACTGTTTTTGGTTTAAGTATATCCATACTTTACATTCACATACATACGTTACGATACGTTGACGCGTTTGGCCTAGTTGGTAGTGACCTTGCCTGCGAAGCAAGCGTCCGGAGTTCGAATCCAGGTAAGAGCATGTGCTGTGTGATTAGCACGAATATTTGTTCCTGAGCCATGGATGGATGGATGTTGTGTTTTTTTAAGTATGTATTTCTCTATTTACATATGTATATCGCTGTCTAGTACCCATAACACAAGCCTAATAGCGCTTACTTGGGGACTAGGTCAGTTTGTGTAAATTAATCCCTAATAATTATTTATTTAATGTCATTCAAATCATCAGCGGATTAAAAGTGAAGAGGGAAAAGAGGGATAGAGTTACTTTCGCATTCATAATTTTAGAAAGGATTCATATTTTTGTGTTTGTGGTTGTATGAATGTGGATGAAGCGAAAGAGGTATGTCAGGATCGTAGCTAGTGGAACAAAGTAGTCTATGCTTACCCCTATGAGAATGGGTAATGTGAAACTTATTCTCTTTTACTTGCGGCTTACTGACGAGCAAAGCAACTTTTATTTTTAATATTAGTAGCGTTGCATGACTTTAGTATAAAGTGGCACCGCTGTCTTTATAAGCTGTGGCAGCGCCCGAACGTAAATCACGGCCCAGGAACCAACTCGCGTGTCCAACAAAAGCTTATCTGCTCATCTTTTACGAATCCCGACTTTACACCGATAACGGGAAGATTGATAATGGCGCGGCCGTTTCATATCGTGTTAAAATGTTGACTCTATCGGCGAATCAAAAGGAATAACTTTAAAGTTGTTAAGCTGCGCGTTTTTCTTTGGGTTGTCATTGCTTGAAATAAACGCCGGGGAATGTTTTTAAATTGTTTCATAAATTTAGCGTCAATATTGAATTTTGATGCCAAATTTTAGCATTGCTAGTTTTCTTTAGTAGCAATAAAGGTTTGAATGACTTCACTAGTACGTTGTTTTTAAAAAATAAATAAAGGGGCAAACGAGGGGTCTTTTGTTGGAAAGCATTCACCATCGCCTATGGGCCCCCATAACCCAAGCGGTAAGTGGCAAACTTCAATATCCACAGCACCAGAAGATAGCACATACGTGCTATAGGTATGCCCTAGGGTATACACCCAAAGCACCAGAAAATAGCACACGCGTGCTATAGCTACGCCTTAGGGTATACACCCATAGCACCAGAAGATAGCACGTACCTATACCCATATAATATACAAATAACCCTAAGAAAGAGATATGGTGTATAATTAAAGAAGAAATTAATAGATCCGTGGAAGAATGGACATGGCATTTAATTGATGAAAGTGGCAAAATAGTTGAGAAATCAAAAATAGCTGATTATATTAATACATTTTTCTATAAAATAGGAACGGACCTTGCTATCAACAATGCTCCAGATATGTCCAAGGCTTTGAAATTTACTAAGGAATACATATCGAGTGAACAATCTGAGTTTCAATTTGAACGTATGAACTGCTCTGAGTTAATGAAAGTAGCAAAGAACAAAATATCTCTTTCAAATACATTGGATATAATATGACATATCGGGAAAACTCTTCTATGAAATAATGTGCGTGTTTCCGGAACTCATAACCTTCCTGGTAAATAACATCCTTACGTCTAACGTGTACCCTGATTCACTCAAGAAGACTAGATTATGTCCAATCTACAAAGGAAAAGGAGACAGGACTGCAATCGAGTCCCATAGACCTATAACGATTGTGCCCACAATATCCAAATTAGTTGAATCTGTAATGGCCAATGCTATAATAAAACATTTAGAACGTAGTGGGGCTGTGTCTGATGCACAATATGCGTATAGGTTAGGTCGATCTACCACAGAAGCTACACATAAATTTGTTGAGCATATCACTGTCGGTCTGGAAGAGAAACAAAAGGTGGCGGGAATATTTTTGGATCTGTCTAAAGCGTTCGATACAGTCAACCACGTGTTACTCATTAAAAAACTTGAAATGTACGGTGTTCGTGGATCAAGTCTTAATCTACTAAAATCCTTTCTATCGAATCGAAACCAGACAGTCGAAGTAAAGGTTAAGGGTAAGAGATGTAGGTCATCGACTCTCAATTTAAATATAGGGGTTCCTCAGAGATCTGCACTGGGAAATGTATTGTTTATAATATTCATAAACGACATTTCAAAATTAAATATTGACGGTGAAATGATCTTATATGCTGATGACACAACAATAACGGTGAAAGCAGAAAATTTTGATTTGCTGCCGGCAAAGATAACTTCAATCATGTGCAGCTGTGAGGAGTGGTTTAGAGTTAACGGCCTGAAGTTAAATTCCGAAAAGACAAACATCATGCTTTTCAGTCCACGCCCTCCTAAGATAAGTCTCAGCATCCTTTTAGGAAATAATCGCGTAGTGCAAACAGTTGCAGATGTGAAATTGTTGGGTTTTCAGCTGGATAATTCACTGACATGGCACCAACATGTTGATTTAACGTGTTCAAAAATAGCCAAGGGTGTATTTGCATTGCGACAGCTGAAACTACTAGTGTCTCAAGATAGTCTTAAGGAGAGCTACTACGCATACGTTCATTCTATAATTTCGTATGGCATCATCCTATGGGGAGGCTCCTCGGACAATGAACGGGTATTAAAGATGCAAAAACGTGCACTCAGGATATTGGTGGGTGCCTCGCATAGGGACTCTTGTAGAGAACACTTTCACCAACAAAATATACTGACTTCAATATCAGTGTACATACTTGAATTAATATTATATGTAAGGACTCACTTAAGTGAATTTAATATAAGAGCAAATTATAATCCTAGAGTGACAAAAGACTGCCTCAACATAATTGCTTGTATGCCAACTCGATTAAAACTGTCAAAAAGAACTCCGAAAGCTATGGGTCGAATCCTGTACAACAAGCTGCCGTATGCCATAAAAGCTATCAAAAGTGATGTCGTGTTCCGTGGCCGAGTAAGAGCAATACTCCATGATAAGACCATATATAGCGTCAAAGAGTACCTCAGCAATGATTATCGTAAATTTGATAAATAATAAATATCTTCTCTGTGTTACAATCTTATTATTTTGATATTTTAATTTGTATTAATGACATGTAATATTAAAGTGACTATGATAAGTAATAATTTTATAATATGAAATATTTGTGCAAAATTTGTGTATCGACATTTGTAATAGTAATTGTACCGAACAATAGTAGTATTTATCTCTAGTTTTAAGATGTTTGATAATAGATAGATTTATGCCAAGTAAAATGGAATGGCAATTTGTGCTACATCCTCAATGACGAGTCATTCTTGTTCTTTTTGACGTCTGTATTTACACAATGTAGTGTCCAATCTGTAACAATGATGACAATAAAAAATTCTGATTCTGATTCTGATTCATAGAACTAGAAGATATCACATACGTGCTATAGGTACGCCCTAGGGTATACACCCATAGCACCAGAAGATAGCACATACGTGCTATAGGTACGCCCTAAGGTATACACCCATAGCACCACAAGATAGCACATACGTGCTATAGGTACACCCCAGGGTATACACCCATAGCACCAGAAGATAGCACATACGTGTAGGTGCTGTAGGTACCCCTAGCACAAGAAGATAGCACGTCGCCAGCCTAGGGGCTGTAATACCTCATTTATGTCTAGTTCTAAACTAAGCAAAGCTAGTACTATACACGGGCGGATTTCTTAGTTTAATTCCGTCTCTATTTATTACTACGAAATAGACAGAGACCTCATCATAGACAACTGAGACTTAAGATAACTAGAACTTAACAGAGAGTGGTGAAACAGGCTGTACTATACACGATCGGATTTTGTAAAGTTGTAATTTCCTTTATCATTACTTTATTATTATTGTTTGCTGTTAAAGAACAAAAAAAATAAATATATTCAACATTATTTTTATTAAAAAAAATATATCATAAAAAGTGCCTGCGCCTACCAGGATTAAAGCGAGACCTCTAGCTTCATGCGCTAGACTGTTCAGTCGTCAAATAAAATAAATTTGCTAGGTACCTATTAAAAAATAAAAGACAGACTTTGAGAGGATCCCTTTAATTACCTCTCCACTATTAAATCTGAGATCTCCATAAAATCTTTTCTTCAGAAATTACCCTATCTCTAGATTTATTCAAGCAATTAATTCACCCAGAACGCAACGAAATGAAACTGTTGAATTTATTGCGTCTTCATTTATTGCATCGCGAATGAAATAAAAATGGTGGCAACTTTTAATTTTCCTGCTTATTGCTAGGGTTCTCGGCTTTTAATAAAGGAAATTTAGAAATTAACATACAAAGAAAAAACAAATTAGCTTGTTATTAAGCTGTAAATCAAAGGTTTCTTTTTACAGAAAGTAAAGCATCAAAAGGGTACCTAATTAAAATGTCTTTTTTTTCGATTCCGTAAAAAATCTTAGCTTCACCATTGGTACTGTCAAATTCTGAAATATAAACTCTCAAACATTGTCTCTATGATTTTCTGCAGCTCCAAAAAAATATAGCGACACATATCAGTTTATAGCCGACCATATTCATGGAAACCCTGTGTAGCGTTTAGCATGATTAAGGGTGTATAGGTGGAAAAGGAAATCAAAATAGTTATGAGTTGCTAGAGTCGCCTATAACATGATTCCTAAAACTTTCGCCCATTTCCTCGATGGGCTTTTACCATCTGCGCGGCAAGAGAGGCAACTGGTAAATTCTATGTTTTTTCTTTACTCCCAGACCAGCAAAACTTTATTTTGCAAATAGGCTGCTAAGGGCTCTTTTGCATGTCTTTTTTTTAAACTACCAGCGCATTCGGAAAGACCGTCATTGCCAAGAAGAATGCGCCGCAAGAAACTTGGCAGAAAGTCATTTTGTCAAAATACTCGTAAAATACATTTACTTCGCGCCAACCCTGTGTAACACCAAAAACAATTTATGATATTAATTAATTTAGCAGCAATTTGAAATGCACGGTGAAAAAAATCTTTTCAAAACTGGTTTGAGTGATTAAATAATTATGTGCTAACTCATTGTTTGAATTAAACGGACGAGAATGCTCCCTTTTCATTTGGCTTTTAAAAAATTCACGAGGCTTGCGGGTTTGTCTCGCGCGTCTACAGGTTTGTAAAGGATAAAAAATAATACTTATTTTTTGGCTTATTCATGTTAATTTGAAATTAATTAAATTATGTCTATTTAGCCACACAAAATCCAACTTCTATGCTGGTTTGGGAGTAAAGAAAAAATATATAATGTACTAGTTGCTTCTCTTCCCGCCATGGTAAAAGCCCATCGAGGGAATGGGCGAAAATCTTACATAATTATGTAATTACATATATTATACATACACAAATCACGTCTTCATCCCTTATTTATTGTTTTACTTTTACGGTTTTACCATTAGGTAGAAATGCGGGTGGTAGGGCCTTGTGCAAGGTCCGTCCGGATCGCTACCACCATCTTACTCGCTAATCCTGCCGCTAAGTAGCAGAGCTTGCACTGCTGTGTTCCGGTGTGGAGAGTAAGACAGCCGGGGAAATTACGGGCACAAGAGGCATTTCATCTTAGTCCTCTAGGTTGGCAACGCATCTGCAATCCCCCCGGGGTTGCGGGTGTCTATGGGCAGTGGTGATCACTTACCATCAGGTGACCCACTTGCTCGTTTGCCTTCCTATTCACATAAAAAAAAAAAAAAAAAAAAAAAAAAACTAAACAACACTGAAAATTAGAACACAGAAAAATCCGAAAAGTAAAGCTATGGCCGGGCAGGTACCTAGGTTTACCTGCGTGGTGTAGGGGTATAGCATGCGTCACGGAATGATGAAAATCCGGGTTCGGTTCCCGGCCATAGCTTTACTTTTCGGATTTTTCTGTGTTCTAATTTTCAGTGTCGTTTAGCGTTTTTTTTTATCCAAATTTGTCCGACCGTTTTTGCGTGAAAGAGTGACAAATATCCATACATTTTTTTTTTTTTTTTATATGAGTAGGAAGGCAAACGACCAAGTGGGTCACCTGATGTTAAGTGATCACCACTGCCCATAGACACCCGCAACCCCGGAGGGATTGCAGATGCGTTGCCAACCTAGAGGACTAAGATGAAATGCCTCTTGTGCCCGTAATTTCCCCGGCTGTCTTACTCTCCACACCGGAACACAGCAGCGCAAGCACTGCTACTTAGCGGCATCCATTTACGAATGCAATCCTACTAATATTATAAATGCGAAAGTTTGTGAGTTTGTTGGCTTCTTGACGCTGAAACGATTATTTGGATTTGGATCAAATTTGGAACAGAGATAGCTGGTACCCTTGATTAAAACATAGGCTACTTTTTATCTCGGAAAATTGCATAGTTCCCGCGGGATAGCGATAAATATGTGAAAAGTCGTAGCAGCCTAGAGTCGCAACGTAATTTTTTTTTTTTATATAAGAGGGGGCAAACGAGCAGACGGGTCACCTGATGGAAAGCAATCACCGTCGCCCAGTGACACCTGCAAGACCTGGGGAATCACAAGTGCGTTGCCGGCCCTTTGAGGAACAGGAAGGTAAATATTTTTTTGCAGAGTATACCAACATCAGTTCTTAAGTCTAATTCTCCGCGGACGAGGTCGCGGGCAGAAGCTAGTATCTCTATATATTTCTGCTAAATATTGCGGGAAGTTTATACTTTAACAGTTTTTCCCACTTACCGTATCGGCTAAACATAGCCGACGACTGGCAAGTCATTGCACGCCATCGCGCTATTTATATTAACTGTGATGATTAATCAGTTCTGCCACCCCTCTAAACCCTTTTCGAGTTTATATAGTGCCTGTTAATATTAGGAATAGGTTTAAAGCAGTGGTTCTTAACCGGAGGTCCGCGGACCACTGACCACCAAGCCTCCACCAAGCATCCAGGGTCCGTGGGGCCATTCTAATAAAATAAAAATCTCTATATAAAAATCTTGGGACAAATTACACCAATTGACCTAGCCTCAAACTAAGCAAAGCTTGTACTATGGCAACGGATAAACATACTTATAATAATGTAGATAAATACATACTTAAATACATACAACATCCATTACTCAGGCACAAACATTCGTATCCATCATACAACTGTCTGCCCCTACCGGGATTCGAACCCAGAACCTCTAGCTTCGTAGTCAGGGTCACTAACCACTAGGCTATCCGGACGTCAAAAAAAAAATTGATAAGTGACAACAAGTGGACACATTGCGTAAAGATGCCATTCCGTCCATTGCAGCCATCAAAGCCATACATTAAATCAGAATACTCGTATGTATGTAGGTAGTTACTGTAAGTCCACGGCAAGACAGAAATTTTCTCAAACGGTCCCTCATGTCTAAAAGGTTAAGAACCACTGGTTTAAAGAAACCGACTAAGAGCGTCACGGGCATAAGAGGTTAATTTTCAAACTCGTTAACTATACTGTCGTACAGACACATCATTCAAACAGCGACAAAAATTGGCATAGCAACAAGGTCACGTGACAGCTAGTATCAAATAGAAAAATTCTAAGGCTCTCGCACCTGCTTTGGGTGGTGTAGGGGCATAGCACGCGTCGAGGAACGACGAGGATCCGGGTTCGTTTCCCAGCCATAGCTTTACTTTTCGGATTTTTCTATTTGTTCTAATTCTCAGTGTCGTTTAATTTTTTTTTTAATAAAAACTATGTCAAATATGTAAGGAATGCCTTTAAACTTCTCTTCTCTTCTAAACACCCTCTTAGCAATAGAATCTCTCTTGGCAATAGAGTCGTGTGTAGATCATTATGCACTCTTCAGCTGTTTACCAACTTTTGATGCTGACTTCCGGGTGGTAGGGCCTTGTGCAAGGTCCGTCCGGATCGCTACCACCATCTTACTCGCTAATCCTGCCGCTAAGTAGCAGTGCTTGCACTGCTGTGTTCCGGTGTGGAGAGTAAGACAGCCGGGGAAATTACGGGCACAAGAGGCATTTCATCTTAGTCCTCTAGGTTGGCAATGCATCTGCAATCCCTCCGGGGTTGCGGGTGTCTATGAGCAGTGGTGATCACTTACCATCAGGTGACCCACTTGCTCGTTTGCCTTCCTATTCATATAAAAAAAAAAAAAAAAGACTACGATTAACATCCTCGATGAAAGTTTAAGTAAGTACTCGTAAACGTTCTATTTAAGGTACAACACAAACAACAAATGACACTAAATAACCAAAACAACGCTAAAAAAGGTTCGACGACGTTAAAACAAAAGGTCAACCCCCTTTCCCCCTAAACCCCCAAAACCCCTGTTTATGAAACAAGCCAAATCTCAATTAACAACGTTCCCGCAATCATTACAGCAGCTTGACGGGTAAAAATCCCCCGGTTCCCCGCAAAAAGGTTAATGACATGATTAAGGGTATGTTGGCTTTAGCGAGAATGCCGGTCATCGCTGACATGTGGAAATCAGGAGATAAACGGTTTTTGCTGTAAATGCCGTCTGTACAGTCAATGGCAAAAATATGTGCACATCGACATCACTACTATAATATTTAAGGTACACAACTTATCATATTTTTGTCACTTTATGATGTGTACATATTGGTAGGGTCGGGGTGCGAGTCGGGTTACCTTCGCGTGTGATCAAGAGATGCGGTTCGTTTTTGTATCCGTCCGGGGGGAAGATCAGGGCTTAGTCCGGTGCACCCTGGGCCTGGCGGACTCCGAGGAATATCATTGACCGTTGGCTAAGAGCCCGACAGGGAAGGGTCTTTTGTCCGTGTACTACCGTACAACGTTGCCGACATTTTTGTCACAAGATTTTTGAATACTGTATTTATTACTTTGACATTGGCGAAATCATCGCATCGATCGATGGGGCCATATTAAAAAAGAAGATTGGTAGGGTCTGTTCATTTATTCATTAACAATTCTAATTCTTAGAATAAGACCAGTCGAAACTTAAAAATATCTTAAACCTAGGTAGGTTTCTAAATTTCACTGAAAATTAGAACACATAGAAAAATCCGAAAAGTAAACCTACGGCCGGGAATCGAACCCGGATCCTCGTCATTCCGTGACGCGTGCTGTACCCCTACACCACCCATAGCAGGTAATACCTAGGTAGGGTCTAACTTTTATCAGACTTCAGGTTCCGACACGCGAAGTACCTATTATACTTTTGCGTAATCTGTGATACATATATCTAATACTAGCTGTTGCTTGCAACTTCGTCTGCATAGAATTCGTTTACCGCTATTTCGCAGGAATTACGCAATTTTCCGGGATAAAAAGTAGCCTATGTGTTAGTCTGATGTAAAAGCTACATCATTGTAAAGTTTCATTAAAATTCTCAGTAGTTTTTACGTGATAGAGTAACAAACATCCAAACATCCATACTCACAAACTTTCACATTTACAATATTAGTAGGATTATAATATTAGTAGGATAGGATTAACAGCAAATAATGAACTTGCTCGATCGCTTTCGTCATTGTACATATAAAAAGTAGGTATTTTATGTGTGTGAATCTGTTAGAACCCAACCTTTATAAACAGACAGTTGCTAGAAACTCCAAGCCAATAAATTTTACTTTTCAAAGAAGACCGCCGCAGTGAAACGACATAAAAACCTTACAAACTCTCGTGATACTTCAGAAGTATACCCCAGTGATATGAATATATGACATAATTCGAGAATAAAACAGCTTAGACATTGCGTACAAAAAATGCTTTCTATAAATGTGAGGGCACAATGGTGCCCCCGCCAAGACGAAAAAATATAACGGGTGACCAGAGAACGGGCAGATTGTAGCGTTCTGGAAAAAAACAAACACGGAATATTCCATTCCTCTGCCATCCGGATAATAAATGACACGTGAAAACGCACTATACGAATTACAGAGGGGCGTTCCATTAATAGATTCCATATTTGCTATTTTGACTACAAAATTCTACAAAGTTTCCATTATTTCAGAACGAAACATTTGCCGACATTTTGTCACAAGATTTTTTAATCATATATTTGTTACTTTGACATTGGCAAAGTTGTCGTCGCTATAGCGACTTGAAACGCCACAAATAAGAAGAAGAACAAAACATTGATTCACAAGCGCCACATGTTATTTAAAAAATCGACATGTACAGTAATATTATTTAAAAAAAAAGATTTTGTACTTTTGTATGCATGCTTGTAATGAATAAACTGTAAAGCTATTGGATTGATTGTTAACATTATTTTACTGTTGGCATGCTACATTATTTCAGAGTAACATAGGCTATGTTTAATTCTGCACGGACAAAGTTGTGGGCAACGGCTACATCGAATATGCCCAATCGTCACCCATATTTAAATCTATGTTGAAGGAGCACTATCTGTCATCTTGTGCATGAATTTTGTAGCTGGCTTTTTTAGGTATGTGTGTGTGTGTCTATTTATATCTCCATTTATTGTAAATCAGAGTAACATAGGCTATGTTTAATTCTGCACGGACAAAGTTGTGGGCAACGGCTACATCGAATTTGCCCAATCGTCACCCAAATTTAAATATATGTTGAAGGAGCACTATCTGTCATCTTGTGCATGAATCTTGTAGCTGGCTTTTTTAGGTATGTGTGTATGTGTATATTTATATCTCCATTTATTGTAAATGTGTTTCATGTATAATATATTATGTATTTCAGTACTCAGTAAATTTATATAGATTCTAAATTGCACCACCTGCTCAGATCTGTTCTGTTCTCCAGTCCATTATGGTTGCCTGGTAGTGATCGCTCTGTAGCGATAAGGCCACCTATTGTTACCTTGTAATATTCTGTATACCTTTTTTCTGTTTTGGTTGTTATATGTGGTGTTCAATCTTTATTGAACTCTTTAGTCTAACTCTTTAGTTATTGTATTGTATTGTTAGTTTGTATTCCAGCACATTTTCCGTCTCGTACCTATACGAGTCGCAGACTTTACCAGACTTGCCCATTTATTTTTGCGCAGCGTTTTCCTTTAAAGCGTACATCGAAAATTTCGCTGTGGCCCCGAAGATTCCCGATTAAACTTCGCTTGACGTGATTCGGCTTAAATACCGACTTGAGAATATTTGCCGAACAAGTTACCTGGGCATTGTGAAGTTGCCCCTAGCAGTACGTACTGACAAGAAGCAAAAGTTCACGGGACTACTTCAGAGCTAATAAGTAAGTCTATGTACTAAGGTAATTACGATTGTAGTATTATGCATCTATTAGGTATATGTACATAGAATGAATAGATGTTAAATGGACAATTGGCATTGTTCATTTTTTTAAGCTATGCTTTTAACACCTTTATTTGATAAAATGGACTATTTCAAGCAACTAATTTGAATATTATGCTTTTACGTAGCTTTGTTAATTAATAATAAATATTTTTTCGCTGTTTGATAATTCGTGAATTTAGACAGAATCCCAATCGCCTTCGTTCGGCTGGCTATAAAATAAACGGCTTTGTCTATGGTTTTGTAGATTTGACAGTGACACGTGACAGTTGCCGTAGCCAAACTTTTTTTTTCATTTTTGTGGCAAACATTCGATGCTGGATTCTGTCTAAAAACCCGGTCGTTCGGTCAAACAAAGGTTCACAGTACTTTTACAAAAATATCTGCAATCATAAAGTATTTTTGAAATCGGACAAGATAAATCGGATAATTGATGGTTTTCCTCGAAATGGTTTTCGAATTGCAGCATACTAAAAAAAATGAACAATGCCAATTGAAGCTATCAAAAATTAAAAAACAAAAATTGATAAAGCACGTGAAAAATTCATAAATACGCGGCTAAAATTCAATAGTACAAGTAAATTTGGTCGATTATTGTACAGACTTCTCGTAATGGGCTGGATAGAGAACTTCCCGTACACACTTTAATTGCCTCGCAGGTGTATGGTTGACTTCCCCAAAAAGCTCATGATAAATTTCGAATGAGATTTCGCATAAAAAATCCCAAAAAGGGCTGTCCAATATGCAACCAGTTGCTTCTCTTTTCGCGAAGATGGTAAAAACACATCGAGGGAATGGGCGAAAATCATGGCAATCATGTTGTAAACGATGCGGCTAGCAACCCACCATTACTTTGATTCCTCATTTTTTATGCCCACAATCATGCTAAACGTGGCTTGTAGGTCATGTTGCCCTAAGTTCTGTTTAACCCGTGATTTATGTATGTATGTATGTATAATTATGATATTGCACACAAAAAGGTCACTACCAGAAAAAAAAATAAGGCCCGGTAAACAACATTTTAGTCAATCCATTCGTTTCTTTACCACAGTCTATCTTCTATCAAAAAAAGCTAATAAGTTCTATCTTGAAATTCGCATAGTAACAAGGTCACGTGACACTTAGTAACAGATAGAAAAATTCGAAGGCTTAACCACCTATGGGTAGCACGCGTCACGGAACGATGATAATCCGGGTTCGATTCCCGGCCATAGCTTTACTTTTCGGATTCTTCTATGTGTTCTAATTTTCAACGTCGTTTAGATTTTTTTTTGATCTTGAAATAGCCAGATTAATTCTTGCCCGTGAAATAAACCAAGCAGAAGAATCTTCCCGCTGCCTCACAGATCTATTGAAAAACTCGAAGTTCTTACCACTTTACAAGTATATCAAAAATACTGTCGGTAAAATATAGTGTATCAATATTAACCTCGTGACATGAAAATGTAAAACAGTTGACTCAATTAAAGACTTGGCTTAAAGGTCCAGTTACCAAGCCATGTTTTACAAAAAAAAAGTCAGATTGACAGATGAAGCCATCAAAATCTAAACCCGAAGTCAAAAACAAAAGGACCCCTTAAAATACTTCCCATTATTTCAGTAACATGAGTAAAGCCACTCTCTAATTTACAAGGAAAAACCTTATTTCGAATAAACAGGAAAATCATTAGGAGATTTAACGTAAGCAGCTACTCAACAGCTATGGTGTAAGTAGGTTCTTTTTGCTAAGTGCCATTATGTCTGACTTGAGAAAACGCTTCAGATTTTCTTTATACCTATCGAGTTGTGTTGTTTGTTCCATGTTTATTTTTATTCCAGTAGTATATTTTACCCGACTCTGATATTTTATTGAATCAGGCGTTACTTTGCGGAGGTCCATTTCAATGAACAAAAAATGCCTTGCTACTCCGCTACTCACGTGCAAGATAACCAAGCTTGTATGAATTAAATATAAGATGTGTATATATGAAAATATTTTAAATAAAACTGTGATTAAGAAGCTCCTCATGTTCAATAATTTTATTTTGAACTTTATGTAAAAGCACTACTCCAGTTGGCAAACTAACATCAAAATCACTTTATGCAAATTCAACAAGTTGCTTTAGAATCCAAAAACAATCATAATAAATCTTGCCCACTCTAAACTAATAACTTATATAACCCCACTTCTGAACTAATCGCTCGGTCATAACATGGGTAAAGTCCTACAAACTTACATTTTCACTTGACGAGGGCGCCACTCAGAAGCAGGAATAGAAATTTAGTATAGGGCTACTTTGGTGTCGAATTTGGCCACCCGACTGCATAAGTTGGTAGTAGTTTACAGTGTGATGTGATGTAATCGAAATTGTTAACAAAACTCGTTATAGGGACAGATTATACAACAGTAGAGGGCAAACTTGGCCTTGACACTTTAAGGCACATTTGTAATATGTTACAGCATTCAAGTCTCTCGGTTAAGTATTCCAAAGTTATGTCTAGCCTACATTATACACGGAAAAGCAGGAAAGAAAATAGCTAAAAAAATAGTGCTTTTAGTAGCTCTGCTAGAGTCTTCCCAGAACTCACCTTTCTAGGGAGTAAACGGTGGTAAAATATTTTGTTTTTTCAGTAAGTGAGTCAAATTAATGATTATCGGAAAAATGTTATTTTTTGTGATAAAACTTCTTGATGAAACGAAAAATTGTTTTATTTGATGAATCAATATTGCACTGTGAACTAAAAAAGTTTCCAATCCAAATTAGCCTGATGCCCGAAAAGTATCATTTAGTACTTTGTACAAATATGTACTTAGTTTAACTTATAAATACGCTTTTTTATTCTATTTTTTATATTCTTTAAATCAAATTTTCATAATAATTACTAAATTGAATTGACTTCTGACGATTATGTTAATATTATAATCTGAAACTCCATAATATCAGTTGGTAAAGAGTTAAATTCCATATATTATGGGTTAACCCGCATTACAAATCTAAACCAAACAGAGACCTCGGAAAGTGCCGAAGCCAAAAGTACCAAAGAGACCAATAAAATAATTTAAACCCATCAAACACCAGCTCGCGTCCGTAACCCAGGAATACTTCCGCAAATTGGTAATCTTCCAAGAGCATAAAACAATGATGACATTCCAGATTACACTTCATAAACTTTCAAAATCATAAACGTAAAAGTCTTTGTGACGACCTCCGAGCTATTATTCATAAATCCATTGCTTATAAATTGCCACTGTGACCTGAATATATAATTTTACTGACCTTTTTACGTCGCAGAAATGGAAACCTTTTTTGCATGCTACAAAAACACGATAAGATATAACAAATGCAATTGTCAATAGTAGGTATACAGCTATAGAATAATTGCACGGTTCATCTGTCATCGAGTTGGAATCGCAGCCAAGTGCAATATTCATTGCATTAGGAGGATTCAGTGTAGAGTTTAAATAAGAAACCCCCTTTAGGAATAATACATACATACATACATAAATCACGTCTTAATCCCTTACGGGGTAGACAGAGACGAAGGTAACAAGACCTAAAGGCCACGCTTAGCATGATTGTGGGCGTATAAGTGGAAAGGGGAATCATAACAGTGGTGGGTTGCTAGCCGCATCGCCTATGACAATCCTAAGATTTTCGCCCATTCCCTCGATGGGCTTTTAGGAATAAGTTCGCCTTAAGCATCTGTTTTATCCTGTAGTCGTTATTATCATATTTATTGTGTTTTATGTACAATATATAAAAATGAATTCCTATTTCCCTTGGTCACGGCATCACGCGTGAACGGCTGGACCGATCGCTGATTCTGTTTTAGTTGTGTTTGTTATTGTCAGGAGAATGTTCTTATGTAACAATATTTTGAAAAAAAAAACTGGTACGGGGGCGAAGCCGCGGGCAACAGCTAGTGCATAATAAAGAGTTACACTACACATACATACATGGTATTGATCAGAGGAACGTTACGGATATGATATAATGAGTGGATAATGATTCCAGTTTTGACGAAAGATCTGTTTAGTAAATTGAGCAGCGGTATTTCCGGACTCAATTATAGTGAAAACAAGACTCTACAACTGCAAATGTTTTGGAAAATTTTGCGCATTGTAAAAGAAATAAAGTTTGCAGCCAAAATAGATCTTTTATCGAAGCACTTGCATTACTATCTTAAAACAAACAAAATGAACAATGTTGCTGGCTCTGCTGCGGCCTTAGCAGAGGGATTTCAAACGCCGAAAGTATAACTCGCTTGGAGGCAGCTATATATTTGAGGCGTTTGGTTCGAAACTCTGGGGCCATGGAGGCCAAGCGCGTGCCGTGTGTTTGATATCTCGGCGTGCCTTATAGAGGCCTCCCGTGACCAGAGGGCTGTAGCCAATATTTCGCTCAGCGAATAAGCATTGCCATGCAACATGGCAATGCTGCCAGCCTTCTGGGCACATTGGCGGCGATTTGGGAGATTTTTTTTATCTTTAATTTAATTTGATCATTTGATTTTTTTTTGCGGGTGGTAGGGCCTTGTGCAAAGTCCGTCCGGATCGCTACCACCATCTTACTCGCTAATCCTGCCGCTAAGTAGCAGTGCGTGCACTGCTGTGTTCCGGTGCGGAGAGTAAGACAGCCGGGGAAAATACGGGCACAAGAGGCATTTCATCTTAGTCCTCTAGGTTGGCAACGCATCTGCAATCCCTCCGGGGTTGCGGTTGTCTATGGGCAGTGGTGATCACTTACCATCAGGTGACCTACTTGCTCGTTTGCCTTCCTATTCATATAAAAAAAAATAGTTTTAGCTAGTTTTAAGTTATTTTTAAGTTTTGACTATTTTTTATTATGTTTTCTTTTTCTTTCCCAATAAAATTCTACAAATGAACGAAAAAAGTCGGCTTAACTTTTAAAATGTCAATGTTGGCGGTACCCTAATGGCTGATCTCAATTCTTAGTAATTGGACTGTCAGGTGCTCGGGAAACATCAGGTCGACCGACGATATTGTTCAGCTCAGACGGGAAACTAGCTCGGGACGAAACAAAGACCTAACAATATCAGCTGCCTCGCGATTTGAATTCGAATTGAATTTTGACAATGTACTTGATTACTTCGTAAAAACTGTCTCGTTTCATCTAAAATGATTTCATTGGCAGATAACAAGGCTGTTCATGTTATGATGGTACAATGGAATATTGACGATAATTTAACAGGTTTTATTTGCATGGATGGACATAAAAAGTTGTTGCATTTTAAATAAATGACGGTAAATTTTGGGACGCTAGATACAAGCCTTGATAGATTAAGTTTATTAATTCCCGTCATGATCAATTTTTTTTTTTTTTTTAATTTTAATTTTAATTTATTTCTTCTATGCTGGTCTGGGAGTAAAGAAAAAAACATAGTTTTTACCAGTTGCTTCTCTTCCCGCGTAGAAGGTAAAAGCCCATCGAGGGAATGGGCGAAAGTCTTAGGAATCCTAAAACTCCTATAACCACCTCAATCCGGCCCTGTCGTCAATTTTTTTCTAAGTGCATACCTTTGTTACCTTAGGCTCTGTCTACCCCTTAAGGGATAAAGACGTGATATATGTATATATGTATTAAATTTAAATGACTACTTTCATTTATAGACTTAATTAATTGTACGCTCTTAATCCATCTCTCCATCAAAGGACATGAACTCGAGTAAAACTTGTATCTAATCAAATAAAATAATCCAATTCAACTTGGATACAATAAATGTCTTGTCAGACAACAAACATAGATTTCTGGCGGAAATCTGTGCTCCATAATACGGTATTCCTGTAACCAACGGTAGACACGAATGACGTGTTTCATTCTGTTACTCAACGTGTATCGTTACCGCAGTACACAGATTGGAAACAGAGGTGTAACTTTCGCTGTTAGTATTATTTTTAACCGACTTCAATAAGGAGCAGGTTCTTAATTCGGGTGAATATTTCCTCGATTCTATGCTAACATAATCAGCATCACATATAATTATGTACTAAGCAGTGGCGGATTTACAAAATTTTCAAGGTACAGGCTGAATTTTTGCCGCCCTTGCAAAATCTGTTGCAGACTTCTTAGAATTTTTATTTTATTTCTATGAGGTAAAAAAAAAAGCTCGTGCCCCAAATTTGCCGCCCCCAAAATCCCAAATTTGCCGCCTCCAAAATCCCAAATTTGCCGCCTCCAAAATCCCAAATTTGCCGCCTCCAAAATCTGCCACCCTAGGCTCGTGCCTTCTCAGCCTTATGGTAAATCCGCCACTGGTAGTAAGGACACCTTTAGGCAAATCTACAATAAATGGGAAAAAATACAATGGCACACAAACTAACTATTATCTTACTGCTGTATATTAATTAGCAAGATAATTGAAATGGCTGAGTATACTTTTATGGATACCTATGCAAGTCCGCAGAATATAAACGCTTGACGTACTAAATTAGTCCAGTAGATTCTACATACATCACGTCTTTATCCTTTACGCAGTAGACAGAGCCTAAGGTAACAAGATCTGTAGGCTTATTACCTAACTCGCTTGCAATCGCCATCATGTTCATTTTAACAGTTCATATTATGGTCTGACAATTGGCATCGGAATCATCTAGCTGTCACATTCATACAAGATCTGTCATGATGAACACGATGGCGATTGCGAGCGAGTTAGGTAATAAGCCTACGTAGGCCACGTTTAGATAGGGTACTTTTTATCCCGGACAATTGCGTAATTCCTGCGGGATAAACGAATTCTTTGCAGACGAAGTTGCGGGCAACAGCTAGTTGCAGTAATAAAAGTACTGTTCGCGCTTACGAAAAATGATTTATCAGCCCGTCGCACGCGCCAAGAAATGGATGGCATAAGCCGCAGAAAATTGTTGCCAGCATTATCGGAAGCGGCGAGAGCTCTGAATGTCATTTGGGCCACGTTTATAATAGAATTCATCATGGATTTCCTATTGCTCTTTCTGTTTGAGTGTAGTTGCTTTCGATGGTTTAACGACGATAAGCGTTGATATAACTATTTCACGAGTCGCCATTTGGTGAATAAATCTTTTGGCAAAGTTATCGTTTGGCAAACACTTTATTGTCTGGTTTGTATGTGTGTATGTATAACTCTTTATTGTACATAAAATATATGAATACAGGACAACACAAATGCACAAAGGCGAACTTATCCCTAAAAGGGATCTCTTCCAGTTAACATTTGAATGATTGACAGGACATAAGTATTAAGCAAGGTTTGAGTAGGTTTTGTTATTTTTCGAAAAGTTTATTCTAAGTTTTTCCTTCGCCAACCTACATTTTAACATGATTATCAACTATTTGCTTAAAAGTGACTGGATAAGTGGGCAGTGACTATGAAATTTGGGGTTTCAAGTTCGAATACCGGTAGGTATCTATCATTTCCTAAGAACCCGCAGCTTTGCCTAATTTGGGATCCAATCAATAGTATTTTTGGAAAAGAAACATAAGGTATTTTAGAAATCCCATCGAGGGAATGGCCATAGGAATCATGTTATAGGCGTTGCGGCTAGCAATCCATCACTATTTTGATTCCCTTTCCACCTATATACCTCCACAATCATGCTAAACGTGGCCTTTAGGTATTGTTACCTTAGGCTCTGTCTACCCCGTAAGGGATAAAGACGTGATTTATGTGTGTATGTGTGTGTGTATTTTAGATCAAAAAAGAAACCATTTTAACTCTGTATCATTGTTTTACTGTAGAGCCATAAAACGTAATAAAAATGTACATTATTAACAACTAGGCAAATCCTAAATAAGCTTTGGAAGCGAACAAAGACCATTAAAAAGGGCCAGTGATACGAAATAATGTTATTCAAGGGTAATTTTAACAAAGCACCGAAAAACGCAAATATGTAGTCTGTGTTGAAAAAATCACAACATAACATTAATTTGGACACAAAAGGAAACGCACAAACCTTTAGTGCCTCATTTTCATACACAGATCCCTAATTTTAATAATGTGTCTAGAAAAAAGAGACCAAAATTCCAGTTTTGGTGTAAGTTCTAAGAGGATAGCGAGTGATGTGCTTGGGATTTATTGTGCAAACCAACCATTCCCTGCAAAGCAGAAACCGCTTTTTTTTATATAAGAGGGGGCAAACGAACAGACGGGTCACCTGATGGAAAGTAATCACCACCGCCCAAGGACACCCAGGGAGAATCACAGGTGCGTTGCCGGCCCTTTCAAGAACAGGAAGGCTCGTTTTTTAAAGATCCCTAAATTGTACCGCTCAGGGAATGTTGCAGCAGGAAGTTGGTTCCAGACCGCTGTTCGCGTGTGGATCTTGAGTAGCTATATTGATTCCAGTTGATTGTAGAAAAATATTTTCAATTTCAGAAGCCTGTCGTGACGTCTTGATGCGATTCAATTCCGAACCAAAGTAAGATCGATCGCTGTCAGATCCATACTAGAAGTGTCAGAATGACAGCGGCAAATTAAAACTGACTTGAACTGCGTTAAGACGTCATGATAAGGCCCTAGGTCGTTTATTGGTGGGGTTTTTGGGTTTATTCCTATCATTACATTTTTACATACACTGCCGTGATTTTTTAAAAGGCAGTCTTCTGACAATTCACCGATTTTGAGTAATATAGTTGGCCGTACTCAGGAAAAAAATACGCGCCGACCTATTTTACCCGTTTTTCTGTATCTTTTTTAGTTTCCGAGGTTTTTTTTTGATAAAAGGCAGTCGACTGATGTAGCTTCCAACGTAAAATTCATTAAAAAGCAGTTAGGTGACATTAATTTATTAAAAAGCAGTATAGGTACAGTAACATACATACATACATAAAACACGTCTTTATCCCTTACGGGGTAGACAGAGCCTAAGGTAACAAAACCTTAAGGCCACGTTTAGCATGATTAAGGGCGTATAGGTGGAAAGGGACATCAAAATAGTGATGTGAGTGTGAATAAGAAGGATTATATCTTTGGATAAAAAAACTTAAATTTAATAACGTTAGTTTGAGATATTTAAGTTTTTATTTATTTAAATTTATATTAAGTATAAACCTAATTATAATTCTAATTATAAAGTGTACCTTTTTTGTTTTTGTGCAAATGAATCGAATTAAAATAATAAAATCGCTGCGTTGTACAATTTGGGGCATGCAATACATATAAAGTAGGGAGTGGGTATGGTACAAGAAAGGTTAGACTCAGGCCCTTGTATTACTAAGTACCCACCGCCTGCCTCTAGACATTTCGATAAGAGCTGAAAGTGCTTAAGCAATTAACCTTGAGATACAAAAATATTTGTACTACATACATACTGTCACGCCTCTTTCCCACAGGGGTAGGGAGAGACTACTTTGTTCCACTTGCTACGATCCTGACATACCTCCTTCGTTTCATCCACATTCATCAATCTCTTCATACATGCTTGTCGATACTATACTTTGGATTTGTACTATAGATTTATTTTCTGTATATTTATTTTTATCTTAAGTTAGGTTCTTACAATATTTATATGAAAAGCAATAAAACAATATTATTTCAAAATATAAAAACATTATAAAAACCTAACCTAGGGTGCCGCCGGCGGCGAGGTGGGGCCTAAGCTACCGGTGGTCAGCGCGACAGAGAGGAACCTCCTGACTATCCAACTTATTATTATTATAATTCATTGTTACAGAACTATTGCCTTTCAGTGTCAATTTTTTTTTATTTGTAATTACTCACATAAGTAAAACGACAAAGTCAAACTTTCTTCGGGTAAAAAAGTACATTTAAGTTTATGTTGATTGTAGCTTTCTAACACAAAAACTCTGTACTATCTAATCTATTCTAATAAAAAAAAAACTACCTTTTTCAAAATCCGACCGCATTTCTAAAAGGCGAAAATTCCAAAAAAATTGGGAAAGCTAGTTCTCGTAACCGTAAGTAGTAGATATTTAAGTTCGCGAGGCTTATAGCGTAAACGCCACGTACTACGCCTAACGGCGTCTAAACATTTTCTATGTATTTTAACTATGTTGTTCTTCGCCGGTACGTACAACATATGTTATATTTGCGACATATTCCCGCATAATATTTCCTCGGGCTACAGTTTGTCCTTGCTGAAATATTTGATGACTTCACAGGGTTCGCGCATACACTAAAATAAAAATAAATTGGTCTAAAATTGCATGGTATGTGTATATGTAAATAAATATATTTATTTATTTAATTATTGCGATCATGGAAACATAGAATGTACCAGTTGCTTCTCTTCCCCCGTTGATGGTAAAAGCCCATCGAGGGAATGGGCATAGGAATCATGTTATAGGCGATGCGGTTAGCAACCCATCACTATTTTGATTCCCCTTTCCACCACGCCCACAATCCTAAACGTGGCTTTTAGGTCTTGCTACCTTAGGCTTAATCTTATTTCCTATGCTAAAAAAACTGATGTATACATAGGTACAAGACGTGATTCAATATTGGTTTAATTAGTACCACTCATTCCGTAATGCTGTCGAAGAAACTGAATAACGTAAGTACCTCTGTGGAACTATTTTTGCAATGAGACATGCTTAGCAATGTAGTAATTACACGATGATTTTTAATCAGTGATCAGGAGTTGAAAAATATTGACAGCCATTTAACTTAATAGGTGGGGTTTTACGCTATTATATTATCTCACTATTTAATTAATTATGATTATGATAATATTATTGTTTAAACCTTGTTGGATACTTGCTCATCCTACATTAATTATTGAAGCAAAATGGATACCGATGGCGAATTCCCCGTAAGCCTTAGACTAGGCGCGCACGTGAATCATTTTGTCACGGCGGCAGTGGGATCACTCTGTTTTTACAAAGATAAAAACAGAGAGAACCGACTGCTACCGTGACAATATGTCACTCGGTGTGCACCTAACCTTAGATCAACTTAACTTCTATCTGCTTATGTTTTGGCAATAAATGTTTTATTTATTTATTATTTATTTTAAAAACATGGTGGCAGCCCTGAAAATTTATGAATATTTCAGAGCGTCTTTTGTAAACGCTCACCGCTCTCATCCACTTTAACCTGTCTCCTGTTTAGTCTCTACAACATCGCCTTAATATTAAGTTACTGGAAAAAGGTATTAAAATATTTTGACGTGAAACTCTCAAAGGAGCGGTCTGAAAAAAAACATATTGGCAGCTCTAGTAGCACGAATATTCAATTAAAATTAGTAAGTACATAATTATATTTTACGTAGTTGAAGTTCAGAGTGTGAGTGGAGTGTGAGTGGTTACGTTGGGAGGGGAAGGCCTAGACGGACGTTCCGAGACCAAATTAGGAGAATCCTTAAGGCTACGTTTAGCATGATTAAGGGCGTATAGCTGGAAATGGAAATCAAAATAGTGATGGGTTGCTAGCCGCATCGCCTGTAACATTATTCCTAAGACTTTCGCCCACTCCCTCGATGGGCTTTTACCATCAGCGCGGGAAGAGTAGCATCTGGTAAATTCTATGTTTTTTCTTTACTCCCAGACCAGCATGGAAGAAATTGAATTATAGTTGTAGTATAATGTTAATAACAATAATCTAGTTCAACAACTTCGAAAATTTATCAAAAACGCCAATAGCGATAAGGGTAAACTTGAGTTTTTGGTTGGCGAAGTATCAAAGAATTTTCATTAGCAAGAAGTGAAATTCATTTCCTTTCGGGGGTCGATTGCGAACTTCAAACTTCGGGGCCGGACGCCGTTCGAGATATTAAAGGAATTTTCATAATCCATCACCTGATCCGGAGATGTTTAGTTCCTTAAGTCTTTTAATAAAATCAATTGGCGATGCTTGAAGGCCGCTTTTCGCTGAGGCAACGTTTGACCCTCGACTGCCAAATTAAGTACCGGGTGTAGGGTAGTTTTCGTTATATAAATGTAGTTGAGCTTTTTCCAAGTGTACATTTTTTTCAGTGTTTATTTTGTGTTTTTTTTTACTCAGAATCGTTTACCCTATCGATTCTCATACAAAAAAAATGTGATTTAGATTTTACTATGGATTTTTTTCCACGTTCTATACCTACATCACTACATAGTATGAAATAATATGAAACAAAGTCGCTTTCTCTGTCCCTATATCCCTATGTATGCTTATATCTTCAAAACTACACAACGGATTTTGATGCACCACACACACTACACACACACACACACACACACACACACACACACACACACACACACACACACACACACACACACACACACAAATCACATCTATATCCCTTACGGGGTAGACAGAGCCTGAGGTAACAAGAACTAAAGGCGACGTTTAGCATGATTGTAGGCGTATAGATGGAAAGTAGGAAACAAAATAGTGATGGGTTGCTAGCCGCATCGCCTATAACATGATTCCAAAGAATTTCGCCCATTCCCTAGATGGGCTTTTACCATCTGCGCGGGACGAGAAGCAACTGGTACATTCTATGTTTTTCCTTTGCTCCCAGACCAGCATGGAAGTATTGGAAGCGGATTTTGATGCGGTTTTTTTTAATAGATAGAGTCATTCACGAGGAAGGTTTTTATGTATAATTCTACGCAGACGAAGTCGCGGGCAGAAGCTAGTACACATATAAAAGAAAGTGACGAACTGGAATGTCAATTTTGGGACACATTCCCCTTTCCACGCCCACAATCATGCTAAGTGTTGTTTTTGGGTCTTATTACCCTAGGCTCTGTCTACACTGTATGTGTGCATGTCATTACTTTTTTAAAGATATTTGCTATACTGACACAGGATGAACTTATAATTTAGAAGTTTCTAATATAGAAATGAAATGTACCGCGTGTTCAATTAATAAGTAGAAAATAAAAAGGAAAGCGACACATTTTCTAACGCGCTAGCAATCTGTCACAGCACACTTTCTATCCTTTTTTTCTAACGTTTAGCAGAAAGAAATGGAGAATGCGATTCGTCAATAAGTCTACAGAACTACAATAGAATTTATACAATCGTTGCATAATGAAGGCTATTTTAAGAGCTAATTATATGTAACTATTGTATACAATACTTTTTCTACGAGTCATCATCATCATCGTCTATCGAGGTACATACATAACCTTTTGTAAAGTACATTGGGTTAAGTTTGAAAATTGTACCTTCCACTTATGAATTAATAGTAGTTATCTCTGGAGTAGCGGCGAAACTAATCTCGTCACTGTCACTCATGTTTAATTCGAATTAGGGATTATTTATTTAACACCATCGATTTCGCGTCAAATAACAAACAAAACTTTAAAATTTTCGTAGCACAAAAAAGAACTAATGAGACGTCGTTATAAGACTGTTTCTGATTGGCCAATTACTTCACTTACTAACCAATCACGTAACAGAAGAAAAAGTTAGTGTGTTCAAATGGAAGCAAATTTGCCAGATATTTCCAACTTTACATTGGGTGCGTTCCACTAAGCGCTCACGGCGCTCAATCGAAGTACCTAACTAAGTTCTAATTTTGAAATTATTATAGTCGTCTAGAGCGTTGTATAATAATCATTATAGTTGAGTCTGAAGTGCCATAGACTATCCAAGATTAAAAAGTATGTGATTTCAATTTTGTCTATAAACACATAATTGACCGATTAAAATCAACGAGTAGAAAAACATAATTAAATTTCAATATTTAAGTGTAAGGCCGTATTTATGTTGTTAGTAACAATAACGAAACAACTAATTGATATCCATAAAATAAAATCCAAATGTAACACAAAATCAATTTACCCAGAACATTTGTACCATAAATCACAATCTGTCGAAATATTTGTACAAAATTTTAGTGAGAAAAGGTCCTCTGGTATGGTTTTTATGAAAGGGCAAAGCATGTATGGAGAGTCCAAGTCTATTTGGCCACTCCATAATTTTAGATATATTGAAATGGCGTAGATATTGCGAGACTCTAAGAGTAAATACCCCGTACTTTTATAGATGATATTATATTATGTTGTATCTGCCTGTATTTCGAATGACTTGAATAGAATATAAGAATTTGGTCGTAGAAATCAAAATAATGGAGACCTAAGTTTAGTTAAACTCTTCTTTAGTTTGATTCGAAGTAGGTACTACCAAATTAGTTAAGTTTTTTTTTGTTATTTGTAAAGGTAAAACTGTAAAAGTAAACAAACAAAAATAAAAAAATATACATCCGTAACTAATTAGGTTGAAAGCTTTCTTAGATTTTGTCAAAGATTTTCGATCTTGGTAGTTACGGATACTTCAGATCAAACTAAAGACTAAACTACCAACAGGTTTGCTGAGAATCTTCGAAGTTTGTGAGTGAGTGTGTATGTTTGTTCTTCACGTTGAAACGACTAAACGGATTTGGATCAAATTTGGAACGAAGATAGCTGGTACCCTAGATTAAAACATAGGCTACTTTTTATCCCGGAAAATTGCATAGTTCCCGCGGGACAGCGATAAACGATTTTTTTACAGACGAAGTCACGGGTGACATCTAATGTTACATAGATCAATGATTTTAAATTTCATTATCATCTTCTCCAGCTTATATACGTCCCACTGCTGGGCACAGGCCTCCTCTCAGAACAAGAGGGCTTGGGCTATTGTTCCCACGCGGGCTCAGTGCGGATAGGGAACTTCACACACGCCTTTGAATTGCTTGGCAGATGTGTATGCAGGTATCCTCACGATGTTTTCCTTCACCGAAAAGCTAATAGTAAATTTAAAATGTAACGTTTTTAAATTTGTTTCATCAAAAAATCAGCCACAATTTTCATCCCCAAAACATTATCGATGTGATGCAAAAATCAACAAAAATGCCTTTACTCCACTTATCATACCGAATCGAACGGAAAATGTTGTGCCGTCGAGCCGACTGTACAAAATATATGCGCATACATTCTCCCTCGTTAGAGCCCCACTTCCACTGACACGGCGATAATAATCTAGATGAGCTATGTCGATGTCTTTATAGAATCCCAGCCTAAACTTCTCGCGAGGACTGCAATTCGTCACAGTCTAAAAAACCAGCCTCATAGGACTTATAACAAAAAAGCCAGTGGCGTGCACAGAGTAAACAGAAAAAACGCAATTACACATGAACGGATAATTCACTGAGTGATGCTCGACATGTTTCGGACTATTTCGTAGTCCTTCTTCCTGGAGCGCTCGCCCCGGCGGCAGCGAAACGAACACTGCGCACCAGCGCTCTGTTCGTGCGGCTGCTCGACGCAACTGACAGCGGCGCACAACTACCCTCGTTTTCATCGTCATTTTTATTACTGTCAAATGTAGGGCAGCACACAACACTCCGTAAAGGTTCGCTCACACTCACCTTGTTTTATGTTGAAAGAAAAAACGCTGTTTGTTTATTTTGTTGTCTAGTTGGTAAATATGACGTAAGTAATAACCACCTCTATGTCTTTTTGTCTTTATGTGCACGCGACTGAAAGTAGCCTATAAAACTTATCACTTCAAAGCGATTTCTACCACCATGCTAGGCCACCATAGGCATAGAAAGGAGAAAGGCATGGCTAACGCAGCATTACTCAATTATTTTTAGGGTTCCGTACCCAAAGGGTAAAAACGGGGCCGTATTACTAAGAGCTAACTCTTAGTAATATCTGTCCGTCCGTCTGTCACCAGGCTGTATCTTATGAACCGTGATAGCTAGACAGTTCAAATTTTCACAGATTATGTATTTCTGTTGCTGTTTTAAACTCGTATCGGTGGCAATTAATTTGTACTAGCAAATTACACACACGAGTAGTATGTATACAAATAGTACGTAAAGTACACTTTACACATTACAGTCTTTAAAATTCATCCAGAATTCTTCACCAGGTGATTAGGTTATTTTATCTGAACACCCGTACCGTACCTGGCCATAAAAATTGCACATCGGTCCTTTCAATTTCGGCTTCGGAGACGTCGCCACCGGAGAGATTGGTATTTTAAACCGGACTGGGGAAGCTTTGCAATAGACAGAGAGGGGAGGTCTTTGTCCAGCAGTGAGACACCAGATTTTCCATTAAAAAAAAATGGGCATAGCCGAATTACCAATCCACCGCAAATAATTCTTAAGATTTATTTTATTTCAACGAGAGTACGAATGATCCACTATTTTTATAGTACAGCTAAGCCACATCCAGACATGATCATCTCCATTCGGATGTGGATTATTCCAAAGAATATCGAGAACTTTATCCTAACGACGAGGTCCGTAATTGGAATTTTATATTGACCCTTATTGAATTCGATTCGGACCCATTTCAAAATTCGTAGACAAAATGGACGAATTTAAATTATTCAAAGAGCGGTCTGAGTTTACCGGGGAAATTACATTTGCTTTTCAGCTGTGTTTCATCAATTTCCTCATTTTAGTTGTTTGTGGCAATACTAATATTGTAAATGTTTAATTTTGTGTATTTGTTTCTTTTACGCTAAAGCGGACGGACTGTTGCAGCTAGTTGTCTGGTAGGACACATAGGTCACTTTTATTCTGATTTTTCCTAAGCTAAATAGAGCCAAAATATGAAAACAAAATTCATAAAATGTACCAGTTGCTTCTCTTCCCCGGCAGATGATAAAAGCCCATCGAGGGAATGGATGAAAATCACAGGAATCATGTTGTAAACGATGCGACTAGCAACCCATTACTATTTTGATTCCATTTCCCATTTATACCTAGCCCCACAATCTTGCTAAACGTTTAGCATGATTGTGTGAAGGTAAATAAAAATAGTGATGGGTTGCTAACCGCATCGCCTATAACATGATTCCTATGATTTTCGCCCATTCCTTCGATGGGCTTTTACCATCTGCGCGGGAAGAGAAGCAACTGGTACATTCTATGTTTTTTCTTTGCTCCCAGACCAGCTTAGAAGACGAGAGCAGGAGACACTTTTGATAAGTGAATTAAATTTTATAACAAGCCTTTACGAAAATTGTGTTCTTTTAATAGTACTCTACTGATGATAGTGGTGACTTAGAGGTCAATTCTAATAACTTTACACAGTTTCTTTTGTTCACAGCAAAACTCAGAACCGATCCATAAACATTTCAGTGATTTTCAGGTGTCCCACAAAATTAGACGAGGGACTCCCTAAAGTAATTATAGAAAAAGGTTTTACAAATTACTTGAGTTATAAGTCTTTGTAGCTTTCGTTTAAATCGTCTCTATAAAGGACATATTTATTTTAATTATTTTGCTTGCCTGTACTGGACCGAAAAATAATATAAAACGTTTTTTATAAAAAAAATATTTTTAAACTTCAAAACCAAAAGTCACAATTATGTAAATTTGGTTTAAATGCGAAATAATTGTAGATTTGATTTTTTCTTTGAATTTTTCCGTAGTATATCGTTGGTTTGCGTTTGATATAGATAGGTACTTAGTTGTAGGTAATCATGCTAAACGTAGTCTTTAGACCTTGTTACCTTAGGCTCTGTCTACCCCGTAAGGGATAAAGACGTGATTTGTGTGTGTATGTGTTTTGTGTGTAATTATTTATACATAGATTTACACAGGTATTCTAAACACGCACGGTATCCAGTTTCTCAAACTTTGCCGAGCTGCCGGCGAGTCTAGTATTTTAATATTTCACAAACGGTAAGCGTATTAAATTTAACCAGCGGTGCGAGCTCATTTTTCAACTAAAACAACGTAATAAATCATGAAGTTTGAGAATAAAGTACAGTTTTTAGAAAATCTGAAAAATGTTATGACAAATTTAGCCATCGCGGGTAGCCTTGAATTTATGAATTTTAACTTCCCACCGCTACACTTGTACAGGTAGTCGAAAGCATAAATATCTATACAGCGATTATGTCAGATATATGTGTGACCGACCATATCGTTTGTCATTTCTCAACTAAAACAACGTAATAAATCATGAAGTTTGAGAATAAAGTAAAATTATTAGAAAATCTGAAAAATGTTATGACAAATTTAGCCATCGCGGGTAGCCTTGAATTTATGAATTTTAACTTCCCATCGCTACACTTGTACCGGTAGTCGAGGGCATAAATATCTATACAGCGATCATGTCAGATATATGTGTCACCGACCTTATTATTTGTGGCATAGAGATGTATAGATATTTTTTACGTCTTGGCAATATATTAATACCTACGTAATATTTATGCCGTTGACTCTTACATAAAGCCGGTTACTCGGAATCCAAAACTAAACGTTTATTTTGCACCCACAATCAAGTTAAACGTGGCTTTTGGTCTTGTTACCTTGGGTTCTGTCTACCCCGTAAGGTATACAGACGTGATTTATGTATGTGTACGTATGTGTTTTGCAACTACACCGCAAAGTCGTCTTTTGAAATAAAAGCCGTCGTTTTTGGATTTTTTTCAAAAGAGCTGATACTCTTCAAACCTACTGGACCGATTTTTATACGTACCAAACATGGCTATGAACCACCGCAAAGAAACTGGCTTTCGATTAAAAAAACCGCATTGAAGTCAGTCCATCCGTTTGAGCGCTACAATGCGACACACGTACACACACACACACACACACACACACACACAGATATCGACGTCAAACTCACACACCTCTTTTAGCGTTACTTACATACACAAATCACGTCTTTATCCCTTACGGGGTAGACAGAGCCTAAGGTAACAGGTACCTATAAGCCACATTAAGCAATATTATTGGCGTATAGGTGGAAAGTGGAATCAAAACAGTGATGGGTTGCTAGCCTCATCGCCTATAACTTGATTCCTATGACTTTCGCCCATTCCCTCGATGGGCTTTTACCATCTGCGCGGGTAGAAAAGCAACTGGTGCATTCTATGTTTTTTCTTTGCTCCCAGACCAGCATGTTTTAGCGTTGGGGGTTAAGAAGTAGGTCTTGACGCAAAAATGTGCCCATGACGTATTGCAAATTCAACATGACTCTGCCAAGTTTCTCGCGGCGCATTCTTGGTAATGATGGTCTTTCCGAATGAGCTGGTAGTTTCAAAAGGACATGTAAAAGAGCCCTTGGCGGCCAATTTGCAAAATAAAATTTTCATTTTCAATTCATTTTCAACACATATAATAGGTGAAAAACATGACTTGTTGTATTGTAGTGTGAGCTGTGCCACACTCACACTCTCCCAGTATGTAGTACTATATAAGCGTAGGCTAATTGTATAATAAAGGACAGTATTTACTCAAAACTCGTCTACATTAGTTGTCTCCCAACGCCCATCCTCACATGGCGACCCTGCCAGTGCGGCCTTGGCGCTGCACTGGTGGCGCGCTGCGCCGACCAGTGGTAAAAGTTAAATAAAAAGACGATAAATATTCATGGAAAAAAAGAAGAACAAAGTGAAGTGAAATAGACACTGAGTAGAAATAATTTAGAACCATAATAATATTATAATGTACGAAAGTTATAAAAATAAATAACCGTAAATAAATAGTGAAACAAGAAGAATAAAATACTTATGTACTTAAATAAAAGCAGACGAAAATGAAGAATAAGGAGATGGAAAAAAATGAAAATAAAAAGGAGTTAAAGGATGCTGCCGGGAGATGTAGCAGTCTAGCTAGAGGATGAGCAGAGGAAAAGATCAGGAGGCTGCAGGGTAGTACATGGTGTCGAGAGGTGACGGAGTCGTGAGAGGAGCAGCAGGGAGTTGATGGTGTCGTTTTGGTTTGGATGAGTATACAGAAGATTAAAGGTATCGCTAATGGACAAGATGGACCAGGATTGTAACAACAACAAAGAGTTTAAGGTTTTATTAGCTTAAAATTAATCACTTACTATTAAAAAACTGTTATGAATTAATTAATTTTTTTTTTGTATTTACAGCTATGTAGGTGCCGCTTGTTGATGAGATAATAGTTTTAATTATTTTTTTTAGAAGAAGTAAATTAAAAGTTATACATTGAGATTTTGTTGAATTTTAATGATACAAGAACGCAATTGTGATTTGAATATTAATTTTGAGAACAATAAGTCATTTTGATTCACGACGCCAATTTCAATGCTTTTTGCATGCTTACTTGATTTACTTTTAAACACGAAAACGAATAAACTTACAATAAATACATTTTAAAATATATATACTTGCTCTCTAAAGATAGACAATCATTCTTCATAGTAACAGTCGTAAGTAAGATGACCTCGTATAGATAGATCATCAAATATGGATAGGCATGCAGTGTCTGTTATTACAGCTCAGATATTTTAGAGAACTAGGAATTTTAACTGTGCCTAGTTTATATGTTTCAGTGCTGCTCACAAAGTTCCTAAAGTATGAGTCCTACGAAGAACAAAATGAGCGCCTACTTACGCGCACTAAAAATCGAAAATTTAATTTTTGCCCAAGACTGAAGGTCGTATCACATTCCGGTGCTCACCAAGCTGTAAAACTGTACAACAGGCTGCCTACTGATCTAAAAATGATTACGAATTACTCATTGTTTCAGAGGAAACTAAAAAGTTTTTTGTTAAGAGGTTGCTTTTATAGTGTAGAGGAAATATTTAATGACTAGCTTTTGCCCGCGGCTTCGCACGCGTGAACCATGAGCATTTCAAAGAAGCTAGCAATTAAGCAAGCGAGCAACCAAACCTGCAAGCTTTCAAGCATACATGCAAGTATGCAAACAGGCATGCAAGCCTTCAAGCATGTAAGTATGCAAGCAGGCATGCAAGCAGGAATGCAAGCAGGCATGCAAGCAGGCATGCAAGCAGGCAAGCAAGCATGCAAGCAAGCGTGCAAGCAAGCATGCATGCAAGTAAGCACCCATGCAAGCAAGCATGCAAGCATGCATGCAAGCAGGCATGCAAGCAGGCAAGCAAGCATGCAAGCAAGTGTGCAAGCAAGCATGCATGCAAGTAAGCACCCATGCAAGCAAGCATGCAAGCATGCATGCAAGCAAGCCTGCAAGCAAGCATGCATGCAAGTAAGCACCCATGCAAGCAAGCATGCAAGCATGCATGAAAGCAAGTATGCAATCACTCAAGCAAGGACTCAAGCAAGCATGCAAGCCAGCCCCCGCATTGCCCCGCTGCCTTAATTTTTCTGAACCTGTAAATATTGCAGGATTTTTATAAAACAAACCTAACCTAACCTATAGGGCTGTCCTAAAATACATCCTAAATAGCTTTTGCCCGCGACATCGTACGCGCTAAGATGTAAAATGAAAAAATAAGTTTTTTCCCATTCCCGTGGAAATTTTGGGAAGTGCTTTCGGAGTACACTTAAAGCCTTTAAAGAAACACACGTTATAAATGTTAAGTCTCTTTCTTCCGCTGTTTCGTCTGGAAACGTAAAATCCGGTTTTTTCCCGTCCCTGTGGGCGTTTCGGAAAATCCTTTCTTAGTGTTCCCCTACACTCCCGAATAAACCTACGTGACAAATTTCAACTTTCCCCCGCTTTTCGTTTTTCCCGTTTCCGTAAGAATTTCGCCAAATAAAGCATTTCCCGAATATCTTACGGGAACGAATAAGAAGAATTTTGGGAAATTATCTCATAGTGCTCCCCTACACTCCCCAAGGAACCCACTTGCCAAATTTTAGCTTTCTACGACCAGTAAAACGTAAAATCCTGTTTTTTCCTGTTCCCGTGTGAATTTCGGAAAGTACTCTCTTAATGCTCCTCTACACTCCCGAAGCAACCTACATGCCGAATTTCAGCTTTCTGCAACCAGTAAAACGAAAAGTCCCGTTTTTCTCGTTCCCGTGGGAATTTCGGGAAATCCTTTTGTAGCGCTCCCCAACACTCCTCAAGGGAAATTAAAGGCCAAATTTCAATTTTATACGACCAGTAAAACGAAAAATCGATCCCGTAGAACTGAATACATAAATCCCGTTTTTATCCCGTGGGAATTTCCAAAAAGCATTAAAACATTATTTTACTATTATAATCACCTACTTCTATGCCAAATTTGAAGTCTAGTAATTATAGTTCATAGGATTTCGTTAAACTGAATATATAAATCCCGTTTTTTTCCTTATCCCGTGGGAATTTCCAAAAATCCTGAAATTAGTTTCTTAGTTTTGTAATCACCTACTTTTGTATCAAATTTGAAGAGTCTACTTATTATAGTTACTGAGATGGCGTCACTCGGAATCGAATATATAATTCCCGTTTTCTCCTTATCCCGTGGGAATTTCCAAAAATCCTTTCTTAGCGGATGCCTACGTCATAACATCTACCTGCATGCCAAATTTCAGCCCGATCCGTCCAGTGGTTTAGGCTGTGCATATATAATTCCCGTTTTCTCCTTATCCCGTGGGAATTTCCAAAAATCCTTTCTTAGCGGATGCCTACGTCATAACATCTACCTGCATGCCAAATTTCAGCCCGATCCGTCCAGTGGTTTGGGCTGTGCATATATAATTCCCGTTTTCTCCTTATCCCGTGGGAATTTCCAAAAATCCTTTCTTAGCGGATGCCTACGTCATAACATCTACCTGCATGCCAAATTTCAGCCCGATCCGTCCAGTGGTTTGGGCTGTGCGTTGATAGATCACTATGTCAGTCAGTCAGTCAGTCAGTCACCTTTGAATTATATATATATAGACTAGTATTTCGCGTGGGGGCCGCGGGCCCCAAGGGCCCCGCGGAGGTCCCGTGCCACCCTGTTTAGTTTTAATAATCCTAAACTTTTTTTTTTACTATATACTTTGGCCGCCTTTTTGAAACCGCCACCTTGGAAACAGTGATTCATACACTACCGCCCTGTTTTTTTCAAAAATTTCTAACCTTTTTTACTTTATTCTTTTGCCGCCGTCTTTGGTAAAGCATTTCGCATGGGGGCCGTGGGCCCCACGGGACCCGCGGAGGGTACCCTGCTAGCCTGTGGTATTTTCAAATATTACTACATTCTTTGGCCGTCATTTCGAAACTACTACCTCGGCAAAAGTATTTCGCGTGAGGGCCGCGGCCCCCGCGGGGACCGCGGAGGGTAACCTACCACCCTGTATTTTTTTCAAATATTTCTAACCTTTTTTACTTAATTTTTTGGCCGCCATCTTGGGAAAAGCATTTCGCATGGGGGCCGCGGGCCCCACGGGACCCGCGGAGGGTACCCTGCCAGCCTGTTGTATTTTCAAATATTACTACATTCTTTGGCCGTCATTTTGAAACTACTACCTTGGAAAAAGTATTTCGCGTGAGGGCCGCGGCCCCCGCGGGGACCGCGGAGGGTAACCTACCACCCTGTATTTTTTTCAATTATTTCTCACCTATTTTTACTTTATTCTTTGGCCGCCATCTTGGGAAAAGCATTTCGCATGGGGGCCGCGGGCCCCACGGGACCCGCGGAGGGTACCCTACCGTCCTGTTTTTTTTTCAAAAATTTCTAACCTATTTTTACTTTATTCTTTGGCCGCCATCTTGGGAAAAGCATATCGCGTGGAGGCCGCGGGCCCCGCGGGACCCGCGGAGGTTACCCTACCAGCCTGTTTTTTTTTTCAAATATTTCTATACTTTTTTACTATATTCTTTGACCGCCATTTTGAATCCACCACCTTGGAAAAAATTAGGTTCATTAGATCCATCCCATCCCATCCCATCTAGAACGACACTTGGTCGAGCACAACCCATCTATCTCGACCGGCCACTGAGATATTCGCGTTTCAATTTTGTATGGCGGCCATCTTGTTTTCACAATTTTGAAAAAAAATTACCGGTTCACCCATAGGCTGGCTGTTCTGAGCAACTTTAGTTCGGAGCAAACTCGATAGGGCAAGTCGTTGCGGAGAACTGGCCCATGTGTCAGGTCAGTTTCCACGTTCAGGACAGTTTTGCATTTTTTTTTACATTTGTGATAAAACTTCTTATGCGATGGTGTATAAAGTCGAACCCTATTTCTAAAAGCTGCTATACAACACAAGTGAGTCTATGAGTCTGACATTACTTTGTATGGCCGCCATCTTGGAAAATGGCGGAATCGAAAAATTAAGTACAACGTTTGAATTTGTTGCCTCGAAGATCCCCGGATGCAAAATTTCAATTGGATCGGAGTAAAAAACATTTTGGCCGCCATTTTGAATCCGCCATTTTGGAAAAAAATTGGTTTATTAAATTACTCTGCCCACTTTGAACAACATTTGTTCGAGCACCACCCACCTGTTGCGACTGGCCTCTGAGATAATTGCGTTTCAATTTTGTATGGCGGCCATTTTGTTTTTGCAATTTTGAAAAAAAAATACTGGTTCACCTATTGGCTGGCTGTTCTGAGTGACTTTTGTTCCGATCAAACTCGATAGGGCAACTCGTTGCGGAGAACTGGCCCATGTGTCAGGTCAGTTTCCACATTCAGGTAAATTTTTAATTTTTTGGTATTAGGCATAAAATTTCTAATGCAAAAGTGTATTGAGTCGAACCCCACCTCTTATGGGCTCCTCAAAACAACAGATCAAAGATACAGAAATTACTTTGTGTGGCGGCCATCTTGGAAAATGGCGGAATCGAAAAATAAAGTATGCCATTTGAATCTGTGGCCTCAATGAGCCCCGGATGCAAAATTTCAACCGGATCGGAGTAAAAAAAAATTTGGACGCCATTTTGAATCCGCCATCTTGGAAAAATAATTGCTTAGTCAGATTTCCCCCTCAACTCTGAATGACATTTGGTCGAGCACCACCCATCTATCGCGACTGGCCTCTGAGATATTCGCGTTTCAATTTTGTATGGCGGCCATCTTGTTTTCGCCATTTTGAAAAAACTTTGACCGGCTCACCCATTGGCTGGCTGTTCTGAGCGACTTTAGTTCCGGGCAAACTCGATAGGTCGAGCCGTCACGGAGAACCGCCCCATGTGTCAAGTCACTTTCCACGTTCAGGTCGATTTCGTATTTTTCTGGTGGTCACTGTGGCATTTCTGATACGACAATGTATAGAGTCTAGCTTTACCTCTTACGGGTTCTTCAAAACAGCATGTCAGTCAGTGAGTCAGTCAGTGAGTGGGTATTCAGCTATATATATTATAAATGAATTAGGTATAGGTTAGGTTTTTTGTATTTCTCGTTATTTTTTGATAATCGTAGTTCTCTTGTAGTGTTTTTATTGTATAGTTTAATATTCTTTTTTAATTAAGTTACTTCATCTGTATTTCAAACACAATCCCTGTATTGTTTTTTTGAATAAATACTGTCTATGTCTGTCTATGATTACCGAAGGTAAGTTCGTCACTATGCAACGTTTATACAACTTTTAGATAATCACGTAATGAAATTATTTTATGTGACGTTTAGGTAAACCTGTTTACAATTACATTTTTTTTTTTCAATTCTTAGTTTTCAGGAAAAGTAACGTGTCATTTTAAGTAATATGTTAGATACAAATAGTAATTCAAAATAAAAGATAAATTTGAAAATAATTTAATAAAAGCTAACGGACTGATCATCCCGTAACCTATTTTTAAAATAATTTGAAAAAATATCTTTACTACATAGAGTGATTAAAATTATTGTACACATTATTTTCGTTGCAATGTGCAATACGGATTGTGTAGGCAAAGATAGAATAGGTTTATTTAAAAAAAAAAGTAGTGGTACAGTTTTGAAAGAATGCTTTGTAAGCAACGAGTTGGGAAAGCGGAAGCAAATAAGTTTGCCAAAGAGCGATTAGGCAGGCCACCTAAGAGTTATTGGAATTCTTATGAGCTGATATGCTTTCATTTATGTAAGAGTAGTTTATGAATGAGAATTTATGTAATGGATTGTGTGCGTAGAATACGGTAGGAAAATATCAGTCGTTATCAACAGTAGCACGAGATGCGCTGTTGAGCGAGCTGGTAGCAAGGTGCACCCAGGATACAGGGCAGGTAGGAAATCCTTGAACTTCGACCATGAGGCGGTCGAGCTATCACTCGTGGGGACTCTTGGACACAAGGAATGCAAATTAAGTATGGAAGTGTTAAATGAACTGCCTGTGTATTATGTTATAAAAGGTTTAATGTATGTGCGCGCACGAAAGTAAAAAAAAAAACCTGTATCCTGAATAAATAAATGAATATGTGAAATAAGGTCGGCCGACCATATAAATAAGATATGGAGTGTGCACCATGCCAAAAAGTGAAGCTAAAATTGCTCACTAAGGAGAAGTATTATTAAAGAAAGATAAAGAAATTATAAAAGTAGAAGAGTCTAAAAGAATAGATTGAAAGAAAGGCCACTAGGCTTTGAGACGAAGATATATAAATGAAAGAGTCTGACGTTAAGAAGATAGGAAATACAGTAAAATATTAAGCAAATTTTTAAACAAACATCAATAACTAAAAGATACATATTTTTTAAGGGTAACACAGATGAAAAAAAAATAACGAAGCAACTGCGTCTTGTATTACTTTTGTTTTGTATCTCATCAGCAAAGCGTGCTATTCTTAAGTTAGTTGTATGTAATGATTAATAATATTAACCAAGCGTTATGGTGAAGTATTAAGTTTTACTCTTAGATACTAAATGGTAGAAATTTGTGAAAAAAAAACTAAAAAAAAAATGGAGTAAATTTTCTACAAAATACAGACCATTTTGTAACAAAATGTAAGAAAATTAATATAATTAAGAAAATGTAATTTTGTCACCAGAAACTAAATTGGATAGATTGTCATGTTAAAATTCTTTAAAAGTTAGTTTTAAGTCTATTTTTTTTTTACATTTAAACATAAAATAATATAGTTAGTCATAGATAGTACCTAGGTATAGTACCTAAGAAAAAAAAATACATATTGGTATATATTTTTTTTCTTTTCAAGGGGGGAGGTGTAGTGTGAGCTGTGCCACACTCACACTCTCCCAGTATGTAGTACTATATAAGCGTAGGCTAATTGTATAATAAAGGACAGTATTTACTCAAAACTCGTCTACATTAGTTGTCTCCCAACGCCCATCCTCACAGTATGTGTGAGTAATTTGTGCGAATAGGCAAATTAACGTTCCAAATTAGAAAAAAGACTTAAGTCCCATATCAATTCTGTACACTACTACATACAACAGGACAATTACTTAAGTTTATCACCTATACGTTATACCCTTCAACATGGGTCCTTGTTTCGTAGGTAAATAGCTCGGCTAGACAAAGACCATAAAAACATGACATTCTGACATCAACTTCAGTTTTTATTTGAAATATTATGACTTTACAGCAGTAAAAATGTATTCCCCGGCTATAAAGTGCGACCTGTGTTGACTTTAGGCTCTGGACCCGACAGTACCTACAGTTATTTATGGACACACTTCACTAGTAGTCCATCATCATCATCACCATCACAGCCGGAAGACGTCCACTATTCAACTAAAAGACGTCTACTATTGAACAAAGGCCTTTTCTCCCATTCCCTCGATGGCTTTTTACGATCTACGCGGTAAGAAAAGCAGCTAGTACATTCTATGTTTCTTAACTCCGAGACCAGCGTAAACGTTAAAAAAAGAAAATATGTACAAAATAAAACATAATAATTCCGATATCTTCTGATACAAAGACTAGTGACTAGGATAGAAAAAAGTATGCATAGTTGGTTTGGGCATGTAGAGCGGATTGATGAAAGTATACTAACTAAACAGATCTATATGGGGAGTGTGAATGGTTACGTTGGGAGGGGAAGGCCTAGACGGACGTTCCGAGACCAAATAGGAGACGTTTTGGAAAAAGGTCAGGTCAGGAGTACCCGAAACCGACAAGCATGTATGAAGAGATTGATAACTGTGGATGAAGCGAAAGAAATATGTCAGGATCGTAGCAAGTGGAATAAAGTAGTCTCTGCCTACCCCTGTGGGAAAGAGGCGTGACGATGTGTATGTATGTGTGTATGTACAAAGACTAAGTAAATTACTGACGTCAATAAGCAGAGATAAGTATAATCAAATGTAGGTCTGTAGCCTTATTATGTAACTCGCTCGCAATCGCCATCGTGTTCATTTCGACAGTTCTTGTATGAATGTGACAGCTAGCTGATTCCGATGCCAATTGTCAACCCATACATGAACTGTTAAAATGAACACGATGGCGATTGCGAGCGAGTTAGCAATAAGCCTACTGTATCTTCTTCGGGGCAATGTTAAAGCCAGATCTTGCACCGTGGCGCCCTCTCTTGACAGTGTAGGAATGAAACAACTGTCTGCTGCGACAAGACAATTTATTCACATGTTTCCAAATTACTTCAGGAATTTAGGTCGACATACTGTTAGCGTGGTTCAGGTATGATGACGTCAGCTGAGAGCGACATCTCTCGATCTTAAAATTAACCATATTTGTTCTCTCTACAGCCGTGAGCAGGCCAAAGAAAATCAAAATAATCTATGTTCAGTGGGTGTAAAACTCTTCCACCGTCAATGCGAGTACTCGATCCATAACTATTCTCATCATTCTCGACCAAAGGCTTCCGAAGATAACCGATAACTCCCGAACTGGCGTGTAAGTTAGTCAAGATAGCACTCCGGGGCTTTTGGATAAAGGGTTGAAATATGGTTTCCTACCAGTCTTACTTGAAGGAAGGTTGCTAATATTGTTCAGTTAATAGGACCCTTTCATACTAATTTTGTTATACCTGTTGATAGACAAACAACGGTAAATAATCGTATCACAATGAGAGTGACAGAGAGAATGATATTGCTTAGTAATGAAAGTAGGTAATCGTAATAATATGTGACATCCTGATACTTTCTCTTTCACCTAGTCCATGAATACTCAACATGGTCTTCCGATTCCCTTCGATCTTTTCTTCTATTATGGTCTTATATGTAAATACATATTCTTAACCCGGCCCGTGGGGTCGGCACGTGGGCCGCTTGTCTGTTTCAAGACAGGTGGCACCGAGGAGTAAACGTCCATAAAACATCCAGAGCGTCGTACCCGCGGGTACTTATGATGAAGGACGCGATCATACCTTCAGTGCCGCTCTGCTTTCAGAGTAGTACATGAGGGTGTGAGAGCTAAAGTGAGGGCCAGCAGGCATAAGCCTGCCGTCGGAGCGGTGCGCCCCGTGAGGGGCCCGTAGGCGCGGGAACGTTGGCCGCTCTCTTTTTCAAGACGGGGGCCACGAGGAGACAACCTCTATAAAAATCCAAGCGACACCAGCGGAAAAGGGCGGGAATCCCCAAACCTACATTGCACAGATGCCGCGAAGAGGGAACCCCATCCCGGAGTGGTTGGTGGGGCGTCGCGGTGACACCGAGTGCTCCCGTGACGCCTCACATATGACTGAATAGGGAATCCGTGCGGCTTTTAGTGGGTATGCCTGCCTTAGCGGCAGAACCCCACATACCCCCGGTAACCCCGTACCGGGCGGATGCATAAGGCGCATTTTAAACACAATAAAAAAAGTACATATTCGTCGTGTTGTAACAGATGTCTCAACTTCATCCCTCTGTTAACATGAAACTACCGTGAGACTCAATCATAATAACACAAACGAAGTCAAGTGTGTCGAGCAACACTAAGAAAAAAAAATGTTTTAATATGGTTATGTAAAACTGTCACCATTTTTTTTAGAGATAAGTAGGAGTTTTTAAGATAAACAATGTTTCTAATATTAGGTAAACACATGCGATCACGTCAATGTCATTGTTTTTATTGCGACCAATGTAAGTTCTTTCATGCTGGTCAGAGAGTAAAGAAAAATCATAGATTGTACCAGTTGCTTCTCTTCCCGCCCAGGTGGTCAAAGCTCATCAAGGAAATGGGCGAAAATCTAAGGAATCATGCTATAGACGATGCAGCTAGTAACTCATCACTATTTTGATTCTCCTTTCCACCTATACGCCCACAATCATGCTAAACGTGGTTTAGGTCTTGTTACCTTAAACTCTGTCTACTTTGTAAGGTATAAAGACGTGATTTAAAAATACATACAATTCTATCTTAATCAGGAATTTAAATTTGTATCTCAGGTTCTCTGTTCCAAGATTCTGGCCGGAATTTAAAAATGCCTTGTTTTATTTTTCCCTAAGATTGTTTGTACCTAGCTCGTTAGTTTGCCGGCGGAGCCCGCTCGGGGAGTAATTGACTACGACTATAGACTATAGACTATAGACAATCTATAGTCTCTATAGTCCAGAGTATCTTCGTTTTATTGACTGCCGTGGAACAAAAAATGCTGAGACGCCATTATGCTCTCGACTATAATACCCTGAGTCGTCGAATAAAATTTATTCAAGAGCTTACTATCAACCCACCTTGCAATCTCCTCACAATCATGCTAAACGTGGCCGGTCTTGTCACCATAGGCTCTATCTCCTCGTAAAGGATACAGACGTGATTAAATTTGTGTATGTATGTTAATCACGACTACGGGTTACAATAAAATTACATGTGCCACGTTAAAATTGCTAGCTTAATTATCATCATATCAGCTATAGGACGTCCACTGTTGGGCATAGGCCTCCCCCACAGAATAGATCTCTAGTTGCCTCGGTTGGAAGCGGCTTGCATCCACCATGAACCCGCGACTTTAACGAGTAGGCTTGTTATCTATCTCGCTCGCAATCGCCATCGCGTTCATTTTGACAGTTCATGTATGGGCTGACAATTGGCTTAGGAATCAGCTAGCTGTCACATTCATACAAGAACTGACAAAATGAACACGATGGCGATTGCGAGCAAGTTCGACAATAAGCCTACAGATCATGCGTCCATCGCACCTTTAATATTATAACGTTTTTTTTTTCATAAGGTCTGGTACTCACCTGCTAGCTGTAAACGTAATCTAGTGTGACGTGACTCGCGAGCCTCTAAGTAGATAAATTGCTCACAACCTCTCCTAAATCTAAATATATATAACTCAAAGGTGACTGACTGACTGACTGACTGACATAGTGATCTATCAACGCACAGCCCAAACAACTGGACGGCTCGGGCTGAAATTTGGCATGCAGGTAGATGTTATGACGTAGGCATCCGCTAAGAAAGGATTTTGATCAATTCTACTCCCAAGGGGATAAAATAGGGGATGAAAGTTTGTATGAAACTTTGTCAATTTTAAACCGATCGGGCTGAGACTTTGCATGCATAAAGCTACTATGACGTAGGCATCCTTTAAGAACGGATTGCGTAATTTCTGCGGGATAGCGATAAACGAATTCTATGCAGACGAAGTTGCGGGCAACAGCTAGTAGGTTATAAAATTGCATAGTTTCCGTCACATAAGCATGTCAATTGCTAATCGTATGCGGACGACATCGTGGACAGGAGCTAGTCTAATATACGACTAAAGACAAGTGGAAATTGGCTCAACAATCCCGGGTGGTAACATCATCTCTAAAGTTTATTATATAAGCCGGTCTGACCAATGTTCGTCAAGCCAGATTACAGTTTTGTAATATCATTAATTAATAAGATATTGATGGAACCATAGCAACAGGCAATTTAAAAAGGATTAAGTCAGAGCTTAGCCAAAGTTGTAGTCTGCTTCACAGTTTCCGTTTAAGCCTCTCGCTTATATTAGTCAGGAGTTTATATTATGGCTCGTCACAAATCCATTCGACAAGCGTTGTCATAACACGTTCTGTGTACTGTGGTCTGGTTCAACCGATTTTTGGGCAGATTACAAAAACGGCGTATCGTCATGGGTGATGTATAGTAGAATTTTACTTCTTGATTCTTTTGTATTTATTTTAACGCCGGCCGGCCATAGCTTACTTTTTGGATTTTTCTCTGTTCTAATTTTCCGTGTCGTTTAGAAATTCAAAAAATTATTGTTCCGTAAGTTCAATATAAATTGTATCGCAAAGTAAAATGATAATTGAATATACATTTAATTAAATTGACGGTTTTGTCTTATTGTTTGTAATGAAAATGATAACATTAGAAGATAAAACTGAAAATAAAGTAACTACTCAATGAGTAAATACTTATGTACTAAGTATTTAGCGTCAAATGAGGTTTCCGTTAATAACCGTTTAAGGTTTAGCTCAAATAAACTAAATATAGGTAATCAAAGACTTATCCCGGAAAATTGGCATGGCTCCCACGGTATAGCGATGAACATGTCAAAGGTGGTAGCTGCCTATTCGCAACGTGAAACGTAAATAAATTCGTGAGTGGGGACACAAGAAGCGCTTGGCTGGTTTTTGTACCTACGGGGAAGAACTAAGATCTCCTATCTTGTAATTTCGGATTAATGTAAGATGGGAGATGTTACTTCCATGCTGGTCTGGGAGCAAAGGAAAAACATAGAATGTACCAGTTGCTTCTCGTCCCGCGCAGATGGTAAAAGCCCATCGAGGGAATGGGCGAGTCTTAGGAATCATGTTATAGGCGATGCGGCTAGCAACCCATCACTATTTTGATTCCCCTTTCCACCTATACGCCTACAATCATGCTAAACGTGGCCTTTAGGTCTTGTTACCTCAGGCTCTGCCTACCCCGTAAGGGATATAGACGTGATTTGTTTGTGTGTGTGTGTGTGTGTGTGTGTGGGAGATGTCCTTATGTTCGGCAGGAAGATACGAAGATTCGAGGAGAGTTGCTGTGTGGGAGCTGGGACAGTAACCGGCGGCTCCAACCAAGGGGAACTGGGCTGAATGATCGCCACGGCGGAACGACAGCCCGCCTGACCCAGCTGGCTTCCCCACAACAACATCACCATCAACATCAAGATGGGAGTTATTGGTTCTCTCAATAGAATTCAAACTACAATAATTAAAATGTGTAAGATAGGAAATCTTGGTTCTTCCCCGTCGATATTCGATGGGCTCTCCCAGTTTTTAGCGCAAATTTTGTGTCAGCGCGTACGAAGTCACGGGCAAAAGCTAATTTATAATATTCGTAGAAACTTTATGAACACGTATGAACTTAAAATGCATATAATAGCTATAGTAACGTACGCACAGATGATCGCATGATACCCGTTTCGTACAAACAAATTTAGAATGAGGGTAAGAAAACCACTCCCAAGTAATTCACATTTATGAGAGTCTACTCGAAACCTCGGTACTTATTCAAGGGAGGTCCACATAAGGACCTGAAAGGGACCTTTTCATTTGCCCAAATAGAGTAATTACATCCAAAGAGGAAACCCTTCAAGGGAAAAAAAACTCTAATTTCAGTCGTTGAAAAACCCGGAAAGCCCTTTTAGCCGTCCATTTGTGCCTAATTCAACGATTTAATCAATTCAATGCTTATTTGATTAAATATCTTAATTTGCATCAAATATTTGAGTGAACCTTTTTGTATTTATTGGGGTAGGATAAATAAGAAGGATTCGTTGGGTGTTGTTTGTGGAATGATTCACCCAAAATTGCTTTGTTTAGGTAAATTAAGTATGCTTGATGTTATGTTCAAAAATATGGCCCAACTTTATTATTTACCACGACGTTTCGACGTTTCGAGACCAAATAAGAGACGTTTTGGAAAAAGGTCAGGTCAGGAGTACCCGAAACCGACGAGCATGTATGAAGAGATTGATGAATGTGGATGAAGCGAAAGAAGTATGTCAGGATCGTAGCAAGTGGAACAAAGTAGTCTCTACCAACCCCTATGGGAAAGAGGCGTGACGGTGTGTATGTATGTAGGCTGGTTTTAGTATCACGCCAACGGCACGCGCACTGTCAGAGCTGATGGCCGAGATATATGAACTTCTAGGAAGCGTTTATGAATGAGGCGTAGCTATCAGCGCGCACGGTGGCGTGAGACTAAAACCAGCCTAACATTTTTCTGGGTGCAAAGTAAAAACATAGTGTGTACCAGTTGCTTCTCTTCCCGCGCAGATGGTAAAAGTCTATCGAAGGAATGAGCAAAGGTCTTAATCATGTCATAGGCGATGCGCAGCAAACCATCACTATTTTGAACCTTTTTCACCTATACATTCACAATCTTTCTAAAGTGGTTTTGAGGTTTAGTTAACCTAGACTCTGTCTACATTGTTAAGGAAAATACGGGCTTTGTGAATATATGTATGTAATAAATAGAATAATTATCAAATATCACAGGACAATTTACACCAATTATTTTTCGGGCCCAAAGTCGGAATTTATGTAGGAAATAACAATTGATATTTACCATGACCTTTTCAGTGAACAACAACATCGTGGGAAACCTACACACATCTGTCAAGTAGAAATAATGTTTACGAAGTCGCCAATCGAGGCTCAAACCCACGACCATATGCTTGATAGGCCATAGGTCAAACGGTAACACGTCATTATGGTACAAATGTCTAAAAACACGTAAGTTCAAAATGCCTTATTATCAAAATGTACTACGGTCAAAAAGTATGAATCTAAATACGTTATATTGAACAAAAGACAAATCAATTTGATACCACAAAAACCTAAGAGCCTAATTATATATGTTAAATATGAACAGAAGATACTTGATCAAGCTCGAAAATTCTCTTGTCAAAATGTACAAAAGTCAAAAAGTTCAATCACGTTTTTTTAAATCTCATCATGCCATGCATGTACCAAAAATACTGTTAACGGTTTAACCACTAGACTACTAGGGTTATCCTCATGCTTCATTTGACTGAAATTAAAATTTGTCCGTTCGTTAAAGTCTACTTTTACTAAGGCACATTGGGGTAAATTCGAAATTGGGGGAATTTTGAAAATCGTGGATATCCACTAAACGGGAAACAATTCCATAATCTGGCGACGCTTACCTAGAAGCCAAAGACATTGGAGCTTCTAGGTAAGCGTCGCTATTATGTAATTTTCCCCGTTTAGTGGATATCCACGAGTTTCGGAATTCCCCCAATTTCGAATTTACCCCGATGCACTATACGCTATATTCGAAATGAGTTCCATTTTTGGAAGCGAATTGATGAATTTTGAATTCCACTTCCCGTTAAAATTTCACCGGCTTAATTTGGATTCTGAACGCATTCATATCAACGTCATGGTTGAAAAATTCGATACAAAAGCGGCCAATAATCTCGTAGTTCTGATAATGAATTTGTGGTGTACCGTCCTTTTCTGTATAATTTATACTCACCCTGTATAAGCACTATTTTTAAATTCTTGCATCTATATTAATGGAATGATAAATAAACCCGTGTATAAGATTTAACATGAGTAGGTACCTACTACTTTTCTGTCTGTTTTTTTTTTAATTTTTACGGTTTTTCTATTGGAAAACAGGAGTTTCTTCCATGTTGGTCTGGGAGTAAAGAAAAAACATAGAATTTACCAGTTGCTTCTCTTCCCGCGCAGATGGTAAAAGCCCATCGAGGGAATGGGCGAAAGTCTTAGGAATTATGTTATAAGCGATGCGGCTAGCAACCCATCACTATTTTGATTTCCCTTTCCACCTGTACGCCCTTAATCATGCGAAACGTGGCCGTAAGGTTTTGTTACATTAGGCTCTGTCTACTCCGTAAGGGATAAAGACGTGATTTATGTATGTATGTATAATTTCAGTCCCGAAGGACATAAAGATAGTTTTATCGCGACAAATAGCAAAAGCCCCGCGGAGTAGCGATAAGCGAATTCTACGCGGATGGAGTCGCGGAAAACAACTAATATAGGTATACAAATAAATACGTATCCATGTATCCATTTCATCATCATCATCATCATCATCATCATCATCTCAGCCATTACAAGTCCACTGCTGGACATAGGCCTCTCCTTTAGACCTCCAATAAGACCGGTTGGAACCGGCTTGCATCCAGCGCGATCCTCCGATCTTAATGAGGTCATCGGCCCACCTTGTGGGTGGACGTCCCACGCTGCGCTTGCCGGTACGGTATCCATTTATGTTGACGTCAAGGTAAATATCATAACTATGTGGACTTTCACCATTATAATCATATCAGCCGTACGAGGTCCACTGTTGTACAATTGTACATAGGCCTCTCCCATAGACCTCCAGTTGGCTCGGTTGGAAGCGGCTGGCATCCACCGTGAACCCGCGACTTTAACCAGGACATCCGTCCTCGTTGGTGGACGTCCTACGCTGCGCTTGCGGCGCGGTCTCAGCAGAACCTTACAGCCCCAACGACATCTGTTCTCCGTGCTATATCGTGCGTTCGTGTTATACAGTAATGTTATGTGTATAATGTATGTATTATTTTATTTTATTTATTTAGCTATGTATTATATTTATGTTGGTATTGTTGTTTTTATTATCCCTGCGTTTATCCTGTCTATTTGTTTCCGCCACCTACTTAAACTGTCTCCAACTTATTTAGCTTTTTGGTTGTCTGGAAGAGATCGCTATTAAGCGATAAGACCGCCTATTGTCTACTTTGTTCTTTGTTTCTGTATTGTTTTGTACTGGTTTGTGGTGTTCAATAAAGAATATTTGTATTGTATTGTATTGTGTATGGCCTACCCATTGCCACTTCAACGAGCTAATTTGCATGCTCATAATTTTGTTTTTTTTTTTTTCTCTTCGACATTGGACATCTCTAATTAACTTTTTGACGGTGGATGCGTTCTACACCTTCACTGAACTTTTTTTTTTGTTTTGACTAGTAGAGACTTTATACAACAGAACTCTACTATAGATTAATATAATTTAAGGCTCGGGGACCTTATACATCCCTTTTATAAATGTATTTAATTTAAGTAGAATTTAAGTATTCTTACTTTACTAAAAATGACTTACTGCCAAGTTTCTTGCGGCGCATTCTTCTTGGCAATGATGGTCTTACCGAATGCGCTGGTAGTTTCAAGTTGCCCTTGGCGGCGTATTTGCAAAAATAAATTTTCATTTTCATGTCTATATCGGTGACTACGTGTCATTTCACATATATGTTTTTTGGATTTTATGCTCTAAATTTTAAGGTCAAAGTTTATTGGAGCGTTTCACTGCACACATTGGGAACGCGAATCACGAGACAAGTCGTAAAACTCGACTCGGCTGTAAATTTCAAACGTTTTCGGGTATGTTTATGGGGAATTTTGAGTGAGCATGCTCTGGGGATTCTACCATGCTGGTCTGGAAGAAAAAACATAGAATGTACCAGTTGCTTCTCTTCCCGCGCAGATGGTAAAAGCTCATCGAGGGAATGGGCGAAAGTCTTAGGAATCATGTTATAGGCGATGCGGCTAGCATCCCGTCACTATTTTGATTCCCCTTTCCACCTGTACGCCTACAATCATGCTAAATGTAGCCTGTAAGTCTTGTTACCTCAGGCTCTGCCTACCCCGTATGGGATACAGACGTGATTTGTGTATGTATGTATGTATGTAAATTAATCAAGAATTTTTACTTCTTGATTGAATTCTTAGTAGATATAAACAATCAAGAAGTAAAAATTCTTGAGTAATTTGACAGTACCTATCATTTGAAAAACAGCGTCTTCTACTGTTCCTGGTGAGCAGTAGATGTTCCACGGGAGTTTGTAATTATATCGTACAGACACATCATTCACACAGATGACGCTTGGCGGCAAAAATTCGCATAGTAACAATGTCACGTGACAGCTAGTAACAGACAGTAAAATTCGAAGGCTCACCCACCTGCTATGGGTGGTGAAGAAGTATTGCACGCGTCACGGAAAGACGAAAATCCGGGTTCGATTCCCGGCCATAGCTTTACTTTTCGGATTTTTCTGTGTTCTAATTTTCAGTGACATTTAGAAAAGAAAATTATATGTTTGTCCCATCTACAACCTGTACAACAGTCAAGAGTTTATACTCTGTCTTAACAGCCATCATGTCAAATATATGTGTCATCAACCTCATTGTTTGTAGCAAACAGCTGTACAGATGTTTCTAACGTCTTGGCGACGTACATATATGATGACGTGCATATATATAGTAGTAGCACGCATATGTGCTGCCATCGTACACTATTTTAGAGCAACTCATTAAAAAAAAACAAAAAAGGTTTACGGTTAAATAGCTGACGATGCGATGGGCCTAATAGGGTGTTGTAACGTGTATGAGATATTAAGTTACCCGCATAAAAAATATAAAACCTTTTTTGTTTTTTTAATGAGTTGCTCTAAAATAGTGTATGGTGGCAGCACATATGCGTACTACAAGTGAATTTAGTGTAATCTCAAAAGGCGAATCACTGAGTTTAATAATCATCGAACATCACTTACAGGCAAGTTCGTTTGATTTTCTATTTATGCTCTTGACTTTTCAAGGTTCCAGGAGAAAATAAAAAACATAGAATGCACCAGTCGCTTCTCTTCCCGCGTAGATAATAAAAAGCCCATCGAGGGAATGGTCGATATACTAAAATTCATTTTGTGGGCGATGAAACTAGCAACCCATCAGTATTCTCATATATGATATACATACATATATCACGTCTATCTCTTACGTGGTAAACAGAGCCTAAGGTAACAAAACCTCAAGGCCTCGTTTAGCATGACTGTGGGCGTATAGGTGGAAAGGGAAATCTAAATAGTGATAGGTTGCTAGCCGCATCGCTTATAACATGATTCCTATGCCCATTCCTTCGATGGGCTTATAGCATCTGCGCGGGAAGAGAAACCACTGGTAAACTCTATTTTTCCTTACTCCCAGACCAGCAAGGAAGAATTGTAAACAACTATCTCAAAAAAGATGTTAGAAAACTATTTGTTTGTTTTATTAAGTTAAGAATTCACGCTTTTACACAATAAGTGAATAAAAACAAAAAAAACTTATTATTTAACCTACCGTTTATTAGCCTTAAAAATACAATGAAGTTCTCGATTTAAGTCACTCAAAACACAAAGCTAAAAATATAAAGAATCGATTTTAATAACAAACTTACCTCAACACAACAATTCTTGCTGAACGTCAGTCATTTGTGTTCACTAATAAAACATCGTCAAATTAACTGTACTCGGTTTACTCACGAAATAAAGCTAAAACTAATCCTTTATAACACTAACGCACTCACTTGTACATAAAACATGTATTTTATTTTAAAAATTTGCATAGAATCGCTTATTTTCTCCGAAATATGCATGATGCTACGAAAAATTGGCGTAGCGCGGCGCCGGTTGTAGCAACGCTACGACGGTTCGTAGCCGACTGGCTACGAAAACATTGAAGCAGTGTAATTATACCATTCTTTACTTCATCAAAGTTAAAATTATTTTCAGTCTTTTTGACAATAAAGGTTAGACTTCTAATTTAGCGCGTGTGAAAGAAACGAAGAGCGTAGATAACTGAGGTTGTTTTTGTTTTTTCGCAGGTTCCTCGGTACTACTAGCGCCATCTAGTTTTGTGTTTGGTAAATTACTGCGTTGCGGGTCGCTCAGGTGCATGGTCGGCCTTCAAAGTAGTTATGCATTTTAGTACCTTAACGCAGTTAGACGATCATTATTCGCTCATGATTTTGTATAACTAGGAACGTGGTTTTAAAACGACAAAGTACAAAATGGCGTGTCTTTGAAACTGATATTATTTGGGCCATTGTTACTTTTAGATGTTTACGTGAACGCTTTGGACATATTTTTAGGTGAAAACTTACACATAGTGGCTCTGTTTAATCAAGTAAATATGTAATAACAAAGCAGACAGACAGTAAATTGTTTTTTTTTTTTTTACCGATGGATTGTTTAACTCACATTAAAAATGTCTGTAGATGCTGTGTAGGCTTCTGCTAACTTAGCAATCATTTGTCCGTATCTGTCACTTTGACATTTACCTATCACAGATAAGGACAAACGATTGCTAAGTTAGCAGAAGCATATAATTCGTTTATGAATAAGGGGGTTAGTATGTTGTTTTTGATACTTTTGAGCAATGTATTTTACAACACCAATTTCTTCCGTGTTGGTCTGGGAGTAAAGAAAAAACATAGAATGTACCAGTTGCTTCTCTACCCGCGCAGGTAAAAGCCCATTGAGGGAACGGGCGAAAATCTTAGGAATCATGTTTTAGCCGATGCGGCTAGCAACCAATCACTATTTTGATTCCCCTTTCCACCTACACGCCCACAATCATGCAACGTGGCTTTCAAGACATGATTTGTGAACCCATGTATTTTATAAAGAAAATTACTGGAAAAAATAACTCGGGAATAATAAAATGTCTTTTCAATTTCAGACGTCTTTATTACCATTAGCTAATTAGGAACTTCATTAAGATTTTACGTACTAACTAGATACAATTATGTTAATATAAGTCAGGAATAAATTCAGTATGCTTAGTGTAGGTTTTCGTTCACAAAATACGTCTCGAACACGTTTGCGTTAAAATGTCAAATACTATGAGATCAATTTGTTGCCGTTTCGATCCGCAAGTGGCGCTGCCAATTATTCCATAGTAATTGAGACGTTTACGTGAACGCGTTCGAGGCGTTTTTATATGCGAAAAGTTACACTAGAGGCTCTGTACCACGGACGGGACTGAAGTTCGGACTTCCAGGCGGGGGGAGCGTTTTCACCCATTTGTTGTCAACATACCATTGGCACGCACGAGGCGGTTTGCTTCATCCTTCCTAATGCGAACTGCTAGGGAATGGAATTCGCTCCCATCGTCTATATTTCCGGACAGATACAACCTAGGGCTCTTCAAGGATAGAGTGAATAGGCTATTACTGAACCAGTGAGTTACACCTTTGGCCTCATCCGCACCTTCCACCAAGTGAGATAGAGGTCAAACACTGGTCAGTTCGTAATAAAAAAAAAATTGAATGAAAATTGACACTGTAACTGTTATAATCATAGGCATTAAAAATTGCATAAAGTCACATATTAAATCGGACTGGCACGCAAGTATGTATGTATGTATAACTCTTTATTGCACATAAAACACAAGAAAAAGATGAATACAGGACAACACACATGCACAAAGGCGAACTTATCCCTAAAAGGGATCTCTTCCAACAAGTAACTTTTTCTTTTAATTATTAAAAAAATACTTTGGTATAAATCGAAGTCGTAGTTTCCGGTTTTCTGATTAAAGGAGCGACCACACTACCGCGTATCTGCAGTGACGTGTCGTAAGCGTCTCGTTTTCTTACCGTGTTTCCATACATTTTGTTGCGTAAACGCACCGTCAACGTCTTTTACGCACCGGTGTATACTTCATTTATTTTAGGATGAGAAACCACAACAACATTAAATTGCGTCTGGTCAACTATTTCTTACCTAGCAAATAGTACAGTGCAATAGTCAGGGAGCCGCAAAATAAAATTGTTTTAACGCCACTTTATTTTCGTGTCGTTTAAAATTACTCTAGTACAAATTGCAAAGAGAGCACACTTCACGAGCCGCAATATAATGTTGTTGTGGTTTCTCATCCTAAATTAAATGAAGTATAGTGGCATCTTTACTCTAGTTAATGCCGTTCAAAACTCTTAGGCTCTATGAGTATTTAATTTTACTAAAAATAAACATATAGTAATGTTATTGATAATATTCTACTAATATTATAAACGCGAAAGTTTGTAAGTACGGATGGATGGATGTTTGTTACTCTTTCACGCCAGAACGGCTAGACAGATCTGGATGAAATTTGGAACATAGATAGATTATAGTCTGAAATAACACATAGGCTACTTTTTATCTCGGAAAATTGCGTGATTCCTGCGGGATAGCGATAAACGAATTCTATGCAGACGAAGTCGCGGGGAACAGCTAGTAATAATATAGATTGTAGATAAAAGTTACAGAAAAATCTTAATTACACTAACAAGCAAAAGTAACAGGTTTCTTTTAATTATACAACTTTGTATTGGAAATTAATATTGTCTTTCTGGAACAATATTATAAGGGCGTGTCTCACAACTCTCTGTAAAGTTCCGGCTATCTTAAGTGTCAGTTATCTATGATTCCCTCTCTATTTCTTGCTAGGAAACAGACAGAGACAACATCATAGATAGCCGATATTTAAAATAAGCGGAACTTTACAAAGAGTTGTGAAACAGGCCATAAATTTAGTATCAGTTGCAACGAATCTTCATATCCTATACCCACTTACTAATTAGCAAAAATAACGGGCCACTTTTCATACAAAGTTTTTGCATACATACATACCGTCATGCCTTTTTCCCACAGGGTAGGCAGAGACTATCTTCACAGTATATATATAAGCTAAAGCAGTAAGGAACCTACGAACAAATCGGTTGAAACGAAACACGCACACAGGCGCGCGCTTTACACGGCCCCTAAGGGGACCTGAGCCTGAGCGGAGTGGACGAGGTCCGCTTAGGGGCCGTGTAAAGCGCGCGCCTGTGTGCGTGTTTCGTTTCAACCGACTTGTTCGTAGGTTCCTTACTGCTTTAGCTTATATATATACTGTGCTACTTTGTTCTACTTGCTACGATCCTGACTAACTTCTTTCGCTTCATCCACACTCATCAATCTCTTCATACATGCTCGTCGGTTTCGGATAAGTACAAACAACCTTTAAGAAGAAATTGCTACCAAAACTAACGCATCGTTTCATTTTATTTCCCATAAATTATCAAGACAAACAGTAAACAAACACACTACATCTCAAATAAACCAAACGTATCTCAGCCAGCAACTTCGGCAACCCTTTTAGAAGTTTTATCAAACTTTAAAGTTTCCGATGGTCCGCCCAGATAGACAATAATACCCCAAGTTTTGGGAAAAGGTGCTCCCAAGCCGCCCAATACCTGTGATATCTTAACTTATATGATAGCCTACTTAGAAAGTAGCTCTCAAGCCGTGTAAGTGCCGCAAACCAGCCTATTTACAGCTTCAAGCTGTATAAGAGTTTCATAAAAAGAGCGGGCAGGTTGTATAATGATAATGGTTGTATACCTGCTATGGGTGGTGTATGTAGGGGTATAGCACGCGTCATGGAATGACGAGGATCCGGGTTCAATTCCCGGCCATAGCTTTACTTTTCGTATTTTTCTGTGTGTTCTAATTTTCCCTGAGATTTAGTTTTTTTTTTTAATTTCTTTATTGTATTAATGATAAGTACGTAAATTTGGATATTTTCAGTAACAAGTTAAGTAGATTTCAAAGACGATCCTTGCAGTGTATTACAGATTGTGATTAGGCTGTTTTCTTGTTTCTGTAGATTTTTGGCAATATAATGCATATGGTGAAAATCGCTATAGGTGTCACTAATTTTAAGTAATTACTAACATAGTAGTTAAGCACTAATTGTACCTACTAACCAAAATATAGATGATTGTAAAAAAATTATCTGAAATAAATATATTATTATTATTATTATTATTAATGTATACTTTTTGTTTTTGATAAACAAAGGTGCTTCACTCTGTAAATCTGTAAACTCCTTACTTTATTAATGTACGGTTTCAATATTTTGCCATAGAAAACTGTAAGTCTAGATTTTACAAAAAATTTCATGTTATACATAAAGCTATAAGAGACTGTTTGTTTCTAAATAAATAAAATTTCTAAATCGCAGTGAAAATTAGAACACATAGAAAAATCCGAAAAGTAAAGCTATGGCCGGGAATCGAACTCGGATCCTCGTCATTCCGTGACGCGTGCTATACCCCTACACCACCAGCAGGTGGTAGTCTTCGATATTTTCTACCTGTTACTAGTCTAAATAAATAAATAAATTAGGGTCTTATAGGAGGGAATTTTGCAGCCACAGTGAGTTTCGAAGTTTTAAACAGTATAAACTTCGAATGATTTTGATAGAGGAAGCTGTAATTTAATTAGTGAATGATGTTTAGTTTATTTAGAGGGTAAACTTTGCTCTTTCAATGCGTAATAATATTTACCCCCGGGTTTCAATTAATTTGTAAGCAAGTTAGTACTATTTAAAGCACGTTAGTAGATATACATACATACATACACAAATCACGTCTTTATCCCTTACGGGGTAGACAGGGCCTAAGGCAACAGGTACCTACAGGCCACATTTAGCAAGATTGTGGGCGTATAGGTGGAAAATGGAATCAAAATAGTGATGGGTTGCTAGCATCATCGCTTATAACATGATTCCTATGATAGTAGATATACATAGGTACATACATACATACAGTCACGCCTCTTTCCCACAGGGGTAGGCAGAGACTACTTTATTCCACTTGCTATTACGGTCCTGACATAATATTTCTTTCGCTTCATCCACAGTCATCCCCCCTTCATACAATGCTCGTCGGTTTCGGGTACTCCTGACCCGACCTGTTACCAAAACGTCTCCTATTTGGTCTCGGAACGTCCGTCTAGGCCTTCCCCTCCCAACGTAACCATTCACACTCCCCATATAGATCTGTTTAATTAGTCTACTATACTATACATAGGTAGTATTACAGTTTTCAAGTCCATAATCGGTAACTCGAATATTTCTTGTCGTAATATTTTATTGATATTATTTATTGTTTGTTTTTTCCATGTTGGTTTGTGAGTAAAGAAAAAAACATAGAATTTACCAGTTGCTTCTCTTCCCGCGCAAATGGTAAAAGCCCATCGAGGGAATAGGCGAAAGTTAGGAATCATGTTATAAGCGATGCGGCTAGCAACCCATCACTATTTTGATTCCTCTTTCCACCTATACGCCCACAATAATGCCAAACGTGGCCTTTAGGTCTTGTTACCTTAGGCTCTGTCTACCCCGTAAGGGATGAAGACGTGATTTATGTGTGTATTATGTATTTGGCGATACGAATGACACCTTGTCATAGACATGTTTAGGTTAAAGTCACTTGCAAAACCAGAAAGATAACGAGTGCAACTTTTTAAGTTTTCCAGTCTTCGAAGATCCTCTTGGTTCAAACAAGTCGGTCCCATATTCCTTTGTTTACGCTTTATTATAGACAAACACACACTGTTGCAATCTACATTATTTCATGGTAGCAACATTAAGTTTTATGTTTTTTTTGCCTATGGCAACTCTCGCCCCTTGTCTGCCGACAATATACAAAGAAACGCACCATCCAGTTTTTTTATTTCTATAAATAAAGAACCGCGCAGAATCAGACTCCTAACCATGATTTGTTAACACACTTCAACACACAATGTTACCATTCCACCATTCAATTAAATTAGCATGACTGCTATACGCCTCTGTATTATCATCATTCAGCATTGCACAGAGGGTACAAATATCGTTGGTATGTTCACTGTACTGGTAATACCGCGTCCATCTGAAGAAATCTTGGTAGGCCGTTTGGTTTTCCATCAAGTAGATCATTTGCTCCGCTAATCGTTTAGGTCCGAGCATGCGGGCGTTCAAGTAGCTTCCTGGTGGTAAAAACCTGCAAAAGAAGTCGATGGACTAGAGGTAAAGCACTGATGAAATGGTCAAAGTGGTTCTCAATTAAGACGGAAGAAGCGAAGGTTGAGATGATGACTATTCATTTTTTTTTATTTTTACCAAGATTGTCAAGACATATAGGACACTTAATTAAAATATTACGGAGATATTGTGAGCCGAAATCTCACATTACATTACGCGTTTACAATCTTTAATTAAGAGTCACGTCGCGAGTCCCCAACCCCGAAGTTTGACGCGCCTTGTCTTCGTAATTTTGTGTCTGATTGACGAAAAAAAAATGTGTCCTAAATTTTGGGATAATTTAACGGAACCATGGAAGTCATAATTCTTGTCGTTGTTCATGGGTGGTGGGTGTCGGAATCAGCAGTAGATACACTGTTATAAATCATGGACTTTGAAAAATCTAAGAGCAAAGCAGGTTAAAACAAAAGAAATTGGGCCCTGTAGGGCCATCTGTACCATAATTCCTACACTACAGTGTCACTGTATTAGTAAACAGCTTTAAAACAAATAAAGTTCAAACACAAAAATTACCTTGAATAATTAGCGCCACCGTAAACCACAGGCACTACAAAATTCGTCAAAGCAATCACAATCCTTTCGGTGACATAATCTTCCGCAATGTAGTTTTCGAATGCCAGATAAAAGTAGTAATCTCTGGCCAGCATTTTGCCACAAGCCGAGGTTCCCCGGGCACATCTGAACTCCCCGCATTCATCGAAGACATGTACTGACCAATCGCCGAGCTCCGTCAAATTTGATTGCAGCTCATGGATGAACTTCATCCTCGTGTTTTCCGTAAAGCAATGCGGTAGGAACAGCGCGGCCAAGTCTGACTTTGAGCTCAATTGCCTCTTCAGCCTTATATCAATTGGTTTCATATCAGTCTGCCACACCATATCCCTCTTAGGTCCAACAACATTTCCTTTCATATCTAAGACTTTGAAGTATCCCCATGTGATGTCAGAATCTAATTTGAAGGTCCAAGTCCAGTTGAAGTAGTTATTGTAAATTTCATGGCAAATAGGATAGTTCTGGCTGGGATTGATAGCGGTGAAGATGTACTTTTGCTTCGGAGACCGTTCCTTCGGTAGGAAATGGTAATCGTTGAACAGCATGCCTTCGACTTGGAAGAGTATGGCGTCGTAGTCAGTGATGGGCTGGTCTAAGTCTCCTTCTGAGACCACGAAGCAGTTCCGGTGGGCACAGTTGTTTCGGACGAAAGGCGCGTTTCCATTGTCTATGTTATAGAAACTTCCGAAATACGGCTTCCATTTTAGAATGCTTATGGTCATGATTGGCTCCACTAGTAACACTGGAGGAAGATTTAACGTGTGCAGAATTATTAACAGGTAAATGCATGGTTTTGACGGCACGACTTGTCTCGTGTACATCTCATGAGCGATCACTGTTGACTATGTCCGTGTCGGGTTCAAGATTACTCTGATGTCATTGAACCTGACGTCAAGGTGAGAAATTTAGATAACAAATGACTATTGTCAAATAGAATGTTTGTTGCAATGTTTAAATAGCAACAAACAGAATGTTGACTAGGGATCCTTTGGTCTCTAGGTGTCAATGTTATCATGTGCATCATGATTGCTTTGTTTGGAACTGGGTCAATTAGTGTCAATTGTAAAAAATAAATTATCACATACACATACACACATACACAAATCACGTCTTTATCCCTTACGGGGTAGACAGAGCCTAAGGTGACAGGTACCTACAGGCCACATTTAGCAAGATAGTGGACGTATAGGTGGAAAATGGAATCAAAATAGTGATGGGTTGCTAGCCTCATCGCCTATAACAAGATTCCTATGATTTTCGCCCATTCCCTCGATGGACTTTTACCATCTGCGCGGGTAGAGAAGCAACTGGTATATTCTATGTTTTTTCTTTGCTCCCAGACCAGGATGGAAGTAAAAAAAAAATATCTCTTCATAAAAAAAAAATAATTAGTGGGAAAAAATTATCTCTTCATAATATATCTAAAAGCTGAATTAAATTTATTTGTGTATGTAGTGCGGCATATTTTTCAAAAATATGGATTTATTTGAAACAGTTTGGGACAGGCAATTTCTGAAATCACTCCCTTGAGAATGCTTTTCTTAAATGGTGAAAATCTGTGTATTGCCAATTCATATAATTATTATACATTTTTATAACTTCCGAATGGTATTTCCTCCAATGTCTTTTCAGGAATCGTCCTCCAGATCATAAGTTCTAGTTCTAATGGCTATAAATAAAAGTCTGGACTAACTTACCTACTGACTCATCAACAACGCCCAGCCTATGCATTTAGAGAGTTTATATAATTATTATTTTGCATAGATTAAGTAATTTAATTCAATGAACAAAAAATATTTGCCTTGCTACACTGCTCCTCACGTGCAAGACAACCAAGCCTGTGTGAAATATAAATGTATTTCTTGCAATCCCTCCCTCCACTACTGCCACATAAAACACATATAAATCTCACAAACTTAATTATCCCTTACACCACACAAACATTGACGAGTTTCGACCTCTCTACGGGATCATTATCAAAGTTTAATGAGCACAACTGTTACTCATGCAAAACAAAACATGCCTGATAAAATATACATACATACATACACATACACAAATCACGTCTATATTCCTTACGGGGTAGACAGAGCCTGAGGTAACAAGACCTTAAGGCCACGTTTTGCATGATGGTGGGCGTATAGGTGAAAAATGAAATCAAAATAGTAATGGGTTGCTAGCCTCATCGCCTATTACAATGATTCCTATGATTTTCACCCATTCCCTCGATGGGCTTTTACCATCTGCGCGGGTAGAGAAGCAGCTGGTATATTCTATGTTTTTTCTTTGCTCCCAGACCAGCATGGAAAGTATTCATCACTACATAGTATAAAACAAAGTCGCTTTCTCTGTCCCTGTGTCCCTATGTCCCTATGTCCCTATGTATGCTTATATCTTCAAAACTACACAACGGATTTTGATGCGGTTTTTTTTTAATAGATAGAGTGATTCAAGAGGAAGGTTTTTATGTATAATTCTACACAGACGAAGTCGCGGGCAGAAGCTAGTATATAATAAAATATTCAATAAAATAATTTAATTCAGGCAATATAGGGTACTTGGTATTCATTAGGGCCAAAGTAATTTCGTATTAACTAACAAAATCTAATCTTAACTAAGTTTTCAGACACCTACGAAGTTTCTAAAGGTATGCTAATATGCATGTGTAATAGAGTTCGGTGTATCTCCCATCTCATGTGGCAACAATAGCCCCTGATTAAGGCTGGGTAGCGATAACTCGATCTAAAGCCATACCTACTCCTTTATTCATAAATGCTTCCAAGTCTGCGTTTTAGAACCGATAGCCTAGGGGTTAGTGACCCTGATTAGGAAGCTGGAGTCCCGAGATCTCATCTCGATCAGGGCAAGATCCTGTTACAACTTGTCTGATTAATGTGGTTTGTACCTAAGTATTTACATAGATGTACATACTTGAGGTAGGCAGAGCCTTTTTTTTAACGAAGAGGAAATCTTTATGGATGCCTTAGGCACGGGCATGCCTAGGGTTATGTGGGACTACCCCCGAAGGGGTATACCCGAGCTAAAAACTCTCCGGCGTTGCCTCAATCCGGTGTGATGGGGACGCAGTGGGATGCCACTAGGGTTTCACCACAAAGGCCCCCCCGGAGGCCCCGGCTTCCGCCAGGACTGCGCCAAGAAGGGAAGGCCCACGCGCTAGACCCATCTTCTCTAAGACGATGAGACCGTGCAATGCAGGCAGGTGATATGAAGCAGACAGAGTCTAAGGTAACAAGACCTAAAGGCCACGTTTAGCATGACTGTGGACGTATCTGTGGAAAATCTGTGGGAAATATGATTCCTAAGATTTTCGCCCATTCCCTTGATGGATTTTTACAATCTGCGCGGTAAGTAAGCAGCTAGTAGTACATTCTGTTTTTCCTTTGCTCTCAAACCAAACCAGCATGGAAATATTATGTGTTTAAGAATTTATTTATCTGTTTTATTATATTTATCCGTTGTCTAGTACCCTTAGTTCAAGCCTTGCTTAACGTTGGGTCAATATCCCTGAGAATATCCTTATCCTTATCCTTTTAGGGATAAGTTCGCCTTTGTGCATGTGTGTTATCCTGTATTCATCTTTTTCTTGTGTTTTATGTACAATAAAGAGTTATACATACATACATATCTTTAAGACCAGCGTGGTGCTTCGTATTCTATTTATCTCTCCATCCATCCATGCATAAAACAGATGGACTCTGGTCGATGTAGTATTTACCATTTCTCCTATTCTCCCACCAGTCTTTTGACCTCTCCGTACGACTGGGCGATGACATGTCCTCTAATTTGGTGTTCATGTTTTCTCCTCTATTCAATGAATGTTATCTTGCGACTCCGCTACCACGTGTGAGATGCGAAGACGTTTTAGAATCATATCATTTGTAACAAGACTCGTAAATGGGTGGATTCGAGACGTTATAAGCATCCTCTTATTACCGAAGGCGAGATCGGAACAGTCAAACAGAGATCATAAAGATCTGCTTTGTTATACTAAGGGTGTTAGGGTTGGCGCTCCGCCTACTGGCTTATATTTTTACCTTTATAACACGAGTAAGAAAGAAGACATTTATTCCTTTTTCCGAAACACACGAATATAAGCGAATATACACAATTTTATAGAAAAAAAACACCGACATGAAAAATAGATTATCGGTGTTGTGTGTGTATTCGCAAAAGTGAAACGGTCGCTGGCTCAGCATTACGCTGAGGTATTAGACACCTGCAGCACTGATTTTCAGCCAGAACCATCTGTGACTAACAAAAACGATACACAGATAAAATATACTACATGATCCATAAACTTTTACATAAATAAAGTAATAAATAGATAGAACCCGAATTATGTGTAACTAAAAAAATACATAAATAAATTAAATAGTTTACTATATATGAATATTAACTAAATTTTTCAGTAATTTTAGCGTGAAAGTGTAAACGTTTGAGAAAATCTTAGATGTCATGTTGTAGGCGATGGAGCTAGCAACTCATCACTCTTTTAATTCCTCTCTTCACCTCTACACCCACCATCATGCTCAGCGTGGCGTTTAAATCTTGCTACCCTTGACTCTACCCCGTCAGGGATAAAGACGTGCTTTATATATTATATATGTCTGCCTGGTAAAAAATCAATCACTGTACTGTGTTGTCCTTGTTGTTTGTGCATGCATCTCAGTGTTTGTCAATTGTATTTGTCTGTGCCCCCGAGTTGGAAAACTGTTTTAAATATTGACCAAACGGTGAGTCTGAGCGAACCTTTACGGAGTGACGTGATCAGTGTTGTGTGCTGCCCTACATTTGACAGTAATAAAAATGACGATGAAAACGAGGGTAGTTGTGCGCCGCTGTCAATTGCGTCGAGCAGCCGCGCGAACAGAGCGCTGGCGCGCAGTGTTCGTTTCGCTGCCGCCGGGGCGAGCGCTCCAGGAAGAAGGACTACGAAATAGTCCGAAACATGTTGAGCATCACTCGACTTTTTATACGTGAGTTATCCGTTTACGTGTAATAATGTATTTGTCTTGTTTATTTTGCACAAAGAGTTTACATACATACATACTTTAAGGTCCTCATAAATATAGGCGGTTGTGGCAGCCCTGCCACCCACTCGCTCATTACTATGACTAAGGTTAACAAGCCACAATAACAAGCTTCATGAACGCGGGGGAGCGTCATAAAATATTCTGCGTTCATTTGTTTTGTCGCTGTGATCGTTCAAAGTGGAGACGGTTTGTAAGGCATCGAAGGAGGTGACAACGTTACAAAAAATGCGTATACGCGTAGTTAGTGCTTACCTATTTTTTTAGGGTTCCGTACCCAAAGGGTAAAAACGGAACCCTATTTCTAGGACTCTATTGTCGTTCTGGCAGTCACCATCGGTAAATAAGAATCAATCACGTCAATAATTATTGCAGAATATAATTTAGGTACTATCAACATCCAGTTCTTAAGTCTAATCTTACGCAGGCGTTGTCGCGGGCAGAAGCTAGTTAAATAAAACAAATGAGATTCGTGTTACAACATTAACATTGATTGGTCACATTGCTCATATTTTTATACCAGGAGCTAGAAATACATTTTAACAAAATAGAAATAAGTTGCCACACAAGCTGTATATCATCACAGTAATATTATCATCACTATATTTAAGCCTTGGTTTAAACGAACAATAAAATTACTATCAGTTTGAAAATGCACGTCGACAGAAACATCGCATTGCTAATATTTTTTTATCAGGCGTTGGTAGTCTTCGGATTCAGGTAAAAAAGTTTCTGTAATTTCTGTCATTTATCTCTATGTTACACTCTTTCCTTTTCTTTTCTAAGTTGCTTCTCGTCCGCAGATGGTAAAAGCCCATCGAGAGAACGGGCGAAATTCTTAGGAATCACGTTATAGGCAATGCGGCTAGCCATCACTAGTTTGATTCCTTTTTCCACCTACACGCCTACAATCATGCTAAACGTGGCCTTTAGGTTTTGTTACCTCAGGCTCTGTCTACCTTAGAACCGCTCGCCCCCCCCCCCCCCCTCGGGCCCGGGGGTACCCGTAAATGAGTTTTCACTACGTTAAAAAAAAAGGCTCTGTCTACCTTAGAGATATAGACGACCGGATAGCCTAATAGTTAGAGAACCTGACTATGAAGCTTGAGGTCCCGGGTTCGATCCCCGGTCGGGGCAGATATTTGTATGAAAAATACGAATGTTAGTACTCGAGTCTTGGATGTTTAATATGTATTTAAGTATGTATTTATCTGTATAAGTATGTTTATCCGTTGTCTAGTGCCCATATTACAAGCTTTGCTTAGTTTGGGGCTGGGTCTATTGGTGTCAATTGTCCCAAGATATTATTATTATTATTCTGTATATTTATTTTCATCTCTAGTTAGGTTTTTACAATGTTCATATAAAATAATATTAGCGGGTGGTAGGGCCTTGTGCAAGGTCCGTCCGGATCGCTACCACCATCTTACTCGCTAATCCTGCCGCTAAGTAGCAGTGCTTGCACTGCTGTGTTCCGGTGCGGAGAGTAAGACAGCCGGGGAAATTACGGGCACAAGAGGCATTTCATCTTAATCCTCCAGGTTGGCAACGCATCTGCAATCCCTCCGGGGTTGCGGGTGTCTATGGGCAGTGGTGATCACTTACCATCAGGTGACCCACTTGCTCGTTTGCCTTCCTATTCACATAAAAAAAAAAAAAAAAAAAAAAAGTAATAAAACAATATTAATACAAAATATAAAAACATTATAAAAACCTAACCTAGGGTGCCGCCGGCAGCGAGGCGAGGCCTAAGCTACCGGTGGTCAGGGCGACAGAGAGGAACCTCCTGACTATGCTATTATTATTATTATTATTATACTATCGACGTGTTTCGTGTATGTGTATGTATGTTACGCTCTTTAAACGGGATACGTAATGCTGATGTCAATTATTCCCTCGGATAATAGCCGAGCAATAAAGGTATCGCACCAACCGCCGGCAATCGGTTGGCGGGAACCCGATTGCTGCCGACAGCCGTCTGTGGTCGGCTGATAAGGGGTGACATATGGCGCCTGTATCGAGATGACACTTATCAATGTGACAATGATTCAGGCTATTTAGGAGTGATTGCTAGATTTCAAGGTACCTAGACGTCGCTTAGTATTTAATTGTATTTAGTATTTGCCGTAAAAGTAAACATAAAAAATCAAAAAGTAAAAATTCTTGATTCGGATCTCGAATCGGTCCAAGATATCCGCTTCAAAATTGAGTCGCACAAACATACATACATAGGTACATACGTTGCAAGTTTAATAATAAAAAATAAATGCTTGTAAAAAAGTGCCTGCCCCTACCGGGGATACGAACCTAGGACATAATAATAGTTCCATAGTCAGGGTCGCTAACTACTAGGTTACCCGGTCTTTAGGAATCCGACCAATACTTTGGAATGGAACTTTTTTTTACTTCCATGCTGGTCTGGGAGCAAAGAAAAAACACAGAATGTACCAGTTGCTTCTCTTTCCGCGCAGATGGTAAAAGCCTATCGAGGGATGGGGGAAAATCATAGGAATCAAGGCGAAGCAACCCACCACTATTTTGATTTCATTTTTAGCCATCTATGCGCCCACAATCTTGCTAATCGTGGCCTAGGTCTTGCCGCCTTAGGCTCTGTCTACCCCGTAAGGGATAAAGACGTGATTTGTGTATGTATGTGTGTTTTATTTTAAATAAGTTATAGATAGTCCTAGGCATGTTATTACGTATATATGCTTGGTAATTATCCTTACATTAGAATTAGACATAATATTACAGCAATGTTTGAATTAAAGCTGATTATTATCCATAAGTTAGACAACAAAGGCTATATTGAATATTGTGCGATTCTAAAGTTAGACCGCGAAGACTGTGAACTAAAGCCTTTATCTACCTTGCTACTCCGTAAGCAGTCATTATGGACCTCCGCAAAGTACCGCCCAATTTCCGATTAAATCTCTTCTTCTTCTTTTTTTTAATATGGCCCCATCGATCGATGCGATGATTTCGCCAATGCCAAAGTAATAAATACAGTATTCAAAAATCTTGTGACAAAAATGTTGGCAACGTTGTACGGTAGAACAAGGTCAGAAAACCCCCTCCCCCCTGTCGGGCTCTTAGTCAACGGAAAATGAGATCCCTCGGAGACCGCCAGGAAATCATTAACCGATGCCCAGGGTGCACCGGACCAAGCACTGCTCTTCTCCACGGACGGATCCAAAAACGAACCGCAGCTCTTCATCGCACGTGGAGGTAACCCGACTGGCACCCCCGATTCAATCTCGAAGTCTACATACCAGAGGCCTTACCACGACGTCTTGATGCGATCCAATTCCGACTCAGTTCAGGTTTGAGCTGTCATTTTTAGTATGGATCTGACAGCGAGCGAACCTAAACTGAATCGGAATTGAATCGCATTAAGACGTCATGGTAAGGCCTCTGGGCACTATAAGGGGTCTTAGAATTATTTCAACGGTTGCTTGTACCTACTAATAAAGTTTATTATTGTCAATGCGTTTACATAATGGAGAAGCAGCGCCATCTGTGCCCTACACTGAACACTGTTATATTAAAGTAGTTATTGGTAAATAGAGAAGTTACATCAGTATTTCCATAGATGGCATTGTTCTATAGTATAGTGACGATCTCTAACAGATTATTACTGAAACTAATATCTAGGCAGGTCCAAATCTTTTGCATTGTATAATGAACAGATGGCGCTATTATAGGTTATAAATAGGAAGGATCATTAGTTGTAACGCCTCTTTTTCGACTTTCTGCTGAATGAAGATTACATTGAACAAAAAATGTTTACCTTGCTACTCCGCTACTCACGTGCAAGATAACCAAGCCTGTGTGAAATACATATTATTATGTTTTTCATGCAATCCCTCCCTCCACTACTGCCAGTAAAACATGAACTGGAGTTTTTTTAGGGAGCCGACTACGTTTAGATACTTTGTTGCTTTTTAATAATTTACCGAAACCGACGTGCATGTATGAAGAGATTGATGAATGTGGATGAAGCGAAAGAAGTATGTCAGGATCGTAGCAAGTATAAATCACGTCTTTGTCTCCTACGGGGTAGACAGAGCCGATAACAAGACCTAAACCCACTTTTACTTATTGTATACGTATTGGTGGAAGGGAGAATCAAAATAGTTATTGATTGCTAGCCGCATCGCCTGTAACATTGTTGTATGATTCCTAAGATTTTCTCTTATTGCCTCGATCGGCTCTTACCATTTGCGCGGGGAGAGAAGCAACTGGTACATTCTATGATTTTTCTATGCTCCCACACCTGCGTGGAAGGAAATTAATAGTTGTAATTAACATTTTTATGGCGACTAATAAACGTGGCTGCAAAAACCAAACACAATTGTTCGCTTTTCCTTGTTGAATCACGTGTTTTATAAATAGCAATACAATAGATAAATAAAACATCCTCTTTTAAATTGATTTATGTACATATTTTTATATTATACGCTATTGTAGAGGAAAAATTTGTGCACATGTGCGTATTTCCTCTGAAATAAACTATCCTACAATTTTTATAAATGCGAAAGTTTGAAAGAAAGAAAGAAAGAAAGAAAGAAAGAAAAAAGTTCATTTATGACAATCACAAAACATCAAATAAAATAAATGAAACACACTTAAAACAATACGAATAAATTGTCACAAAATGGTCCCAACTCAGCATTTGTAAGTATGGATGTATGAATGTTTATTCTTTAACGCTAGAACGGCTAGATAGCACACACACATACACACGCACACACACAAATCACGTCTTTGTCCCTTACGAGGTAGACAGAGCCTAAGGTAACAAGACCTACACGGCTAACGGCACGGCACGAGTAACGGCTAGATCTGGATAATATTTGGGACAGACAGATTTTAGTCTGGGATAACATAGGCTACTTTATATCCCGAAAAATTGCGTAGTTCCCGCGGGGTAGCGATAAATTAATTATTTGCAGACGAATTCGCGGGCAACGCTAGTTAAATATATTTACTAAATAGATCTATACAAAGGCAAGACATGCAGACATATTTTATTCGAAGTAAGTACAGTCAGGATAAATATTCGTTCTATAAGTAATAATAGAGTCGTTCATAAATCTATAAGTTTTTGCTAGCGTATAAACATAATGAGAAAAAAAAATCCTTGCTACTTCGCTACTCACGTGCAAGATAACCGAGCCTGTGTGAAATACATATATGTTTTTCATGCAAACCCTCCCGCCACTACTGCCACATAAAACACTCATAAATCCCACAAACTTAATTATCCCTTACACCACACAAACACTGACGCGTTTCGATCCCTCTACGGGTTCATTATCAAAGTTACATCTGCACATGCATGTGTAACAGTTGTGCTCATGTGTCATTGAAATGGACCTCCGCAAAGTAACGCCTGATTCAATAAAATAGAAGATTACATTAAAACTGCCTTGCCTTGCCTGCATTAAAATTGCCTTCCTATACATACATACATACATACCGTCACGCCTCTGCCTTCCTATTCATATAAAAAAAAACTAATAAGTTAATTTGCTTTTTACTGGCCACCATCTTCACCCTCACTTCAACACTAATCATTATCCACAACTCAATATAGAATAGAACAGAATAGAATAGAATTTTATTACCACAAATAGACTATACATACATTTATATAAAGTAAATCAAACTTAAAACTAAACCTGGCAGGGCTCAGCGTGTGCTGCGGGAGCGCGCACGCACACAGCGGTGATTTTCAGCCTAACCCTATTTATTCATTTTGTAAATCTTATTTTATACTAGCTTCTGCCCGCGACTTCGTCAGCGTAGAATTATACATAAAAACCTTCCTCTTGAATCACTCTATCTATTAAAAAAAACCGCATCAAAATTCGTTGTGTAGTTTTGAAGATATAAGCATACAAAGGGACATAGGGACATAGAGACAGAAAAAGCGACTTTGTTTTATACTACCTACCATGTAGTGATCTTCCAATAATAATATCAGTATGCATTGACCACATAAACCTCATTCCATAGTCTTTGTTGTGTTACTGTAACAAATACGTAATTCTAGGCCTCCTATTACTGATTGGCTGTTCGATGTAGGCACTGATCATAGAGGAATTGATCAATAGAGTGCAATTTCATACAACAATCAGCCAGTGCGGTCTCAGTTGGTTGTCGCGCTGCGAAATCGCCTGCACGTCTAGCACGAGAGCGCACAAGAGTCGCGTCGCGCGCGAGATAAATTACCCGTCCTTTTCTTACTGTACCAACAAGAAAGAGACGGGTAGTCCAACTCGCGCGCGACGCGACTTTCGTGCGCTCTCGTGCTAGCGGGGCTGAAGAAGTATTGGCTTGATGAATCTACTTAAGTGGACTTAGCATGTTTTGTGTGTGTATATTTATGTAGTTTATTATGTATTTTATATGTAGTATATTTCTGACATATATTAGTCTATCATATTTTTTTATATGCATTATGGGTGTACCTGTATTTTTGTGTAGGTTATTTGTTCAGATTAAGTTAGGGTCTTTGATTTTAGCTTTTTAATATGTCTACTCTATATACTCTTGTCTCTGTTGTCCTGTCAATCGATCGAAGGTTAGCTGGAAGAGATCCCTTTAAGGGATAAGTTCGCCATTGTACATCAGTCTGTTTTTCTCATTACCTGTAAAATTGAATGTGTTTTATGTACAATAAAGAGTTATACATACATACATACATACAACAAAAACTGCGGGACAATCGCTCCACCTAGTCTGAAGGCGTCCTACACTACGCTTGCCGATTCGCGGTCTCCACTCAAGAACTCGTTTACCGGTTTTCCGTTCTTCGGCTAATGTGGCCAGCCCACTGCCACTTCAGTTTTTTGATCCTGTGAGTCACTTTGATTCTCTATCTGTACATACATACATACATACACAAATCACGTCCTTATCCCTTACGGGGTAGACAGAGCCTAAGGTAACAGGTACCTACAGAGCAAGATTGTGGGCGTATAGATGTTAAATGGAATCAAAATAGTGATGGGTTGCTAGCCTCATCGCCTATAACATGATTCCTATTATCGCCATTCCCTAGATGGGCTTTTACCGCCTGCGCGGGCAGAGAAGCAACTGGTACATTCTATGTTTTTATTTGCTCCCAGACCAGCATAGAAGAATATCTGTACATAATGTCTTATCTTTGATTAATGAAAAAAAAATACCATGGTACAAATTACACCAAATGACCCAGTCCCAAACTAAGCAAAGATTGTACTGTGGGTACCACGTAACGGATAAACATACTTCTAAACATAATTCTTTCTTTCTTTAAAATACATACAACATCCATGACTCGAGCACAAACATTCCTATTCGTCATGCAAATGTCTGTCCCTACCGGGATTCAAACCCGGAACCTCTAGCTCCATAGTCAGTGTCACTAGCCACTAGGCTATCCGGTCGTCGTATGTTACTCTATGCTTACTGGTCTACTCCATGTTCAGTCTGTCTGTACGTTGTGTTTATTACAATCACAGCCCAGGCTGCTGAAGTGAGATAATAAACCATTATCGATAGATATTTGGCATACGGGCAATTAATATCTCACGGTATCGAAATCTAGAAATCGATCGACTATTGGACGCAACGCTTGTATAAAATAAACACACACACACACAAATCACGTCTATATCCCTTACGGGGTAGACAAAGCCTGAGGTAACAAAACCTAAAGGCCACATTTAGCATGATTGTAGGCGTATAGGTGGAAAAAGGAAACAAAATAGTGATGGGTTGCTAGCCGCATCGCCTATAACATGATTCCTAAGAATTTCGCCCATTCCCTCGATGGACTTTTACCATCTGCGCGGGACGAGAAGCAACTGGTACATTCTATGTTTTTTCTTTGCTCCCAGACCAGCACGGAAGTATAAAATAAAGACCTATATAAATTCGTCATGATCATCGTCATCTTCAGCAGAAATGCGTCTCACTGCTGAGCACCTGCCTCTCATGATGAGAGGGCTTGGGCGATGGTTCCCACGCGGGTCCAGTGCGGGTCGGGAACTTCACGCAGTCATGGTGACCAAATTGGTGACGTATAGGGTTTCTCAGAACTCTTCCGGAATATTCCAACAGGTGGTGACAGGTCAGGTCAAGACCCTAAACTGACGAGCATAAAATGAAGTGAGTTAATGGGCGAAAATCTTAGGAATCATGTTATAAGCGATGAGGGTAGCAACTCATCACTATATTGATTCCAATTTCCACCTTTACGCCAATCATGCTAAACGTGGCCTTTAGGTCTAAAGACGTGATTTATGTATTACTAGCTTCTGCCCGCGACTTCGTCTGCGTAGAATTATACATAAAAACTTTCCTCTTGAATCACTCTATCTATTAAAAAAAACCGCATCAAAATCCGTTGTGTAGTTTTGACGATATAAGCATACATAGAGACATAGGGATATAGGGACATAGGGACATGGGGACAGAGAAAGCGTCTTTGTTTTATACTATGTAGTGATGTATATGAAGAGATTGATTATGCAGATGAAGCGAATGAGGTATGTCAGGATCATAGCAAGTGGAACATAGTAAAGTAGTATCTGTCCCATGGGAAAGAAGCGTCACGGTTTGTATATAAATTAATGTATTTTTTTTTGTACTTTCTATCCACATATACTTGTCGGTTTTGTGTACTCTACCTTCGTCTAAATGTCCCGGAGTAAAAAAAGCTTATACAAACTAAAATTTTATTTTTTCTTCAGATACTAGCTCAACTTGTCCTTCCCTGTGTTTCTTCACCAAATCCCAACTAAATTGGTTCAGTGCTTTAGGCCTGATAACGTGACAGAGAGACAGTTACTTTCGCATTTATAATATTAGGGTGATTTGTTAGAATTTACTCTTGTAGCTGCTAATAAATGATGAGCAAAACTAAAAAAAACATCCGATATAATAAACAAACTCCCGTCAAGTAAATCCCGCGGGATTTCAACTACATCAGCAAAGTTGATTTTAATGACCGGATAACTTTAGTATGATGGCCACGTCCCTTAGGGAAAGCCCTATTCCCAGCCTCCCAATACACGTTTCCCTCGTTTCGATAACATCATCTCACTTGTTTCAATAGCGGCGAAAGGGGACAGTTTCGTGGGAACAACTGGCGATTTCGCTTTGGTTTATCGAATACACCGGGTTTTGGACAAGTGAAAAAAATGTTGGCTGGAAAGAGATTTATGTTCTTAACGGTTTAGGGAAGTAAAAGGGGGAAGTAGGGGGGCTGTTGATTGACAGCACTTCCAGTTAGCCGGGAAGTTGTAGTTTCAGACGTTCGTGATTTTAAAGCTACGGGTGAAATTTTTAACGTAATTCGAAGTAAATGTTTTCGATACATCTCTCCCAAACTAAAAGCGACTAGTAAATGAATTTGATGATGATGAGTTTTCACGTAAATATTAAACAAATTTTAACACATAAAAGAAACAAAAATTCTTGATTCATTTCATTACTATCAATATCCTATCATTTGAAAAATAGCGCCTTCTCTCGTCCCTGGTGAGCAGTAGATGTTCCACGGGAGTTTGTAATTGTGTCGTACAGACACATCATTCAAACAGATGACGCTTAGCGATCAATTCGCATAGTAACAAGACAGCTAGTAACAGGTAGAAAAATTTGAAGGCCTGCCCACCTGCTATGGGTGGTGTAGGGGTATAGCACGCGTCACGGAATGACGAGGATCCAGGTTCGATTGCCGGTGATAGCTTTACTTTTTGGATTTTTCTGTGTTCTAATTTTCAGTATCGTTTAGAAATATAACATTTATTAGCAATATTATACTCAATTAAAGTCTTCGGATGCCACGAATTCTGATATTCCGAAAAACATAAAGGCACAAGGGAAAAATGTAACAAAACTCAATATTCCCCAAGTCATTCAAGAGTTCCTGAGATAATCTTAAATTAGCAAACTTCGCAGCATCGGCACTGAACTGGGCCAAAGCAAATCTAATATGGCGCACGCTTGGAACTTGTTAAACCAATAATCCATACTTTTGAAGAAATAATCATATTCCTGTGCTTGTTTAAATTTCCATCTTTATCTGTAAGCGGACCTTGGGGCCGCGAATTTTGATTAAACCTACAAAGGTTTCTGCTACATTTATTCGAGAAGTTAGTTCTGGATCGAGTTTGGGAGTTGACGGTGCGCCCTTACCACGGTCTTTTCTGACCGACCTATGTACTGTAGGAACTTGAGTTTGTTTGTACAAACAAACCAGCGTGCTGGCAGGTAATGCAATTATTTGTAATTTGAGTTTAGAATTTTAATGGAATAAAGAAACAAAGTGTTTCTTCAGGGCATTACCTGGACAGCTGCCTCCGAAGGCATGACTGTTGTATTATAAATATTTTAAGTTCCTAAGTTTGAATATACGGTTAAAGACCTAAACAGTTTTATTAATTACGCGCTGCGTTGAATTCCCGTACTTGCGCTTAAATCCAGGAGTTTCCTATTAAGTTAGTGTAGACCTGGCTACAACCCTCACAGTACATAGATCACATCAGTAACCCTTACGGGTCAGACAGAACCTAAAGTAACAAGACCTAAAAGCCACGTTTAGCTTGATTGTAGGCAAGGTGGAAAGAGGAATCGAAATAGTGGTGGGTTGCTAGCCGCATCACCTATTATCTTACTAATAGGTATTATAAAGGCGGAAGTTTCTAAGTTTAGACGTTTGGATGTTTGTTGCTCTTTGATTAGTTTGAGACTGGGTTAATTGATATCCTCGGGATCTTTGCAATTCAGTGGCATTTTAATGTGGCAATTTAACCATTTTTATAACGAGCTTTTACGCTGACTAATTTTTTGCTCACTGTACTTATGAACATAAATGTATACCAAATTTCAAGTCAATCGGACCAACCGCTGAAGAGTTCCCTCCTGCGGAGACGGTCCTGGCTGGACCACCAGAATTTTACTACCAAATAATTGTCACTAGATTCCATCTGGATAAACGTACTTACGTAACACACATATATTTCAAGTTAATAGAAAGCTTGTAAAAAAGTATCTTGCCAAATTGTATCACGATCGATACAGCAGGATTTACCGTGAAAAACAAGCAGACGGACGGAGAGAAATATAGATCTGAAGGGGGCTGAGAGAGGTGCGGGCGGCAGGCGCACTACCCTCCCGCACCTCTCGGTCCCCTTTGTCGTCCCACCCCGCGCCCCTGTGCCGCGCGGGCGAAGACTTATTTAAGCGGTCGGTCTTTAGTCACATTTCTCTCATTAGTTTGGATTATATTGCATCCATGGAACCATGGTAAGGGTCCGAGAAGTTACAACCGTTCGGTCTCCGAGATGAGACGCGATTCTCCCCCGGGCAGTACGTGACGTATTTAAATCGTTTAGGCATCGACACCAGATTAAATAGCTTCTAGAGGAAATTGACGATACTAAGTCAATTTTCATTAAACGACGAACGAAGATTAACGAAGGAATGGACGAAAATCTTAGAAATCATGTCATAAGCGATGTGACTTCACTATTTTGATTCCCCTTTTCACCTATACGCCCACAATCATGCTAAACGTTAGACTCTGTCAACCCCGTAAGGGATAAAAACGTGATTTAATTATTATGTATGTACCCCAATATTGTAAATGCGAATGTCAGTTTGTTTATTCGTTTGTTTGTTACACTTTCAAAAAACTCAACTGATCGTGATAAAATTTGGTACGGAGATAATTTGAGACCCTGGAAAAAGGATTACACACAATACAACACGTTTCACTCAATCAAAACCAGCACAGATTAAACAATCAATCCAAAACTGCAGACTCGAATGTTACGTCGGAACTGCTCCAAACCGGTGCTAACCAGTTTTCGTCAGTTTTTACCCGGCGGATTCCCAAAACGGAAAATTGCAGGTTCGATCGTTACTAACGAACCTCTTTGTTTCACCTGCGAACTAAACTAGGCGATCATTATTTTAGGCTTTGCTGACCGTGCCTCGTTACGGAACCTATTGGTAATTTTGTGAAATCAAGGTTCCGCGGGAAGAAACCCTGCTGTTTCTTAACCGACTTAAAAATAGTTTCCGCGTCCATCCACCCCGGTCACCATCGTACTGTCAAACTCCGGCCAAGTGCAAGTCGAACTCACGCCCCGAGGTTTCCCCACAAATTCGGCAAGTGAATATAAAATCCAGGCAGAATATAAAAACCGGCAGACAGTGGAGTCATAGTAATGTAAAAATGAATCCCTGTTCGTTAGTCTCGCTAAAACTAGAAATAGTGTACTGCTAGCCACATTACAATTTAAAGATACACAATACACAAATCACGTCTTTATCCTTTACGGGGTAGACAGAGCCTAAGGTGACAAGACCAGGCCACGTTTAGCAAGATTGTGGGGCTAAGTATAGATGGAAAATGGATTCAATTGCTGACTAAACTTTTCAGTTTTTTTTTTCTTACTTCCACGTTAGCGACCGCTTTAAATTTTCCACAAGTGATACACCCACTAACAAGCTATAAAAATATCATTTTTAAAATTTATTGCTGAGGAGAACATTGAAAAATCTTAAAATTAAATACGAGAAAAAAAAATTAAAAAAGATATTTCGTTCGCAACGCCATCTCTGGTGGCACGACAGGAACTAAGGCGAAACGAATCACAAGCAGACAACGGTCAGCTAGCAAAACTATTATTCTAGAATTTACTGGCAAAGGTGTGACTCTAATTTATGGCCCGAAAGTAAAACAAGGCGAAAGAACTTAAAATCCTTGTACGAAAACTATGAAGGTGATTAAAAAGGTCAATGCGTACCCCGAAATTTAGGGGTTACCCGTTCGTCCCCGTGATTTAGTGGGGGAAAGTTGAGAACGTATCGTTGGAAAGTTTGAGCAAGTTAACAAGTGGCCCCGGTTCCGTAGGTAAACCACGGCTGAACCCTTATAATTCCTGCGACCTTCCATTAGTCTGGTCGTGAAATTAACTGTTTCAATTCCTGGGCAAACTTAAGTTTCTTTTGTTAGAATTTTAGATTAATTAGGGGGTAACGAAATAAATGTAAGGTACGCCTTCCTTAACTTATTTATTACACGTCCGCGTTCTGTAAAGAAAAAAAAGCGCCCCCCCCCCCCCCCCCACATGCGTCATCTGATGATAAGTGAGGACCACCACTCAAGAACCCGGCAATAGAGGATTGCAGATGCAGATGCGTTGACAGCTGAGATGGCTAAGATAGATGTATTTAAAATCACTAATTCCAATTTCACTAAATGTCCTCTCCACGCCGGAACACTTTAGCCCAATCACTGCTGCTTAGCGGCAGAATTAGCGAGCTAGACTGTGGTAGCGTAGAACCTTGCACGGGGTCCTACCACCACACATTTACTCAGCGTACTGATATTACAAGGTGAAGGTAAGATGACATCCAAATCTGCGCACTGAGGGTTCCGTACAAATTCGGCAAGATATATAAAATCCAATGTTAGCAGAGCCCTGCTCCTAAAATGTAGACAGTGTGAGGTCAGTTTATACTGATTACTTACATAGACAGTCTCTGTAGATCTGTGAAAATTTCAACTGTCTAGCTATCACAATTTCATGAGATACATCCTGGCCAGTCTTAGTAAAAAGGTCCCATTCTTACCCTTTGGGCACGGAACACTAAAAATTAAAATGTTAATTACTCGTAACAGTGACATAATAACTAACTGTACTAATTTGTACGCGACAACTATTAGGTTCGAATTTGTTTTGCATCCCTGATGGATGTCACAAACATCCTCAGCGTAGTTTGAGCTCGACCAAATAAACTGTAATATCGAACAATACCGCTTCTACAATGACCTATATCAAACGTTTAAATATTTTACAACGAAACTTAAACACTTATTGTATCCTACTGGCCCTTCTAACATAACATCGGCCACGCTTATAAATATAACTCAATAGCACGTGCTACCAGAAGTTATTCAGTCATTGTCGACCACTTGATTCCAAAGAACACAATGTTTCATTTCTGGCACACTATTCGATTACTCGCTTTCGCACTCGTTGTGCAATCCATGATCAACATACGCTTGAAAAATGTGAAGTATATCCTACAATGGAGCGGGCCCAGTGGGATTCCCAGTCTTGCCCTCGGCCCAGGCATGTACACTTTTGCCAGAAGTAACTGCACCTACAATAACTGTTTAGTTACTACCGACAAGTATTACTTCCACAATTTCTTCGAGTTTGACGCCGTTATTTTTGACACGAGAGACATTCGGCAGATGGCCATGATCGATTTCCCGCAGCACAGATATCGCAGGCAGAAATTCGTTTTGAGCGCCACAGAATCCGCAGCCGAATTGCCGTTATGCAAGAACTATTTGAACAAGTTTTTCAACTGGACTTGGACGTACAAGTTGAATTCGGATCTCCAACGGCCTTATCTCCGGATATACAACATGAAAGGGAAAATCGTCGGACCAAAAGTCAATATGAGGTGGCCGAAACAACTGTTGCCTGTGACAGAGTCTATGAGGAGACATTTACTCGTGAAGAGCGACGCAGCAGCTTGGTTTGTCAATGACCAGTGTTCATCATTAAGCAAGAGAGAGCATCTTGTGCGTAAAATTCGCGCTGAGCTGAGACAATATGGCTTGAGAGTGGATATTTTTGGACGCTGCGCGAAACGACAGTGTTCTGATCTCAATCCCTACTGTCGTGAGATGTTGAGGAGGGATTATTACTTCTATTTCGCGTTCGAGGCGTCGTTGGCTGAAGACTACGTCACTGCGACTCTTATCACGGCTCTGGAAAACTATGTTGTTCCTGTTGTGTATGGTGGGGCGGATTACTCCAGGTAAGGCTAGCGGGTACAATCTCGTGTAAGACCTCGAGCTAGGTCAGTCCGAATCGCTATCGTCGTCATGCACGTTATTCCATAAGTTAATCCGAAATCAATACCAAATATTGAGGTCTGCAGTGCCTTGGAGCTGTGAAAATATCAATCCTTTAAGACTTATCAAAAGATATGGCCGTTGGTGGCGGATTTTCCATGTTTTAGCAAAGGTAACCAAAATCTACTCATAGAAAAAGTAATAAAATAAATCTAAAAATCAATTTTTTTTGCGTCCTTCTGTCTATGTAACTAAAATAAAATGACCTCACGCTGCCTACATTTTGTTTAGGAGCAGGGCTTCAAACAAACCGCGCCTTTACACGGGAATTATAAAAACGCCTCATCCTAAGTAGAGTCGCTATAATTATTTTATTTGTTACTAGCCCCCGCCCCTGACTCCGTCTGCGTAGAATTATACTTACCTTAATCTTGAATCACTCTATCTATTAAAAAAAACTGCATCAAAATCCGTTGCATTGCAAAGGGACAGACAGCGGAAAGCGACTTTGTTCTATACTATGTAGTGATACATTTCTTTCTCAGGTTTCTACCGCCCGGTAGCTACTTGGATGCCAGAAAACTGGGTCCTGCTAAATTAGCCAAAGAAATGGCCTACATCATAGAACAACCACAAGTGTACCACGAATTCTTCCGTTGGCGGAACCATTACAAATACGAAAAGAACATCTTGGCTCAAGACGTGTGCGGCCTCTGCAGTGTCATGAACAATATGGACATGAACCGAATGACAACCACGTATGACAATATCAAGGCTTGGTTCAATGTCAAAAGCGAGAAATGTTACAATGATAATGTGTAGTTCGGAATAAAGACCGTGCAGTTTTTTTTTTTGTTTTTTTTTATATTTTTATTAAAATGTTGAAACTCGCATGTCTTTGTTTTTTTGGTGAGCAATTAAATTTCTACTCCTTGTATAATTACAAAGAATTATTTGTTGCTAGCTGTTAATTATGTCATCTCTACCATCAATTCACACGCTCAATGCGATTCAATTCCGACTCAGTTCAAGTTTTAGCTGTCATTTTAGTATTGACCTGACAGGGAGGGAACTTGAAGTGAATTGCAATTGAATCGCATTAGGATGTCATGGTAAGGCCCTTGTAGTCTATCAAATTTGCCGCACTTCTTTGTTATTGTAAAAGCAAGAAGCTTGGCAAAGATGTGTGAAATCCGACTAATCATAGATGGAAATCATTTGTTTATCTCGCTCTGGTTACGTATCGTCAATGCTATGTGTATGTTCATCGTCATCTTTATCATCATCATCCACTGCGTCCACAACGTCCACAAAACCCTAGTGTGACGTGGCGTTCCGCTCGCTGCAGGCTTGCGCCACGTTCACACTAGGTATAAGTCGGGTACTCATCTGCAAGTTGTAACTGTAACTGTTGCACGTTATAGTAAACAAAACCCTAGTGTGACGTGGCGTTCCGCTCACGACAGGCTCGCGCCACGTTCACACTAGGTATAAGTCGGGTACACATCTGCGAGTTGTAACTGTAACTATTGCACGTTACTGTAAACAACACCCTAGTGTGGACGTGGCGTTCCGCTCACTGCAGGCTTGCGCCACGTTCACACTAAGTATAAGTCGGGTACACATCTGCGAGTTGTAACTGTAACTATTGCACGTTGCTGTAAACAACACCCTAGTGTGGACGTGGCGTTCCGCTCGCTACAGGCTTGCGCCACGTTCACACTAGGTATAAGTCGGGTACACATTTGCGAGTTGTAACTGTAACTATTGCACGTTGCTGTAAACAACACCCTAGTGTGGACGTGGCGTTCCGCTCGCTACAGGCTTGCGCCACGTTCACACTAGGTATAAGTCGGGTACACATTTGCGAGTTGTAACTGTAACTATTGCACGTTGCTGTAAACAACACCCTAGTGTGGACGTGGCGTTTTGCTCGCTACAGGCTTGCGCCACGTTCACACTAGGTATAAGTCGGGTACACATCTGCGAGTTGTAACTGTAACTGTTGCACGTTACTGTAAACAACACCCTAGTGTGACGTGGCGTTCCGCTCGCTACAGGCTTGCGTCACGTTCACACTAGGTATAAGTCGGGTACACATCTGCGAGTTGTAACTGTAACTGTTGCACGTTACTGTAAACAACACCCTAGTGTGGACGTGGCGTTCCGCTCGCTGCAGGCTTGCGCCACTTTCACACTAGGTATAAGTCGGGTACACATCAGCGAGCTGTAACTGTAACTGTTGCACGTTACTGTAAACAAAACCCTAGTGTGACGTGGCGTTCCGCTCGTGGCAGGCTCGCGCTACGTTCACACTAGGTATAAGTCGGGTACACATCAGCGAGCTGTAACTGTTGCACGTTACTGTAAACAACACCCTAGTGTAGACGTGGGGTTCCGCTCGCTACAGGCTTGCGCCACGTTCACACTAGGTATAAGTCGGGTACACATTTGCGAGTTGTAACTGTATCTGTTTCACGTTACACTAAACAACACCCTAGTGTGGAGTGGCGCTAGCCTGCCCCGCGCGGAACGCCACATCCACACTAGGGTTTTTTGGGATTTTAGTTACTATAACTTGCAACAGTTACAGTAACAACTCGCAGAATACCCGACTTATGCTGTGTTTAGTTACAAATGCTTTACGCCATTATTAGTACTAATTAGGGATTTGATGTAATAGCCCAGTTAGAACAATTAGTGCGCGCACAGTAATCCTCGATTGTGTTTGTGCATTCAAGTGAGTAAATAATTCAATAATTAGCGTTATCTGCATGTACGAAGTAACTGGGAATATGTAACAAACGTTGTTAGGCTTAACTATCTAGTTAACTCAAATGTTTTTTTTTTTTAAGTAAGTAAGTAAAATAAAAAAGACATGAAATATATGCACAAAGGCGAACAGTAACTTATCTCTACAAGGAATCTCTACCTGTTGACTTTTGAGTAAATGAGAGGAGCATTAAGCGAGAGACCGACAAAAGTTTAAAATATCCATATAGTGAAAGCCACAATAGAGCGTACATTTGGAGTAAGTTTTGGCAGATGAAAAAGGACAGGAAAAAAGGAGATTAGTATTGGGTACGAGTATATGGGTGTTTAGTCAAGCAAAACCAACCACTGCTAAAATACGAGCTATCTGGAAAAAAACAATGAGACCTTGCAAAATATTACTGAGACCCTTCAAAATGTTTGGCGAAGAGGACCCCTACCGACTGACTGAAAAACACTGCCTAGCTAATGCTTAAACCGAGATAACACGGTGAGAACCAGACTATTCTGCTTTCCTGACCGTTTAGAGCACCATGGTACTGAATTCCGCAAAGTGGACGAGTCCTGGTCATTGTTCACTACCTGGACTATAATTGGTCAATTGGATGATTGCCAGTGGTTTACGTGTTAGCAATCTTTAATTGACCACAAACCGGGAATGCTGTACCTTACAAGCACGGCTACAAGTGCGTGCGAGGGCTATGCGCGAGATAAGCTGTCTTTTTCTTACTGTTCATTTTAAAAAGAGATTGAATGATACTGTCAATAATTTTCAAAGTTGTCAGAAATATAATGCTCTCGATACTATCGATAGTATTGATAGTAGGTAATGCTGCTTACCAATATTATTGCACAAAAAGAGCTATCGATACGATCGATAGTATTGCTGCTTACCAATAGTATTGCTCAAAAAGAGCTATCGATACGATCGATAGTATTGCTGCTTACCAATAGTATTGGACAAAAAGAGCTATCGATACTATCGATAGTATTGATAGTTTATGTAATATTGGATAGCAAAAAATATCGATACTTGCGGTGGTTCTTAGCAATGTTTGGTAGAAATCAATACAGCAGTTTTAGCGTAGCGGGGTTTTTTAAATTTTTAATTTATGGCTACCTACTTTCTATATTTATGTTTTTTTTATTTATACTCGTATAGATAGCTAGCTACAATATTTCACGGAGTTCCAGAAATCGGCTATTTGATACTACATATTTTCCTTACCAAGTTAACTAATTTAATCAATTAGTGTGACTGTCATAGCAAATGCAAGCTTATTACCGGGACCCGTGGACCGGTTTTTCAAATTACATAACTCGAAAAGACCGTTGTGATGCGGTAAAAATCTTTGCTTTGTTATAAAAGTACACCGCAGTGCAGCTCAAAATAAACCACTAATTGAAATGATTGATAAAAACTGTACCTATTTTTTTCTACTCTTGGTACTCACTTTTCAAATTCAGCACAATTTCCACCACTTTCGATTGGTATTTTTTTAATTTTCAAAACTAGAGCTCCTCGGTGCCGATCATCAAATTCAAGTCTCTGTGAAAATACCACAGTAAAGAATCGTGCTCAATAAAGTTCGTAATTATAGTTAGTAGAGTAAATAGCAAATCACAGCTCTAGATCATTTTGTCAACTAATCAAGTAATTTATTGAAGCTGTGATTTTTTGGCGCATACTTTTTAACACTTTCGAGTTTTAATTTCACAGACATGATTTCAAAAACCTGGGCCTTGATTCTTAACGAACTTAAACCAAATTAAAATTCCGAAATAAGTCCTCAATTTTTTTTTTATAAAATACTATTCATTCAAAATATAATATAGAAAAAAGCATAAACGGGAACGTTTATATTGTAACAGAACGAGTTCGTTTTTCGCTAGTGTTATCAGTTTTGAGTGCTACGATACCGCGCGTGTCAAATTTGTCAAAAGATCAAAATTCAATTGCAATCCGCGATTAAAGTAATCTAAACATACCAACAAGTTTGTCGCCAAGCACATAATTAAAATAAATGTTCTTATCAGAACCAACACAACAAAACAGATAGTCATCCTGCTCACTCATTCGTCTAAGCACAACGAGGGTTGCCCCTGTCCTTGTCTTACTTGGAAGAGATATGACTCCTAAAGTTGGTTGGCCAGTGTTTATTTTTAAACGCAACACAACCGTTTCGAGTTTGGCTCCGAGCAAACGATTACTCCAACAGCTCCAATGTTTTCGAAAATAATTCCGAACGTATTATTAAAAAAAATTCGATAGCCGTTCTGCGCATGTGCGGTGCAAGTGTCAAAATGCAGTGCCAAAAGCGTCGGTGTGATAGCTAGTAGATTTTTTATTTTTATTATAGAATTTCGGTGTTTTATTTCGATTTTGTGTTCAAAATGGGACAGGACGGGCCCGGGGTAGAGCTAGACGCAATTTTGAAGAAGCTTGGACCATTCGGAAAGTTTAACATTGTGAACTATGCGCTTTTATTATTTCCGATACTATTGGCGGGAATGTACGGATCAGTTTTTGTGTTCGAAGCGTCCGATATTAGCTACAGGTAATTTATTTTTAATTAATTGTTGCTAATAACATGTTGCAATACTCCTTTCCAAAATAATTATGGCATTAGACACGACGTTAACAATACTATATTTACATTCATATTTTTATTATAACAATTAATTAATGGTCATGAGAAAAAAGCTTATAATATAATCAAAACGCCTTAACCTTCATAACAAAATGTAACCTCTATCTTTTTCGTCTTTCTCTTTTTCACCACTGTCGGAAACAAAACTTTCGCTAGCTCAGAATTGGCATCCATTTGTTTCTGTAATACCGTTTTAATTTATATTTATAAGTATAATGAAAGCACAAAACTAGGTTATTTAAATCAAAATCACGCCACACCGGGGCAGCAGAGCGCATGCGTGAACTTAGGGTGACCACACACCCTTCTTATCGCACAAACCCGTTTGTACACTGCCGCATTTCTGTGGCTCTAATGCCGGGTTTACACGGGCTTAAAGTTTGATAAACACAATTTGTTATGCAAAATGTTAACCTAATTTGTAAAAAAATACAGACTTACCTACATATTTATTAATCATATTATTAAATATTATTCTAATTTAAAATAATGCCTAAATTTTCCTGTTAATAATTTATAAAAATATTGCATTAATATGCTGCATTTCACTTATTACTCTGCAGATAAGTTCCTATTTACTTGTTGTTTGGTTTAGTTTTATATAGTTGGTTTTGAGAATATAATTAGTTAGTAAACTCAGTTTTCTAAGCTTCACTTTTATTTCGCATGCGGTGTTTACCTATACCTAAGTGATTGTGGTACTCTCTTCAACATGAATACACAATCAAATAAATAATGTAAATAATTTTGGGCAAATTTTTACCGTAGCAACGATTGTCAAGAAAAACTTAATCGACCCTAATGAAAAAACTTAGCAACGATTGTCAAGAAAAACTTAATCGACCCTAATGAAAAAACTAAGCTCGTGTGAACCTAGCATAACCGTTTATTGCGGACAAGACATCCGTCCCTTTCACACGCCAACTGGTTATAAGGGACATATGCCTTACGTAACTAGCAAAAATATCTTACCTAGATACACCCGGTTAGATCGCATTTTATTCCCCACTAGCTTTTGCCCGCGGCTTCGCACGCGTGAACCATGAGCATTTCAAAGAACCTAGCAATTAAGCAAGCGAGCAACCAAACCTGCAAGCTTTCAAGCATACATGCAAGTATGCAAGCAGGCATGCAAGCCTTCTAGCATGTAAGTATGCAAGCAGGCATGCAAGCAGGCATGCAAGCAGGCATGCAAGCAGGCATGCAAGCATGTAAGTATGCAAGCAGCCATGCAAGCAGGCATGCAAGCAGGCAAGCAAGCATGCATGCAAGTAAGCACCCATGCAAGCAAGCATGCAAGCATGCATGCAAGCAGGCATGCAAGCAGGCAAGCAAGCATGCAAGCAAGTGTGCAAGCAAGCATGCAAGCAAGTAAGCAAGCAAGCATGCAAGCAAGTGTGCAAGCAATCATGCATGCAAGTAAGCACCCATGCAAGCAAGCATGCAAGCATGCATGCAAGCAAGCGTGCAAGCAAGCATGTATGCAAGTAAGCACCCATGCAAGCAAGCATGCAAAGCAAGGACTCAAGCAAGCATGCAAGCCAGCCCCCGCATTGCCCCGCTGCCTTAATTTTTCTGAAACTGTAAATATTGCAGGATTTTTATAAAACAAACCTAACCTAACCTATAGGGCTGTCCTAAAATACATCCTAAATAGCTTTTGCCCGCGACTTCGTACGCGCTAAGTTGTAAAATGAAAAAATAAGTTTTTTCCCGTTCCCGTGGAAATTTTGGGGAGTTTTTTCGGAGTACACTTAAAGCCTTTAAAGAAACACACGTTATAAATGTTAAGTCTCTTTCTTTCGATGTTTCGTCTGGAAACGTAAAATCCGGTTTTTTCCCGTCCCTGTGGGCGTTTCGGAAAATACTTTCTTAGTGTTCCCCTACACTCCCGAATAAACCTACATGACAAATTTCAGCTTTCCCCCGCTTTTCGTTTTTCCCGTTTCCGTAAGAATTTCGCCAAATAAAGCATTTCCCGAAATTCTTACGGGAACGAAGAAGAAGAATTTTGGGAAATTATCTAATAATGCTCCCCTACACTCCCCAAGGAACCCACTTGCCAAATTTCAGCTTTCTACGACCAGTAAAACGTAAAATCCTGTTTTTTTCCCGTTCCCATGGGAATTTTGGAAAGTAGGTACTCTCTTAATGCTCCTCTACACTCCCGAAGCAACATACATGCCGAATTTCAGCTATCTGCAACCAGAAAACGAAAAGTCCCGGTTTTCCCGTTCCCGTAGGAATTTCGGGAAATCCTTTTGTAGCGCTCCCCTACACTCCCCAAGGGAAATTGAAGGCCAAATTTCAATTTTATACGACCAGTAAAACGAAAAATCGATCCCGTAGAACTGAATACATAAATCCCGTTTTTATCCCGTGGGAATTTCCAAAAAGCATTAAAACATTATTTTACTATTATAATCACCTACTTCTATGTCAAATTTTAAGAGTCTAGTAATTATAGTTCATAGGATTTCGTTAAACTGAATATATAAATCCTGTTTTTTTCCTTATCCCGTGGGAATTTCCAAAAATCCTGAAATAAGTTTCTTAGTTTTGTAATCACCTACTTTTGTATCAAATTTGAAGAGTCTACTTTTTATAGTTACTGAGATAGCGTCACTCGGAATCGAATATATCGCTACCTTGGGGCTCAATTGTCGTAAAAGCCAAAAGTCGACTTTTCAGGAGAGCCAAAAAACTAAAATAATTTTGAAAAAAAAATTGTAAAACTTTTGTTTTAACTGTTGTAAAGAAACTTTCTAGGACAAAAGTTCTTAAAATTATGAGTACTATAATGTGAATTCATAATATTTAAGATAAAACCTATAATAAAGAAAATAGATGGCTTATACGCTTTATAGAACCAAAACAGCATGTCGTTAATGCCCAAAATAATCGTTGCTGTACATGCAACTTTGGGCGTAAAAGTCAGCCATTGCGATTTAATGAAAAAAAAAAGACGTTAGTAGCAGTTTTTCTTTTTTGCGTTAGGTATTTTACTGTAAAAAGATAAATCGTGTAATTACACCCCAAACTACTTTACTGCGATAATGATGATAAGGTAGGTATAAACCAAATTGTATCAGTTTGAGAATCGTATGTAACTTTCAAAGTCCGTAATATTAAAAAGGTTGAGGAGTATTGTAGTTATAAACATTCGTATAGAAAAAATAATGTTTATTGGTAAGGGTATGAGATCAATACCGAGATAAATTAACACAAACAATCTTTGTTATTTTTAAAATATACCACATTAAAAAAATAAAAATAGAAAGTAACAAAAAGAAGAGGGGGGTTACCATGACGTCTTAATGCGTTTCAATTCCGATTCAGTTTAGGTTCGCTCGCTGTCAGATCCATACTAAAAATGACAGCTAAAACCTGAGTCGCAATTGAATCGTATTAAAATGTCATGGTCGGCCGGTCAATTTAAATCTATATTTTTTATAAAAATCTTAACGCTCTTTTAAGGTAACAAAATAATGAACATTATTGAATAATACTGTTAAAAATATTTTTATACTTAACATTAGCCGCGGATACTGAACTGTTTCTAGTTAGATAGATTAAAATGAGATTCAGTTCACGTTTAGCCTCTAGGATATCAGATGTCATAAAAAAACAAAAACGTAACAAACTTCTACAAAAGTAATAATATAATCAAATATAATTAAGCTTCGTATTTAAATAACAGCACATACAAACTATTCCAATGACCATGTCCTCGTAAATGTTACCGCGGTACTAAGATACGGCAATTTAATTCAATGAATTTGGGTAAGTTTTAGAAAGCCGCAATGATTATACTGACCAATATGAAAATGAATTGACATGTCAAAGTATGGCAGCACAATAATAATAACATACAGAAATAAAATAAGAACTTAATGTTAAAAACTTTTGCCATCAAAGTTTTTTTTCTTTTAATGCCTTCATTTCCTACTGTCGCAATTCAGAGAAGTCAATTAATATTTAAACTTCCGTTTTTAATTAGTAGGTAGTAGGATCATTTACTACCTCCATGAAAATCAATTGTTTTTCTGAGTACGACTAGTATTTTTACCTTATACTTAATCACAACGACAATTTTAATTAAAAAAATCTGGACACGCAATGTCCTATTCATCATTTGACTCGTCCTCTTCATCAGTTTGAGGAAGAGTGTCGGTAATGCCAATGGTATTAGAGAGCCGACGATATTCATCATGAAATGATTTTGGTATTGTCCCATTATTGCAAAGACGCATAAGGTCGTTATATTTTGCTCTAGATATGGGTAATTTAGATGTGTATAAAGGCTTTATAACGTACTTTGGTTCGGCAGGAACAGATGATACGGTTTCATTTGGATTTTCAATGTAGATTTCGGTGCTTTGGCTAGGTTTTACGTTTCCTCTTCCCTTTCCTTTGCCTTTCCCTTTGCCTTTCTCTTTGCCTTTAATACTTCCTTTTTTTAGGGGTTTCTCACATAATTCAATTTTTACTTCCTCTACATTTTCTTTCATAGAGTACTTCAGTAAGACTTGGTTTGGATGGTTTTTCTTAAACGTTGCTATTCTCAAATCCTTAAACTTTATATTTTTTAACGTCGCTGGCGTAACTGTTTCATTAACGCAATCCTCAAAGTCTAAGAAATCTTCATGATCCAGAACCTGAACACGGTACGGTCTTGGTCTTTTACGTGCTGCTACAAAAAAAGTTGACCATTGTGAGGGGCTCCACACGATAATTTTTCTTGTCTCTCGCTCGATGGTTGCATGCACAGAGTCCACGGGCATGTACGTATGCCCTGGCAGAAGATAGTTGATCTGGATAGCCTGTATGTTATTGGAATTCTTTATGAAATGGTTCAAGGCAGACAGCACGGTCTTATTTTTATTTTGTCCGCCGCAGGAATCACAGTAAAATAATACGTTTTTTACTCCCCGTTTATCAATTTCCTCGAGATATTTGATTAGGCAAGTCGCGATTTCATTGCTACCTCGTTTGCCCTCGGTTTCTCCCCAGGTATAACAAAAAGCATCTTGAGTTGTGCTTTCATATAACGTGAAGTTATACACGGCGTACTTCCTGGAATAGTATAGTAACATACTGTCACCGTAAGGAGTGTTCAATACCTTTTGCAGATCGAATGAGGTTGTTACTGTATCATTGTTCAAGGATTTTAATTTTTGGTGAAATTTAAAGCGTTTGTAAGAAGCATTTTTTTCTTCAATGTGTAATTTTAATAAATTCTCGTCGATAGGGTTTTCAACGACTTGTTCTTTCAAATTATTTTCATGCCTTGTACATAGTGTACATTTATCTTTTTTGGGAATATGGACAGATAAATTATATTCATCAAATATTTGTCTAAAAATGTACTCACTTACTGTATCTTGACTATTTTCTGTACAGTTATCCTTATAAATACGATAAATATTAGACACATTTTTATAATCTTCTGGTAAGTACATTTTAGTACTTTTCTTCCGGTTGTAGTGTGAGGGCATAACAGGCAGATGCTCTATAAATGATTTAACATACATCTTTGCAGCATCTGAATATATTTGCGAAACATTAGGTTTGCGCGATTCTTTTTTGGACATTTCCTCTCTCGCATTTTGTATTGTGTACATTAAATACTTTTGAGTAATATCTAATGTGTTAAGCAGGAACTTTTGACAGACTGGCCTGTGACTCTCTCCCTCATTGATGAAATATTCGTAAGTTGCAGTTCGTCGACTTACTGGAGAATCTGTTCTTTTCCTTTTAATAGGCACCCTACGCGAACATCTTAGTACCCAGTCGCGTCTGCGTTGAGAATCTAATGTCCAATAGTGATTAAAAAGGGAGGTTCTTCTTTCTTCCGTGATTTCATAACATTTTCTTAAGCATGTGCCTTCGACGCACGGATTTTTTTTCATTACTTTATCGTCTTTTAGTATACCTTTGTCAGTTTCATAAGATTTTCCAGCATGCTTTAATTCTTTTCGTTGTTTTCTCTTGTTTTCACGTTTTTCTTTTTTCTTTATTATGTTTTGGGCTTCTTTATCATCGCTTTTTTTTACTCTCTTAACTTGTTTTTTTTGCTTTGATCTTGTATCTCCTTCGCTTGAATTATCTGTTTCATTGTAAGACCATAAATCAGAACTACCGCCTGAAAAGTCTTCCTCTTCTTCCGGCAAAAAATCGATATATGTTTTCTTCAGTGACTTTTTCATTTGTCGTTTTCGTTTTGGGGTATTTTCGTTACTCGTGTTAGCCAAACAGTGGTTGTCAAAAGCAGAGATTTCTACTGCGTTCGTGGCAGTTGAAGATGACGTAGATGGCAAATTGATGATATCGTTAACAGCAGCAGATCTTAGAGCTTGGTATTTTGTGCTTATCTCGATATCGACGGAAGTATCTGGCGTGTCAACATCTTTTCTTAAAATTTCAGAATGGTTAGGCGGTTGAATATCGGCGGTAATACTTATGGCTGTCGAGGCAGGTACTGAAGAAACGATGGCTTGATCAAACTCTGTGTAGGCAACATCGGAGTTATCAGGTTTGGATGTCAAAATCGGTGAGAAGGTTGTATTTTTGTTTGACTCAGAAGAGAAAATGGTGTCCAGGTGAACATCGATGATAGGTGTGGCCGTCGAAGCAGGCAAACATGATGTAGTGACTTCAATTTTGTCAGTATCAGCCTGCATCTCGATATTAACATGGGACGTGGACGAAGACAGGGGTTGGAAGGTGGTGCCCGCAGCAATTAAGCCCTGAGGGTAGTTTAGTGTTACATCGGTGAGCGTTTCCTTGAAAATCTCGGAAGAGGCGTTAGATTCAACGGCAGATTGATGCAAAATAGTTAGTTTATCCTCTTTATTTATGACTTTCATACCCAATAAATGTTGCTGGTTAGTTGTTCGAGTACTTTTGTCAGAGTACGCAGGCGATGTTAAGTTCGTAGGTGACTGAGAGTCTGTAACCAGTGTCAGTAACTCATTGGAAATAATTATCGGTTTTTTCGACGACATGTTTACAAGTGGTTTTAGAGGACTCCGAAAACAATCACGCTGAGGCAACGAAGTGTTTGAAGTATTTAAATCATCAATGGTATCGCTACTTGAGTAAATCACTAAATTTCGCTGCTTCTCTTGGAGATTTGTCTCTGTATCGCTGTTCTCGACAAAATCGCTACTGTCCAAGAAAGAATCACTTTCAGCAGCACTCGCATCTTTGACATTTTCTGACACACCTTCGTGTTCCATGTTTCTTGGAGGTGGTCTGAAAGTCAATGAAGATTATTATGTAATAATTACGTGGCATACTAAACACATTATTATTTTATTGTAAATAAAATCGATTGATGAAGATATTATGTTACAAAAAATCATTATTCATGGTAATGTATAATGGTAATCGGTAATTTATTTAACTAAGTAATAAGCTTTTAACATTATAAGACTGTCATAAGACTCAATCATTGTGACACATGTCGCGCAATCCGATCCGTTCATTTTAGTATGAATAATTAAGCTTTAAACAAAACTTTAACCGAGCTAGCAATACCTAAAATCAGTAGTTATAAGTCGAAGTCACACGTCGTTTTGATCTAGTCGTATGAAAAGAAAAGATTTAAACGCCAATTTTTGTAACCGATCTAGGTAGTAAATGATTTCAGAAAATATTGTTTCTGAAATTCTTGGTCGTATACGCCATAACGTCATACCACCGTTAAGTACCGGAGCTCTAGCTGAGCTAATAAAATTTAAAAATAATGGTATTTTATAGGTTAACAATACCACAACCTACAAAATATTACACAAAACCCGTCTTAAAAAACACACAACTAACCTACTTGTGTTTTGACTTAATTTTCACTATTTATTTCTACCGCAACTATGTCCAATCTAACAACACCTTCTAAAGTCAAAATCATCATGCTATTTAAACTGCAGTTACTGCCAAAAACTGGCCAGATTTTAGTCAAATTCGCACATGTTAAGACGAGGACCTACTTAATTTTTTAACTCACACTTTTTGATACAACACTGCAACGAACGGATGGACGGACAGACGGACAAACAAATACCTATACAGCAAAAGACCTGGTGATACGATTCAGTGTGCGGAACACTATAATATACACACTCGTAAAATATACCTAATCAAAATCATCCTATCCAGTGACAAAGGGAGACAAAGATTATAGACATCGATTCAATGTTTTGTTTGTAATTATTTGTATGAATGAGTCTTAATCATAACATAACCGAAGCGCCGGCTAAATAAATGCGATGTATCTACTCATAATCTTAAAATACTCGTAAACAATCAAGGGGTACAAGTCACCTATATTACTCGTATCCAAATAAATTTGGCGTAAACGTCAATGCACGAAACGTAATTTAAAAAAACGGTTGACATTGTGTTGTTAACCTTAATGTAAACCGATAAAATTTCCTAATTATCTTCCTTGGAGTCCTAACAAAAGTACCATTTTACTCGATTTCTCAAGTATGATTTAACACTTACTTGTTAGTTAAGTTTGTAACATTGGCTTACAATGCAAAATAATAACAAATAAATCTCTTTTCGTTTAATAATTGTAATTACTTACCTCAACATGTTACTTTGACGTTCCTTAAGTTTCATTAGCACATCACGTCGCCTCATTAAGGCATTTAAGGTAATATTTTTATCACTTTCCATTTTATAAGCATGGTAAATTTCAATGAGGTTTGTTTTGTTCAAAGCCGGCCGGCAACTATAATGAACTTGTCCACTTGAGCGCACGCGTCGTGTGCGTCCCTCTCCTCACTTCAGGAAGCTCGAAGGATACTGTTTTCCTTTTTTAGCGTGATCATGCCGCTCGCGTTAGAAGGAGAACACGCAGAGACACGTAAATTATGATAATGTACGTGTGCGACTCACACTAAAGTAGTTAAGTCGTATGATGCCAACTGTTTACTTTCGTTCTAATCAAAAGGGATTTAAAGTACAGTTATATTCAAAGTGCAAAGATACTCGAGGTGTGATAGCAAAAATAATTTCATTTTCTAAAAAACTATAGGTGGTTTACCTCAAGCTTAACTATTGTTGGCATTTATTGCCTCGCTATGAAACGCTAGTTCAGGCCGTACAGCAAACTTTATTCTGTTTTTGGAAATAATTCTGGCCGTATTCACCAAATTTGTTTGGAGGTGGCATATACAGCATAAAAATAAAACACAAGTGCAGGTCGTATAATAAACTTTGTTCTATTTTCAGAATTCGTTAAGGTCGTATACGCCAAGTTCGATAATTAGTGTCCTTTATACCAATGATAGATTTTGATTCAGAGTCAATAATACCTTTGCATTTTTCACACTCTGAGTACCTGGCGTTTATAGCCAAATTTTTTGAAATTTCCTGTTTGGAGCAACAGAAAATTGAGGTTGTATTTGTAATTTTTTTGGGATTTGGATTATTTTAATGATACAGATCGATAGAGAAAAAAAAACTGAGCAAGACTGCATTTAAATCTCATTTTCGTCAAAATGGCGTTTACGACAATTGAGCCCCAAGGTAGCGATATAATTCCCGTTTTTTCCTTATCCCGTGGGAATTTCCAAAAATCCTTTCTTAGCGGATGCCTACGTCATAAGATCTACCTGCATGCCAAATTTCAGCCCGATCCGTCCAGTGGTTTGGGCTGTGCGTTGATAGATCACTATGTCAGTCAGTCAGTCAGTCACCTTTGAATTATATATATATAGAATAGGATTTCGTTTAACTGAATATATAAATCCCGTTTTTTTCCTTATCCCGTGGGAATTTCCAAATATGCTGAAATTAGTTTCTTCGTTTTGTAATCACCTACTTTTGTATCAAATTTGAAGAGTCTAGTTATTATAGTTACTGAAATAGCGTCACTCGGAGTCGAATATATAATTCCCGTTTTTTCCTTATCCCGTGGGAATTTCCAAAAATCCTTCCTTAGTGGATGCCTACATTGTATAAGGTATCTATTTGCAAAATTTCAAGTCTCTAAGTCCAGTGGTTTGGGCTGTGCGTTGATATATAGTTAAGTCAGTCAGTCAGTCAGTCAGTCAGTCAGTCAGTCAGGACTTTGAATTTTATATGTATAGATTTGTGGAAAAACAGCTGGTTGCGGAATGTAAACGCTTAGATTTAAGCTGGTATTTACTCGTGCAATTCACGATGGAGAGTGAGCTTTATTTGTGTTAAACGCGTATCTGCATACGTGTCAAAGTGTGCGTGCTTAGCGGAGCGATTTTCGAGCGACATTTTTCTATCTATCGTCTCTATCATTCGGAACTAATAGTGTGTTCAATATTGTTACTACGTTTGTAAGACTCTTGAGCCGCGCACTCATCTGAGAGCTGTAATATTAACTGTTGCACGTTACAGTAACAAAAACTCAGATGTGGACGTGGCGTTCCGGTTATGGTTACTGTAACATGCAACAGTTACTGTTACAGCTCGCAGATGAGCGACCAGAGGCCTTACTGTCTAACGCGCGGACTCGCATTCGCATTCGCATTCAGCATCTCTTTCTATTTCTACCCTCATCCTATATCGTTTGTCAGAAAGGAATGGTGAATGCGATTGTGAGTCCAAATGCATTAGACCAGTGGTTCCTAACCTTTTCAGTTCCTTTACCTAACTAACTAGGGTCACGGATTCTACCCCTCACAGACGAGCTTATTCGTTGATAAGGCAAGGAAATCATCCAGCCAACCAGTAGGCTTATTATCTAACTCGCTCGCAATATTCGCCAACGTGTTCATTTTGACAGTTCATGTATGGGCTGACAATTGGCATCGGAATCAGCTAGCTGTCACATTCATACAAGAACTGTCAAAATGAACACGATGGCGATTGCGAGCGAGTTAGACAATAAGCCTACTGCTCATGACCCCCGCGAAAAACCGATTTTACCCCCGAGGTTGGGAACAGGGTAGACAATATGGCTGCCAGTGTTGTTGGTGCAGTTCCCTCTAATCCATTCTTATCTGTGAGAGTGCTATCGTCTACTGATATGACACGGCGTCTGCTTTCTTCATTTGATCTAAGTAGGTACTCTAGCCTTGGGTATTCCCGGCCTAAAAGAGCAATAAACCAAGCATCACCAAACTTTCACGGTAACTGCTGCATTTTGAATGGTCAGACTAAAGTCAACGGGACGTTAGAGTTGAAGAAGAATAATGAATGGTGTCGATGTTAAATGTTTAATGGTATAAAACTCACATGTCTCATGAAAAATCAATAATTAGAATCACGATTTTAAAAACCAAAGATCTCTCTATTGTGGACACATCACAGTATAAGTAATTGTTTTCAACAATCCCCAAAAAATAATGACTTTCTGCTAAAAAAAATACAAAAGGGGAATTAAAAACAAAATAAAAACGAAACTAAACTTAATCTTAAAATAAAATCATTAAAAAAGGAGGATCTCCCGTGGCGTAGTACCACAGACGTTGGCAGCATTCCTCTTGGACAGCGATACTAATACGCTGTTCAAGGAAGCTGCCAGCGCTGCGGTCACCCGTAACGTCTATTAGCCTCTTCGAAATATCTTTGAAGAGATTAGTTGCGCTAGGACCCCACGGACCAAGGGTCTCTACACCGAAAGGGACAAAGTTATATTCTTTCTGCTACCTCCGCAAAATAGTGAAGTCGCAAAAACTAGTACTGATAGATCACTGTGGTAGAGTTTGATAGCTTGTATATCACTCTATTGGTTAAATACTTTACGGGCTTAACTTAAAGATATGACTTGAATGATTGGGCTATCGACACAATTTCAAGTACTTTTACTACATTTTATTATACTTATCACGTCAAGATTGAAATCCCTCGTATACTTTCAAACGTTACCCTGGCTATCATTTTGAGTATTATCGCGATAGTAACATTCCATTACTGCACTCCATCGATCACTTACAACTTGTGAACTAAAAAAACCCGCGATGTATTGCTTGCTTTATCGCGGACGTATAAATAGAGAAGAAATGTAGGTACTCTCTTGCGACCTTTGCGGTGACAAAGGCGTAACAATGACATTACAAGAAGGTCTTGCAAGATCGTTTAACTAATGACAGGAGTATGATAAAACTAATCTAGCCTTTGTTGAGTTGACGTAAGGCTAAGTGTTTGTCGCCTGCAAACAATCGAAGCAAATACGAGGACATTATCTGAATTAAATTGACAAGTCACTACATAGTATAAAACAAAGTCGCTTTCTCTGTCCCTATGTCCCTATGTATGCTTATATCTTCAAAACTACGCAACGGATTTTGATGCGGTTTTTTTTAATAGATAGAGTGATTCAAGATGAAGGTTTTTATGTATAATTCTGCGCAGACGAAGTCTCGGGCAGAAGCTAGTTTATTATAAAGTAGTTCTGGGTTTGAAGAGGAAAAACTGCAAACCTTTTTCTTGACCGTTATGATCACTTCTTTATGTGCCTGTTCATCTGTCACAAACCATTTAGCGTATTTTTTGAATTTTTGGTTTAATGGTACAAAGATAAGGTTGATAATTAGTCCTTGGTAAATTTGCGTCTGTTTTCATAACTATGTTTCCATGCTGGTCTGGGAGTAAAAAAAACATAGAATGTACCAGTTGCTTCTGTTCCCGCGCTGATGGTAAAAGCCAAGGTAAAAGCAAAAGGAAATGGGCATAGGAATCATGTTATAGGCGATGCGGCTAGCAACCCATCATTATTTCGATTCCCTTTTCCACCTATACGCCCACAATCATGCCAAACGTGGCCTTTAGGTCTTGTTACCTTAGGCTATGTCTACCCCGTAATTACAACAAGGTAGGCAAACGAGACCCGCAACACTAGAGGATTGTAGATGCGTTGCCAGCCTAGAGGGCTATATAGGATAGTATATGTATGTATGTATAACTCTTTATTGTACATAAAACACAAGAAAAAGATGAATACAGGACAACACACATGCACGAAGGCGAACTTATCCCTAAAAGGGATCTCTTCCAGTTAACCTTTGAACGATTGACAGGACATAAGTATTAAGCAAGAGTAGACACACAGAAAAAGTAAAAGAACCGATAGAAACCTACCTCTACCTCTTGTACCAGTAATTTCACCGGCTATCTTACTATCCACGCTGGAACACAGCAGTGCAAGCACTGCTGCTTGGCGGAAGGATTGGCGAGTAGGACGGTGGTAGCGCGGACGTGGTGCGGATGGACCTTGCACAAGGCCAGCCGAAACGACCTATGTAAATATAAGGCAAATGATTATTTTTCTGCTGAACGACTGCAGAAATTTACACGTTTTACATTTTCCCTCTCCCAACGAATTCCGGTTCATACAAATTAGTCTAAAACGAGCACACGTCTTTGAATCAGACCTCAAACGCAATCTCAACCAGGCCCTGTGCAATAATTTGCATACATTTACATCCGAGTAGACTGCTCACGTTGTTCTATATTTAGTTGCAAACATAAATAAACAACAATGTTGTGAAGATCGAGAGCAAGTGCAACGCATCGATGTAACCAGTGTTGCTATGGTACACACGGCAATATAATCAGGTAGGCACCTACGCACGCTCGCGCCGTATCTATCCTGCTTACCGAATAGCTTTGCTGTGTGTACGTTAGAGCTAAGCCGGGTATTTGTCTGCGAACTTTACAGTAACCAGAAAGCTTACACCCTTATTCATAAACGCTCTATAGGCTTCTGCTAACTTAGCAATCGTTTGTCCTTATCTGTCACTTTGACGTTTACCTTTCACAGATAAGGACAAACGGGGGTGCGAGTTACCTCCACGTATGGTCAAGAGTTCGTTTTTGGATCCGTCCGGGGGGTAGAGCAGTGCTTAGTCCAGTGAACTCTGGGCATCGGCTAATGATTTCCTGGCAGTTTCTGAGGGATATCATTGACCGTTGGCTAAGAGCTCGATAGGGGGGATGGGGGTCTTGTCTATTACCGTACAACGTTTCCGACATTTTTCACAAGATTTTTTAGTAAACTTTTGTTGCTTTGACATTGGCGAAGTTTTCGTCGCTACAGCGACTTGATATGCCACAAATAAAAAGAAGAAGGACAAACGATTGATAAGTTTAGCAGAAGCCTATAGAGTGTTTATGAATAAGGTATGTGGGGAGTGCCACAATAGGGAGATCTCTCTCCAAGCAGATGTTATGCTTGGGGACCAAAGTCCGAAGGAAGAATCTCAGAGTTGAGAGTTGTATTTATGCAGCCGCACTGAGAAACGTCGTTAGCGGCATGTAGAACGATGTGACAGCTGTCATTAGAACTGGCGCTAGCTACTCGTGTATCGTAGTAGTTATGGAGAGGCCACCTAGGTGCGCCAGGGTCGCTAGAGGGGGTTAGTGTGGACGTGGCGATCCACTCGGGGCAGACTCGCGAGCTACCTTCTTTGGTCTCGCATGTGAGTACTTGGCTCTACGTAATTCAAATGACGAATCAAAGGGCAAATATAAAATACTAGCTGTTGCCCGCAACTTCGTCTGCATAGAATTCGTTTATCGCTATCCCGCAGGAATTTCGCAATTTTCCGGGATAAAAAGTAGCCTATGTGCTATTCCAAACTATAATCTATCTATGTTCCAAATTTCATCTAGATCTGCCCAGCCGTTCCGGCGTGAAATAGTAACAAACATCCAAACTCACAAACTTTCACATTTATAATATTAGTAGGATATGCTAAGGCTGAATGGTTCTAAATGCTGCAATTTTTATAACGTCATTCAATAACTACGTTTCTGAGTTTGAGTCTCTAAACTCGGTGCGAAAGAAAACATCGAATATTAAAATGGTACCACAAAATGTATCGATTCATTAGATCCGGATCCAGACCCCCTACAACATCACAAACTCTCAACCTCACCTTTATCTCTTTATAATATTCCATCCAGGTCTGGGAGCAAAGAAAAAACATACCCCTTTATTCATAAACGCTCTATAGGCTTCTGCTAACGTAGCAATCGTTTGTCCTTATCTGTGAAAAGTAAATGCCAAAGTGACAGATAAGGACAAAAGATTGCTGAGTTAGCAGAAGCCTACAGAGCGTTTATGAATAAGGGGAATAGAATTTAGAAGAAGGGGATTGGGCGAAAGTCTTAGGAATCGTGTTATAGGCGATATGGCTAGCCCATTACTATTTGGATTCCCCTTTCCATCCATACGCCCATAATCATGCTAAACGTGGTCTTTAGGTGTTATTATGTGTCATTATTAGTTTAGATAAAGAGTTATACATTATACAATATGTTTTCACTCAGTGTGTAATCTTACATGTTCCGTTATGCATAAGGTTATCAAAGGTTCATATAAGCAAATGAAGTCAGCGTCTCAGGTCTGCGAGGAAGTGACAGCCCGACGTTTCCAGGCTAAGCTAGGCTATGCGGGCTTATTCATAAGCGTGTAAGTCTTATACAGAGAAACTTGGAACACTAAACCAGCCGGAGGCGTCATATAAATCTATTCTAATGTCGGAAAGACCATAGGATCTTTCCCCGGGGATCAAAGTCCGAAGAACGGGAGTTGGAAATGTATGCATCCGCGTTAAGAGACTTCGTTGAGAGTGCTCGTGCGTCGTAGCAGTTAATGTAGTCGATAACTAGGTGGCGCTAGGGTCACTACGCTTGTATTAGGGAAAACATTTATTTTGTGTTTTTGTATGTGAGGAACAAAGTCAAAAACTGCAGGACCGACTTTAAAAATTCTTACACCATTAGAATGCTACATTGTGCTTGAATAATGCCTACTAATATTATAAATGCGAAAGTAAGTCTGTCTGTCTGTCTGTTACTCGTTCACGACTAAACTATTGAAACCGATTTAAATGAAATTTGGTACGGAGATAGTATTTGTCCCAAGAAAGGACATAGGATAGTTTTTATCTCGGAAAATGGAATAGTTCCAATAACAATTGTACACGGTTTAATCAATAAACGTTTCTTATTTGTCAAACGTCAACTTGAGTTATACGCACTCAATCGCACTTACCCACGTATGTAATGACGGCAGCTGTCTTGTATAATTTTTGGAGATGGACGCCCTCATTGACGTCTCCGTTTGGTTTGATGCTCTAAGCTGAGAATAAATAGTATTTCTATTATTTGTTTGAATATATAAGCTACATCGGGGCATGAGAGAGCTGAAATAATTAATTATTGAGACTGTATCGTTATTTTGATGGGATGACTTTAATCTCAAAATATAAACAAATTACACTTACTACTATTCTAACCTAAAGTAACAAAACCTTTTTTAGAATACTTTATCGAATATAATACATTTCTCACAAAATTTCTACACGACACTGAAAATTAGAACACATAAAAAACCGAAAACACCGAAAAGTAAAGCTATGGCCAGGAATCGAACCCGAATCCTCGTCATTCCGTGACGCGTGCTATACCTGTACACCACCCATAGCAGGTGAGTAAGCCTTCATGAATTTAATTTCTAACGGTAAAACCGTAAAAGTAAACCCAAGAAGTAACAATTCTTGATTCATTTGATAGACTTTTGACTTTTCTCATACCAAATGCAGTTGTATCTGGCATTCTAGCTTCTAGCCTTAGAATTCGTTAAAATATTAGGTACAATAAAAAAAAGGACTCATAAGGACTACGAAATAGTCCGAAACATGTCGAGCATCACTCGACGACTTATACGTGAGTTATCCGTTTATGTGTAATTACAATCAAAAAGTTTATACAAAAGGTTGTTGACCTATTACTTCAAACCCACGACACAAAAATTTTAAAAACATGTTGATATTTCAGCAAAATATTTAACTGAGATAAGTGATTGCGCAATGGTGACTAGTATTTGTGCAGTGACAAACATTGTATTAAAATAAACCTACGAAATGTAATGAAAATAGTGATCATCAGTCTCGTGGTTAATTCGTTCCATTTCAATTTAAATTGTTCGTTTAATGAATCACAAAAAGCATACCTAAAATATTAAACTTAGTATAATTTAAAGAAAACTGGAATTAATATCAAAATTTACTAACAGCTGTCATCGTTTTTTCAAAACTTGAGAACATGTCTCTTGGACAAAGAATTAAAAGGATTCAATATCATACTGTAGTTTTAGAAAGCTCTAAAAGGTAAACCATTTCTTTTGATTTATTATTTGCATTCATTTCATGAGGATTTTTTAAAAGACCTACGCTCTTCTTAAGAAAGCATAACAATAGAAAAAACGATCTTCAAAATTACATTCATCCATTCAAGATCCAATAGCGTTTCGTTGTGATAAATCAATTTTTTTTTTTAGAAAATGGCGAAAGCTTTAGATGAAATTTGCTTCATACGGGTTTTTATTTCTCTAGAAAAAAAAAAGATTTTTCGATGTTTTACCTCCACCGTTTGTCTTTTTTGATTTTAACTCGAAAAAGATACATTTTGTTTGTACTAAAATGGGATAGACATATTCGACATAGTTAATGACTAACCCCCTTATTCATAGACGCTCTGTATACTTCTGCTTACTTAGCAATCGTTTGTCATTATCTGTCACTTTGACAATCACCTTTCACAGATAAGGACAAACGATTGCTAAGTTCTTCTTCTTCTTTTATTTGTGGCGTATCAAGTCGTTATAGTGACGACAACTTCGCCAATGTCAATGTAAAATTTTTTATTAAAAAATCTTGTGACAAAATGTCGGCAACGTTGTACGGTAATGGTCAAAGACCCCCCTCCCCCCCTGTCGGGCTCTTAGCCAACGGTCAACGATATCCCTCAGAAACTGCCAGGAAATCATTAGCCGTTGCCCAGGGCGCACCGGACCAAGCACTGCTCTTCCCCCCGGACGGATCCAAAAACGAACCGCAGCTCTTAATCACACGTGGAGGTAACCCGACTCGCACCCCGATTGCTAAGTTAGCAGAAGCCTATAGAGGGTTTATAAATAAGGGGCTATAACGTTGTTAAAGTGTGCATGCACGGGAAGCTTACTACGTAGATATCCATTGGAACAACCTAACAAAGGTCTACTAATCGGCCTGAAACATGTCAGACATAGACTTAAAATTCTTAATAACTTGTTTTTTTCTGACCGTCTCTTACTGATAGCTTTATATAGAATACTAGCCGTTGCCTGCGACTTTGTCCGCGTAGAATAGTTACTCAGGGATAATGTAGCATTATAATAGTGAAAGAAGTTTTGAAATATAAATATTTCCTCTTTAATAATATTAGTAGAGATGAACAAAAATATTTACCTTGGCTACTCCGCTACACACGTGCAAGATAACCAAGCCTGTGCAAAGGATATATGAATGTGGGTACATTATCGCTATTTATATGTTTTCACATCAGTACAACGTTGTGCTCACCAAATTTTGAAAATGATCCCATATAGATCAAAACGCGTTAGTGTTTGTGTGGTGTAAGGGATAATTAAGTTTGTGGGATTTATATGTGTTTTATTTGGTACTAGTGGAGGACTGGACGAAAAACATATATATTTTTCACAGGCTTGGTTATCTTGCATGTGTGTAGCCGAGTTGCGAGGTAAATATTTTTTGTTCATTGAAATGGACCACCGCAAAATAATGCCTGATTCAGTAAAATTAGTATTATATTTCTACATGACAACAGCATTATTATAATATAGAAAAATCCATACTAAAAATAGCAACTGATACAAATCAAGCAGAGATAATAATTGTGTATAATACTCAGACCGGCTATCAGTTATTCTAATTGTGGAATAGGAGAAGTGAATGACATTATCAGGCTACCAATTTTTATATATTTTCTTTGTCTCAATTGAAAAGAGTTGGCGTTGTCCGAAAGTCAATAACTGACAGCAGTTTTTGATTTCGGATAAAATTAATTACCTTATAGATTGGCATATTAATTTCTGTATTTTGTAATTTGACAAGCAATGGGGGATTATCATGACGTCTTAATGCGATTTAATTTCGATTCGATTTAGGTTCGCTGATTCAAGTATCAAACCTACAAGAATGAGTGAGGCAGCAAGACAGACTCGTAGGTCTTTAAATGATCACTGCACTGCACTGAAATGCAAGGCACTGTAAATGATCAGTCTGCCTCATTGGGTCACTTTGGCATATAATTTAATTAAACACTTAACAATTAGAGATGTATGAATGCTGATGAAGCGTAAGAAGAATTTCAGGATCGTATCACACAAACCACCTCTATATCCCTTACAGGGTAGACCAAACTTAAAGTAAAAAGACCTAAAGGCCACTTTTAGCGTGAGGGTGTAGGCGTTTATTTTGTTTCCCCTTTCCACCTATACCTTGCATGAATGCATCCTTCCCATCTATACGTTACTAAAAAACTAATCAACTTGCCTAAAGTTATAAGAGTTTCTGACCAGCCAAAATCTTATTGAACTTTTTAGACGAAAAATATTTCTAAGATTATTAAGCGGAAAGGCTGTAAATTTGCATGAAGAATAATATAATATATAAATAATGCACGCCATCCATTGTATTGGCTATTTGTATGACTCATGGCGCAACATAATGGTCCTAAATATACGCATGAGATCTCTGTATATATATGTATTTGCATATATGTTTTGACAAATATTTTTTTTGCATTTGAATTTGAAAAAAATAGTTTGTACCAATCCCTGTGGGAAAGAGGCATGACGGTATGTATAATGTGTATATTAGTAGAAATCGCCATCATCTTGCGTCTTGATCCACCAACTGATACTATCACTTACACTCGGTCTAACCCATAGCAATCAATCATGACCGTCATCAAGGGAACGATATTAATTGTATTACGTTCCGATGATTAATTCGGTTCGGGTTGTTTTTTCATGATTTATACTGGCCTTATCTTGTGGAGATTTCAGGTGTATTTTTACAAAAATTTAATCAAAATAAAATTGACAAGACATTTTTGGATCCGTTATTGAAACCTCATAACATTGTATTATTTTTCATTACGAAAAAACTCTCTTAAAGAACTGTTTTCATTTTACTAAAATGTGTTTTGTTGAAAGAAACAATCGGTCCAACCGTCGAAGAAACAAAAAAGCTTTTTTGATAAATACCTACGTTTTTTAAACAAAACATGTAACTTTTATCGTCATCATTTTCGAGCCTTTAAATTAAATCACTGTATACCTACTTATACTCGAAACTCCGTTTTAATTTGTTCCTTAATATTATATAATAATACTCTTAATAATATATTGTTACGAACAAAATGAACAAATTTCAAATTTCAATGCAAATTGCAATTGCATGAAAAACTTATAATATATTTCACACAGGCTTGGTTATCTTGCACGTGAGTAGCGGAGTAGCAAGGTAAATATTTTTTGTTCATTGAAATGGACCTCCGCAAAGTAACGCCTGATTCAATAAAATATTGTTGTGGAGGATGTGGCTAGCAACCCACCACTATTTTGATTCCCCTTTCCACTTATACGCCCACAATCATGCTTAACATAGCCTTTAGGTCTTGAGTAGTGAGGCTGAGATTTTCATTTAAAATGTTTAATTCAAAATATCGCTCTATGAATAAAAACATTAAATTTGTGAACTATCATAAACAATCCCAAAAAATATTTAAAGGGCTATTACTGAAGTTATAAAGTAAATTAACAAAAATATAAATATAAATATCACTATTATTATGTTTTACTAGTTTAATTCTCTCAAGTGCTGTTAATAGGTCTTCTTTATAAAAATAATTTGTGTATGTGGTTTTTTCGTAAGTACCTATTTATTTATAAATGTCAGTGAAAATTAGAACACATAGAAAAATCCGAAAAGTAAAGCTATGGCCGATATACCCCTACACCACCCATAGCAGGTGGGTAGTCTCCGAATTTTTCTACCTGTTACTAACTGTCACGTGACTTTTTTGTTACTATGCGAATTTTTGTCGCTAAGCGTCATCTGTTTGAATGATGTGTCTGTACGACACAATTACAAACTCCCATGGAACATCTACTGCTCACCAGGAGCCTACCTATTTATTAATACTAGAATAATGGTTTTTCATCTTGATTCCTCTTCAGTCTGCGCCTGAGCTGTATTGGAATTGAATATTTGTATTCAATAACGCTGGATCGGATTTCGTCATTTCACGCACCTCAGATAGCACACCTGTTCAAGCAAAGCTTATAGGGTATCAGGAGATCAGAGCTCGAGGCAGAAAGTGTATAATACTAGCTTATGCCCGCGACTGCGTCTGTGGATTATGCATTTCGGGTAACTTATTTTTAACGCCTACAAAAAAAATCATAGCAAAAGTTCCATAAGAGCACAAATTATATTACTCACAGGGTATTAACGTCTTCATTGCAAATTTCATCAAATTTTCACCTCCTCGCAAAAGATGATTACTGTTATAAAAAGTATGTCTTTATATGTCTTTCTCGCGCCCATAACTACACAATACAATACAATACAAATACTATTTATTGAACACCACAAATCAGTACAAAACAATACAGAAACAAAGAACAAAGTAGATAATAGGCGGTCTTATGCTTAATAGCGATCTCTTCCAGACAACCAATACTTTAATCTATCCTCTATCAGGGAATCTGCCTCCGTGGCGTCGTTCAGGGAGGGCTTGAAGAAGATGTGGCTCACACCATCTCCTTAAATATTGTATGTGTGTACTCATATTTATGTAGTGTGTATGTATGCATGTGTTCTATGATATTTAGTAGTTTATTAATGAAATGTTTGTTGTATTTTGAGATGTACGCTCTATTGTGGCTTTCACTATATGGATATTTTAAACTCACTCTTTGTCGGTCTCTCGCTTAATGCTCCTCTCATTTACTCAAAGGTTAACTGGTAGAGATCCCTTATAGGGATAAGTTCGCCTTTGTGCATATATTTAAGTTCTTTTTTGTGATTTGTCTCTGCTTCTTTATATTTGTACAATAAAGCATTTACTTACTTACTTAATCCTTACCAAATTTCGTGCGTATCGGTCCAGCGGTGTAAGAGTGAAGGGGTAACAGACACTGTTATTTTCGCATTTGTAGTATTAATTTGGCTATCAGAATCTCTGGCAAATATAAACAATGTGTTGGGAACAACTAGGACACGTAATCCGGACGCAGGCTTTGCAAATTTTGTGCGTCAAATCACGTTCGTAGAACACTGTGCAGTGACCTAGATAGGAACGCTGGGACGGTAACAAACCTCCGGGAATCCTGGAAATAATTTCACCAGGAAAACCGCTCGAATTAGAGCGAGTGGCAAAGTTTAATTTACAAAAATCGGAATCGTTATTTTATTTTCACGAAGATACATTGAGATATTTCTTGGACGGTATAATTTATGAATATTAACTTGAATTTTAATCAGCGTACAACTGTTGAATTAACGGCATATAATTCAATCATATTGATAGGTACTCTGATTATTTTATGTACATGTTAATCATTAGTATCATTATTTAAAATAATACACTAGCAGCTCTTTGAGCTGATACGTGTATATCTATCACTGCACTTGTGTTCTCTGACTTTTTAAATGAATGAGTCTATTTTTAAAACCGTTCACTGAAGGTGCACTTATCACAAGTTCCTATTATTTATAACCCTTGTTGTTTGTTGTTTATTTATTGTTATTCCTAACGTTGCCATGTTATAATTGGCTAAGTAAAGTTTTTTGAAGAGGTTTCAATTATATTTGTTTCCGGCAGTCGACGTCTTAATGATCGAGGAACTTCAGCTCTTTTATTTTTATTTCCTATTATTAATTAGAAATATTTTTTTAAGTGCTCAATGTTACATTTGTAAGATTTAATGGCTGATAAGCTTCGAGCTTAGAACTAGCTTAGATTTTAAAAAAAAAGACGTCTACTGTCACGTTTGATATTGTCAAAAAATAATAATTGCGGTTTTGTTTATTTGCGTTTCCGTATAAGTTTCTCGATTATTAAGACGTTGGCTGTCAAAAAAAAAGTTGTAACTCTTCAAAAACCTTAACTTAGCCAATTGGTTGTAGCTTTGGTTTTCATATGGGTCAAGGTTACTCACCGTCGCGTCAAAGTAACTCGACCTTATGGTATATTCTTTTAGGGAAACTTTATCAGTCTCACATTACCAAGTACATTATTAAGGTATCTGTGTTTTACCTCATTATCTTCAACCTCTGTTGCACTATCCTCATCCGTTTTTTTAATTCACAGTTTAAATTCGAAATTTCGTATTCTGCTTCCATAGTCTAGGCGAAAAGAAATACGTACAATGTTCGTTTGCATTCCTTCCCGCGCAGATGGTAAAAACCCATCGAGGGAACAGGCGAAAATCTTAGAAATCATGTTAATGGCAACCCATTACTATTTTAAATTCCCCTTTTATACCTCCACGATTGTGCTAAACGTGGTGGCTCTGTCTACCCTATAAGGGATAAAAACTTGATTTATGTATGTATGTGTGTATGTTAATTCGCTAGTCCAAGCCAAGAATCACATCATGCCACATTAGTATTAAGTTTAGCAATTCTGGTCAGCAAGCCGTTCTAAAGCCATCGGTTACAATTGAGGACATGCATTTGCATAGTCCGTACACCGTTGACGTGTAATTCCCCTTATGTATATTCGACACATGGATTATTTGAGACGAATTTCCTACGACAGGAGTCAATAGGACAAACAATTTTGGAAATGACCAAAAAAACATTTACCTTTGCTACTCAGCTACTCACGTGCAAGATAACCAAGCTTGTGTGAAATATATAATGCTTTTCACTACTGACATAAAAACACATATAAATCCCAAAAACTTAATTATCCCTTACACCACACAAACACTGACGCGTTTCGATCCCTCTAAGGGATCATTATCAAAGTTACACATGCAAACCAATGTCGTACGTAGAGGGATCGAAACGCGAAGTGTTTGTGTGGTGTAAGGGATAAGGGAGTTTGTAGGATTTATATGTGTTTTGTGTGGCAGTAGTGGAGGGTGGGATGGCATGAAAAACATATATATTTCACATAAGCTTGGTTATCATGCACATGAGTAGCGAAGTAGCAAGGTAAATATTTTTTGTTCATTGAAATGGACCTCCGCAAAGTAACGCCTGATTCAATAAAATTTTGGAAATGTTATCATTGAAGTTGTCTACTCTTGCTTAGCCACAACTGGAACCAAATTGATTAGATACTTGGAATTTAATTGTACAAAGTGCCTTATTATTCTGAAACATTTCAGCAAGGTGGTTGGATTAGTTTGATTGAACACTTCTGTAAAAGTTTTCGTTGTAATTCTACATACATACCGTCACGTCTCTTTCCCACAGGGGAACAGCAATTAGTGCAGGGGTAGGCAGAAACTACTTTGTTCCACGTGCTACGATCCTGACATACCTCTTTCGTTTCATGCACATTCATCAATCTCTCTACGTGATAAAACCAACTAAGCATACTTTTTTCTATCCTAGTCACTATATCTTCTTTCACACCAGCACGTTCCACGTTGTATTTCTAACTTCTACTCGTAATAATCTAAGATCGTAATATTTCACGTCCACCAACGAGATGGACGGATGACTTGTTTAAAGTCGCAGATTCACCTGGAGGCAACTGGAGGTCTATGAGGCAGGCTATGTCCAACAGTGGACGTCCTACGGCTGATAATGATGATGATGATGATGAAACTGAAATTTTGAACGCTCGGCCTGACATAATCTTTTGTTGCAGATGTAAAATTGAAGAATGTGAAGCTCTTAATCACAGTAACTGGCTAACATACGCCATACCTTTAGATAAAGGTGAACTGTCGAAATGCAAAAGATATGGTTCGCAAGCTAATGCAAGTAACGCTGACACGTGCAGTGTTGATGCGTTTGATACAGCTGTCAAGTTGAATTGTGATGAGATAGTGTACAGCGATGAAGACTCAGCAGTGAAAGACGTAAGTATAGAAACTAGTTGATTTTGTGTTTTACTTAAAACTACAGAATTCAAGAAATAGAGGCTTCAACAGGTGTAGCTTGAGAGGATCGTTGAACAAGTCCAAAAGGAAGTGTCCTCAAATGTGTGTGGGTTATTCCGAACAATAATTTTGCCAAAAGAGGGCTTTCTATGTAGGTAATAAGATTTCTGAATAAATATCATGCAAGTTTTTTTTTGCCAACTTCGCTATTTGTTGGTTGTACCTACTTGCTATGATATCCAATCTAAACATGTATACCAAATTTCAAGCCGATTCGAATACTAGTACTTAGTGTTGCAAGTTAAACCAAAGCTTGTGAAATGTTCACAAATTTGACATTTTCTTTGAGTAACAATGTATCTCTATTGTGTGCAACTTTACAAAACAACACGTCTCGCAGCAAACTTGAGAAGTATTTAGTGCTCCAATCTTTACAACATTATATTTACATTTGTGAATGAAAATATTTATTTCGTCTCTTTAAAGTGTCTTTCAATATACATACGGACAGAAATACAATGTCAACATTTTTATACAGCTGTCAGCGCTATCTTGTTTTGAATGGATTGACTTACATAGATAAGTGACAATCAGCAGACGACCACGCCTTTACGACACCCAAACATCATGCAAAGCCTGGTTTTTATCTTAAGCAATGCCATTTGATGAACTGTTACACAAGGTCTCTGAGAATTATTCCGGCGTATTTCAGCTTGTGGTTGGGTTGATTTCTCTGAATATTCCTGTATGGAGTGTCACCGACATAGCTCGAAGATTATGTATGTACACACAGCAAAGCTATTCGGTACGCAGGATAGATACGGCGCGAGCGTGCGTAGGTGCTTACCTGATTATTTTGCCGTACATACGTTGAAGTGGCAATGGGCAGGCCACATCGCTCGTAGAACAGACAACCGTTGGGAGAGAAACGTTCTCGAGTGGCGACCACGAACCGGGAGACGCTGTGTTGGCAGACCTCCCACTAGGTAGACCGACGATGTCGTGAAAGAAAGTTTGAGACGTTTTTGGTGTCTGAAACTTATACTAGAGGCTCAGAATTAAACAATTTGGGCTGTAGTTTTACGCGATTTCTAAGAAAGAAATCAATAAAACACCAGCCCATGTAAAAAGAAAACAATGTACAAACTAAACAATCACTCATAAAAAGTTAATGATGACCAAAGTAAAGTTCCAAATGCACTTCAGGCCCCTATTTAACCAAGTCGACAATTGTCTATGACAATGACAAGTGACAATTCTAAATGCAATGTTTAGCCAATATAAAGTCAGTTGGCGTAAATGCTAGTGAAATAGGAGCCTGGCATCCAAAATAACATATTTCATAAAAGCAATCACGTAAGTAACGGCTTTTTCTTTAGACTAATCTGTTTAATTAAAATGCTAAATTAGATTTAGTAGATTTTATTATGTGTTAATCTATTCAAGAACACTTTAAATATGAGTAATAAGGTGCTTAACAAAGAGGTTAAAGATCAAATAGATAAAAAGTAGATTGACCTTATTATAAATCATGCCATTGCGCAACAAGCTATCAATGACCGATAAGTCACTACGAATATTATGAATGAAGTGAACTCTGCACCTTGGACTCCGTAGACTACAATGAAATTGTACAATATTTTATTTTGAAAAGCTTTTATTTAACTTGCAATGTTTGTATATTATTATGTTTGTCCGGGTGGTTGGAACCTTTGACTCAATTTTAAAGTAATTTTCAACCGATTGAGCTGAAATTTTCCACACACACAAACACACACAAGTCACGTCTTCATCCCTTACGGGGTAGACAGAGCCTAAGGTAACAGGTACCTACATGCCACATTTAGCAAGATCGCGGGTGTAAAGGTGGAAAAAGGAATCAAAAATTACAACAATCTGGGAATTAAGTTCTATGGTGGCCCGGTCAGGACCGTCTCGGCAAGATGGAACTCTTTCATGGTTGGCCCGGGTTAATTTGATTTTTTTTACATGGTAGACAACGCAAGCGCAGTTAACAAAAAAGTAGGTACAGTCAGCAAAATCGCTTGCATTAAAAATGACATTTTTGACAGAAGCTTATGTTAAATATTACAAGTTGTACTATTCTCTAAAATAGGTACTAATATAAGCCATTCATAATCAAAAATTAAAGATTATTTTTTTACGAGTCTTTTATTTATTATAAACTTCCAGCGCTTTTGGAGACCATCTTTGATTGCCAAGAAGAATACGTCACAAGACTCTTGGCAAATAGTTTTTTTCTTAAACAAACATAATTTAGTTAATTAAATTCTACTTAGAAAATCTACGTGGCACCTCTCAGAATTTAGTTGGTGATGCTTAACGATACACGTGTCCTCACACGTTTCATGTTGTCACGTTATAGTAATGATAACGAATATAACATAATATCTTGCTTACTAAACAAAAGATTACGACATAAAATGATATCACATTATTTCATCTGGAGGCTTTATTTTGTTGCCTGTTTTTATTTACTTACAGTTCAAATCAAGCTTATTTTTGCCTTAGTTCTTTTGAAACTAGCGGTGTCTGAATTATTTATTAATATAAAAAAATAGCAGTTTTAGCTAGGGCAGTCGTGGGGCAAGGGCGTACGTGGCCCCTACAGAACTTTAAACAAACGCCCGAGGGAGGCAACGGACGACCCTCGCGCCGGCAGCTTTCTCGCACAAATACTCGCAGTTGCGATGCAACGTGGGAAAGCTGCCTGTGTGATGGGGATCCTACCTAAGAGTCCAAGTTTTATTTAAATTTTTAGCATAACTTTTATTTTTATTAAGTTATTTTTAAAGTAGCTTTAGTTTATATTTGTATCAATACTCTTGTAATCATTTACAATAGCACAAGTTTTTTTTACAAAATCTACCGTTTTTTTAACTTCACTTGCATTGGTATACATACATACATACATACACAAATCACGTCTATATCCCTTACGAAGGCTCTGCCTACCTAGACAGAGCCTTCAGGTAACAAGACCTAAAGGCCACGTTTAGATGATTGCATTGCCATCTATCCCACACATCTAAAACAATTTTAAAATCTATCCGAAGATACATGATGTGTCTAATACAGATTTTCTATATGTGCTCGCTACATGTATACAGAGCCTTTAGCTCAAAGAACTCTAGTCAAAATTAAGACACAAGAAAACTTTTCGAACGAGATTACGTCACCGTGTCACTTGTTATGGACAAATTGGCAGAACCACTCATTTTGTGTTAACACTAATATTTGAGTGCAAAATATCGTATGATCATCGCAGAAGGTCATCGGGGTAGCATTTACACAAGAGGAATGTGGGTTTTCTAGTTATTGGGAGGGGCTAGTGGATTGCTTACATAGAGCGTACCTACTTGTTTTCAAGTCTAGACTGTAGGATAATCTGTCGTTTTTTTAGTCAAGTATTTCCATGCTGTTCTGGGTGTCAAGAAAAAGCCCACCGAGGAAATGGGCGAAATATTTTGATCCCATTTTTTTGCCATCTAAGACAGCCATGTAAGACATAATTAAGTTTGTGGGATTTATGTGTGTTTTATTGGCAGCAGTGGAGGGAGGGATTGCATGAAAAACATATATATCTCACACAGGCTTGGTTATATTGCACGTGAGTAGCGGAGTAGCAAGGTAAAAATTTTTTTGTTCATTGAAATGGACAATACATTAGAAGCATATTGGAATATTTTATGGCAATGTAGTCCCGCAAGGTCAGTCACCGAAAATAAGTAATCAACCTAAGCATAATACTTTTATATTTGTTTCAGTTTGATTTAGGATGTGAAAACTGGAAGCGAACCCTTATAGGCACGATACACAACTCAGGGTTGTTCGTATCACTACCTTTGACTGGAATACTGTCAGATAGGTTTGGGAGAAAGAAAGCCTTGGCGGTAGCGTCCTTCATGAACGGCTTCTTTGGTTTTGCCAGATCCTTCTCTGTCAATTATGTGATGATGGTGGTACTGGAGTTCCTTGAAGCTGCTCTGGGTGCTGGAGCATATACAACTGCTTTTGTTTTAGGTAAGACTTTCAATACCCTAAATCCTAGTAATCAATAAGAGGATTTAGTAGAAGCTTGCATAAAGTGAAGTTGCTAATCAATTGAAAAGTAGGAGTTTAAAATACTCTAGGCATGTAATGCGTATTGAAAAATCGAAAATACTCCTCCGGCTTATAGAGCAGAAGAAAACCTAGAAGATCCTTTGGACTTATAAACCTTATGACATGGTTCAGATTCTCTGTTCCATGTGATTGTCTCCAGAATCAGGACAGTTATAATAATTTCCTACCTCTGGAAGTCGGAGTTAGCTCTACGAGACGAATAAGGCCTTCAATGTCTCATATTTTGAGTTTACATTGATGATTGTCTAGTTGTAAGTCATGTTACATTATATTTGCTTAGTGGCGACAATTTTAATGTTAATGTTTTCTTTTTTCTAGCGGTTGAATTAGTGGGACCAAAGGGGAGAGTGTTTGGAAACACTATAATCAATTTCGTCTACACATTTGGCCTGATTTCTCTGTCAGGTTTGGCATGGGTGCTCCAAGACTGGCGTAAACAATTGAGAATCATGTATATACCAGCAATGTTGGTATTTTCATATATCTGGTTACTGGATGAGAGCGTCAGATGGCTGCTAAGCAAAGGCAGGATACGCGAAGCAATAAAAGTTCTCAAAAAGGCGTCCAAGATGAATAACGTTGATATTACTGAGGAACTTAATCCGCTATATGATCTTCAGGTTAGAAATTCTAGTCCTGAAATTAAAAAAGAGGTACAAAGTAACGTAAATGAAGAACAGACAGAGGGCAATGATACAGAGTCAACCTTTAAGCGAGTCATCAAATCAAGGATAATAAGAACAAGAGTGTGTGTGTGCTCCTATCTGTGGATTACGTGTACTTTTGTTTACTACGGACTTTCCATAAATTCAGTGTCGCTAGGGGGTAATAAGTACGTCAATTTCATGCTAGTTGGACTCGTGGAGATTCCAGCAAACTTTGTGTGCTTACTAGTCTTGGACAGATTTGGGAGGAAGAAGATAATGATTGTAACCTACATATTGAGTGCCTGTCTGTGCATCAGCCTGTCGTTTTTGCCGAGAAGTAAGTTATTTGAGTATTCAACCATTTACCTAGTTAGTAGTATCATATTTGGCTTGCCAGTCGGAACCAAGCTTTCAATAGCATCTTTCACTGACAGAATTAGCTACGATTAAGGACTTACGGAATTCAGGAAAGGTTCCACAGATCACTAGCTTAAGTTATGCGATTGGTTTACTTACACGTATATCGTAATTCCTTTTCTACCAAAATGCGCCCTTTCTCACAAACGAAATTCAGTCGACGATATTTAGAAAGAATCATTCTTCTAAATCAAAACGAGTTTTCATAAATTCTACAGCAACTAAATCAATTTTAGAACTATAGACATCCACATCTGATGTCTCCTGAGGACAGCTAAGCTATGTCGGAGAAAAAGAACCAATGATGTTGTTTCATTTTTTTCATTACTTTTATCTTCCCTTTCTCACGGTTTATAATCGCAGAGCTCTGGTAGAAAGAGAATAATCCGACCTGATGTCGGTGTCAGACGTCCATGCGATATCGGGCCAAGTAAAATGTATGATTTATGTACCTGCCCTTCAAATTGCCCGATCCGACTATCGGACTTATCCTCAATTTACAGCCTAAACTGCTGATCGTAGAGCCCTAAAACTTGTAGGGTGTGGTTTTTGTGTGTCGTAGGCATCCGATAAGAAAGGATCTTTCCCAATTCTACCTCTAAGGGGGTGAAAAAGGGGGGCTAAATTTGTATGGGACAATGTGATACCTTGGTCCGATCTATTTCAAATTTTGCATAAACATTCTTTAACAGAATTGAAGGAACACGTGTTTCGTATTTTCTTGAAATTCAACCCCTGACGGGGTTTAAAAGGGGTAGAAAGTTGTTTTGGGGGTGATTTGCTTCGAAGTTTATATGAATACTTCTTAGTGCTTTTGATTTAAATTACATTTTAGTTTGACACAGTCATGTTTGAAAACTCAATCCGATTTTTATTCAAAAAATGTTGAACTCACATAAAAGCCTGGTACAACAAGCCTGGTACTCTTTAAAGTTGGAATGCCTGGACTTTCGGTCACCGTTTTATATTAGTATCGCATTTTGAAGATTTCTAAACTTTAGAGAGATCATGCGATTTGTAGAAATTCCCTCGAGATATGGAATAAATGGGGTTTATATAAGTTCGCTGCAAAGGTCCTAGGCCCTATCTCCGTAACTATAATATGTAGACTCTAGAGTATTGAAATTTGACACTCAAGTATGGAATCATAATATCATGTATTTTTTATCATAGCTGATAATAAAAATACAGTCAATACAACGTCATCTTTAATGTGTCAAAATTTTATTGAAATCTGATGAATAACCACGGATTTAGTACCAAATTACTAAAAAACACTTTACATACTACATACATGCATATATAAATCACGCCTTTATCCCTTACGGGGTAGACAGAGCCTAGGGCAACAAAACGTAAAAGTCACGCTTAGCATGATTGTGGGCGTATAGGTGGAAAGGGGAATCAAAATAGTGATGGGTTTCCCATTACCCATTCCCTTGATGGGCTTTTACCATCTGCGCGGGAATAGAAGCAACTGGTACATTCTATGTTTTTTCTTTACTCCCAGACCAGCAACCCAGAAAAAACAGTTTAGGTATTGCGATTTCTGGAAATTAGCTGTTTCCAAGATACAGTGTTTTGTCATACGGCAGCATAGGTACATGTCAAGTTTGTTTTAAACTTTAATAGTTTGCCTTTCCATATCGCTTCTACTAAAACAGTTCCGTCGTGGCGCAGAAATTTGCTCAGTTTACTTTGCGATCGCTGTTTGTACAACTGCCTGAATTAATGGAATATTCAAGTTAAGCCGATTTGAGATCCCATAGCTGTTTGGATGTGGCTTGGACGAGCAATAGATAACACATAAATAATTTAAGTGCCTTTTGGAACTTGGCGTAGGAATTGGTGCTTGTTTAATAAACATTGGATGAATAAATGAATGAGGGATGGGGATCGGAAGATGTGTGCTTTGAGATTGAACAGTTGTCATGTCTAGCGGATTGGACGAAGTGGAATTACGAGCTTCTTAATTGAAATTTTCGGTGCCACGTTGATGCTCATTTGTTGACTAATTTTAATTGGTTTAAACATTCGTTATTGTAACTTATAATAAGATAAGGCGATTACGAGTAACTAACTAATGCCCGCGGCCCACTTGCAAAGGGTTTGTTTATCGCTATCCCACCGAAACGCAATTTTCCGAGATAAAAATGATTCTATGTGTTATTTTAGATTATTATCTATCTCTGTGCCAAATTTCATCCAGATCTGTACGAGCCTTTTCGTGAATTTCATACAAAAATTCGCATAGTAACAAATTCGTGTGACGGATAGTAACAAATAGAAAAATTCGAAGGCTTACTCACATGGGTGGTGTAGCGGTATAGGTAGGAATGTTAAGAATCCGGGTTCGATTCCCAGCCATAGCTTTACTCTTGTGTTATAATTTTCAGTGTCGTATAGAAAATTTATTTCCAACGGTAAAACCGTAAAAATAAAACATAAAAAATGAAGAAATATTCTTGATTCATTAGATAGTAAAATGGACCTCATTGAAATGGACCTCCGCATAGTAACGCCAGATTCAATAAAATAAATAAATAATTTGTATTTGATTCAACCAACTGTTTCCGTAGATTTAAAATGGCTGCCGCTCATTCTGTACCTGTCTGGGAAGTTCTCAATCACAGTAGCCTACAGCTCTGTGTACATCTACGTGTCTGAAGTGTTCCCGACCAACGTGCGTCAGTCTTTGCTGGCCACATGCTCATCCCTGGGCAGGGTGGGCTCTACCCTGGCCCCCCTTACACCTCTACTAGTAAGTATTACAAGTAAACCTACAAGCAATCAATTTGGCAAAGCTTTCACCAGTTTTAACCAATTATATACGTTTGTTTCAGGCGTTATACTACGATAACCTGCCATCTATTTTCTTCGGTACCCTGGCTCTGACAGCCAGTGGCTTGGTCCTCATTCTACCAGAGACCTTAAACGTGCCTCTGCCTGATACCATCGAGGAAGCCGAGCAGCTGACAAAAGGAAAAAATAACGACAATGCATAAACGTTTACTCCACTACCACACATGCAAAATGTTAAATGTTTACTGTTCATTGGTATAGACCTCCGCAAAATAACGCTTGGTTGAATTAATTTATTAAATCAGGCGTTACTTTGCGGAGGTCTTTATTAATAGAAAAAACTTGTCTTGCTACTCCGCTACCACAGCGGCTGTGTGCAAAGGAAGTGTTTTTTGTTCGTCAATTTCAGTGTTGTGATATAATTATTTTGCCGTCGCTTAAGATTTTTTGACGACAAAATGTGAAATATTGGTTCAAAGAAGGATATTTACCAATGCTTATGACAATTCCTACATCAGACTCTAAGAAGAGAGAATAGTCGTTGTCATTTGAGCCGTACGAATGACATTGACCCTTAGGGCGATAAAGGAATTTCTTGACCATTTAACAATGGAAAGAAACAAATGAAACTTTGGTTTGTGATAAAAAATAGTACAATAGTACATAAGAAAAATGATAGGAAAGAAATGTCAGGAAGTGGTCCCAGCTATGTTACTAAAACTATGATTTGTTTCAGTCATTTCGGGAGACCATCTTCAAGGGCGAGTTTTATTTTAAGTTTTTATAAATCATCTCCCACGAGAGATTAATTAACATTACGAGCTACCTTTACATAAATAAATGTAAAACTATTTTTAAATGTACTTTTTTATATTTGGTTTTCGTCTTGATAAATAGCATCTTCCGCGAATATTATTATTAAAGACCGGATTATATGCATTTGCATATTCGCATATGCATTTGCATATTTCAGCTATTCTCAGCGGTATAAGCATATGTTACCTAAGATCTAGTTATGATGCATATTATCGGTACATTTACAATATATTTCACTCACCCTGGCGTTCCGAAATGAGACCAAATTTAATAACAGTCACAAAATATAAGGGCTATTGAGTAATAATTGTGACTTTTTACTGCATATAAAATGAAAGAGACAGAAGAACGTCGCGCTCGCCTACTACAAAGTAGTTCCACCTATTACGCATATAAATTGTTATATGCATATGCATATAAATCCTAAAATTTATCATTTAATTTCGCATATTTTGCCAATTTTCGTGCATATTTCAAGCATTTTTCATGCATATTTGCATGCATATAACAAGCTTTTTATGTTGCATATAATCGATGTTTGGCGACAAAAGCTGAAGACTTATAAAATCGTACTTCTTGAGGTTAGTCTCAGGTAAATCAAAAATACCTATGCCAGTGGGAGTTCAGGCACATAGAATAAGAATGTGTAAAAACTCGTATTAATTATGGTCGCGTATGTTTTTTTCAGATAATATGATTATATAACTTCTCTGGTTACCGTTTAATGTGATTGTAATTTTTATCTGACACAAAGGAGATAGAACTGAGAGCATTTTGAATGTAAGTAATGTAACAGTGATTCAAAAGCTTCAGCAAAATCGGCAATCTGCTATACATTGTAATGCTTACTTAACCAAAATACATACAATTATATCACGCCCCTATCCCTCACGGAGTAGACAGAGCCTAAGGTAACAAAACCTTGAGGCCACGTTTAGCACGATTGGGGGCGTAGGTGGAAAGGGGAATCAAAATAGTGATGGGTTAGCCGCATCGTCTATAACATGATTCCTAAAATTTTCGCCCATTCCCTCGACAGGCTTTTGCCATCTGCGCGGGAAGAGAACTCCCAGACCAGCGTGGAAGAACACAAAAGATATTTTTTGATTATCTACGAGTACAACATTTTAAAATTACAAGCGAGACTAAAATTCATGGGACACAATGACATACAAATGTCTTAACATTAGGTAAAACCCGGATAGTCGCCCCGAGGGTATAGTAGCCTTGATTGCAATTACTCTACTTTCGCGAATGAAACACATGTTATTTTGTTTATCTATCGAGAGACTCTTCAACTACAACTAAGTTGACCGTGTTGCATGTCTCTGTGCGATTGCACGAGACGCCTAGGTGCGATCAAAGTTTTAGCGGGGTAAATGTCCTCTTTCTCAACAAGGCAACTATCCTAAACATTACATGGTTTAGGCAACTATCCCCTATATGGGATAAATGTTCCAAAATTTAGAGGTCTGCAAAAATCGTCAATACTCCGGAAATATCAAAGATAATATTTATACCTTTCATAAATTTGAAGATAATAAACCAAAGTATCTGCCTGTTTTACAAATAAAGAATCTTGCTTTTTGTACAAAGAGATATAAAGTAATTTCAAAAAGTGGGGCATCTATCCTGGTTTTACCCTACTTCACTCTTTCGGTCACAATACAGCTTATATACTCGTATTATATTAATGAGATTTTCTCAGAAATTGTCAAATTAACAGGATCGATGTAAAATAAGCCAAACCTAAACTAATCTACAGATTAACCTATCAGTGGCACGGCATCCATAGAACTCGATTCCCACCGGCTTGCCTATTTGAGGCAGTTAGCACTTTTATTGTACAGAATGAGAGGAAAAGGCTTGTTAAATGCCCTACGACTTGCCTTCTGATATATTTGATGCCACGCCACTGTAACCTATACATATAAAAAGTTCAGCTATTAGCTCGTCACCTTTATAGCAGCCGTAGGACATCCACTGTTGGACATAGGCCCATCTAGCTTTACAGAAAAGAACATTATGTATTTTGAACCATTATGTACTTTAATCAATTATATCGACGATTGAAAGGCGAAATGGAAATAAGCGACATATTTTGTGATATTGAGTTATATATATCATTGAAATCAGCAGATTTGTCTGCGTCGAGGTCTTGGCTCTCCTGTAAAATTACCATTTGGTCGCTTATGACATTTTGCCTTTCAAGCGTCGATATATTTAAACTTTATGCATTCTGACCCGCACCGCACCGTACAGCGGTCATGGGCCGCCTAATGTGTTATTGTTATTAGTTACCATAGCTACTGCTCACTGCCAATATTTCGCGGAGTAGTGTAGTTGTAGTAGTACTAACGAGGATATAGTAGCAGCGGAGTAGTAAGAGATCCATTTAGTTTATGCTCCGGGGGTTATGGTAATAAGAGAGAATTATTTTATGAAAACATTATGCCAAAATAAAATGTGTTGCGTACCTGCTATGTGATAATGATGAAGCTTAATTTTTAAAAGAAACCTTCCTGGTGAATAAATACCGATTTAACTTTAGTAAATATTTCTAAGCTAAAGCTAAAATAAGAATTGAAATGGAAATATATTGTATTCTTTTCACTTACCTGATTTTTATTTTAACCGCTTCCATAGTTATTCCTATCTTACATAACTGAAATGTGGTAAGTAAGTAGCTTACCTACGTTAAATATAACAGGGAAATCAACATTATGTCTTTCTGCGACTATTTCACATAATACCAAAGTGAAAAAAACCGGTCAAGTGCGAGTCGGACTCGCGCACCGAGGGTTCCGTATCATTATCTATAAATATCTAAAACCAGTGTAAGCAGAGCCCTGTTCCAAAGCAAAATGTACGCAGTGTGGGGTTACTTTATATTGGTCACTGCTATATACAGACATACATACACATTTACGGTTTTCGCAATTATTCTTTAATCTGTGCTATAAGACCTACCTTCATACCAAATTTCAAGATTCTGCGTTCACGGGAACTACCTTGTAGGTTTTGATTCCCTTGAGAGTTGAAAATTTGCGGAAATTTGCGGCATAAACGGCTGTATCTTTTGATTGCGTTGGCTTAGAATTTTGATTTTTTCACAGTTCCAAGGGGCAGTAGACCTGAGTATTTGATACAAATTTCAGCTTGATACCTTCACGCGTTCCTGAGAAAAAGGGTCTTGACAGACGGACGGACGGACGGACAGACGGACAACAAAGTGATCCTATAAGGGTTCCGTTTTTTCCTTTTGAGGTACGGAACCCTAAAAACAAGAGAGAAATAAAAGAGGTTCACTTTTTCAGAAGTTTTCTGAGAACTGTAGCGTAAATATGATACATTTTATAAAAACTAACTTTCATATAGGTTACGGTAGGTATTTAGGTAAGTAATTATCTTTAAATCTGGATGAATACTGAAATGGTAACCTGAAGGACCTATCAGTAATTAAAACAATCTATTCTGAGTTATGAGCAAGAACTACAAAAGATAAGTGTATCTATGCTTATAAGGATCTAAATTATTATTGTTGAATAAGAATAAGAATAAGAATAAGAAAACTTTATTGACTGATATATACAAACAGAATATTACATAATATGGGTACTTATTCCAACCAGCCAAATGGCCGCCACTCAGCTATGTGTCACGATAATATCCAGGATAATATCGTGACGCTGATTTTCAGTGACGCCAGTTACACAGTTACGGAGGTGGCTGTCACCAGGCACACATCCCAGTTCATACTGGTTTACGAAATCACCCGATACCCATACCTTATACAAGAATTATGATTACAATTTTATCATTTAAATCAGCTCTATAGTACCAAAAATGTATATAATTCAACACAATATTAATGTTAGTGTATAGTGTAGTGTGCGTGTGCGTTTGCGTGTGTGTTGTGTGTGTGTGTGTGTTTGTGTGTGTGAGCGTGTCTTTGTGTGTGTGGATACATGTAGCTGGGGTGGAGGGGCAGCTAGTGAGTTCGGTGACTGCCTATAGGGATTTTTGCTTGTCCGTCAGGAATTTCTTGAGACGCAGTTTGAATGACTCTATTGTATTTGAATTCCTTATCGGGGGAGGCAAATCATTCCAGCACTTTGAGGCAGCAAACCGAAAGCTACCCCTAAAAGCAGCCGTGTAGTGTCGTGGGCATCGTAGTTGCAAAGCCTGTCTTATCTGACGTTGGGAGAAAATTAATTTTTTATGTAGGTAGCAAGGTTGCCTGTTTTTTATTATTCCAAATAGTAATGTCGCGAAATGTAGAGTACGCCTAGCCTCCATGTTTATAATATTACCTTTATTTAGAAATGGTGTTACGTGCCCTCGTCGGGGGATAGGAAAGCAGAAACGTGCGCAAGCGTTTTGAATCCGCTGTATGACTCTCCTAGTTCGCGCCAATATACATCCGCCAAAGACTGTGTCTGCATAACTTAGCTTGGACAGTATAAGCGTTTCGCACAAATTGACACGCACGTCCACGGACAAATACTGCCGAATTCGGTACAAGACTCTAAGTCTGTAGAAGCAGTTGCGCATTAGCTCAACAAAATGACTCTCAAAGCGTAAGGCTCCGTCCATTATTACACCTAAGTTACGAGCCTGATAAACCCTTTCCAGAGGAACTCCGTCTATGACTACCTTTGGATGTTGCATTTCAATCCTCTTTATATTTGTTCGGGTACCCATAATCATGAATTTTGTTTTGCCTGAATTTAACATCAAATTATTTTTGTGGCACCAGTCAAATACAGCACTCAAATCAGAGTTAAGTTTTGTGACAGCCATATCAGTGGAATCGGGCTTAAATGATATGTACAGCTGAATGTCGTCAGCGTATATATGATAATTACAATAACTTATGCTGTTTATGATGTCAGCACTATACAAGATAAATAGGATTGGTCCCAATATGGAACCCTGCGGTACCCCTCTCACAACGGGTAATAAAGGAGACCGCAATTCAGACCCGTCCCCCCCATATACTTTGACATACTGCGACCGTCCGGTCAAGTAGCTACTAAACCACTTTAACGCCAAGTTATCAAATCCGTAGTAGACTAATTTGGAGATAAGCAATGAAGTATCAATGGTATCGAACGCACGGGAGAAATCATAAAGTACCTATTACAGGAAGAGACAGCATAAAAAACTACACGTTTTGTTTTGGTATGAGTTTGCAGGAACGAAACTAATTTTGACATGACTTTAAAAGTATAATTCTGTACGTAAATCCCCTGCAAATTTAGCAAAAAGAAATTGTAAACAGCTGAAGTTACCTCCCGTTATAATTGATTTGTAAGTACACTTAATACAAAACATTACACGATCAGGTTAACAAGGCTGGTCAGTATTACTACGAATATTTCATCATTCCCACAGACATGAGACCGAAAATGAATTTAAGTAAGCTAAAAGTTGACGCTTGAATGGTGAAATTGGGTAAGCGACACATGACTGAAGACCTAAGGCTACAAACTCATAAAAACAATGGTTATACAACCCCTTCTTTTTCTAAGTCGGTTAATAGTAAAATATGTTAAAGAATTTCGTTTAAAGCAATGCAGGCAAAGACGCAGAAACCGCAAGTTATTAATATCGGATCGATCGGCATTTATAATGATAGTAATAATTACAACATAGCTTATCGCTACATAGTTGACTCACTTTTGAATTGTAATGCTCGCCACGTTAGCTAGTTTGACGTGGCTATCGCTTATCACTAATAACAATAACGCTTACCCTTCAAAAACATCAATATTATGATGTCCATTTTCGGCATTCCACTCAGAGCCGTGATGACTTCCATTAGTAGCTCATAGGGCACAGTTCGTATTACAACTATTATCTCCAGTGTCAATAGTATTATCAAAGACTATAACAGCATCACTTTCAAAAGATACATTCTCAAAATTGTGTTTTTTCTGTGTTTGTTAGACTGCAGTGTCAATTGCATCAATGTGTTAGCTTCAACTTGTTTGGTATAGAAACGTGTATTAATTCGGATTAATTATGACCAAAGAAAAGCCTGCGATTGAGTTAGACTCGATTCTGAAGCAGCTTGGAGCATTCGGAAAGTTTAACATCGTTAACTACGGGTTAATACTGATCCCTATCTATTTGGCGGGAATGTATGGGTCTGTGTTCGTGTTCGAAGCGACTGATATAAACTACAGGTACCGGTATTATAATATCATATTCAACCTATATACGCCCTACTCCTGGGACACAGTTATCCTCAAACTGAGGAGGTTTGAACTATAATTCCCAGTGCAGATTGGTATTATAATAAAAATAGTAAAAGTTGTGCCAGTTGAAAGATGTCAGTAAAATTGTTGTATTAAACATTGCTGTTTAAAAACCCGCATTAAATTCTACATCTATGAATCCGAATATTTGACTAACAGACTGAAAACTAGGGTCCTACCCCTTTATTCATAAACGCTCTAATAGACTTCTGCCACTATATATATAAGCTATTTATTTACTGTGCTTCTGCTAACTTAGCAATCGTTTGTCCTTATCTATGAAAGGTAAATGTCAAAGTGACAGATAAAGACAAACGATTGCTATGTTAACAGAAGCCTACAGAGCGTTTATGAATAAGGGAGTTAAAATTCAAAAAGGGGTTTTTCGAAACTTCCGCAGTATAGGGGACAGTACAGGTTTGTTTTCATTATTCCACGGATGCACAGTCGTGGGGTACATCTAGTAGCAAAACAAAAAAGAAAGTTAACTTCTCTTTCAATGTTCTAACATGAATGGAAGCGAAATTTAAAGTGTACAAAGTTAGTAAAAATAAATATAATAAAAGAATTGTTCCAGATGTAAAATTGATGAATGTGAAGGTCTTGATAACAGCAAATGGGTGGTTAATGCAATTCCGGTTAAGAATGATGTACCGTCAAAGTGTAGTAGATACGCTGTAAATGAAAATGCAAGCAACAATGTCACATGCAGTACGAGTGCATTCAACAAAACAGTTCAGTTAGAATGTGATGGGATAGTATACGATAATGAAGATTCAGCTGTTAGAGACGTAAGTAAAATCATATTTTACACCAATCAACGCGGAAATAATTAGATTTACTGTAGTTTTTCCAAGTTTGAATAGTATTATGCATATTGTAATGATTGATATTATGCACACAAACTTGACAATAGATTAATACCAAAGTAACTAGTAGCTGAAGTGCGGGAACTGCCAATTAATACTGAATAAAGAGCCTTTTAAGTGCCAGATAGCAGCTTTATCGCATTAATCAGGACAAAGTATTGGTAACCATTATCCGAAACATATGCCTATAGCATTCAAGGTGACGCATAATATCTAAAACGTAATCGTTTTCTTTGTTATACACTCGAACAGGATTGTTTCAAGAAATTGGCATTGTTCATTTTTTTTAAGCTGTGCTTTTAACACCTTTATTCGATAAAATGGACTATTTCAAGCAACTAATTTGAATATTATGCTTTTACGTAGCTTTGTTAATTAATAATAAATATTTTTTTCGCTGTTTGATAATTTGTGAATTTAGACAGAATCCCAATCGCCTTCGTTCGGCTGGCTATAAAAAAAAACGGCTTTGTCTATGGTTTTGTAGATTTGACAGTGACACGTGACAGTTGCCGTAGCCAAACTTTTTTTTTTTTTCATTTTTGTGGCAAACATTCGATGCTGGATTCTGTCTAAAAACCCGGTCGTTCGGTCAAACAAAGGTTCAAAGTACTTTAACAAAAATATCTGCAATCATAAAGTATTTTTGAAATCGGACAAGATAAATCGGATAATTGATGGTTTTCCTCGAAATGGTTTTCGAATTGGAGCATACTAAAAAAAAATGAACAATGCCTATTGAAAATAACCTTTTAACATAATTGATTTTGCTTTCAGTTCGATTTAGGATGCCAAGACTGGAAGAGAACCTTTATAGGGACTATTCGTAATTCAGGACTGTTCATCTCTTTACCTCTTACTGGAATAATATCTGATAGGTTTGGAAGAAAACGAGCTCTAATCATGGCAGCTATTAGCAGTGGCATTTTTGGTTTCCTCAGATCGTTTTCTGTCAGTTACGTGATGATGCTCATATTGGAGTTCTTGGAATCAGCTTTCGGCGGTGGTATCAACAGCACGTCTTTTGTATTAGGTAAGTTTCAAAAACTACTATTTTTACTACATACTTACTTAATGAAACTTTGCGCCTTGACAAGGCCTGTCCGGATGGCTACCATCGTCTTACTCTGTACGGCTTACAAGCGGCAGTACTTGCTCTGGTTGTGCTCTGCCGTGGAGACTAAGATACCCGGTGAAATTACTAGCACGTTTCTATCCTAGTTCTCTAGTCTCATACAATCCTCATGTGATGCGGAAGTGCATAAGTGGTGCTTACTTACCATCAGGTGATCCAACCGCTCGTTTGCCTTCCTTTTATATAAAAACATGTTTAAGGAAAATCTTTATTTTACTTCTTGTGATCAAAATAATTTAAATATCTAAAGGAGAGGGGTCCGACATTATCAAGAAAACCCAGATGTAAGGTTAAGTTACACTTTATTTCCACGAAATAATCAACCTGGACGAACACTTCAGTAACGTAATAATACACACTTGGTCAAGTACCACACCACACTATCACTTAATTATATAATAACAGTATAACGGTGCTACAACATTTGCATCGGGCCAAAACCAAACGAGAACTAACCCCCATACCGCTGCGCGCCGGCCTTTTATAGGCGGATGTAAACAACTCAGGTAGCACTACCCAGTAACAGAGATCCAGGTAGTGCACCTGGGCAGCGGTAGTGGCGTGATCGGCTGTTGCTGGGCCCGGTGTAGGTGCTGTGACAGTGTTATGGCGTTATCGTCTCCACTTAACAATCACATATTGACGTCGCGCCGTCACGGCCATGCTGACATGCGTACGTCCTCGGACGCGTCCTTCTATGTGCTATTACCTAAAACCCAAAAGAGAATTAACAATGAACCTTGGATTAACGTTCGCTCATCCTGACGGATGTTCGTGTCATTATTGTTATTACTATTTTGCCACAGTTAACTCTGGTCCGGTCACCATTGACCCTTCAGCGTTAGATCTGGTCCGGTCAATGTTGACCCTTCAGCCTATCGTACTGGCCCGGTCCATATAGACCCTTCAGTAATCCGTCCTGGTCCAGTCAACCGACCCTTCAGGATATTATCCTTTTTTTTTTTTTTTTTTTTTTTTCAAATCAATTTAATTTGTCTCTGTAAGTTAGGTACGTAATCATTGGTCCAGTTAAGCCCTCCAATGGTTACAATATACGTTATACAAGTATTATAATTAATCACTACACAACTAATCACTTTCTCGGTGCACCAAAGCATCAGTTGTAATTTGGATTGGCTGAGAATCACAAGACTCTAATGATGAAGCCCGTGAACTACAGCGTTCTGCATGATCTCTATGGACTGCAGCGTCACAATTTACCGGGGTAGTAATGTCATTAGAGCAAATTTCATGTATTGCAGTTTCATGAACAATGTCACTATCAACATTGCTATCCGCCGTCACGTCGTCATCGGAATAAAAATCCGCGACTGCTACTAAACCAGATTGCCCCCGAGGTACTTCCCGTAAATTTTCGTGTGAATATTTGTACACCCTATTCGTCCCATTGATGTGTTTTAGTTCATATCGATCATTTTCGAGAATAGCAGTAATTTTAAACGGGCCTTTATATTTGCGATCTAGTTTGGTTTGATGCCTTTCTTCGCATTTAACAAAGACAAAATCTCCTACAGAGAAAGGTCGAACTCTAGCTTTACCCTTGTTGAATCGAACAGCATCTGATTGGGAAAGTTTCAGTATATTACTAGCTGCGCTAGATCTAGCTAACTCGAGGTCTAGTCTGTCAGTATTGTGAGCGTTAACGGATATTTTAGACAGCTCTAGAGAATTACCCTGGGTACCAAACATTAATTCTAAAGGGGTGAATCCAGTGACTCTACAGCGTGTACTATTTAAAGCCAGTTGGATATCTCCTAACTGAGCTTGCCATGAGGAATCGGAATCACATTCTACAATAGTAAGCAAGCCTTTTAAGGTACGCATAACACGCTCAACTTGACCGTTTGCTCTACTGGTGCCAGTTGCAATTAAATGTAGTTCGATATTGTTGTCTGCGCAAAATTTTTTGAAATTTATGTTGTCATACGAGCGACCACGATCTGCAATGATTCGTTTCGGAGCACCAAATAAATGCACAGCGTTTTTAATTGCCTCAATAGCTTCGAACGAATTTAATGTAAGGGTGTGTTTCAGAAGGACAAACTTAGTAAAGGCATCTATAATGACAGAACAATACTCTTTTCGTTCACTTTTTCCACTTAATTTACCGGTTAGATCAAGATGAACAGTATGCCAAGGGACAGCTAACTTAGGAATAGGATGTAAGCGAACCTGTTGTGCACCAGACGGACCTTTAGAAGCTTTGCATATGACACATGAATCAGTAAATTTTTTGACGTATTTAGACATATTTTGGAACCAGTAAAGCTCGTATAATTTATCTAGAGTCTTTTCAAAGCCAAGATGTTTTAAATCGTTATGCACATGATTAATTAGGGACCATATTAACGACCGCGGTAATATGGGTAGCCATTTTGTAGACTTGCCACGGTTTACTTTGCGATAAAGGATGCCCTGCCTAATATCGTAACTTTGTGCCACATCAGTTGGCAATTCATTTGATCGTAGCTGAGAAATGATAGTTGTAATTTCTGGATCTCGTAGTTGTTCAACGCATAACCATCCCTTCTCTAACTCAGAAAAATTTACAATTTTGGTGTCATTAACAGTTTTTATGCTATCACTTATCTCATGTTCGATCGGATTTCGAGAGAGAAAATCGGCATGGGCCATATTTTTTCCCTCTTTGTAAACTATGTCAAAGTCGTATGATTGCAAGATAGCCCACCATCTATGAACCCTTGGGGTCAAATCTTTTTTTGTATGAGAAGCTCTTAAAGCATTACAATCTGTAAAAACAGTGAATTTACGTCCGTATAGGTAATGTCTAAAATGTTCTATGGATTTAACAACCGCTAATGTTTCGAGTTCATAGGAATGGTAACGACTTTCCGCATCACTTGTCTTGTGACTAAAATAGGCCACCACATGAGGCAGGTTGTTACTTTTCTGTATTAGAACTGCCCCATAGCCTTCACTACTTGCGTCAGTGTGGAGTTCGATGCTTAATGTCGGGTCAAAAATTTTCAAAACCGGTTCTGTAACTAGATAGTCAATTACTTGTTTATGAACTTTGTCATGTTCAGCCGTCCATACAACCTTACCTTTCCCAATTGTTGTCAGAGGGTAAAGAGGTTTCATTAGCTTTGAGAAATTTGGAATGAATTGCCGAAAATATGTAGCTAGACCTATAAATTGTCTGACTTGCGTGACAGTATTAGGTGAAGGGACATTTTTTAAGGACTCAATTTTACGAGGGTTTGGCCTTATTTCTCCCGCTGATATAACAAAACCTAAATAATCTACTTTCTTTTTCAAAAATGAGCATTTTTTGAAGTTGAATGAAAAACCGGCCCTAGTCAAAGTATTTAGTAATTTGTCAAGGCGGGTTAATCCTTCTTCTATGGTTTCGGATGCGGAAAGGACATCATCCATATAAACCAGAACTTTACTGTCATTAAGAGGCTTGAGCGCGGCATTAATGGCCCTTTGAAATACTTGAGGAGCGTTTTTAAGGCCAAATGGCATGGCTAACCACTCAAACTGCCCTGATGGTGTTACAAACGCGGTTTTCTCTATGGAATCTTTATGAACCGGAAGCTGGTGAAAACCGGAAGCCATATCTATGTTCGAAAAGTAGTGAGCTCCATGCAACTTGTCTATTTGATCACTTATTAAAGGGAGAGGGTAGCTATCTGAACGCGTGTTACTATTGAGTTCTCTGTAATCTACACACATACGATCGGTTCCGTCCTTTTTTTTTACAAGTAAAATTGGGCTAGAGTATGGTGAAGAGCTTTCTCGAATTATGTTTGAATCTAATAACTCTTGAACTTTATTATTGACTATGTCTAACTCAGTAGGGGACAACCTATAGGGCCGTCGGTGTACAGTTTTGCTAGGGTCAAGCAAATCAATTTTTAGCTCGCCAGTCGTGATGCGAGAGGTAGGAAGTTCCTGTATGAAATTAGTGGAGTATTTTGACAGAATTTCCACAAGCCGTTCTTTGTCTTTCCCCGTAAGATCAGTATCGATTGAAGTTGTATCAAAAGCGGCTTTTGATTTTATACAGGCGCTTGAAGCTTTAACTTTAGTAAAAGTTACACCTCCATCACTAATTTCAACAGAAAATCCCATCTCTAAAATATCACGACCTAACAAGACATTTTCGCTTAAGTACTCATCCGGCAGCACGTGGTATATTATGTCTAACAGCGAATCTTGAATAACGGTTGGGCACTTAATTTGCAATGAGCATGTGACATTATTAGGACCTATTCCCCGAATAGTGACTTGTTCATGAAACGTTTCGCCTTTAAGTAAATTATAGTAACTATGACTGACAAGACTACATTCAGACCCTGAATCAAATATAAAAGGTAACTCAACGTCCCTTATCTTTAACAAACCTCGCGCTGCTCTGGCACATACGTTCACTTGCTTACTACTGGAACTGGAACCAGGCGCAACTTCTTCTTTCTTCTTCCAACGTCTGGGGCAGATGTTAGCGGTGTGTCCTGAGTCGTTGCACACGTAGCAGGATTTAGGCGGCTCCCATTTGGATGAAATCGGTTGGTTTTTAGAGAGGACTCGCTGTTTTTCTCTGCACTCGTAGCCACGATGACCTCCTTTGCCGCAAAAGTGGCAGTTACCACGAAAACCAGTTGCTGTGCGTAATCTCTTCGTATCATTTTCGTGAAGGGTTGATTCTTCAATTTTTCGTTTCAGTGTAAAACCACGCAGGGTGCGGAACAGTTGATTTTTATCATTAATGACCACTGAATTTAGTTCTCGACGAATTTTGTCATCACATTGTGCTAAAATGGAAATCGCAAAGCCGGTTTTCACTTTTTCTGGTAGATTTGCATCTGGAATATTCTCAATAAGCTGCCATAAGCGCATACCGGCTTCAGCAGGACTTTCCTTGGTATCAATTTGGAATTTGATAATGAGGTCGAAGTGGTCTTGCATCATCATTGGTTTCGAAAATGTAGACAGCAACAATTCTTTGATGTTAGTCCATGTGATTTTATCTGGCTGCATTTTTGTCAGAGAAACTGCAGCACGGCCCTTTAGAGAATGAGTAAGAGCCAGTATTAAGTCTACTCCCTCTAATTTCTTCTTTTCGATTATCATCTCGTTTAAAGAACACCAATTTACGATATCGGAACCCGGTACGTCAGGATCAAAGGATACCAAAGTAGTATGCGAGCTCGTTGTCACCGGGCGGGAAGTCATAGTATCGACTAATTTTTGAAGGATTGCTTCTAAGCCGGAAGAAAAACATGACGTCAAATTGCTATCTGTGTTGGAAGCCTGATGTGGCTGTGGATCCGGCACTTCTGATAAAGGAGAGGGGTCCGACATTATCAAGAAAACCCAGATGTAAGGTTAAGTTACACTTTATTTCCACGAAATAATCAACCTGGACGAACACTTCAGTAACGTAATAATACACACTTGGTCAAGTACCACACCACACTATCACTTAATTATATAATAACAGTATAACGGTGCTACAACATTTGCATCGGGCCAAAACCAAACGAGAACTAACCCCCATACCGCTGCGCGCCGGCCTTTTATAGGCGGATGTAAACAACTCAGGTAGCACTACCCAGTAACAGAGATCCAGGTAGTGCACCTGGGCAGCGGTAGTGGCGTGATCGGCTGTTGCTGGGCCCGGTGTAGGTGCTGTGACAGTGTTATGGCGTTATCGTCTCCACTTAACAATCACATATTGACGTCGCGCCGTCATATCTTTAAAATTTGGTATTCCTACTTATGTGGTTGCAATTACAGTAAGTGTATTACAGAAATTTGTACTGTTTATTATTTGTTTTTCAGCTGTGGAACTAGTATCACCAAAGGGCAGAGTACTTGGGAATACTATACTCAATATAATATCCACTCTGGGTGTCATGTCTCTACCCGCGTTTTCGTGGTGGCTCCAAGATTGGAGGAAACTTCTCAGAATTATATACGCGCCAACAATTGTAGTTATCTCTTACTATTGGTTGCTCACTGAGAGTGTCAGATGGCTCCTCAGTAAAGGAAGGCATGAAGAGGCTGCAGAAATACTCAAGAAAGCAGCAAAGATGAACAAAGTTGATATTACAGAGGAACTTACCCCCCTGTACAGACTTGAAGTTATAAGTGATAATCAAGAAATCCAAAAAGAGGAGATCAAAGAAGACAAAGAAAACGTCTCAACGTTCTTACAAGTGTGCAGATCGCGAATAATAACTACAAGAGTGTTCTTATGCTCGTTCCTGTGGATTACATGTACTTTTGTTTATTACGGCCTATCAATAAATTCAGTGTCGCTTGGGGGTATGTTGTTGTAACGGGCTGTTTTCCGCAACTCGACGACTATTAACTGCGCCTATTTTGCGTGGTGGGCTGCGGCACTATTCGTGCCAGCCCAGCTCCTGTAGAAAGCCTAGCAGACCCTTTATGTTGCCGACGACTTCCTGGAGCGTCCTCGGTGACCCGAGGTGTTGTGCCCTGTAGTTCGCCACTCCGGAACACTCCAGCAGAATGTGTGTGACTGTTTCTTCTGCCTCCATGCACGCTCTGCATAGGGGGCTGTCTGTAACACCTAAATTGTGTAAGTGTTTGTTGAGCAAGGCATGCCCAGTCAGAGCTCCGGTTAGTAGTCGGAGCTGGGGTCTCCCGTACTCGCGAAGTTTGCGGGACAATCCGGGGTTGATCGTCGGGAGCGCCTCTCTGGTCTGCTTGCAGGTGTCCAGGTTTGACCAGAGCTGTTGGTGCATTACCTTGGTGTTGTGCCGTAGCCTACCACGCAGCCATCCGAACGGCAGAGGTATGATGGGTTCAGGTCCTATGGCGTTCGCCTCTGAGCCCCCTCTCGCTAGTCGGTCGGCTGCGTCGTTTCCTCGCGAACCGCTGTGACCCTTGATCCATTGTAAGGTTACTGCGCTGTATTCGCTTACCCTCGTCAGAGCTTTATGGCATTCGTGGATTAATCCTGAAGTCATTGTGTCGCTCTGCAGGGCTTGTAGAACCGATCTGCTGTCAGATAGTATTCGGATGGGATATTTTACCTGTCTGGTGTCTATCGCTGTGGTAGCCGCTATGATGCCCATACATTCCGCCTGAAAGACGGTGTTGTGGGCCCCAAGCGGTGTTGAAATATTGATATTCAGGTCTTCCGAATGCGCTCCAGAGCCTGTACCTGTTGCTGTTTTTGACCCATCCGTGAAGATCCTCAGCTCCTTCAGGTTGAGTCCCTCACCTGGGTCTTCATGCAGCTGTATTCTGTATTTTTTGTCAAACACGTACTGCTTGGCTATTCTGTCGGTGGCCGCCTCCATGAGTGGTTCCCTTCTTACCAGATCGTCAAGTATCCGTGTGTGACTGACTTTCGCGTTTTTCCAGAGCTTTAGCTTCTTGAGCCTGATTGCAGCCGCTCCCGCCTCTTGTTGGATGAACAAGTGCAGCGGCGGTAGGCTCAGCAGGGCTTCCAGGGCCGCAGTTGGAGTGGTCCTCATGCAGCCCGTGGTCGCCATGCAAGCTAGTCTTTGGAGTCGTTGTAGCTTGGCTTCTACGGTGATTAGTTTGGTGCGTGGCCACCACACCACCGCTCCATAGCTGATGATTGGCCTGATGACTGCCTGATATAGCCATAGCGTGATTTTTGGGGTCAGTCCCCATTGCTTGCCTAACATTCTACGACATTGCCAGAAGGTCACCGTGGCTTTGTCGATTTTGTTGTTAAGATGGTTGCTCCAGTTCAGTTTGCTGTCTAGTATGACTCCTAAGTACTTTACCTCAGAACCGAACTGCAGCTCCGTGTTAAACAGCTTAGGGGGATTGTAGTTGCCTAGTATCCGTTTGTTTGTGAACATTACCTGTTCCGTTTTGTTGGGGTTGACAGTTAGTTCGTTTTCCTTGCACCAGTACTCCACGATTCTCAGAGCCTGCTGTGTGACATCGCAGATCACGCTGCACACCCTGCCACTTATGAGTATGGCAATGTCGTCAGCGTATCCAATCGCGTGGTAGTGGTGCATGTTTAGTCTGGTGATGAGTTCATTTACCACCATGTTCCACAGGAGCGTCGCTTGGGGGTAATAAGTATTTGAACTTTATGCTGGTAGCTTTTATGGATATTCCCGGTAGTATTTTGTGTTTTGTAGTGTTAGACAGATTTGGGAGGAAGAAGATTTTGTCTACATCTTATATTCTGAGCGGCTGCTTGTGTATCAGTCAGTCTTTCGTACCTGCAGGTGAGTTTTTAGTTAAGTGACCTGGATTGTATGTTCCCGTTTGATTTCAAGTTCAATACCCATATATTCATAGTTTTTAGAGAACGAATTAACATCTTTGGGGATTGTAGAACAGCATCACAGGAAAAAAAATGTAGTTCGTTATTTATCGGTCTGTTCGTGGAGACCAATTTTATAGGAACGCGTTGAGGTACAAAGTTGAAATTAATACCAAGTCTAAGTCCAGTAGGCTTATTGTCTATCTCGCTCGCAATCGCCATCCTGTTGATTTTGACCGTTCCTGTATGAATGTGACAGCTAGCTGATTCCGATGCCAATTGTCAGCCCATACGTGAGCTGTCAAAATGAACACGATGGCGATTGCGAGCGAGTTAGATAATAAACTTACAGGTCGGCGGTAGGATCCGAGGGCGGAGCTGTGATACAGTCATTAAAAAAGACCTTTCCATAAATATTTCCGTCCTACTGAAACTTATGTGGTATGTATGGTGTTGTCCTATAAATTAAAAATTTGGTATGAAAAATATCTCCTATAGCACAACTAACGGAATAAATGTAAAATTTTATTTTTCTTATGTCTGTCTGTCTATGGAACCATCTAATATAAAATAACGTCCAACTGCTTAAATTTTGCTTAGAAGCGGTCTCTGCGAACACTCGATTTTTAAATTTATTTAACCAATTTAAACGGAAACCTTGGTTTGCGAGTTCGACTCTCATTATGGTCGGGTTTCCCTACATTTTATGGTACTCAATGGTTCAAAATTGGCTAAAACCTTACACGTTTCCACATCTTGCCCTCTATCAGGAAGGCGGTGTATCGTCCCAGCATACTTCTCCCTGACAAGAGCCTGGCAAGACCAGGCAGGAATCTTAATTATACGTGTATTCACAGACCCAAAATGGTTATCTCTCGCCCTTTATCTGTCTGGGAGGCTGAGTATCGTCGTAGCCTACTTTTCCTTGTACATCTATGTGTCTGAAGTGTTCCCGACCAGCGTCCGCCAATCGTTGCTGGCGACCTGTTCTTCGATGGGAAGAGTTGGATCTACTTTGGCTCCACTCACACCTCTACTGGTGAGTACAGCGGCCTTACCATGACGTCTTAATGCGATTCAATTCCGATTCAGTTTAGGTTCGCTCGCTGTCAGATCCATACTAGAAATGGCTGAACTGAGTCGGAATTTTAAAGCAAAATCTGATCCTTCGACGTTGGTCCAAGAGAATTCTGAGAGCAAAGAAAAAACATAGAATGTACCAGTTGTTCTCTTCCCGCGGAGATGGTAACGACCATCGGGGGTACGGGCGAAAATCTTAGGGATCATGGTTATAGGCGATGCGGGTAGCAACCCATCACTGTTTTGATTCCCCTTTCTACCTATACGCCCACGGTCATGCTGAACGTGGCCTTTAGGTGTTGTTACCTTAGGCTCTGTCTACACCGTAAGGGATAAAGACGTGATTTATGTATGTATGTATGGTATGTCTGTATCTTACCCTCGACGAAAAGTAAAGTGCAAATGTTACCCAATTGATATGGACCTTATCAAATTCGTCATAGGTTTTAATTTGAAACCAATTTGATTTATTGTATTGATTCACGTTTCATTCTTAATTTGTTACGTATAGTATTTTCTACAAGCAACTGTTTAGTGCGTCTCACAATAATATTCTACGTCCAAATGGGAAAACCATTGCAAATTTTAAAATCACAAATTTGATCACGATTGTACACGGTTTTAAAACAATAAACGTTTTTTGATCAACTTAGAACACTAAATCGATTTGGAACGTTGATAAAGTAGATTATCGAGTTAAACGTATTAAAAATAGTGCTTTTACTAATCGGTAACCGGTTTTTTGTCAGTCACAATATTTCAATAATTTACCCTTGTCAAAACACAAACGTTACTGAATTGAACTTTCTTTGTCTTCGTTCTTGTTTTTAAATGGACCATTCTTCTTTTTTGCTCTGCCCGGTTAAATCGGAGTTGCACGCACTTCTAGAGTTTTTTTTTTCAGACTTACCTTACCTACCTAATAATAATGCTACGACCATATTTTACCTAAACGTTTTATTTTTTTTATGCGTTTTCCAGCCAGCAATATATTTCGTGAACTAGCCACGTAATCCTTTTTTTCTTTTTTTTTCAGGCGTTGTACTATGCCAACCTGCCAGCGATATTTTTCGGCGTCTTAGCTCTAGCGGCCAGTGGTGTAGTCCTCATTCTGCCAGAGACCATCAATACGCCTTTGCCTGACACCATTGAAGAGGCTGAACAGTTGGCGACGAGGAAAAATAGACGAATAATTTAACTGAATTTATATAACTTGCAATGGTTGTGTGTATAGGTCAACTTCCACCCAGTTCTAGTGGTTGGATTGACTAAAAATGTACTGTATTGTAATGTACGTGTGTAGTGCAGAATGAATAACAATGCAATTTACAGCTAACGAAAATTGCCGTCAGTAAGAAGAAAATAAAAAAAGTTTTATTATGTTTATAGATGTCACTTTGTTTTATTATGATTTGTTCCTGAATCGTGTACGGAGGTCTGATGACAATGCAATAATAATTTATTTTAGAAGAAATAAACTTGAACTAATAAAAACTTACTTTTCTCAAACATGCTCGGAAATGTATGCGTTAATGTCCCGATATGAGGACATGAAGTTTCTCGTTTATGGCTCCCTACATTACTTCTTGGCTTAGGCCACAAAAGTTAGTATGAAAATCCATTTTTGTCCGCTGCTCTAATTTTTTAAATTTCTATACTAAAATTAAATTGGCAAAGGAAAAAATTACATACAGCCAACCACCACCACAATCTGTACCTAAGCATAATTGCGACATAAAAAAAAAATCTATAGTACTGTATTTATGTGCGGTTAAACATGGTGCTCAAATAGCTGGATCAAATTAGTACATTTAAAAAATAAAAAAGGTGGCAAATCGAAAATCTTTTTTTCTGCTTATGCGTATTTCGTAGTGATTGTTATTATAATTTAACAGAAATAAAACACCATTAATGTGCCCGGCAAAACAATACATTTCACGTTTAAAAACTGCCCTAATATGTCCAATATTACCTTCAACATGAATTAGTACCTATTTAAATTACTTTTTCCCTATAATAAACTATGATTTACTTGATTGTCTAGTAGTTATTTTAATTTTAATATTTCCTCACATTATTTGAGAAAAGCACTATACAAGCTTTGGCCGGAACAGGGATTGCAGGACTCGTTCTATCTGGCCTCGTCTTCGACTCGGCCACCTACCCCAAACTCGTCCAGCAATCCCTTACTTCACGGCCTCTGCAGTAATGTACTATTAGTCAAGAGGTCTTAAGCTTTGATTCGATCAAAGAAAACTTCCAAGCATGATCGCAGCAGACTTCAGACATGCATTTGAAAATAATAATTTTAATAAACTATTAGGTACTAATCGGGAACGCCTAGCATGATAAAATATCAAAAATGATGGTGAGCTATTATGATTTCTAAATCATTAGGTAGAACAAAATATTAAGATCTACTCAAATGATAACTGGTATAGCCCCTAAATGGCTAAGTTCGCCTTGCTCGTCCTTCTTGTTGTTTGTTTTTTTTTTTAACTTAGCAAAGTGTATCTCGGCCATAATGTATCTTTATATCTCCTTTAAACAAGCACACAGCAAGCATCCTGATCCGAGGAATTGCTATTCAAATATACCAGGCACTTAGATTAGCTGTTTGAAGTGCGTAAGCTAACTAATTACAATAAAATGGAAAGATACAATTGTCAGAGAAAAAATCGTATATTTTGCTGGGACGTCTTTTTGACATCGCATCACACACACACACACACACACACACACACACACACACACACAAATCACGTCATTATGCCTTACGTGGTAGACGGAGCCTGAGGTAACAAGACCTACAGGCCACGTTTAGCGAGACCTCACCGCCTTTATTAAATCTTCGATTATTGAGTTGTCAAAATAAAATAGTAAAACAAAATCAAATTACGTGCATAGAGTCTGGATAGCGAAAGTAGAAACTGAAAACACGAGGCAATTTTGAAAATTCTTTTTTAATTGTGTTTGTTACTGTTTGGACAAGGCTTGTATAAAATAAAATTTTGTGAAAAAAAATTGCAGCGGGGGCAACAGCTAGTAATCAAATAAATACCTACGTTTAGAAGGTGTTTCCATCATCCTCCATCTACTTTATGTAACATTACCAGTAGCTATCAATAGTTCCTAAAAAAACGCGTCAAATAGAGAGCCTACTTTGTTTTCCTCGCTTGAAAATTCCTACAGAATTAACAGAGACAATTCAACAATAATGTCCACAATCCTCTGTAACACCACTCCAATTTGACCTTTATTCCGGATTCAAATCCTAGCCAGTAATCTCTTACAGTTGCCAAAGGGTCCACGCCAACCGCACAACATTGAACAAAGTATTGGAACAATCAATCGAATCAGGAGTTTTCGCGGACTTCTATAATCTATGAACTCGAATCTAGTTCCTGAGCATCCTTCTATGCTGGTCTAGAAGCAAAGAAAAACTAAGAACGTAGCAGTTGCTTCTCTTCCCGCGCAAATGGTAAAAATCCATCTAGGGAACGGGCAAAAGTCTTAGGAATCATGTTATAGGTAATGCGGTTAGCAACCCATGACTTTCTGCCAAGTTTCTTGCGGCGCATTCTTCTTGGCAATGATGGTCTTTCCGAATGCGCTGGTAGTTTCAAAAAGACATGTACCTAAAAGAGCCCTTGGCGGCCAGTTTGCAAAATAAAATATTCATTTTATTTCATTTTCATTTTCATCACTATTTTGATTCCATTTTCCATCTTTACGCCCACAATCTTGCTAAACGTGGCCTGTAGGTCTCACCTTAGGCTCTGGCTACCCCGTAAAAGGGATATAGACATGATTTGTGTGTGTGTGTGAGTGTTATGTACAAGCAGTGTAAGTGCACGTATCGCCAAGATTATGACGTTTTGCGTCTGTCGTATTTTGCCAAGTATATTTCAAAGAGAGAAAGAGAGAATTAGAGGTTAATTCTAAGACTCTTCAAAAACCACACCAACACAAGTAAGTGAAACGTGTGAACGTTAGTGAAATAAATACTGTAAAAATATAGACTTAATCAGTGGACATGGACATTGCATCTTCTATAGTTACTACTGGGCGGTTACCATGACGTCTTAATGCGATTCAATGCCGATTCAGTTTAGCTTCGCTCGCTGTCAGATCCATACTAAAAATGACAGCTATAACCTGAACTGAGTCGTAACTGAATCGCATTAAGACGTCATAGTAAGGCGGATGGATGAAAGTAGACTAACTAAACCGATCTATATGGGGAGTGTGAATGGTTACGATGGGAGGGAAAGGCCTAGACGGACGTTCCGAGACCAAATAGGAGACGTATTGGAAAAAGGTCAGGTCAGGAGTAACCGAAACCGACGAGCATGAAGAGATTGATGAGTGTGGATGAAGCGAAAGAAGTATGTCAGGATCGTAGCAAGTGGAACAAAGTAGTCTCTTCCTACCTGTGGGAAAGAGGCGTGACGGTATGTTTGTATGTATGTAGGTATGTAGTAAGGCTCCTGGTGCCATTAACCTCGAGACGAGAGAGGTGCAAAAGAGAATCAAAAATTAAAGGGTATGTATTGTCCAAATCACCACGGTGAATGTAGACCCGGTTAAAGAGAAATGAATGCTGTCCGGCAAACACGACCGACAACCGGACTAATCAATCACCGTCGGCAAACACACGTGCGAGCAAACACCGGACCGGATAAAAACAACCGGATTTGCATAAGGTCGGATTGAGAATCGAAATTAAATCAGCATCCCATTGAGATTATTGCTGTATCGAGGGATATATTTTTTTATAAAAATACATACACATACATACACAAATCACGTCTTTATCCCTTACGGGATAGATAGAGCTGAAGGTGGCAAGACCTACCGGCCACGTTTAGCAAGATTGTGGGCGTATAAATGGCAAAAAATGCAATTAAAGTAGTGATGGGTTGCTCGCATCGCTTATAACATTTTTCCAAAGATTTTCGCCCATTACCTCTATGGGCTTTTACCATCTGCGCGCGAAGAGAAGCAACTGACACATTCTTTGTTTTTTCTTTACTCCCAGACCAGCATGAAAGAGATTAGAATCAAGTGTAATTATTAAAGTAGTTAAAACATTTTTGAAACAAATGAACACTGTTCCTTATTTGACAAAGCTTTCACTAAACTTCTACCATAACATAAACCTGAGATCCTCATCAATCCACTTTGGCCGACGCCCCGACGGGTACCGGGTTCGGTATAAAAACAAAAGGCGATCGGCCGGTTCGCCGAAATTTGGCCGAATAACAAATACATCGTTGGAGCAAACCTGTCCTTTGGGTGCTATCGATCGTTGACCCCGCCAATATTTGTCCGATACCGCCTTGATGGCAAGCGAGAGTGATAGCGATATACCTGCATAAAATTTATAAGGCTGGCCAGCTTTAGGATGTAAAATAGTAGTTTATGTGACTGTATTATAATGAAGGGCATTAAAACATGTGTCTGGGTTTATGAAACGAAGCGAAGCTGATTTTCATAATAAGCTCAAACGAGTGCTTTAATGCCTAATTATGTACAGTCGCATACATAAATTTACATTTAACATTTTCACATCAAAATACGCAGGTAACATTATTTTCTGTTCTTCGAAAGTTCTATGAGATGAAACAACTTTACTGTCATTTATATTTTTTCTTATCGAATAGACAGAGAGATTTGGTCATTTCAGATGTTCGAAGCTTGAATGAAATTAGAGTACCGATATTGATACTCTAATGTAATCATTATAATACAACCAATTTCAAGTCAATCGGTCAAACTGTTGAAGAATTCCCTGCCGCGGAGACGGTCCGGGCTAGACCATCAGAATTTTACTACCAGATTATTGTATTGTCATTCGACTTACATAAGTATGCAAAATTTCAGCTCAATCGGATGAAGATATCTGCTTTAAAATTGAGTCGCAAGATTCCACCCGGACAAACATACATACATAGAGCCAAAAGTGAACAAAATCAGCAAGGGAAGTTAGAAACTTATGTATTGCGAAGGATATTTTTTCAAGGTATCTGCGATCTTCTGGTGTTGAGGAAGCAAAGAAATGCCCTTCCATGCTAGTCTGAAAGCAAAAAAACATAGAATGTACCAGTTGCTTCTCTTACCGCGCAGATGTTAAAAGGATATCGAGGGAACGGGCAAAAATCTTAGGAGTCATGTTATAGTCGTACCGGGTAGCATCCCATCACTATTTTGATTCCCCTTTCCACCTACACGGTTACAATCATGCTAAACGTGGTCTTTAGGTCTAGTTACCTTAGGAACCGTAAGGGCCCAGCGGGACGTTGCGGTGGTCACCGTGTGCGCCCGCAACGCCCGCAGCTCAAGGCCTGGAGGAAACGTGTGTGTTTTTAGACGGTAGGCCTCTCCCCTCCTTCCATAGGGAAGGCAGCGGCGAGATGGAGAGCCCGTCATACCTCCGTTCGTATGCTGCCCCGAGCGCGGAGATGCATAAGGCACATTTTCCACACGTTAAAAAAAAAAAAAGAAACCGTAAGGGCCGTAGACGTGATTTGTGTGTGTGTGTGTGTGTGTGTAGGTGAGAGTTGGATCTCACTTACCATCGGCTGATCTTTTGTCTCCCTCATAACCAAAAAGAACAGGCTAACGTTTTTCGGTTAAGTGCCAGATACGTTACTTCTGTATTGATAAACCTACATTGACCTTTGCACGACTTCTTTGACATTCAAATAATATTAGAGCCGCTACACACGGCGACATTTACGACTGTACAGACAAATGATTCTGGAACATACGATTGCCGCGCTTTATATTTTACTAGCTCCTGCCCGCGACTTCGTCTGCTTAGAATTATACATAAAAACCTTCCTCTTGAATCACTCTATCTATTAAAAAAAACCGCATCAAAATCCGTTGTGTAGTTTTGAAGATATAAGCATACATAGGGATATAGGGACAGAGAAAGCGACTTTGTTTTATACTATGTAGTGATGATGATAGTGATTCTACTTATATTGGTACGGTGCGAATTACAAAATAAGACAGCAATGATTTGTCAAAAGCAGACATCTGAAATTCTTCCATGCCGGTCTGGGAGTAAAAAAAACATAGAATGTACCAGTTGCTTCCTTTCCCGCGCTCATGGTAAAAGCCTATTGCGGGAATGGGCGAAAATCTTAGGAATCATGTTATAAGCGATGCAGCTAGCAACCCATCCCACATATACGCCCACAATCATGCTAAACGTGGCCTTTAGGTCTTTCTACCTAAGGCTCTGTCTAATTATATATGACTGGATAAAGACGTGATTTATGTATGTACATCTTGAATACTCATTTATTCGTAATCTTCCGTCTTACTCTAACACAGTGTTCATTTGTATATAGCCATCTCTCTTGCCCTTAGGGCCCTTACACATACATACCGTCACGCCTTTTTTTGACTACTTTGTTCCACTCGCTACGATTTTGACATACCTCTTTTCTTTTATAACAAGAAAGAATAGAATAGAATAGGTATAGAAAGAAGATACCGTATTTCAGGGAGGTACGAGTTATACCTAACTGTTTTGTCAGTTTGAGAGCTTCGATCCCACAGCGGGTGGTTTTGCGGGTGGTAGGGCCTTGTGCAAGGTCCGTCCGGATCGCTACCACCATCTTACTCACTAATCCTGCCGCTAAGTAGCAGTGCTTGCACTGCTGTGTTCCGGTGTGGAGAGTAAGACAGCCGGGGAAATTACGGGCACAAGAGGCGTTTCATCTTAGTCCTCTAGGTTGGCAACGCATCTGCAATCCCTCCGGGGTCGCGGGTGTCTATGGGCAGTGGTGATCACTTACCATCAGGTGACCCACTTGCTCGTTTGCCTTCCTATTCACATAAAAAAAAAAAAAAAAAAAAAAAAAAGACACATTTATTTTGGTGTCAGGGGTTAAAAATCTTCGGTGTTCTCATAAAAGTCGATGTGTGCGTAGTGCATAAATCGTCAATAGAAACGGATACATTTTTTTTACAATGAAATATTAAAAACACGCTACGAGTAAACTACAAAGTTTTATCGTTAACTGCGTGACCCCAGTTAGATAAAAAACATTAATAACAACCTATGTTGAAGATACGAGGTTATGACTCAGTTTTATATGTATTTCAGTCTGTTCTTACACAATGGCAGACTGTTAATAAGATTTTACATACCCATAACTTGTACGTTTGATTACGAGTTTATACTTAACTCGCTGCTGCCCCCGACGTCTGCGCAGAATTAAATAGGTACATATAGCCGATAGGTAACACTTACAAACAATGCGGCTTCCTATTGGTAAAAGAATTTTCAAAATCCGTTCCTTAGATCCATATATTATCCAAACTTTACCTCTTTAAAATAATAAGTATAGAAATAAAAAAAGTCTACTGTTTTTAAACCTGCACCTGGCCTTATACTCCGAAATTCGATTTTCAAACTTCGTGTCATACCGTCCCTTTCACTCTCAAATTAATGACTATTAGTGTGAGCGGAACGGAACGAAACGAACTTCGGAAATCGAATTTCGGAGTAGCCCCTCTGCTATGGGTGGTGTAGGGGTGCACGTCACGGAATAACGAGGATCCGGGTTCGATTCTCGGCCATAGCTTTACTTTTCGGATTTTTCTGTTTTAATTTTCAGTGTCGTTTAGAAATTTTATGTTTTTTTATTACAAAAATCGTTTAAGTAAATTCTAGTTGGAGGCAGAGAGGGTTTAAGATGTCCAAGCAATATTATCAGAATTACTGTGTAGTTTTAATATCAAGTTAATAATAAACATCATCATCATGAGCCTGAAGACGTCCACTGTTGAACAAACTCCCCCTTAGCACAACATTGTGAACGACAACTCGCCACTTCCATCCATTGGTTTCCCGCAATTTTCACGATTTTCACATTTACCCGTTACGGACGGAGGTAGGACGACAAAGGGGACCGAGAGAGGTGCGGGCGGGTGCGCCTGCCACCCGCACCTCTCGGCCCCCGCGGTCATCCCACCCCGCGCCCCTGCGCCCCCTCGCCCGCGCGGGCTAGGATTATAGTATGATTTACATTCGGCCAAGTTCCGTTTGCTATCACGTCACTTGATTCAGGTCAAAATACCTTCAATATAATTGATTCCCGGCACGTTTTCATACAGCCAGCAACATAATTTTATGTATGTGGGTTTGCATGTGTAAAAGTTGTGCTCATTAAACTTTGATAATGATCCCGTAGAGGGATCGAAACGCGTCAGTGTTTGTGTGGTGTAAGGGACGACCGGATAGCCTAGTGGTTAGTGACCCTGACTATGAAGCTAGAGGTCCTGGGTTCGAATCCCGGTAGGGGCAGACAGTTGTATGATGAATACGAATGCTTGTGCCCGAGTCATGGATGTTGTATGTATTTAAGTATGTATTTATCTACATTATATAAGTATGTTTATCCGTTGCTTGGTACCTATAGTACAAGCTTTGCTTAGTTTGGGGCTGGGTCAATTGGTGTAATTTGTCCCAAGATATTTATTTATTTAATTAAGTTTGTGGATTTATGAGTGTTTTATGTGGCAGTAGTGGGGGGAGGATTGCATGAAAGACGTATATATATTTCACACAGGCTCGGTTATCTTGCACGTGAGTAGCGGAGTAGCAAGGTAAATATTTTTGCTCATATGTATAAACGCTAACAAAAACTTATAGATTTATGAACGACTCTATTGTTAGGGAAATAGACTTACTTACTTTAAGTTTTTTTGCTCTACACTTGTATGAATATTTATCCTGACTGTACTTACTTCGAATAAAATATGTCTGCATGTCTTGCCTTGTATAGATCTATTTAGTAAATATTTTTAACTAGCGTTGCCCGCGAATTCGTCTGCAAATAATTGATTTATCGTTATCCCGCGGGAACTACGCAATTTTTCGGGATATAAAGTAGCCTATGTGTTATCCCAGACTAAAATCTATCTGTCCCAAATATTATCCAGATCTAGCTGTTACTCGTGCCGTGCCGTTAGGCGTGTTGGTATTGTTACCTTAGGCTTTGGTTTTTTCAGCCCCGTTTATTAGTCGCCATAAAAATATTAATTAACACTATTAACTTCCTTCCACGCAGGTATGGGAGCAAAGAAAAGTCATAGAATGTACCATTTGCTTCTCTCCCCGCGCAAATGGTAAGAATAAGCGAAAGTCTTAGGTATCATACAACAATGTTATAGGCGATGCGGCTAGCAATCCATCACTATTTTGATTCTCCCTTCCACCAATACGCCCACAATAAGTAAAAGTGGCCGTCAGGTCTTGTTACCTTAGGCTCTGTCTACCCCGTAGGGGACAAAGCACTGATTTATGTATATGTATGTATTAACTTCAATGCGATACGCTTGACACATTCCGTTTAATTATTACATACATACATACCGTCACGCCTCTTCCCACAGGGGTATAGGCAGAGACTACTTTGTTCCACTTGCTACGATCCTGACATACTTCTTAAGCTTCATCCACATTCATCAATCTCTTCATAATACATGCTCGTCGGTTTCGTTAAATTATTAAAAAGCAACAAAGTATCTAAACGTAGTCGGCTCCCTAAAAAAAAACTCCAGTTCATCTCAAAAAGTTACTCTTAAAGCAACATGTGGTGCATTCCTTTACCATTCATCATGCAAAACTGCCATATCTAACGCTCGCAGCCCATCGCTCCATTGAACAGTGAAGCTACAGTTTGACGTGGTTCATAAGCAGCAGTGTACCGCGTGTGTTTTATAACCTCAATTCGTTTGGAAAGCGGCGTGGACGCAGTCTTGCGATGGCGTGATAAAATATGACATTTCACTGCGGGCTCCGTCGCGAGCGGCAGCCAATCCGGTGAGCTCACACGCGCCAAGTGCGAACGCCGGCCGGCCGTCTACCACGCGAATAACATTTAAAAAAACACGAATATTCGTAAAACGAACTGAAACCCTCGCGAATATTGACTGGGAATTTATCAACCGTTAAACAGTGAGCACGTGCGAACAATTTGTGGTTAGAAATTGAATTCTTTTCCGAACGTTTGAGTGATTCCGTGAAATGGGTCATGGTATGATGAATTAGTGATGCATTGTGCTGTAAGTATTGTTTCACTTTGACATTGTTTTATTAGATTAAGGTGGGTTATGGCTTTAGGTTATGTGTTGACGTATTCAATTAGAACGCTAGGTTAATTTTATCCGTACACGGTGCTGCTTAATATTCACTATTCGTGAATCGCCTTGAAACAATTTTGCATAGTAAATCTTCTAAGTCGATTATACTTGCGTTTACCTTACGCTCTATTATAAAATAATGTTTACTGCCTCGTATTAAGTACTAGTCTGTTTATGTTTTGATTTATTACGTCCATCAACATTTAATTTAATGACTTTATGTGAGTGTGGCGGCGTGTTAATTGTAATTAACTTCATCTCGTTAGCCGTGGGTCATTGAACTTCGTTCTCTTAGTTAAGTCGGCGTTTTTGCGGATACTCGAAGACTTACCTGACAATAGCTATTGTAGGAATTGCATTGACAAAAATAACAATAGAATTTTACGTCCATTGGATTGGGTTTGTGCACACAACCGGATCTATTATAGGACTATTTAAACTACGATATAACAAATGTAGAGTCCGTATATGATAAATGAAAGTTCGTAAGTAAGTTTTATGAAATTTAACCTTTAACTAATCACCTATCTGTTCCCTCTTGATAAGCGTTTCGTATAAGTTATAAAAATCTCTTTTTAACGAAACCTGATGTAAACGGCACATTTTTTTAACGATATTTTTTGATATACCTACTACTCTATATGTTTTTTTGAGAAACAAACAAATTTGGTCATTCATTCATCGTTTTTGTAAGTTGACTCGTAAAAATTAAAATTTTAAATTAATGTATTATTTCATTAATATGGGTAAAAAATTAATTAACATCGTTTCTATGCTCTATCTTTAACTATATTAAGTTCATTCAGCTTATGTCCGTCCAGGTGAAACAAAACACTTTTTTTACGCCTATAAAGAAAAGGCAAAGGAATCTAAGCCCTTTCATTCCTTTGTCAGCTCCTTATGCCTTCCGTAAATCTATAGTGTATTATAAATAGAGCTATGATGAGGAGCACCCGGTAACTAATACATTATTTATTTTATCTATATTTTGTTGAATCAGGCCAAATCAATGAACAAAAAATATTTTTCTTGCTATTCCGCTACTTACGTGCAAGATAACCAAGCCTGTGCGAAATATATTGTTTTTCATGCAATCCCTCTCAGTGGAGAGGGATTGCATTGATTCTTGGTAGTGACAAACCAACATTCAATTGATTAACTCAATCCCCTCGCGTGGATTTCTCACAAAACTCAAATTAAAACGCAGATGTAAAAACGTAACTTGGGCTCACGTCTCAGATATTAAATTCTTATTAGAAAAAAAACCATAAGTACAGACAAATATTAAATCTCTTCATTTTAAGTTGGTTCGGGTAGACCCTAAAAATTATCTGATTAAAATAAAATACGTCTGATATAAAGGCAATGAATACTCAGTCATGCCAAAGGCAAATAATCGATGCAATCGGCGTTCAAGACTGTCATCTGTTAAATACATTGATTTGCGAGCCAACCTAAACAAGACGCACCTGAGCGTTTTAAAAAAAAAGCAAACATGAACATGAGTCCCCAAAATTTCAATTACAGTTCGTCACTTTTTTAATATAGGTATGTATAGAACGTGACGAAGAGGAAAATAGATTCCTTAGTTAAATCTGGGACACACTTTTTCTCGTATGAGAATCGATAGGGTAATCGATTCTGAGTAAGAAAAATCCAAAATAGTTAAATTCTGGAAAAAATGTTCAAGTGGACTTTTGGAAAACGCTCACTTACAACTTACTTAACTATTCTTTAAGGACTGAAGGAAGGACTATGAGCACATCTAAGCAATACATGAGAGAATAGATGCTGCAGTGTATTCTGTCAGAAGGTTGCAATAAGTAAGTCGTTATTCTTAACTAACATGGTGTATACAGATGTCAAACTAAATAGAATGCAGCTCACATGTTTAGCAATGAATAATGACATGCAAATTAATAAAACGAGAATATTTATAGAACAGACAGGCATATTAATACATGAACTAGCTCTAAGTACAGTATTTGAGGCACTTTCGTAAATCAGGTGACAGAATAGAATTCCAAAACGTCACGGAAACGGGAAGGTAGGGTATAAAAATGCACAAAAAATATCACTTGATTTATTCCAAGCTCCTCTGGAAGGAACAAAGCTACTATTAAATATTAATAATGATGAAGGACATCTATAACTTCATATGGAAGATACGTGGTAAGGTAATATAAACTTGACGTGTTTATGAAAGAGAAGTGTTTACTTATATCTGGGACCTAGTAGTTAGTGGTAGTAATTCTCAGAAGTAAGATAGAACTGTATAATAAAATGTAATAACTACTAAAACCTTATAACTTGCTCAAGAAGAAGATGAAACACCAGAGACAGTATTTCCAGAATAAATTTTAGTTGGCGCTTTAGCATCTCTTTGGATTCGCTGTTTGAATTATACTTACAGAGGAACGATAATCCGTCTACCATTCATGACCGTGCGGGTTAATATCCAAAGTCTGTACGAAGTCGTTTGAAGTTCTATTTTTAAATAGACACAGAAGGTTAATAAACTTGCAGGCCTTGAAACAGTTTTGACGGGACTTTTATGAGAGGTTATTGTCGTTAAGATAACTGTACCTACATTATAATTGCTAATAGCATCGGTAGACTTTAATTGTGTAATGGAGAAAACAATTTTACATCGAGAGTTGAGATTAAAATGTAATTGGATAATGCTTTTGAGATTACAATGTATTGTCATGGATCATGACACACGCAAGTAAATCTAAATGTGAGTTTCTTTTCGGAACTAATACAAAATGGACATTACTTTGCATAATTAACATATACATATATTGTTTTAAATATCTGTCGAAATATTTGCCGCCTGTGGCAATTTCATTAATTCCATACTAAGTTAGGAAGTCGAAATAAAAACAAATCACCAAAGAAACTAAAAAAAAATATAGCTTTAAACTCATGTGAAGATTTTTAACCCCTCGTATGTGGGAGGTAAAAAAGTAAAGTGTCATCTGTTTTAATTTGTCCAAAATCTGCTGATTTTAATACAAACACAAAGATAGCCTTAAATTTGGCACTGGGCTTAAACGGGCTTTGAAGGGCTCAGCAAATAAATAAAACAGGTCTGCTGAAGATAATTACGAGTTTATATTTTTACTAGCTTCTGCCCGCGGCTTCGTCCGCGTAGAGTTAGACTTAAGAACTGATGTTGATAGTATATTCAGCAATAAGCATTTCCGTTGCGACTCTAGGCCGCTACGACCTTAGACATGTTTATCGCTATCCCGCGGGAACTATGCAGTTTTCCGGGATAAAATGTAGCTTTTGTTTTAATCTAGGGTACAAGCTGTCTTCGTTCCAAGTTTTATTCAAATCCGTTTAGTCGTTACACCGTGAAGAAGGAACAAACATACATACTCACTCGCTCACATCGTCACAAACTTTCGCATTTATAATATTAGTGGGATTCACAAAAATGCACATTCGAACCAAACATGATAAGTGTGCCATCAGATAAAGTCACGACGACCTAAGTTGCACATAAAGGCAAAGTCATGAAACTTGTTTTTCCTGATATTGATCGAAGAAAAACAAATGCTTATCAATCGATCAAACCTTTTATTGGGAGAATGCTGTGCCTAGTTTCATAAACTCCACATCCATACTTTACTCCACATTAGCATTTACTCAACGACCGGATAGCCTAGTGGTTAGTGACCCTGACTATGAAGCTAGAGGTCCCGGGTTCGAATCCCGGTAGGGGCAGAGAGTTGTATGATGAATACGAATGTTTGTGCCCGAGTCATGGATGTTGTATGTATTTATCTACATTATATAAGTACCTATGTTTATCCGTTGCCTGGTACCCATATACAAGCTTTGCTTAGTTTGGGGCTGGGTCAATTGGTGTAATTTGTCCCAAGATATTTATTTATTTTATTTCATTTACTCCTTCATCTTTGTCTCCGAGTCTGTAAATAGCCGTATTTATTCGTGTCTAACGTTTTCTGTTACCTAAATCATCATCATCATCTGATGATTATCCATTATAGTTAATTCAAACATTGCCTGAGATGAACTTATTCTGATAGCAGTGAAAGTCAAAATATGTCACAAGGAAATCAAGCGAGACGTAAGTTTCATTATTTGATTAGTCAAATTCTTCACGTTTACACTTCACTCTACCTCAGTGGTGTCGTATTTACCATTTGGTAAACTAATTCAGTAATAGTAATTCAATCACTATCGAAACTACTACCATTTTTCCTGACGAATCTTCATATGCATGGCATGCTCAGAACGATTTATGTTAATCAAACTGAATGCAGCAGCGAGCTTGTTCAATTTTCCGAAGCAAATCTAATTTCAAACATTCAAGTTTGAATACTGCCGTGATAATGAAAATCTAAGCGATTGGTCTTGCATTCCGGTGGATAATTCGCAGGTACGCTTTTTAGTTCAGGTTGGCAGTTCCCAGCATTCACTAGTGATTGAATAAACTAATCGAATCAAGCGTTACTTTACGGAGGTCCATTGAGATTTGTTACAAGACATGACTTGAAACAAAACGTGATGGGTTTTTGTGTAAGTAATCTTTTTGCCGAATTAACCTTCAAATATAAAAAAAGAGTGATCAGATACACGCTACAGAAGTACCTACACGTGTATTATGTTTGGAAGAATTATTATAAAACAATATACTTTAGCCATTGTTTTTATCTTGTAGTATTCGTACAAAATCGCGAGGTGAATTCGTGACGGTGACTCGTCTGGAGCATGCGAGTCGTCTGTCACACAAAATGTGACGTCGAAATGATATCTAAAAGTGCGATCAGCTCATCTGCAATCTGTGGATGGTGCTATACATGTTTGTTTGTAATATTGATAGCCGTTGAGATAAAAGATACCCATTAATGGGTACCCATTAGCGATAGTGTACGGAAATTGGACTCTTTTGCATGTTATACATATATACACAAGTTGCTTTGGCTGTCATTGAAATGATCAAAAATATGTCATAGATACCAAGTACAAAAATTTCAGTATGACTAATATGGCTATTGTCAGCTGCGACAACATAAAAAATCCAAAAAGTTTCGAGACGGACTGTGGACGTTGTGGAGAATAAGAAAGAAATATTGGATCCGTAATATCAGGAAATGGAAGAGAACTGCAAGCTCTGCCAGGTGCCAAGCTATTCGGCCAACCAAAGGATAAGGAAGAGGATATATGAATAAGTATAAGATTACAAATAGGTAAAAAACTATAACTAAATTAAAAACTAAAATAAAACAAGAAAAAGTACACACACGGAGATGACCTCCAACCTTCACTAGTTGGAGAGGCACTGAAAGAAGTTGTTAGTCTGGTCGATGTTGAAGACATCCTTATAGAAATACCTATTTGTTTATGACTATAAGTCTGTCGATAGAATGAATGTTATGAGTAAAATTTTACTGTCATTGATGTGTTGCCGAAATTAGACCAATAAGCGCCATAGATGCCAAGACGCACCAACGAATGGTTGAAATTCACTTTAGGAAAGCGTTTGCAGAAGACCTATAGAAGCTATTGATACCAGAAGTATGAATGAATGTATAAGACATAGTTCCTATTTTAGGTGTCGATAAATTGACAGTTTTGGGTCGAAAATAAGACTATAGACGAACAAAGAGAAACTATTTACATTTTAATTAATATAATTCACTAAAACTGTGTGTGACAAAAATGTTTAAAGAATAATGCCTGTCTTTGTGACTTTGTTTCTTAAGTCCAATTTGAATACTCATGATTCGTCACAAGATTGCAAAGGAACATGAACTCGATTACTCATAAAGGAAGCATTCTCGAAATAGATGTTTATTTCTATATCAGCATACAGGGTTTGGTTGTTATCGTTGGTATTATTGTGATAAGTAATGCTTAGATTCAAGGTTTGGATCAGGGGTTAATGTTACGACCTAACTTGCAGATAATTAAATTGTAACGCAAAAGAGTTAGCATTAGACATATTACCAACGGGATAGATCCGCGGTTACCTTTAATGATCCACCAATTTTTCGATGCAGTTGCATGCATTATGATCACGGGGAACGACATCACGGGTCTATATCCCGTTGATAATATTATGTCTAATGTTACTAACCGTGGATCGTTAAAAAGGTTACAAAGTTTTTGAGTTTTACGTCCGTTCGTCTAACCTCTAATTTCAACTAAAGACGCAATACGCAATGCACTCTACCAGTTAATTTTCAAGACCAATTGGGACTGCCAATTTGACATGGTATAATTATTCATACAGTCAATACAAAATGTTTCATATTCTGAATATTAGATCACGTTCCCGTCCAAATTTAACTAAAGACTTAATAACATACTTACATACCTCAGTAACGTCACAATGGATTTCCTCAGCACATGGTACACAATGTTATTGTCCTCTGCATCACTTAACGCTCTGCTGCTAAGCTAATTTGTTGTCACACCTGTAAATGTACTAATAAAAAAAGACTTCTAAGGTTCTTCATCATTTTAACGGCGCAGCATCACATGATCTCTGAGCTTGAAACAAAGCGTACTATGACTTTGTACTGATAATTTCTTCAGAATATTCAGCCATTCGAGTATACTCCAAAACAATTCAGAATTGGCTGTCTAGTCATCATTATTATCATCTCATCTTATAATCCCTGATCAAGGGCATAGGGCTTCCAGCATTCTTTTCCACTTGGGACGTTCCAGCGCCGCGACCTCCAGCTCTTATCAGGGGGGTTACCAGTTTCGCTTAATGCTGCCAAGATCTATTCAGCGTAAGGGACAGAGCTATATGACTGCAAAACTTTGTCCGCTAAGCGATTGTGGTAACTCCTCAGCTCATGCTCCCCTGAGCCCTATCCTAAAGAATAAAAAGGAAGATATCCTCAAACTGTGTCTACAAATGGAATGGAGGAGTAACTACACCTGTTTCTTTCCAAATCAAACCACAGTGACCCAACACGTGTTGCCTTCGAAACGTTTAATGAAAATGCGACTGCCACTCACCTTATGACTCGCAAAGCAATTTAGATCCAGACATTAAATGATATAAATGAACAGATCACGACCGGCTTCTGTCTTCAGCCATCATCAACAAAATGAAGGTCGTTTCATCATCGGTGTAGGTTTTGCGAAATTTCGACGTTGTCATGCGGCTGCTGTTGCCAGGTTCTTGTTTCATAAACTTGTCAACACAAGTACTATGACAATTTGAAATACATTGCGGGCTTGGAAAGTTCCGTGTTGAAAATAGTTTTCGCATCGGCTACGAAATGTATACCGAAATGTCAGTTTTAAAATAGGAACCAGATTCTTATTTCATGAACCTGACACGCCTGTCATCTATCTATCGCCATAGATCCACATTCATCAATCTCTCTTTTACATACAGATAGTAGACCGACGGTAGACCTCTCTTTTACTACATGAACAAAGTCACATAAGATAAAGGAAATAGTCACTTTGTTATCTAAAAATGAAATCAAACACTTTGAACTCGAAATGCCCATTTACCCAGTCACCTTGTATAGGTACATTATGTACGTATGTATATATGTCCACAATGAAATCAATCGCAACACCCGACACCGACCTTGGACAAGCCACAGTATCTCGGAAGCGCGCTCCGCTACCCACCGACAATGTCCTGATGACACTTGGAATGTTTGTTTTGATACGAATGTACTGGCAACACTATTCATGACGTAACATTTAGTGGGAGGAATAAGTTTTGTTTTAGGATCGATAGATGTCGCTCTCAGATGATTTTCTGAATTGCGCCGTTAGATAGATTTCTTGTGAAATTTGGAAACCTATGAAAATAGGGAATAAGCATATATGAATCTGGAAAAAGATTTAAGGTTATTTGAAAAAAAAAATGTTGTTTCTTACATAAAAAGGCTTTTAATAAAGCAATAAAAAAATGATATTCCCAATTACTGAACAGCTCATTTAGTAGTTCGTTCTCTCTCTCCGGTAAACTATAAAGCCATCAGAGGTTTACAACAACAGTCCCTTAGAAAAAATGAATAAATTATGGTCTTGTCGAAATCGCAGCAAATAGTTCAGAGAGGGCGCCATGGTAAAGGAACAGGCTTCATAACACTAAGTGAAATGTAGAAAATATGATTGCATGCTTTCTTAAATATCTTGTCTATTATAAGTGAGCTCAATGATTTATTTGAAGAATGAGTATTTACGTCAAAATAGTATTTAAATTCCATTCAATGAATATACTTTTTAAGAGCTGATGAAACGCGATTTTCCCACAAATTGTATATAGCAATGGCAAGCTTTGACGTCATCAATTTGCATAGATAAATTTATAAATAGTTGAAAATGTACTTTAGCAGGAACCTATGACTGTAATGCTATTCTGTGTATTGCTCTATCTGACAAAACGAGTAAATAGGAGTCTTTAGTATCTAATTGATAGTCGGAATGATGTTTTGGGTGAAACTGTGTAGCTTCATCAAATTTCATCTAGCTCTATGCTAATTTAATTTCATTTATTGAATCAGGTGCTACTTTCCGGAGATCCGTACCTATTAGTAAAGAATAAACATTTACTTCACACCGTTACCACCACTTTGCCTGTTTTATGTGCCTTATTATTTCAATAACTTGTCAAAACAAATTTCACAGTTGAAAATTAATCTAGTTCCCCACTGAAAACAAATTACATATTTTCAGTTCTGTCTCAATCATTTTATTTGTCAATACATTGCACATGTGTTGATAAAAATATTTAATAAATTCACTGATTCAGCGAAAGCTTAATTCTGTAATGACGTCACAACCTTGTATTTGCACAAAACGCGCAATGTGGAGCAGCCATCAGTCGTGATGACGTCACTTCTACACAGCACTATGTGCCTGCGTGCTACCAGGGTTACCAGACGACTAAAATTCGGTAATGTTGGCGAATTTTGGCAACATGTCAAGGAGATGCCCACGATAACTAAAAAAAAAAAACCAGAAGCTGTTATGCGATTTCAATATTGTTCTGAATAATTAATGTAAGCAGCAAAAACTACAGACAATGGTAATGTTTGGACTTTGTTTTACAAATGAAATGTCCTCATGCAAATAATTTAGTAGATACTTAATATAGGCATTGTATAGTCAGTGCCATATAGTTTGAAGCATCCAAGTTGGCCAAATAGTTCAGTACACCGTAGAAATAGTATACCTAGTGTGTCAAAAATTTTGGTCACCTTGGATGTTTAACACTATATGACGCTGACTGTACGTCCCAAAATGGACAAAATGTTGGAACTTTTTAAATCATAAATGTTATCATAATTGTACACAACTTTGAACTGTTAACCTATTCTTATTATACCTACTAATATTATAAATGCGAAAGTAACTGTGTCTGTATGTCTGCCTGTCTGTTACCTTTCCACGCTAAAACCACTGGAACGATTTAGTTGAAAATCATTAAATGATTATACAGATAGTTTGAGTCCCGGGAAAGGACATAGGGTAATTTTATCCCGGAAAACTGCATAGTGCCCGCGGGATAACGTTAAGCGAATTTTGCGCAGACGGGGTCGTGGGCAACAGCTAGTTTCTTATACATACTTACATACATGTACACAAATCACTTCTTTATCATCAATCATTTCTTTTATAATCTAATCTAATCTAATCTATCCCTTACGGCCACGTTTAGCTATAGATTGTGGGCGTATAGGTGAAAAATGGAATCAAAATAGTGATGGGGTTTGCTGGCCGCATCGCCTATAACATAATTCCTATGATTTTCGCCCATTTCCTCGATGTTTTCACTAGTTTCATTCCAGTTTCTTATGATTTGAAAAAAAATGGAAATTTGACGGCACTATCCGGAAATTTGTCTGTTTATTCTGGTAACCCTACGTAGACACGAATACTACAAAAAACACGTAGTATTTTACACGTGTATGCGAATACCTGCTCAAAGTTAGTCAATTGGTTTTGCTGATATTACCGTATTGTGCTGACGTTACTAACATGTATTGTAACTACACGAACTTGTGTCAGTAACCCTCTGACATAGAAAGGATAGTACGACAGCATTTATTTTTAATCATTTCGTGCTATGTTTATGACGTTAAGGTCTTGTAAGAAGTAAAAATGTTACATCATAAAATTAAAATGACTATTTCAAAAGTGCACCAAAGACGGACAAACTCTCACAGATTTCAAAGATACGCGGCATTATGGCAACTAATGAGCTAGACACGATCCAGGGGGGGGTGTCATTTTTTCTGGGATCAAAGCAAAACATAGAATGTACCAGTTGTTTATTTTCCCGCGCAGATGATAAAAGATCGAGGGAATGAGCGAAAATCTTCGATTCCCAAGAATATCACACTTTCCCTCGATGGGCTTTTGCCATTGGCGCGGGACGAGAAGCAACTGGTACATTCTATGTTTTTCCTTTGCTCCCAGGCCAGCATGGAAGTAGCGGTCAGTTCGCGTAGCGGGCAGTAAATTGCTATTTACAGCCCGGGGCGACGTAAAAGATAAACAGAATCCTCTTTTAAAATAGCAGTAAAGGTAAAAGATATAGCTACCGGTTTTCAAGCTCTTAAGTGGGTAATTGAATAAGTCGAAGGGGTCAATTCGCCTTCGCTGAATTAGCAACGGTCGGTTTGTTAATTAACCCTTTAATCTCTCGTTGGGCAGCATTTAACTGCTAATATTATAAATGCAGAAATTGGTCGATCTACCTTAGCAGTGAAACGATCATCATCACATCACATCAGCCATAGGACGTCTACTGTTGGACATAGGCCTCTCCATAGACCTCCAGTTGCCTCGCTTGGAAGCAGCTTGCATCCACCGCGACTTTAACCAGATCATCCGTCCACCTCGTAGGTGGACATCCTACGCTGCGCTTGCCGCGCGGTCTCCACTCGAGAACCTTTCGGCCCCAACGACCATCTGTTCTCCGTGCTATAGCCTACCCATTGCCACTTCAACGAGCTAATTCGCTTGGTTGTCGGTGACTCTTGCTCTTCTACATTCTCTTCAGTTCTGATTCAATCCCGTAGAGAAACCCCAAGCATAGCTGTTTCTATAGCTTGCTGAGCAAATTTGATTCTGTTTATTAAGGTCTATAGTAAAGCACCACGTCTCAGATCCGTATGTCATCACTAGCAACACACATTGGTTAAACACAGTGTCTTAAGGCACTTAAGTAAAACAATAGAAGGTATTAAAATGTAATTTGGTAAAAAAAATCTAAACGACACAGAAAATTAGAACACAGAAAAATCCGAAAAGTAAAGCTATGGCCCGGAATCGATCCCATAGCAAGTGAGTAAACCTTCGAATTTTTCTATCGGTCTGTGCCAGCTGTCACGTGACCTTGTTACTATGCGATTTCTGTCGCCTACGCGTCATCTGTTTGATTTGAATTATGTGTCAGAGCCTCTAGTGTAAGTTTTCACATATAAAAACGTCTCGATCGCGTTCACGTAAACGTCTCAATTACCATGGAACAATTGGCAGCGCCACTTGCGGATCGAAACGGCAACAAACTGTTTCTCATTGTACACACTGCAATATAATCAGGTAAGCACCTACGCACGCTCGCGCCGTATCTATCCTGCTTACCGAATAGCTTTGCTGTGTGTACATATTTGATATTTGAACGCAAACGCGTTCGAGACGATTTTGTGAGCGAAAACCTACACTAAGCATACTGGGCGACACAATTACCAATTCTAGTGGAACCCTTAATACTTGAATCCCGGAGAAACAGATAGGCAGGCTACGTTTTATCCCCATTATTCCCTCGGAATCAATCATGCTGAACGTGGCCTTTAGGTCTTGTTACCTATCTCAGTCTACCTCTTAAAGGATAAAGACGTGATTTATGTATGTGAGTATGTATTCCCTCGGGATTGGGATTAATGCATGTAGCATTTATGCTGATTCGGTTGGTAGGACCTCGTGTAAGGTCTGTTCGAATGGCTACCACCGTCTTACACTAATTCTGCCGCCTAGCAGCTGTGCTTGCGCTGCTGTGTTCCAGCGTGGAAACCTTAGAGAAAATCAAGGAGCATCAAGTGGTGGGAGAAAGCTAGTTCTAATAATCGGGCTTTTGCTTTTAAATGCTTAAATTATTCGTTTTGGAAGATCTTTGAATAAACAAAAAGAATGGAAAGAGTGTGTTCAAACTTTGTATCTAGAACAAAACATTTTTAATGCGCTCGTATCTAAATATTTGTGTCGCAGATGGGAAGCATCGTAAAGGTCATTTGTTGTACAGTTAAAACTAATTTGCGTGATTATTTTGAAGAAATAACTACATACTTTTGTGTTTTTAGCATTGATTTATCAAGACAAGGATGAAAACTTAAAACGCAAACTTTCTACAGTCTGACTACTTACAATCTAATTATACTTTTGCTTTAAAGTGCTAAGTGAAAGTACGCGGCAAACACATAACCCTCTTTTTTTGAGCGTTGCCGCAGTCGGGTAAAAAATCGAACATAATGAACTAAGATATCTGGATTCTCATATTGCCACAATTTAAATAACATTAAATTGAAAAACCACCACGCATTCATCGAATATTAAGTACCTATGTACGTGTGCCAAAATACTACATTATTTTGAAACTGCTGGACCGATTTTCACAAAACATAGCTAAGAACCACCGCAAGGATACTTGCTGGCTTTCGACTGGAACAAACCGCACTGAAATCGGTCCATCCGCCGGGAAGCTACACTACAGACAGACACACACAAAGACATCGACGTAAATTTTATAACAAATTTATTGCGTCTAAAGTTAAAAAATGGAAGTAGTTTTTCATAAAAGTGCACCTAGTTGTTTCACTTCAAACCATGAATTAACATTTGCAACACTTTCCAGATTCTCTGAGAAGCATTTGGACAAAAAATCAAACATGGAGGTGAAGAAAGAAATCAACTTGGATTCTGTCCTGGAGAGCCTTGGCCCTTACGGACGCTATAATATACTCAATTTCGTGCTACTCCTCTTCCCGATATTACTGAGCGCCTTCTTCGAATGTGGATTTATTTTTGAAGCTCAACAACAATTTTACAGGTGAGTTTGAAGATTGAAACTAAATAAGTATCTAATGCAAGTATGATTATCTTTGGACGGTAACGGTAATTATTATTTTTGTATGAAACAAAAAAAATATTACCACACACACACACAGGTTATTAATATCCGCTCCTAATTTTCTAGCACCTTATATTTAGTGTCATACAAGGCATCTCCGAATTATTCTGGAACATGTCGGCAGTTGGTTCTTTCTCGCCTCTTTATCTATCTCGCCTCTTGTCTATCTCTATTTATCTCGCCTCTCTGTTTATCTCTAACTATCTCGCCTCTCTGTCTATCTCTATCTATCTCGCCTATCTGTCTATCTCTATCTATCTCGCCTCTCTGTTTATCTCTATCTATCTCGCCTCTCTGTTTATCTCTACCTAGCTCGCCTCTCTGTCTTTCTCTATCTATCTCGCCTCTCTGTCTATCTCTATATATCTCACCTCTCTGTCTATCTCCATCTATCTCGCCTCTCTGTTTATCTCTACCTATCTCGCCTCTCTGTCTATCTCTATCTATCTCGCCTCTCTGTTTATCTCTACCTATCTCGCCTGTCTGTTTATCTCTACCTATCTCGCCTCTCTGTCTATCTCTATCTATCTTGCCTCTCTGTTTATCTCTACCTATCTCGCCTCTCTGTTTATCTCTACCAATCTCGCCTCTCTGTCTATGTCTATCTATCTCGTCGCTTATCTCACCTATCTCGCCTTTCTGTCTACCTCTATCTATCTCGCCCCATCATACGTGTATTACATCGCTCTTTCTGTTGCCCTTGTTCTTCGTACATAACCAAGTTACATTACTAGGACATTCTAAAGTAAAATACAGACTATTTCTAAAGCAAAACCAACATGTTCGCGGCTTAGGGCTGGCCCGGGGGCCAACCCCGCCGCACCTAAACCTAAATTTATCTAAATGTGCTGGTAATGTAACTTGGTTATATACGAAGAACAAGCCTTCTGTTGCTATTCCGCTCTATTACTTCATTCTAAATCTATGTTTAGTATTTATTGATACTTAAAATTTATACAATGTGTAGGCAATTACAGCAGAGTAATAAATAACATTCCGATCGGCCTATATGCCGCCGTTTGAAGGCGCCAAGTCATATAAGGACATGCGGTATAACGGTGCCAAAGGAGCTACTTTTACGACATATTTACCAAAGAAGTCTATTCAGAGAACTATTAAAATTTTAAACACGTATGAGATAATATATAATTCATCAATAAGGTTACTGGCGATGGCCACAACTTGTTTTACAAAGAATTTGTTTGTGGCTATCCTGCGGGAGCTTTGTTATTTTCCTGGATAAAAAAGCAGCATTATTTCTTAATGTTTTTGCCAAATTTTATCACGATTGGTTAAGCTGTGTCACCGTACAGGGTAGCAAACAGACAGACAAAGAGACAGAAATACTTTTTTTCACATCCTAACTTGATTATTATAAAAGCTAATGTGAGTTTTTGTAATCTGAGACCCTCAAAAGGCATGGGATAGTTTTCATCGCGGGCGCAGTCGCAGGCCACCGCTAGTTTATAGTATTAATAACCTAACCCAAGAATTTCATTTTAGATACAAGCTTTTTGCTGACTGTACTTGCATTGTCATTCGTCCTACACATGTGAACCAAATTTCAAGTCAGTCGGGCCAACCGTTGAAGAGTTCCCTCCCGCGGAGACGCTCCTGGCTGGACCACCAGAATTCTACTACCAGATTATTGTTGTCGTCCGACTTACAAAAGTATACATTATATTGCAAGTTAATATAAAGCTTGTATTTATGTGTGTAAACTCTTTATTGTGCAAAATAAACAAGACAAATAATAACTTGTAAAATGAAAGTACAGGGATAATGATAGAGGCCAAGCTCTATAAACAAATAGACAACGTGCTTTACTAAATAGAGTCTGGTTGGAACCCTTTGCCTACAGAACCCTTGAAACGGTAAGTGCGTAAAAACGATAAGTATTTGGCTTATCAGTCGCTATCTTATCACATAAACATTGAAACTGATAAGTGTTCATAAAAATCATCAGTTTGACCGATATTCTTTTGACTGGCGTTTATTTACACTACGCTACGTACCTAACTTGAACGATCTCACAAAACACAGTGATTTTAGGTGTAGAGTTGGATATCTAATCCATTAAAAATATAAATGTATTACAAGATAAATTAATTGAACTAAAACGAAAATATGTCTAAAAACGTACTCCCCGCGTTATTGAGCCAAAGATGCTGGCAGCATTTCCCCGCTGTATTGCAATACTAATTCGCTGTGCGAGGAAGCTGCCAGCTCTTTGGTCTCCGTTGCAGTCGATCAGCCTCTTAGACATTTCTTTGATTAATATATGCGCGCTGAGACCCCACGGACCTAAGATCTCGACCCCAAATGGCAGGAAATAGTATTCGGAGCCGAGACCTTTATATTTGTTTACCTTTAATCCATTGATCAGAAATGAACAATATTAATGATTGTTAGCATTACACGGCGGCCTTCGTTCAGTTAATTACAACTCGTTTGTTTCGCGGGCCTGCAATGGAATGCACGAATTTACACGAATTTATTAATATGGGTTAGGTTCCAGGATGAATCAGTTTGAAACAAGCATGAATCAAAGTGAAGTGACCATATCAAGTTCATCAAGTGCGAACTTCGTCTGCGTAGAATTATACATAAAAACCTTCCTCTTGAATGACTCTATCTATTAAAAAAACCGCATCAAAATCCGTCGTGTAGTTTTGAAGATATAAGCATACATAGGGATATAGGGACAGAGAAAGCGACTTTGTTTTATACTATGTAGTGATGATACATGCATACAAATACATACCGTCACGCCTCTTTCCCACAGGGGTAGGCAGAGACTACTTTGTTCCACTTGCTACGATCCTGGCATACGTCTTTTGCTTCATCCACATTCATCAATGCCCGTCGGTTTCGGGTACTCCTAACCTGACCTTTTTCCAAAACGTCTCCTATTTGGTCTCGAAACGTCCGTTTAGGCCTTCCCCTCCATCCGCTCCATCCGCTCCACGTGAGCAAACCAACTAAGCATGCTTTTTTTCTATCCTAGTCACTATATCCTCTTTAACACCAGCACGTTCCCTTATCACAATATTCCTTATTGTATCTTTCAGTGATACACCTTCCATAGTTCTTAACGCTCTCATTTCTACTGCATTTATTCTACTTTCATGCTTTTTTGCCATACCCAAGTTTCGCTACCGTACATTAATGTTGGAACAAGCACCCCTCTGTGGACAGCCAGACATCTTCTTACTGCTCACAAAGGCGCAGCGTATAATTAATAATGCGGAATAATATAACGAAAGTCTTTAAACCGAGGTCCTTCCCCAAGGAAACAATCTTCACTTCAATCTTAGGAGTAAAGGACCTTAATTATTAGAGAGGTAATTATCAGAACAGAATACACAGGTTGCTCAAGTATTTGTAGTCGAGAAACGCCAATGTTGGCTATCCGTTAACACAACTTGACAAAGTACCATGAATTGGTTCGAAACCTGTAATTTTAATGAAACCCCTTTTTTAAAAAATATACTTTTGTTTTATTTAGATTTTTAGAAAATTACTGTTTGACAAAAAATAAGTTTACTCCATTGACTTTCTTTTTTATTTAGTAAAAGTTACAAACAATAAAATTAAATGGCTGAAAGAACTGCTGCAGTTCTACTGGCATGGCTGAGTTTAGGGTGCCCGTTTTTTTTTTTTTGCAAATAGATTTAATTGTATGTGTCAAACTAATTTATTGAATCAGGCGTTACTTTGCATAGGTCCATTTCAATGAACAAAACACTGCTACTACAGTAGCAAGAAGTAATCTTTTTACGATAATTTTAACTGTAAATTGGCTAAGATTTTCGGGAAAACATTATTTACCAAATAAACATACGTATACGCCCTTACATAACACCCTTTCTTCACTTGTAGCTAGTTAACAAGCAATAATTAAATCTTGCAACATTTCTCACACAAACTTGCTTGACCACAGATGCGAAGTACCTGGCTGCGAACAGAGATTCAACGACACCTCCTGGATGACCTACGCCATCCCCACAGACCATGACAAGAACAAATCAGAGTCCTGCATACGCTACGCTCCGATTGGTGAAACGCTAGAGTGTTCACCTGCAGAGTTCTCCAGCAACGATACCATTAAGTGCGAAAAATACGTCTATGAAATCGACAAGTCCCTTGTACAAGAGGTATTGAGCAGTTCTTGCAAACTTAGCGTAAGATTTGGACTATACCAAAACGGAGAGCTGTAAGATCTGAGACCTTTTCAGGAGCCACGAACGCACATGTGCTTTAAATAACTGCAATGAGTGAAAGTCACAAAAATGTATTAATGCGGTCCCGGCTGAAAATTAGCTAAGGAGCCGTATGCAAGGAAATTAATTCCTGACCCATCGAGGAACCTTTTCATATTAAACGTCATAGTGACATGACATCGCATTACTTAGCAAGGAGAATCGTTACGACGCTTACTAAAAAGGTGCCATGGTGGGTTAGGAATTAAATTCCTTGACTGTATGTTCGTTTGCTCTAAAGAAGTTACATTAAGATGTAAATCCTGGTGTGGGTAAATTTAAGTAATTCTTATTTTAAAGTAATGTTAGTTTTTAAACTCATATTGTGATTTTGATTGACTACATATTTGATTTCCTGTCCTGACTTTCAACAAAGGCACCAAGTAATCCATCATCAATTTTAATTCGTTCTGGCTTCAGTTTGATCTAGGCTGCCAAGAGTGGAAGCGCGCCTTAGTCGGTACTATCCACAACTCTGGCATGTTTGCTGCCATGCTCTTCACGGGTGCCATCTCTGACCGATACGGGAGAAAAATTGCCGTCGGTCTCGCCTCGGTTGCTTCATTCATCTTCGGAATGCTTCGGGCCTTTTCGCCGAACTACACCATGTACGTCATCATGCACTTCTTTGAAGCTGGCTTTGGCGGTGGACTGTACCCTTCGGCCTATGTTCTGAGTGAGTATAATTTCTTAACTATTTTATAGACCAGTGAGAAAAGGACAGGAGCGCTGGATGTGGAAGTGATGTAACTTTATTTGGTTTCAATAGTTGTTATTTGTCATACCTGTTATCTTCACCATTTCAAATGGCCAATAATAAGGATTTGTGAACAATATTTACATATTTTATCATCATTAACTTTTAATTCTTAAAACAAATTGTCGTATAACTTGAAAACAACATTGCTAATTAAGCCCATGCAAACAAATCGAGACGATTTGGTCTATAAATAACTCCAATTACACTGTGAGTCATTGTTGCACCATATGCGTCTATTCAATTCAAATTTTTCCGCAGTTGTGGAGCTGGTTGGCCTTAAACAGCGTGTCATCGTGTCAGCCATGTGCAATATGGCCTTCGTCATCGGCGTCGTCTTACTGGCCATCCTTGCCTGGTTCGTCGACAACTGGAGAACCTACATCCTCATCCTATACTCGCCAGCCATCATCGTCGCTTTATACGTCTGGTTCATGAACGAAAGCGCCCGATGGCTACTCAGCAAAGGGAGAAGAGAGGAAGCAGTCAAAATACTGAAATCAGCAGCCAAAATCAACAGATTAGACCCCAGAAAACTAGAATTAGACAACCTTGGTGATCCACTTCTGAAGCCAGAGAATCAGCCGGTGGATAAAAAGTCGCAGTTCTCCAAAGCTCTACGCTCGGGGATAATATGGAAGCGGCTGTTGATCTGTTCGTTTTTGTGGATGACATGCTCGTTGGTGTACTATGGGTTGTCGATCAATTCAGTATCGTTGAGTTCTAATAAGTATTTGAGTTTTATGTTGGTGACTTTGGTGGAGATACCGGCGTATATTGTGGTGGCTATTGTGTTGGACAGATATGGGAGGAAAAAGACTCTAGTGGTGAATTATACGACGTGTGCCGTGACCAGTTTGCTGTTCGCTTTCTTGCCAAGATGTGAGTATAACTGATAAATCCCTTGATCTAGTTGAGTTAGTTTAGTTTGGTTGGAGACTGAAAAACAGCGACCCCGCTGAGTCTCCCTTCCATTTTACCTTCGCATCTAATTCTACTTTGTAATTTTGTAATTTTTGTTTTTTTTTTTTTTTGTGTTGGTGAATAAAAATTTCTTCTATTCTATTCTATTCTATTCTATTCTATTCTATCTTACCGTTTTTAGGACTCAGGACCGTATGGATTATGCTTTGCTGTTTTGCTGTCCGTCCGTCTGTCCATCTGTTACAGGAGTAAATACTTGGACATGTTTGCAAAGTGCGTGCAAAAAAAAAGTTTGATACTAAAGGGATCTCCGCATAAAAGATGCTGTCACTTTTTTACTCGGTTTTTATAACTAAAAAAATAATTATAAGCTATTAAAGATTTGTCTCAATTTTTTTGGGAATATTTCCGTATGGGCTCCCTAAAATGTTAATAATGTCTCCTTACCCAGATCTTAATAATGTATAACTAATGATTGATAGCCAAATTCTGTATAGTTAAGAATTCTTGAAACTATTCACATACTTTCTCTCTATTTTACAGTGCGCATAAAATTATCCTTTCATTAGAACATCATAAATGATACCACACACAGAAATAATATAATGCCAGGGGTCCCAAACCCTGGTCCAAACCAAATGCTGGTCTGGGAGCAAAGAAAAAACACAATGTACCAGTTGCTTCTCTTCCCGCGCAAATGGTAAAAAGCCATTGAGGGAATGGGCGAAAATCATAGGAATCATGTTATAGGCGATGCGGCTAGCAACCCATCACTATTTTGATTCCACTTTCCACCTCTACGCCCTCAGTGTCTTGCTAAATGTGGCCTGTAGGTCTTGTTACCTTAGGCTCTGTCTACCCCTAAGGGATAAAGACGTGATTTGTGTATGTGTGTCAAAAACATTTTTAAAAGACATCATCGATGAATAAAAAGTTAATTTGTTCCCAAAATTCAACAACAAAATATTAAACGGCTCCAATACACAAAGTCAAATCGGAAACGTACCGCTTCGCACCTGGCAACAATAGTTTCTGCTCACAAAAGGCATGTGTCAATATTAAATACAACGTGTCAGTGTGTTTGCTACAAACATAATTGTGTCCGCACAATGCCGGTGGACACACGAGCTCCAATTACCAATAATAAAGTAGCCGTAAACAGTTGCGGTGATTCAGATTATTATACAACGTGATTTATGTAGATTTGTGTGACTAAATGTGGCATCTGATTAGGGATGCGCGTTTGCCTTACACATAACTCGCCTACGTTAATACCAGGGATGCTACGGAGCTTCGACTCCGGTTCCGTTAAGTCGGAACTTCCGATTATTATTACACCTTCGGTTCCGACTTCGGCTCCGACACTTTTAAATCGAAGGTTTTAATCGGAGGTCGAAGCATAACACAGCGGCGGCGGCGGCCTGTGTCGACTGTTATGAACAGGTTCATATTGGCGCGGGAAATCCCCCCCGACTCCCACTACGTCAATTATCCGACCCTGCCTCCGACTCCGATTCCGACTCCGATAAAGCAAATTTAAAAACTCCGACTCCGCCTTCGGTTACGATAAAACTACCTCCGTTACATCCCTGGTTAATACCATGACATGGTGCTGTAAGGCTCTGAGGGTGTAGCCAGCACTACAGCAAACTGATTGGCTACTCCTGGATTTATTCGAGATGTACGGGATCTTGGCGCTCTGTGCCAAACTTTCATCTAATTAATATCACATAGATTCCCGTGTTTTTTTCAAACTCTATCTTTTAATATTCTAAGTTACAGCAGCAGTGCCTTCGGAGGCAGCTGTCCAGGTGACACAAAGAAACACTTGTTTCTTCCGATTCATCTTAAATTCTAAAACCAAATTGTAAATGATGGATGGCCAAGTGGTTAGAGAACCTGACTATGAAGCTTGAGGTCCCGGGTTCGATCCCCGGTCGGGGCAGATATTTGTATGAAAAATACGAATGTTTGTTCTCGAGTCTTGGATGTTTAATATGTATTTAAGTATGTATTTACCTATTTAAGTATGTTTATCCGTTGTCTAGTGCCCATATTACAAGCTTTGCTTAGTTTGGGGCTAGGTCAATTGGTGTCAATTGTCCCAAGATATTATTATTATTTTTATTATTATTATTATTAAATATTTGCATTACCGTACTAAATTTTTTTGCAAATTCAATTTTTTTTTAAAGATAGTGGGTATGAAGTAAACCTTCCATACTCAATTTTGGTCACTAGGTCAAAGTTAAAGTGAATTATTTGCAAACATCGCTAAAACTGGTTACAGTGGTGGTTAGAATAATGATTCAATAATAATTAGTATTTGGTGGTTACGGTAATTTTATTACTGGCATAAGTTTGTTAAATGTAGTTTCGCACATAAATTCCGAAAAACTTGTGAGGTGCAAACCCGGGATTCGAACCCACGACCCTCTGCTAGTCCGCCAGGTCAAGATATGTGAAATGGCCACTCAATAGCTTGCACGGAATACAATACAATACAATTTATTTTTTTTGTTAAACATAGGTGTACAGAATTTTAAACATGTAGTTGTTCCGCCCTCTCTTCGCTGTATAAAATGACGTATTTAATGAAATACAATGGAAAAATATTATACCTATAATGTAAGTAGCTAATTCTTATGTTAATAAAACTTTAATAACTTGATAAGTAGTGAATTGGAACAAATACAATGGAAAATGTTTTTTTATTAAATTTAATAAAAAAAATATGTTTCTTATTGAAACAGTTTCAAATTTCTCGCGTTTTCTTTTTGAGTTTTAAAGAATGTCTATTATTCAAAAATAGGCTATCTTAACATAATATGTTACGTATTATTCGAAATAATTTTGACAGGAATGTTAAGTGGATTAAAAACGATGATAAATAACAACGATAGTTTTTTATCTCACCTTTTAAAGAAAACCCGACGCAGTGCAAAAAGCATAAGTAAATATTTAATTATTAATCTTTTCAAGGTTGTGTTGTGTACATACCAATGATTGTAATTTTATTCGGGTATTTCTGTTTAACTGAGTATGTTTTTGCACAAGTAACTTAGCATATTATTTATCACTGCATTTTCCTGTTAGTTGTATTCTATGCCTCAGTAACTTTAACAGATTTTTATCTTAGTTTGGACTACAATCTTTTATAACCGTGGGATGCGCCTTTAGACCCATCTCGTGGCCAGATTTGGTAGCTGGCTTCCAAATGGGAAAAATATCGTCTCTCATAAATTTCAAAGGGGTAAAGAAGAAAGACATTGTAGAAAATATGCCCAAGTTCAATTTCATTAAGTTAATAATAGATTTTTAGAAGTTTTATTGGTCTTAATTGATGTCAGTCAGACATGTTCAAGCAATTGTCGTATGTTCAAAACTATTACTAGTTTAATCAGCATCAGTTGGGAATTGGCAAAAGAAATAGCAAATATGGATGCTAATAAAGCTCCAGGCTTTGACCTAATAACCCCTCGAATACTTAAAGAGCTGCCCAAGAAATGCATTGTCTTCCTCACAATCCTCATTAATGCCACATTCAGAGTCTCTCATGTTCCTGCTCTCTGGAAAATATCCCAAATTGTTATGATACATAAGCCTGGCAAGCCAGTAAACGAAGTATCATCCTACCGTCCGATAAGCTTGACTCCGGTATTATCCAAACTCTGGGAAAGAGTCGTTTTAACACGTCTAAAATACTACCTTGACGAACAACAAATCATACCTGATCATCAGTTTGGGTTCCGGAAGCAGCATTCCACTGTAGAGCAAGTTCACAGAGTATACTATTCAGTACGACAATGTTTGGAGCAAAAACAATACTGCTCGGCAGCGTTTCTTGACGTTCAACAAGCCTTTGATCGAGTTTGGCACAGAGGACTCCTGTACAAGATCAAGAAACTATTACCACACTGTCTTTACCCGATAATGGCATCGTATCTCCATGAAAGGATGTTTCAAGTGAAACATGGTGAAGCAAGATCCTCACTACATTTCTGCCGTGCAGGAGTACCTCAAGGTTCTGTCCTAGGTCCGATATTGTATAATATATTCACATGTGACTTACCCCAATCAAGCAATATTGATGTGGCCACCTTTGCGGATGATGCAGCCTTTCTAGCATGCAACAATGATCCCAATGAAGCAAGTAAAATCCTGCAGGCACAGATGGACAACACCTACGATTGGTTAAACAAGTGGCGTATAAAAGCTAGTGCACCCAAGTCGCACCACATAACCTTTACACTTAGACGTGATACCTGCCCTCCAGTTAGACTGGGACAAGCTGAACTACCGCAGTCATCCTGCGTTAAATATCTTGGGTTTTACTTGGATCGAAGAATGACCTGAAAAGATCACATAAAACACAAACGGGGAGAAGTCAACAACAGATTCAGAAACCTACTATGGCTACTTGGAAGACAGTCCGCTCTATCTCTGAGCAACAAATTAAGAGTGTACTGCTCAGTTATCAAACCGGTTTGGACTTATGGGATCCAAATATGGTCCTCAGCTAGCAAGTCTAACATCCTCTGCCTTCAAAGAGCCCAAAATAATATTCTTAGGGTACTGTGCGCTGCTCCCTGGTTCACTCGCATCAGTGAAATCCACGAATACCTAGAAATGCCGACTGTCCTCGAGGAGGCAAAACGATATAGTGACAGCTACAAGGAACGCCTCACTATCCACCCAAATCCATTGATCAACCCACTACTCGAGCCTCACTATGCCAGGCGACTTAAAAGAGCTGATGTGCTGGACATTTAATGGAAGTTAGGGCAATGGCCCTCATATTCTGAAAGCGTCATCCACAACTCAACTATTCTGATTATAGTCTTGCGACTGATTGCAGATATTAAAAAAAAAAAAAAAAAAAAAAAAAAAAAAAAAAAAAAAAAAAAAAAAATCAGCATCAGTATTATTTTGACTTTATGTACTATATAAATCATACTATTATAAATCACGTCTTTATCCCTTACGGGGTAGACAGAGCATAAGGTAACAATACCTAAACACCACGTTTAGCATGACTGTGGGCGTTGATGGCTAGGGGAATCATAATAGGTAGTGATGGGTTGCTAGCCACATCGCGTAAACATGATTCCTTAGATTTTCGCCCATTCCCTCTAGGGCTATTACCATCAACTGGTACATTCTATGTTTTTTCATTGCTCCCAGACCAGCATGGAAGCAATACAAACGTAAAAATTCTGAAACACCTTTGTGCTTGCCTATAGTTTAAAAAGTCTTGTTTATTTTTATGACCTATGAAATCGTCGACAAATAGCATACAATGGCAGTATATTTAACATTTAACATTCGTTTTACATTGCCATACATTGTATTACATGATTTATGATTCCTGACACGATTGGTTTAACCTCAATTTACTGGAATGAAGTATTTAAGTCTCCACTTCTGTGGAAGCTCACCTTGTCTAAATTGTTATGGTTTTGTAGCGACCTTAGCGCCATCTAGTTGGTCTCTACATAACTACTACGACGCACGAGTAGCTAGCGGCAGTTCTAATGACAGCTGTCACATCGTTCTACATTCCGCTAACGAAGATTCTCAATGCGGCTGCGTAAATACAACTTTCAACTCTCTTCCTTCGGACTTCGGTCCCCAGGTATCTGCTTGGAGAGAGATCTCTCTATTGTGGCCTCTCCCCACATTTTCGTACTTCAAGAAAAAAAGCCCATATAGGATAATTTCGGTGTCAGTCTGTGTCTTTCAAGACTCTTTTTTGAGTAACACGTAGAGGTATCAAGTAAAATTTACATTGAAACACTTAGAGCGTTATATTTCTTCAAATCTTAAAAAAAAATAAGTTTCTCAGATCACGCAATCTAAAGACAAGCTTTAAAATTTTCACAAAAAAATAAAGCCTTGCATACAACACAAGTAAAAGTCCAAAAATCACTGATCAGCGATAAATACTTTACTTTAAAAAAATATATGTTATGGTACTTATTTTTTGGTGCCTTTTAAATGTCTCCAACTCACACTCCGGTTCTGCTTCAAAACCAACTACCACGGTGGCGTTTAGGTCTTGTTGTGTGGATAAAGACGTGATTGGCTTGCCGCAACATTATGCTGAGTGGGGCCCATTTTACACCATATCGGTACTATTGCTAAGTATATTGTATTTCTTCTTCCTATTATATATCTACGTGTATCGAATGTGTGTAAATAAATGTTTCTCTCTCTCTCTCTCTCTCTCATTTATATGTCTGTTTCACGGTCATCCGTCATTATTAAAATTCAAAAAGCCCGTTCAATAGTTCAGACGTGAGGATGCATCGAACAGATAAAATGGCACACGTATGACATTAGTCATAGATTTTAGATTAGCCTTTGTAATGATTACTAGCAGATAAAAGTAATTAACCTACTTCAGCATGTTTTACACGTGTGTTTAACTTATCGGGACCAGAGATCGCAACATTATTCCCGTATTTAGATGTTGTTTAACAATCTCCATTATAAACGCGTTATGGCATTGCTGCACGGCAATTTGCCAATGTCATGTCATTAATTGATGGTATTTTTTTTACATCCATGCTGGTCTGGTAGCAAAGATAAAACATAGAATGTATCAGTTGCTTCTCTTCCCGCGCTGATGGTAAAAGGGAAGGGAATGGGCGAAAATCATAGGAATCTTGCTAATCGTGGCCTGTAGGCCTTGCCACCTTAGGCTCTGTGTACCCTGTAAGTGATAAAGACGTGATTTGGGTATGTGTATGCATGTATGTATCTTTTTGAGTGACTGACATTTGTAGAGCGTTTAATATAATAATTATTGTCATTAATTTAACCAATTTACAAAAAATACCTTAAAAAACAACATACATACAGTCATCTCTTTCCCACTCTGGTAGGCAGAGACTACTTTGTTCCACTTGCTACGATTTTGACATACTCGCTTCATCCACATTCATCAATCTCATACATGCTCGTCGGTTTCGGGTACTCCTGACCTGCCCTTTTTTCAAAACGTCTCCTATTTGATTCAGGAACGTCCGTCTAGGCCTTCCCCTACCAACGCAACCATTCATACTACCCATATCTCTCTTCTTCTTCTTCAACCTTTTTCTACCCAATGCTGAGTAAAGGTCTCTTCCATAGCCCTCCAATTGCTGCGGTCTTGGGTTTTCCGCATCCAGTCCTTCCCCGCTATTTGAATGAGGTCATCGGCCCATCTTCTGGGCTGTCTCCCCACTTTTCTACCCATATAAATCTGTTTAATCAGTCTACTTTCATCCATCCTCTCTACGTGACCAAACCAAGGCGTACTTCTTTCTATCCTAGCCACTATATCTTCTTTCACACCAGCACGTTCCCTTATCACACTATTCCTTATTCTATCTTTTAGGGATACACCTTTCATACTTCTTAACACTCTCATTTCTACTGCATTTATTCTACTTTCATGCTTCTTTTGCCAAACCTAGCTATCGCTGCCGTACGTTAGTGTTGGAACGAGCACCCCTCTGTGAACGGCCAGATGCGCCTTTTTTGACACCTCCCTGCTCAGCTCACAAAGGCGGGCACTAAATGAATACGGGACAACATAAATGCACAAAGGCGAACTCATCCCCAGGGATTTCTTCCAGTTAAACTTTGTACGATCGACAGGACATATTTAGCTAGAGTACAGTGCTCTAGTTTCTTAATGTACACTGACAAGCAAAAATAACAGATCACTTTTCACTCAAAGTTCCATGAAAAGCTGCCCGTTAGTTTTACTCGTGAGTATATTTGACAGTTGCCGTATTTTGAATAAACATGAATGAAAAATACCATAGCTCTGTCCAAAACTCACTCTCGTCCCCAATCATGTACTTACTTTTTCATTATAAAACAAAACACCTGTCAAATATATTAAGAAACTAGAAGAACTGCAGACACACAGAAAAACCTTAAATTATCCAAAATTATACATTTCACCTTTCTCGTGAACCCTATCTACATGAAAACTGCATCAAAATCCTTTCAGCGGTTTTTAGTTTATCGCGAACAGACAGACAGACGCAACGGAGGACTTAGTTTTGTAACTATGTAGTGATTACATCGCTCATTCTCTTGCGTTGCGAATCTATAATCTACTATCATCTCTATAACTACCTTTGCGCCTACAATCACGCTAACGTGGCCTTTATGTCTTGTTATCTGAAGTTCTGTCTACCCTTTAAGGATAAAGACGTGATTAATTCATGTATGTGTGTCTCTATAGCCTCACAGTAGGCGCAAAACGCATAAACTTATTTCATAGCAGATTCGTTGTACAGCGGACTGGTGGTCGACGGCGCTGTATCTCATTGGGAAGTGGAGCGTGACTCTGGCGTATAGCTCAGTCTACATCTACGTATCTGAAGTGTTCCCGACCAACATGAGGCAGACGCTCATCAGCGTGTGCTCCACTGCCGGAAGGATCGGCTCGCTGATCGCACCACTGACGCCTTTACTGGTGAGATCACCATCTCAAATTAGACTTACCCCCTTATTCATAAACGCTCTGTAGGCTTCTGCTAACTTGGAAATTGCTTGTCCTTACAGTGACAGCACTTTGACATTTACCTTTCACAGACAAGGAAAAACTATTGCCAAGTTAGCAGAAGCTTATCGAGCGTTTATGAATATGGGGTCTAGCCTCTTGCGGAGCAACTACCATGCGGCTTCCAGGGCCTTTCTTTGACGACACGTCTTCTGCTTTCTCTTTCACCTGCTCCACGAGTCTTTACTGGTAAGATAGAAATCATAAGGCATATTATCATCATTTAGCTCAAGATATTTCGACGCAGATGCAATTTGTTAATGTTGTATAGATCGCGCGGGAACTACCCACTTTTTGAACGTCGACTGCGAGTACTGTTACAGTTTGACAACAAATATAATGCGCATCGGCAGTATTCGTTTGCGCAGAGAAGCGCAGACCAGTTTCCGATGGTAGCCGAACGTGTAAATAATCTATATTGAACTTTATTTGCAAGCGCAACTGGCAGAGTACTGCTTGCTTTGCATTCTTAGCTCTGTCCCGCTTACACGATTTTGCCATTGTTGGTACGAAATCGATCGACCAATAACAGCGCCAGAGTTTCCCGCGCTACTAAAATTGGTATACTGCGCAGGTAAATCGTGGAGCATTATTTTTGTTGTCAAACTGTAGTATAATTTCAAAGTTATCTAGATAATCGCGGTCTATCACCACTGACGCATTTACTGATGAAATAGAAACCGTTAAACGTAAGACTCTAGGCTCTTGTGGAGCATTTTCAATACGACTTCTACTTTTCTTTTTTGTACGGTTAGAAATGAAGCAAGAAGGATGCAACAGACAAAACAAGTATTTTTTAAACTTTTTGGTTGCTGTAGAAACTAGATCCGAGACTAAAACTTTTAGGAAATTGGATCATTTTCGCAGAACTATGTCCTATTTTGCTAATGAAAAATTCCTATGCTGAGGTAGGTAGGCCTGAGCCAAGGTCTAAAGAAGTACGGTCCAACGTCATTCCTTTTATAATTACATTTAACAAAAATTCGTACGTTGCAAAAATGTTGTTAATTTGCAGTTCAACCTTTTCTACTAAAACATGAATCATAACATAAAAATGACGATCTCGTGTTAATTATGTACACGCACGGAATTTCCCCAAGGTGTCATTACATTTGCCTCTAGGGGTTCTGTTAAACATTAGCTTACCATGAAGATTGCCTATGTCAATAACTTAATGTGCAAAGATCCCTAGAGATGACATTGTTACAGAGGGTTTTGTTTGTTCAATTCTAAACGAAAGACAATACAGGGGAGTATGTGTCGCATACAATTGTTTTCAATGCCACTATTATTATTAAAGCAACAAGATTACGAATGAAAAACAAATTGACTCTAGCTATATTTTATCCAGTTTTGTTCTTAATGTAAGTCATTTCGATAATTAAAAAAAAATGTTTCGTTACATTTTGTAAAACAAATCTTAAGTATTAAAAACGTAACCGCCATATCCCATAAAGATCTTAAATCTTTTGAGAAGTTAACAGATAGTCGCTTAAGCCAATTTGCCGCTCAAATCAGCTCAATTTGAGTACTTACAATAGAAATGTAATAATTTAAAGCCGCTCAGATTACTACTTTTACCACACTGCTTGATAAAAACCTAAAACAAACAGCGCCAACATTTGTTTTTTTTTCTGCTTCCAGTCGCTATACCACAAAAGCATGCCGACAGTGATATTTGGCGCGATGTGCATAGTCTCCAGCCTGCTTGTCTTGATGCTACCAGAAACAAGAAACGTACGCCTCCCTGACACAATTGAGGAGGCAGAGGCACTCTCCGGCGCAAGAAGAAAAAGTGACATCACTAATTCTTAGTATATAAATTTTATGATAAGTGAGAGCCTGGCTGCAATATGTGAAGCTATCATAGTGGCGGTTACACTTTTTGTCTCATTTTTGTTTAGATAGCCGAATAGCGTAAGCGCCAATAATGCTGCGGGATGCGCACCCGGTTAAAAGCTAAATAAATAGGATATCACAAAATAAATCAGAATTGTGTAAAAATGTTGGTAAGCTCCAGATTTAGCCAAAACTTTCTGCTGTATTTTTGATGCCTTTTGATCTATTTCTTTTAACTAGTGCAGTTTGATCTTTTTTGTCTAATATTATTATAAAAAAGTCCTGATTCGTGCCAGTGTTTTAAATAGCGTACTTAATTGAGAAATTGGTTTCAATAGAGTAAACTGGAAAATCTGATATTAAAAATACCTAATCAAAGAATGTTTAACGCAACAACGAAAGAAATACGAAATACACAATGCTAGAAGCTGCAAAATAAAATTACAATTACGTAAATAACTAATTATAACCTTCATAATTATCTGGAAAAAACCAACTTCCTTTATAACCCGGCTTCAAAAGTTTAATCTTCCACTTTACCCGTACAAAAGAAACTACGACAATTCAGCCAATTTGTATGAATAGGGTATTACAGTAAAAGTTTTCCTCCAATCGTAAACCGTAAATAGGTATTGAGAAGTTTTTTACAGCTTCATCACTTCAGTTGGCTGAATCTTCACAATAAGGTATTGAAAATACATTGTACGATGTCTTATTGTCTAACATTGTTGCTTAAGTACCTACCCATCATAAAAGACGGCTTGGAAAGTTTCAAACCCTGTACAAATAATGTTGTCTCTTTAAAAACAACTTATCGACTTAACGACAAAAATAGCCTGTTATAAGAAAACATTTTGTGGTGTTTTGGATTTTTTTGTAAAACTTATTAATGCCACGTCTCTGTAAAAAATATATATATTATTATCCTGTTATGGTGTGCTTAAAAATAATCTCTCACAAAAAGACAAAAAATGCATGTAGCAAATTTTTTTTTATTCCATGACGAAGAATATTCAACGATATCTCAACCAATAATTACATTGATTTATAAAACTTTCTACGTGCAGAGGCCTTACCATGACGTCTTAATGCGATTCAATTCCAATTCAGTTTAGATTCACTCGCTGTCAGATCCATAATAAAAATGACAGCTAAAATCTGAACTGAGTCGGAATTTAATTGCATTAAGACCACATGGTAAGTCCCCAGTACTTAATTCTTTTATACTGATACAGATATCAAACTTAATAATTTTACAATTAAACTCCAGACTTGAAGTAAATACACCAGTAAAATGTTAGACTGGTTGATACGTCCTTGTTATGAAGATGAAAATTATCTGGAAAAATAATATTATGTTGAATACCAGTTACTTCACAACTGAGATACATAAAAAGTGTACTTAGCATTTTCTATTTTCTTATAAGCTACAAATAAACCTTAATTTACTGCACGGAAATACGTAGTGTTTTTAATGTTATTGGAAATTTAATGGATTAAATTTTTCAACATTTGTAATATACCTAGCCTTACTAATAATGCGCTGAAAACTCTGTAATTACAAAGAATACATGAATCAAATACCAAGTAAAGTGTTACTTAAACAAAACTCGAATACTTAAGTTATTTTCTATTTTTTGTACACGTACACTTATTTATTGCAATAACACTTAATTTACTTGTTTATTTTAGTGTTTCAATCACTTAAACTTATTTATGCACTTAATCCTATTTTAAATATAGTCACAATGAAGGCAAAATAGCAACAAAGGAAATATTGACTTAACGTCCTATTTGCTACAGTCTTCAGCAAAATAAGATTTAATGTAGAACCCCATAATTTAAAAACAGCGTAACCGCCTATTTGTTTGTTTTACATTGGTTTATTTTAATTTTTTTGGGAAACATATCGCACCCTGAAAATCAAACCGTCACTAACCAAAAAACGCATTTTTTGGCAACGGACGTTTAAAAATCCAAAAATCAAGATACATTTTTAAATTGGTTATTTTAAAGAAAAATACGAGTTTATTCATTTTATTAGCTACTTTTATGTACTAGCTTTCTACTAGAAATTAATTGGGTCTAATATATGTATTAAATACTGTAAAGAATCGAAATTAAAAAAATATAGTGTCATTTTTCCGTTTATTTTCACTAATCGCCAGTTTTCTGCTAATTTTACCAGTTTGTATCATTCGTGTTGGAAGTAAAAATGACACTATAGTTGTTCATTTTGGATGTCTTCATAGGAAAAACTGATTATTTTAGCAAGTAATTGTAAACAAAAGATCTTATACAATTTTAGAGATTATTTATTAAGTCTAGCACCTAACACAGCCAGTAAAAATAATTCCACCAAAGTTTAAAAAGTAACAGAGTTTATGAAGTAAGAAAATATTACCGACTATAAATACCTAATAACATAGTTTTCTTCTAACAGACGCTCTTGGTCTCACGGAGGGGGGGAAAAGTAACACGTAGGCCGGTGCACCCTGGGCAGCAACAGTTAATTAATTTCTTTTGTAAGTTAGTTAACTGTTGGCTAATATCCGACTGGGGGGGAGGGATGGTAAGATGAACCCGCAATTCGTTGCGGGGGATCCAGCAATGAGCCAGCGGGTCCAGAAATGGACCTGTAGTGAGGGCGGCGCCTCTGGGCGCCTTTTTGACAGAGGTGAACCTGAGCCAAATACCTGCAGGGACAGGTGAGGGCAAGCCTTATTGGACGGGGGCGAAAGTTCACCGTCGGAGCGGTGCGACCAAGGGTTGCGATCGCGGAGCGGAGTGACTTCGGTCACTGCCAGTCAACACGTAACCCAGCTCGTGGGGTCGGACCCTGGGCCGCTTGTCTTTTTCAAGACAGGGGACCGCGAGGAGTAAACCTCTATAAAAAATCCAGAGGGTCGCACCCGCGGGTGCTTTTGGTGACGGACGCGATCATGCCTTCGGTACCGCTCTGCTTTCAGAGTAGTACATGAGGGTGTGAGAGCTGACGTGAGGGTCGGCGGGCATAAGCCTGCCGTCGGAGCGGTGCGCCCCGTAAGGGACGGGATCGCGGAGCGGCGTGGCTTCGGCCACTGTCGGTCAACACGTAACCTGGCCCTTGGGGTCGCAACATGGGCCGCTGTCTTTTTCAAGACGGGGGCCACGAGGAGAAAACCTCTATAAAAAATCCAAGCGGCACCAGCGGGGGAGGGCGGGTTTTCCCAAACCTGCATTGCACAGGTGCCGCGAAGAGGGAACCCCATCCCGGGGTGGTCGTGGGGCGTCGCGGTGACACCGAGTGCTCCCGTAAAGCCTCACATACGACTGAATAGGGAATCCGTGTGGTTTTTACTGGGTATGCCTGCCGTCGCGGGAGAGCCCCACATACACACGGTAAACCCGTACCAGGCGGATGCATAAGGCGCATTTTCCACACCATAAAAAAAAGGCGAAAGCTTCTAAAGATATTGATTTACGCAGGCCATATGGAGCTAGACTGGAACTGGAAAGACGTATCTTGAAAATTTTCAGCAATTTCCGGCATGTGTTTTTCTTCAGACGATGATGACTTGAATCGAGGTTCATTACAGTCTACCTTGAAGAAAAAAAACGGATTAATACTTGTACGAACAAAATTACCTTGCTATTCCGCTACACACGTGCAAGATAGCAAAGCCTGTGCTAAATATACATGTTTTTATATACAATCCCTTCCTCCTCTACTGCTACATAAAACATAGGTACATGAAGTCCACAAACTCAACTACCCCTACAGCACACAAAACACTGAAGCGATTCAATCCCTCTACTAATAATAATTGTGAAATCTGTGACAGAATATACCTTCACGTCATATCTTAGCTTCTGCAGTTGTGGTTGCATTAATTTCTTTAATGATTGCACTAAATTTCTGCGATCTTAAGTTCCGTTGCAACGTTTTTAACTATAAAAAAATATATTTATACCTACACCCTTTAAAGTTGAACTCTGATGAAGAAAAATGACATTAAACGATAAAAACATTGTTGCATTTAGTTACTCAAACAATGAATCAAATCAACGCAAATTGAAATTAACTTTTCATTTGAACCTTGCTGACACAATGATCAAGAGTCAAATTCAAATGTACTGCTTAAGTAAAATCGGCGAGAATTTAAGAATACCGGCATTATTCTCAAAATAACAAGTTTGATAAGATAAAACGGCCATTATGACGAAAAATATTGAAGCAAAATTGTCATTAAACCGTTAAAAACGTTTTATTTCATTACTATCTTTCCCAAATACTAGACGAAAATTGTCTTTAAACGTAAAAAGTCAGAAAAACATTGAACGAAGACCGCATTATGGTACTGAATTAAATGCAAAAATGTTATTAAGCACATTATCCCACTTTACTTTCAACTAAAAGTAACAAATACTTGCGAAAAACTGGCTCTAAAATGAAAATAACACTGTTGCTTTAAGTAAAAACTTTGTTATGATACTAGATAAAAAAATGAAAATGACACATTATTGATAGAAACATTAGTCCATTTAGGAATATTATCAAATACTAAAGGAAAAACGTTACGAAACAAAAAAATACGCTATTGCTTTTTGTCAAATCAACATGTTGAGTCTGAATTATAAATCAAGAGTGACACATTATTCATAGATACATTATTCCGTAAATTAAAATCGTACTTACCTATCAATTTCATGGAAAATCGTCGCTAAACCAAAAATGACAGACTTCCGCATAGTACTCGGTGTAATACGTTTAGCATCCCCGCCACTAATGACAATATGTCGCTGTTCCCATGCCGCACTCGCGCATCCCCTCCAATATCCAAAACGACACTAGTGCCCTCTGTGGCAGCTAATGGAGTTAGAGCGACGGGTGTCTTTGCATTGCACGCTTTGTAACTTGAATGGCTAGATTGCGTTGATAACTCAAAATATCGAAATTTCGTATAGTGACGGTTTGATTTTCAAGGTGCGATATATAAGAAAGTTTGAATTTTAGACTCATCCAATCTAACAGATGTTTGCCATTTCTATCGAAGAACACTTAAAAGTCCATTGATACATTGTTTTAGACATATTTCATTGTACCTACCACAAAGTTTTGCAATAGATCGTCTATGTAAATAATAACTATACATAAAAGTACTGTAGACGCAAAAACGCATTCAAACTATTTACTATAATTATATTATATAATTACACTGGTTGAAAGTGAGTCTTAAATACGCAAGTTTAACGCAGTGCGTATGTTACAAAATTCAAGATAAGACCTTCATTGTGACATTTACTATTTACTTAAAGTTACTATACTCGCATGCGATTGACAGTATTTTAGTTTTGTAACCTTCTTGCATGTTTTATGTAGAATTAGCAATAAGATTCCAAGGGGACCAATGAAACTTGTTAAAAGATTTGTTTGAAAATTTGAATCAGAAGCTTAACATGAACACTATGGTATCTCGGGGTAATTCCGAACATGGGGTAAATCCGTTAAAATAAAGTAACCTTTTAAAACCACTATCGACTGATCAAATTATTCCAGCGCTAAGTTTTGTAATGCCATAGATCAACATGCGATAATACTAAACGCTCAAAAAAAGGAGCGGAATTATATTTCTGTTTATTTATTAGAGTCTGTTGCTTGTAGTAAAATTTATCTCAGGCCCTGACTAGTGTGTGGTTTTATTCATAATTTTAATAGTTCTTCCAACATGACACACAAGAAGCATAACAATTTTGCCCCAGCTTCTTCTTCCATGTCCGGAATTACCCCAGAGCTATACTTAATCTTTATTGTTTACGCAGTACAAACGACCGCATTATGGAAACTCACAATTTTTACAATAAACTTTTATAAATAGTTCCGAGTATTTTTATACCCTTAAACTTAGGATTTATTGTATTAAAGCTAGAATATGAAAATAAAACAATCAAAGTTTTTTTTATCTGATTTTTTTGAGGCAAGATAAAATTACTATGTTTAAGCTTACAAAAATGACTTTGGTAGATGGCTCATAAAAACCGATTGCCTGCAAAGTCGATTTACGGACGATAGTTTTATGTGATGACGTCATAATTAAACTGCTCTATCACTTGTTCCGCGCTCTAGCTTGCACACTCTGACGTCACGCGGAACATAACTCAAAGAGTCATGCTTTTTCGTGCGTACAGCCGGCGTTCATCGATTTATAAGACGTTATCACGTCAAAAACGTTCAAAAATAACGAGTCACTTTCTATACAAAGGTGTATCAAAAGCATTTTGTTGTCTTTGCTAGCCAGTATTGAAGTCGAAAAATTGTTCCACAATTGAACACTCCCGTAAAAGTTTTAATCGTTTTTTTATTTATAGCTAGCTATTGCTCGCGACTTCGTCTGCAAAGAATTCGTTTATCGCTATCCCGCGGGAACTACGCAATTTTCCGGGATAAAAACCGGTTGGTGGTGCCTTTTTGGAGTCTAATCCGATGGACTACTAGGCACAAGGAAATGGAATGGACTGTATACGCGGCTGGTAAATTAAGAAGGTGAAATGTCTATTGTAGATCGTGTAGTGTAGGTACTTGCATTAATTCAATTAATAGTTAGGACCGACCTTAGGCGAAGAACAGGAACTAGGTAAATAGGACATGTGCACTCACCTCACAATCCTCGGAACTTTCTTCTGTCGTGGCACTGTCAGCCTGTCTCTTTTTCAACTAGAGGATCACGTGGCTATATAGAGCAGATGAGATGACACAAAGCACATAACAAATCACAATTCACGACACTTAAATTTGGCAATTAAAGGATGCGGTTATAACGAAGGTCGAACGAAGAGTAACGTCTCGAAATATCATTGTCTATACGAAGCGGCGACAGAGACCGCCGCCCACGCAAGTGCACATGTGTGATAGGGATGGACTATGGGAAGGTTTAAATAAATGCAAGTACCCTATCAAATAACTACTACAATACAAAATCCACCATCCCCCCGGCCTTGAAGTAACCCTTCAAATAAAGAGCAAAACGCTCTACATAGAGCGAGCTCCATGAACGGGGCGTAATCATTGCGCCAATTATAAAATAAGCGACAAAAAAAAAAAATACTATAATAATAATAGTAACAAGCACATCAAGTGTGCGCAAAAATAGAATGTTATCTAAGTTTTATACTCTAACTTAACACTTAACTACTATTGTCTACAAAGGACAATACAATAATCTAATTTACGTCTAGCTTAAATAAACTTGAATAAGCCTAGACTACTGAGTAGGCAGTGGGCACAACCGTACTACGGGACGTTTGTACGTGCCTACTTTCGTCCTTACTTCCGCAACGCGCGTAACTCCATCCTTACCAGGAAAGACATTGGTGATAATTCCTAGAGGCCACTGTAAGGGTGGAGCGTTCTCAACATTTAATAACACCACTGTACCGACTGTTATTGGGTTTGTTGAAGTATTCCATTTTTCGCGTTGTTGCAAATTATGTAAATATTCCGATTTGAATCTCTTCCAATAAGATTGTACAAGCGAATCCATTAATGAGAACCGAGACAGTAAATTGGTTTGCTCGTTAGATAAGTCAGCTGCGGGAATATATTCAAGCGGGGAAATAGTCAAAAAATGAGAGGGGGTGAGCGCTAACGGCTCCGAAGGGTCAGAACTTAAAACGTAGAGAGGACGGCTGTTAAGCACTGCCTCTATTTGCACGAGCACGGTCGACATCTCCTCGAAGGTGAGGATTTGGTTGCCGATTACACGAAATAGAAGCGATTTCGTACTCTTGATATTCGACTCCCAAATCCCACCAAAGTGACTAGCTGTGGGCGGGTTCATTTTCCACGTTATGCGGTTCTTCGCAAGCTCCTCACTAAAAGTGCGATAATAATCGTCAGATGATACAAAGTCGTAAAGTTCATTAAAGTACGTTTTAGAGGCAACAAAATTCGTAGCGTTATCGCTATATAAAAAAGTACAAGGGCCTCGTCGCGCTATAAAGCGCTTAAACGCGTCCATGAAACTAGCAGAAGTCAGATTAGAAACAAGTTCTAAATGAACCGCCTTTGTCACAAGACAAATGAAGAGACATAGGTATGCTTTAACACTACGAACGCCGCGTTTGCGATAAGGAGTGATATAAAGCGGTCCTGCGTAATCCACGCCCGTGTGTAAGAACGCCTTGCATTGTTCCAATCGGCACTTAGGCAAATCAGACATAACCGGAAATGTGCTCTTAGGGTTTAACCTAAAACAAGAATTACATTTTCCAATGCGTTGCCTAACAACACTGCGAGCGGAAATAATCCAATATCTAGATTTTAGAATGCCTATTAATAATTGCGGCCCGGCGTGGAAATTGTCGCGGTGATAGGAATCAATAATTAGCTGCGTAACGTGCCCTTGTTTAGGCAATATTATGGGGTATTTAGATGAATAGTCCAATGTCGAGTTCGATAAGCGACCTCCGACGCGTAAAATTCCATTCAAAATAAAAGGAAACAATTTTTGCAATTTTGACGAGCACCGTTGACCCTTTGAAATAAGTTTAAAGTCATCTAAAAAATATTTAGACTGTACGACACGTATAATTTCTACCTCAGCTATATTTAAGTCATCAGCGGTAATTAAATTACTTCGCGGAAGTTTCTTGGTAAAGCGGAGTACATAAACAAGAGCACGAAGGAGCCTATTCCATGTGGAACACCTTGTAGCAAGTGTCAACACGGGATGGTCGACTTCAGTAACTGCCGTAGTCACGTGGGTTACAGTTCTCTCTTCTGGCAGCGATGATCGGTTAGGTATGAACCTTTGTATCGGCCAGTGTTCTACCGGTTGGAACAGCCAAGATGGTCCAGTGAACCATAGCTCATGCTGGATGAGCTGCGAGGGTGTGAGTCCACGTGACACACAGTCAGCGGGGTTTTGTGAGCCGGGAATGTGGTATAAATTGTCAGGCGCCAAATTTGCCTGAATTTGTGAAATACGGTTGGCAACATACGTGTCAAACCTATGTGGTGAAGCAACCGACCAACATAGGGCAACTTCGGAGTCCGAGAATGCGTAAATAGATTTAATTTTATGTCTTTGCGACATAGTATCGTTAACTTCCTTAAGAAGCCGGGAGAGTAATAAAATCCCATTTAATTCTAATCGTGCTAGAGTGATTTTAGGTTTAACGGATGCGACGCGCGATTTAGAACAAATAAGCGTGACTTTTGGAGGCTGATCGCGATTTACAACGTGTAAATAAATGACACAGCCATAAGCAGTTTCACTTGCGTCTGAAAACGCGACTAAAGAAGCTTCAGATCCTTTTTCGATTCCTAAATGACGAGGAAATTTAAGCAGCGAGATCTGAGGTAATTCAGTCAAATATTGTTGCCATAAATTAGCGATGTGCATAGGGGGCACATCGTCCCAGTCAAGGTTGAGTAGCCAAAGCTCCTTTATTAATATTTTCGCGTACAGAATAATAGGTCCCACTAGTCCTAGGACATCGTACAGACGAGCGGTTGCGGAAAGAATGGCGCGTTTAGTACAAATAGGAGGTGGGCTCGAGGTGTCGAACACAAAGGTGTCTTGAGTAGGCACCCAGCGTAAACCTAAAATCTTAAATATATTTTCATCGTCGAAGGAAATAGATCCAGATTGTCGGTGCGACTCAGGTATGTGCTCGAGCAACTTGAGCGAGTTCGAAGACCATTTGAGCAAGTCAAACCCACCTGCTTTGAAGAGGTTTATTAACTCATCTGCTGTCTTAACTGCTTCCTCAATGGAAGAAGCACAAGAAGCCAGGTCGTCCATATATACATCTCTCTCGAGCACACGGGCCGCGTTTGGCCAGTTGTGCCGTTCATCAGCAGCGAGCTGATGAAGAGTGCGGAGTGCCAAAAATGGCGAAGACCGAAGACCGAACGTTACTCGGTTGAACTCCAGCACTTCAAGCGGGTCTGTGTCGGTGAAACGGTATAAAATCCGTTGATATTTACGATGCGAAGCATTTGTATAAATGCTTAAATACATTTGTTTTACATCTGCGAAAAATGCAATTTTAAAAATACGCACATTTAATAAAATGTGAAAAATATTAGCCTGTAGATTACATCCGGAATGTAAAATGTCATTAATTGACAGTCCGCTGTCTGTCTTCGCGCTCCCATCGAGAACAGGGCGAACCTTGCTGGTTGCCTTGTCGTTGCGCACGACAGGATGGTGCGGCAAATAAAAGCCTGGACCAGATGGGTCTTCCACTGCAGCGCGGGACAAAATACCCTTACCTAGGTAATCGTAAATAATATCATCGTAACTTGATTTAAGACCTTGATCCTTAGCGAACCTTCTTTCTAGAAGTAAAAAACGTCTTTTTGCGTTTATATAAGAATTGCCTAATTTATTAGGATCATCCTTGAATGGCAAGTCCACCGAGTAACTGCCATCAGCATTACGAACAGTCGTCGAAGTGTAAATATTTTCACATTGTTGGTCCTCCGGACTTAAATACGTACGTGAGGGCAATTCCTCGACAGCCCAAAACTTTTCGACTAGTTGATGTAACGGATCAGAAGAAAAAGCACAAAGCGTGTGTGAAGCGGGTTGTGGTGAAATAATAGGAGCGTCACCCATAATTAGGTAACCTAACGTCGTTTCAAAGGCAGAAGGCATATTGACGCCCGAACCTTTAATCTTGCCAAACAATAAAATATCACAATAAAGATTTACACCTAAGAGCATGTCTATTGGGCCGGGCAGAGAAAACTCATCATCAGCAAGCGGGAGATTAGGAGCGAACCCGATGGCCGCGCGGTCGACGCCCGACGCCGGCAGCTGCGACGTAATCTGCTCGACTACCAGAGGCTTAACGGAGTATTCCCGCTGGTCATTTAATCGAGATGTAAATTTTAAAGCAGAGATTCCAACAATCTTTTGCGAAGTTTCTCCTATTCCTTGAACTTCAGAGTAGCGGGTTTGTTTATAAATACGTAGCGAGAGTCGCCTACAACAAGCAGCTGTTATATAATCACTCTGAGATCCAGGATCAACAAGGCATCTCAAGTAGTGAGTGCGGTTAAAGGAATCAATAACCTTAATTTTTGCAGTTCCTAATAGCGTAGTTGTTTGTAAACAACTCGCACGGTCGCGCGAAACTATGCAGATTGATGCGTTCTTATCAGAAAAAGATTGCGATGAGCTAATATCAACCCTATCTGCAGCATTTGCAAGATCGATAATAGCAGACTCAGTCACAGATGAGTCGCTCGGCGGCGCCAGCGCAGTGTGGGACACGCCTTGAGCAGAAGCGGTAGCGGGTTCTGTGTTATTGACAATATCAGCGTGTTCAATAAGGGCAGGTATAGGTATAGCGGGGTCGGACATAGCGGCAGAAACATTGCAGTGAGATTTTGCAATAGCGTTAAAATGCAATAAGGAATGGTGTCTAAGAGAACAATGCGAACAATTATGCGTAGAAGTACAAGACAAAGTTTTGTGTTTTACACTTAAGCAGTTGTTACAAAAAGAGTTAAATTTGATGTAATTATATCTTTCACGCGGGTTTAACTTCATAAAAGACGAACATAAGTATAAATGATCATGTTGTTTACTCTTGCACAAGGAACAGTTATCGCGCGCGCTTGTGCCGGAAGCCACATCCTTAGCGCTGACGAATGATTTTGTTAAAGAATGCGGCTGCCGTATAGGGCTGTTACGCAATTTATATGGCGAGTTGTCAACCGGTTTATTAGTGCCCGCAGCTGGGGATCTAGACAAAACTTTGCTCTGTTCTTTAACGAACTCAATTAAACTTTGATAAGAGGGAATTTTCTCTTTTCGATATGTAATTTCGAATAATTTTATTGTATCAGCATCTAATTTTTGCAGTGCCAAATGCAGAAAAATGAAGTCAATTAAATCCTCAAGCTGCAATTGCTTGAGTGCTTCTACGGACGAATTAAAATTATTTATGAATGAGTCTAGTCCGGTTGAACTCGTGTTTGAAAGCGGTTTAAAAAGTAACAACTGGTTAAGATAGGTACACGCGAGCGAACGGGGATCGTCATATTTCTGGACGAGCGCGCTCCAAATAATATGATAGTTTTGCGGTGTCGGTGCCAGCCCTGCGCAGACGCACGATGCCTGGCCCGTTAGTTTTCCTACTAGATAATAAACCTTTTCGCTATCAGTTAGCGATGCATTCTCGTGGATCATACTTTTAAATTGTTGGAAAAATAAAGGCCAGTTCTTTACATCTCCATTAAATGACATTAAATCAATAGGTGGCAGATGAGGTTTTGATCGGGTAGGAATTTGCGGTTCAGAGAACTTTTTATTGCTGTCATTTTCCAATATAATTTGTTTAATATAGCAGTACATTTCCTCAAAGGAGGTCCATGTATCATAATCAATATCAGATCCTGGGTATAATTTTAGAAATAACAAGTTGTATGAATCCAAAATATCCTGGTACTCCCCGCGTATTGCATCGATGTTCAATGCACTTGTGCGGAATACTCGGTACTGCTGGGAGTCAGTTTCAGCTTTGTGCGCGAGTTCAAGAATATTCTCAACTCGTTTAAATATTACATCGCGTTTAATCGAGTAAATAGTCAACTGATTTTTATGAGTTTCTTCATCAATTTCACCAGCAAAACCTTCACTGCCCTTCCTCTTAGATTTAACCATCGTAAATATGTACAAATAAATACAATAGGTATAATTATAAGTTCAGCGGTAGATTAAATAAGTATGTAAATAGCGGTTAAACAGGTAGGTATGAGTAGGGCGACGATAATTGACTCTTCGGTTGACAATTAAATAAGCGGTGGAAAAGTAAAATCAATGTTAAGTTATTGTAAGCGGGTGGATAGAACAATATTTTTTCTCATCGGCAGTAGGACGGTAGGTATTATGTTGTTGCGAATGAAGAATAGGTAAGTGAGTGTAATGCGGGGGCGCGATAGTGATTGGTTTAACCGGTCGAACTGAACGTTACGAAGATAACCGACGTTAGTCGAACGAGCCGAACCAAGTTATGTGTCTTTAAATATGGCCGAAATGTATGCAATTAACTAAGAAAATAACGCAAACACGTGTAACCAATTAATTACGAAAAATGAAATAAATCAGGAAACAACTCACGATATGTCGTACTAAGAAATGTGTTGCAGAAATAAAGTGAAATAATTGCCGATGCGGGAGATAAAACGAGATAATTTTTGGCAATATTTCAATTATCTATCACAATGATCTGGTTTCTAATCCGGTCGAAGTGACCATAATTTATGGTGGTGCCTTTTTGGAGTCTAATCCGATGGACTACTAGGCACAAGGAAATGGAATGGACTGTATACGCGGCTGGTAAATTAAGAAGGTGAAATGTCTATTGTAGATCGTGTAGTGTAGGTACTTGCATTAATTCAATTAATAGTTAGGACCGACCTTAGGCGAAGAACAGGAACTAGGTAAATAGGACATGTGCACTCACCTCACAATCCTCGGAACTTTCTTCTGTCGTGGCACTGTCAGCCTGTCTCTTTTTCAACTAGAGGATCACGTGGCTATATAGAGCAGATGAGATGACACAAAGCACATAACAAATCACAATTCACGACACTTAAATTTGGCAATTAAAGGATGCGGTTATAACGAAGGTCGAACGAAGAGTAACGTCTCGAAATATCATTGTCTATACGAAGCGGCGACAGAGACCGCCGCCCACGCAAGTGCACATGTGTGATAGGGATGGACTATGGGAAGGTTTAAATAAATGCAAGTACCCTATCAAATAACTACTACAATACAAAATCCACCACCGGTGTTGTATAAAATTCCATTAAATACCTCTCGTCTAGTCGCACCTGAAACGTGCCTATTATAAGGAACGCAACATATATATTTCTTATTTTTTTTTATGAATGCAAACATTTATTCGACGTTTAGTGTCAGATTTAAATCTCAACATAATCAAATTTATATAATATAATTTAAGGCTCGCGGACCTTATTACATAGATTATCGTCTGGAATAACACATAAGCTACTTTTTATCCCGAAAAATTGCGTAATTCCTGCGGGATAGCGATAAACAAAATTCTATGCAGACTTTACTTTTCGATTTTTCTGTGTTCTAATTTTCAGTGTCGTTTAGAAACTTTTATACATCCCTTTTATAAATGTATTATAAGTTACTAGCTTCTGCCCGCGACTTCGTCTGCGTAGAATTATACATAAAAACTCTCCTCTTGAATCACTATCTATTAAAAAAAAACCGCATCAAAATTCGTTGTGTAGTTTTGAAGATATAAGCATACATAGGGACATAGAGACAGAGAAAGCGACTTTGTTTTATACTATGTAGTGATAGTGATGAAGTAGCTGAATGTATTTTATTTTCAAAAAATGACTTTCTGCCAAGTATCTTGCGGTGCATTCTTCTTGGCAATGATGGTCTTTCCGAATGCGCTGCTAGTTAAAAAAAGGACATCTCCCCCTTGGCGGCTTATTTGCATAATAAAGTTTTGAATCTTTTGAATTTTTTAATCTTTGTTGCAGCATTCCAGGTTCATCTTAAGACACAGTATAGGTATAGCTTATATTGCGCAGGAACTCAACGCAAACCAAAGCTTTTGAAGCGGCAGCAAAAACTGCGGATAACTTACTTCAGTTAAAGTGTGTTTCCTCGTCCGCTGAGAGTTATTCTAGACTGTAGTTATTTCGCAGCGTTCAACTTCCTACTTTATTTATTTTTTCGCAAAGTTGTGGCATTGTTTTTAGTTTTTGTGGCTGAGTTTTCTATATCTTAAACTATTGATTATTGCAAACTGAAACTATTGAAGGCTTTTTATTTTAAAAGCCATGATAGCCTAGTGGTGGACGGTGGTAGAAAGAAAGAAAACGTTTATTGACACAAAACGACACATAAAGAAAATTAAAAAAAAAACTAAGTAGGTATAAACCTATGATCTCTCAAGCAGAGAGGCGCGGTTTCGATCCCGAGCACCTCTGACTTTTTCGGTATCTTGTACGAAATCTCGGAATTTATCATGAGGGGCACAGGGCAAACGAGGAATGAGTCACCTGATGATATAAGTAAGCACCACATGGACATTTGTAAGTCTAGAGGATTGCAGATGCGTTGCCAGCTAAGAGGGCTAAGATAAATACCTCATGTACCTACCAGTAATTTCTCCGGCTGTCTTACTCTCCACGGCAGAACACAGGAGACCAAGCACTGCTTGGTAGGATTAGAAAATGGGACGGTGATAGCGATCAGGAAGGACCTTGCAGGAGGTCCTGTCTCTCAATACAGATAAATGCCATTTTGGAACTTGATTTACATTACAATACAAATATTATTCTCTATTGGAACACCAGGAAATGGGGAATATCGTGTCTTTGCTCACCAGTTGGCGCCACTGTTGACAAGGTCCAGAGGTATAGCTGTAAAAGCCGACTTTATAAGATCGGCGCTGAAACAAAGTTTTAAATCTTGAATCTCATTAAGTTTATTAATTGTAAATCTTTAATTTTAACTTTGAGGCATCTAATTTTTGCGCCTCTTTTACCTAGTTCCGCTTTCAAAGCGTTCACATTCATCGCCAAATCACTACATAGTATAAAACAAAGTCGCTTTCTCTGTCCCTATGTCCCTATGTATGCTTATATTATATCTTCAAAACTACACAACGGATTTTGATGCGGTTTTTTTTAATAGATAGAGTGATTCAAGAGGAAGTCGCGGGCAGAAGCTAGTAATCCATAATTTGCGATAATTTCACGAAGGAGATCACTTTTCAACAGGTAAATGAAAGAAATTATAATTTGTGTCACGAAGCCCGCCAAAACCAGTGAAAAGTGAATGTTATAGGACCTCACGCGACACTAGCGCATCTAGTGGCAAATTCACACGCAATGGTCCCCATTGGGTGCTACTTCTTTATGACTATATGGTGGTAAAAGAGCAAATGAGTCCTGTGAGGTATATAAGTGAGCACCACATGAAATACCTAAATGTTTGAGTTCGAGGGCCGCGACCGCGAGCTAGTCTCGAAATATTGTCTCCGCCCAAACTATCAAGCTGAGTGACATAGAGTGCGATCCTTAACCGTTGCTTTTCAATCACACAAAGAGCCCTGTGCAGTGTCAACCTGTAGTGTTGGGAAAATATCGACGTTGCACCACTCAATTTCGCGAGTTATTTTACAGATGTGTTGCCAGGCTTAAAGACTAACTTAACCTTTCGTATGCCTTTTTGTTTGTTTTTTGAAGTGAAAACTTCTTTAGCGGCGTTGTGCACTTTTTGGGATGGATAAAAAATGTTAAACTCGCGTCAGGTCACGTGACCTGATCGAAAATTCTTTAGACGGAGGGAGAGTTGCTGCTGGGTTGTTTAAGCGGCGCAGGGCGCTTGCGCGAGTGCGTGTGTGAAGTTTTCACTTCTGCCGGCACTCCCGGAGTATTCGCCGAAAAGGTGGTTAAATATGTGCGAATTTCTGCGCAGACGGAGTCGCGAGCAACTGTTAGTGTTTATACGAACCCATCTAATCTTCAAGTACGATAAGCAAAAAAGATTATTTATTAAAACCATGTTGAGGTTTATTTGTGTTAGAATATTAGATATGATTTAAGATTTATTAAGATGCCTTATGGGCTATACCGCGAATTGATCACGTGACTTCTTTTTATGAAATGAACATGAACTTGGGTCAAATGGCAGTCAGTGGAATGGAATGTTCCATGCAGTGTTGTTTTCCGGATGACGCCATACTAGATTAGGTCATCCCTCTGGTTATTCGTATACTTAATCTATATAAAAAATTATGGACATCAATAAAAAATAACCTGCTCAGATCTGTTCTGTTCTCCAGTCCATTGTGTTTGCCTGTTAGATCGCTCTGTAGCGATAAGGCTGCGACTGACGCTCCTAATTTCCACATTATAACGATACCCACTTTCACCGACTTTTCTCCTCACTAGCGCACGATTTAGAGAAGTGCAATATTTTCGGGCGCGCCAACGGACAAAGGGGCTATGTTGCATCCGGGATACCACCGTTGCCGGGATGTAAGAAGATTTAGATGTCTCCGCATCTGATGGGGCCATTCACAATTCAACAACCTTCCTAAGGATATTAAAGATCTTCCTCTACAAAAATTTAAGAAGAAATTACTAGCATGGCTGTGCGAGTTATGTATCTACTCTGTTAATGAATTTTTTAACATCCTAACTAAAAATAGGTAGATAACTGATTAAATTAAAATATATATAGGTATACTTCAATAATTTAGGATCAAATTGGTTGTTACAAGTAAATTTATCTACACATTAAGGATTCTTTGGATAGAATAAGAATAATTCTGAATTTGTCTGTTTATGTTTTCAGCAAATTCAGGAATATAATGTTTTGCATGCTCATTAGAGCACAGTATGGAAGAATAGAAATCATATTTATAAAATCTTATGTTACCCATATTCAGCAAATAAACCATTTCATTTCATTTCACTGGATTCCAGTTATTGGACAATAGTGTACCAGCTAGAACGAAATAGCAGGGGTACTGGGGTACATATTAAAATACCTAGTAAGTTATATATAGTTTGACAAGGGGACGTGCAAACGTGAAAGAAGATATAAGTAAGTAAGTAAGTAAATGCTTTATTGTACAAATATAAAGAAGCAGAGACAAAATAATCACTACTAATAACTTAAATATATGCACAAAGGCGAACTTATCCCTATAAGGGATCTCTACCAGTTAACCTTTGAGTAAATGAGAGGAGCATTAAGCGAGAGACCGACAAAGAGTAAGTTTAAAATATCCATATAGTGAAAGCCACAATAAAGCGTACATCTCAAAATACAACAAACATTTCATAGATAATCTACTAAATATCATTAAACACATGCATACATACACACTACATACAATATGAGTACACACATACAATATTTAAGGAGATATAGGGAGATCTTGATATAGGGCGTATATCTTGATTTCGAAAAACTCAGAGATGAGGGGGATTTTTATTATTAATTTATCATTTACTGGCTGCTTCCCGCGACTTTGTCTGCGCGGAATTGGCTTATCGCTATTCCGTGGGGAAAAAAACTATCCTTTTTCCTTCCCCGGGACTGAAACTATCTTTATGCCAGATTTGAACATAATCAGTTCAGCGGTATAGCGTTCTCCCTCACGGGGTAGACAGAGCCTAAGGTGACAAAACCCAAAGGCCACGCTTAGCATGATTGTGGACGTATAGGGAAAGGGCAAAATAGTGATGGGTAGCCGCATCGCCTATATGATTCCTATGCCCATTCCCTCGATGGGCTTTTACCATCTGCGCGGGAGAAGCAACTGGTACTGTAAATTGTAAGCCTCCATTTTATTCGAGTTATGCAAACATCCTAAGATTACCTTCATCACTCCACGGCACACATTCAGTATAAAGTTCTTGGGGGCCGTTTTCACACTCCAAAAAACAGCGCGACTCCCTCGGGCTCAAATGGGGACTGGGAAAGACCTCACAAAGGAATAATTACGCGAGGCCCTAGATTAAATGTCTACTTGTGTGGGTTAAAACTTGCTTTGTTTGGGGCATTTGGACTAGGAAATATAAAAACATGGCCTGGGGCTGAAGCTTTTTTAAATGCTGCAAGTTAAATACTCTCTTATACATAGATAGTAGCTTTTATTAGTTTAACTGCCTACTCATGTTGTGTTTATGTATTAAGAGTCAATAATACAAAGTAAAAAGTGAAATAAAAAAAGAATTAAATGAAACAAATACCACAATACCTGTTAGTGAAGTAAGGGAAGAAACATCTTAGTACGACATCCCCAGTTAATCTAAAGAAGTTTTTACTTAGGAGTGAGTCTAATTTGATTGCAAGATTTGATACAAAAGAAAGATACAATGCAAGTCAAATTTTATTAGAAGCTTGCAAATACTACAGCGCTATTATTTTCCATTTGCACTGCGATTATAATAAAGAAGTCAAGAATGGTCAATTGGCGAAACATATATTTGAAATTAAATTAGAAATGCAGAATTGTCATGGTTGCATGGACTAAATCCTTTGGCTTTCCCGGAAGAAATTAAATAAAAAAAATAAAAAGTTAATTACACTACAATAATAATTATGTAGTTGGTCTAAGGTCTGCGCTTGCCTTTAAAATATGCCTCTAGCTTTAAAAGTGTTGAGCCAGCCCATAAACCACAGACTAAGTGCGGCTTCATGTATCACGCGCTTAATTTCACAAGTCACTGGCCAGTGTTGCCCTTGCGGACTAATTCGTCTTCATTAAGAAAAATAAAGGGATTCCGGCCAGTAAGGCAGTATTTTAGGCACAAAAAAAACAACGAAAAGGGGATAGTCTAGTTAGAGAAGCTGACTATGCAGCTTGAGGTCTCGGGTTCGATCCCCGATCGGTGTATGTATTTAAGTATGTTTGTCCGGTTTATTATTACGGTCGCAATTTTTCTCATAATATAATCATCGTTGATTATTTTTTTTGATATTTTCGTCGTTTTCGTGGAACAAACTCCGAAGTGGGTCTGAATGGCTCAATTTAAGGTTAATCTCGATTCAGTAGTGTCAAAAAGTTGGGAACTGTTGTTAGTAAAATAAAAAGTTTTTCTTTTTTATTGAGTGTAAATTGTTACTGGCCACTTAATTGCCATGATGCTATAAACATTAATAATATTATTAGTTTTATAAATGGAACATGTTTTGACTTATAACAGCAGAAGGCCTATTTTATTCATAAAAAGTATTATATGGCAATTTAGTGGCCAGTAACAATTTACACTCAAAAAAACAAAAAAGTTTTTATGCTACTAACAACTGTCACACTGTAAACCAGATTTAGCGGCTTAGGCCGTCTTACAAGAAACATAAACAGCGATTTAGTCACATTATTCTTGTTTCAATAGTTTCCATACATTTTGATACCTACCACTATTTCAGCAGGTGGTTGGGTTTAGTTTTATTAAATAGCCCTGTAAAATGTCTCTCAGGATTTTCAGGATGATCAATATTCAACGAGAACCGCGTCGACGGGACTAAATTTAAAATCAAAAATTTGAATGAAAAATCTCTGTAGGGTTGTTGAGTTTGCTCCTGCTAAAATAGTCAGGAAAAACCGGAAACACCTGGAATAAACCAAACTTAACACTAAATGGAAATTTAATTTTTTCCAGCCAACGGTCATATTTTTTCTGAAAGACGTCATATTTCATTCTCTGTTGTAAAGTCTTGTGTAAAGGTGCTGCACGACTTTAACGGTATTAGGTATCCCGTCGACCGCAGAAGCAGTGTTACCCTGTTTTACTGGTGACGTGATCTGCCCAGATATCCGATATTGCACTAGGTACGCTCTAGTGATGCGCGTAACTGAAATTATCGATAATTTATGGTTTGAACTAAAATGTACGTAAACGCAATTTTTGAATACACATATACATAAATCATGTCTTTATCCCTTACGGTGTTGACAGATAAGGTAACTAGACCTAAAGACCACGTTCAGCAAGATTGTGGGCGTATGGGTGGAGAGGGGAATCAAAACAGTGATGGGTTGCTAGCCACATCGCCTATATAACATGATCCCTAAGATTTTCGCCCAATCCCTCGATGAGCTTTTACCATCTGCGCGGGAAGAGAAGCAATTGGTACATTCTATGTTTTTTCGTTGCTCCCAAATCAGCATGGACGTAATATATTTTTTATCAGTTTATTTTTGGAGCTTCACACTCTTATGCATCGACTAGATAACCTTGCCCAGCGGAGTAACACAGAAATTATTTACAATATGAGGTGGACGGATGACCTGGTTAAAGACGCGGGTTCACCGTGGATGCAAGCCACTTCCAACAAAGGCAAGACTATGGGGGAGGCCTATGGCTGATATGACGATGATGATGGATTAAAAACATCTAAATCTAAACAATAAATATTCAGTTCCTTCAATTTCTCCAAGATCCCTTTATCAGATCCTGATTTCATGACAATTGGTCTAACTATTAACACACCAAATCGACCAAAAAAAAAGTAATAATTGATCGTATAGTCAATGGGCAATCGGTGAAAAGACAAAAAAAAGATTCCGACGAATTGAGAACATCCACCTGATTTTTAAAAAGTAGCTTTGAATGAATTATGCCGTTAAGCGGATATGAGTGGTAAAGGAATTCATTGGTCGACTATACTTCCTGAAATGGCAGTAGAATTTTAATCGATAAACTCCTTACTTTATATTGAAAAAAAAATAGACAAAAATTAAACAAGAAAGCCTAATAAATTGTCACGTGTAACTTTTCATATTAAAATTTATCGACACCGTGCCATCCCTAGCGAAGAAACCTCTTTGTGGGATTGAAACTTTTTGACTCTGAAGAATTGTTATCCGTAAAGTAGCTCTATGCGCTTCCCTCAAACCAGACGAGGTAAATCTGAAATCCACAAGAAACGGAATCTTTTCGATACATGAAAAGTTTTACGTGACACAATATTGCGTGAAACGGAGCGCTGTTACAGATTCAAAATGGCGTCGATTTGGCCCCGCATATTTATTAAAAAGTTAAATATAGCATAAGTAGAAGCCGCAAAAAGAAGGGTAGAAGGGCGGTTTTCAGCGATCTGGTAACCTGATGAAAGATGGTTGTGTGTATTAAAATATTTTGTTTAAGTACAGTCAATATTGAGCGTTAGTGTTTAAAAAAACCTTCTTTGGCTTTGACGTAGTCGGGTAAAAAGGGCACTAGTGTTTAAAAAATCTGGTGTGTTTAACTATCACACTTTTCTATGGATTTAATTACTTTAGTAGGTACTCTTAGGTACATTAGATCCACATCGGCCTATAACAGTCCGCTGCTGGGCACACAACTCCCCTAAACGCGACCTCTTGCTCTGTCTAGGGCTTGTCGCTTTGTGTGTGTGTGTGTGTGTGTATGTGTGTAATTGTATTATTGTCAAATAAACGCTTGTAATTTGTAAAGAGTTTCTATTTCCTTTACGCATACTACAATAAGGATTCAAAAGGATTAGCATGATTGGAGGCGTAGAGGTGGAAAGGGGAATGTAAATAGTGATGGGTTGCTAGCCGCATCGTCTATAACGTGATTCCTAAGAATTTCGCCCATTCCCTCGATGGCCTTTTACCATCTGAACGAGACGAGAAGCAACTGGTACATATGTATGTTTTTCCTTTGCTCCCAGACCATGATGGATGAAACTATTATATCTTAGGTATATATTTCTGTCAATTGTGTTTGTGTCTTTAGAAGTACAATAAAGCATTATTTCCTAAGTTACGCTAATCATAGGAATCATGTTATAGGCGATGCGGCTAGCAACCCATCACTATTTTGATTCCACTTTCCACCTTATACGCCCTCAGTGTCTTGCTAAACGTGGCCTGTAGGTCTTGTTACCTTAGGCTCTGTCTACCCCGTAAGGGATAAAGACGTGATTTGTGTATGTGTGTGTATGTATTCCTAAGTTACAACATACATAGCACGACATCCACGTTGTTGCTACCGTGACTAGCTCAAAATAAACATTTACCCATGTCATGTGATTTACCTACGTTAGCAAAGTCTGTCAACTTTTTGTAAATTGTAAAAACAAATGATAGTGTTAAATGCGCTTTGCTCGCGCTGTGTACCGGCGGGGACAGTAACACACACACACACACCACGTCTATATCCCTTACACGTTTATACGTACACAAACACAGACAGGTCAAACAAAGGCCTATAAGATGCTACAAGTTGACATTTAGCTGTCCTACACTTATTGCAACTAACGTAACTGTGCGTTTAACTGCAATTGGCTGCTATTTCTATTCGTAAGGCATTTATTTCACAACGCTCTGCGGTTTGAGGCAATCGTATTCTAGACATGCTTTAGAATATGGTTTAAAATGCTGATTTATCTGGAATTTTCCGTTGTATATTGGTCGCCATTTAGATAAATGGTTATACAGTGCTTCTAGTTTCTTAATGTTAGACTACAAGCCCATGGAAAAAATTAACCCGTGAAATGAACCAGCGTGAATAACGCTTAGAAAGCTGTTACTATATCATAAAATAACTCTGAGCGCTATGCCGTTGTCGCAAACTCTAGCGACCTTTTTTAATAATTTGATTTTAAATTTAGATTTGTATTTTTTTAATATTTTTATTATTGTTTTTGACGGAAGGATTAAAACTGATTTAGAAGAACAAACATTGTTTACCTCACAGCCGTCATTTCTGAGTGGTACAGGTGAGTACGTGAGTAAATGGAATTTCTCAGGTACAAGTGAAGAATTACGACTAATTATTAATGTACGGCTTTTTTATAGCTTATAGATGATTAAAAATAAATGTCGAAAAACCTAGTGCCGTACTAAAGTGGTGGTGCCGGAAGTTAGTGCAAATGTGTTTGACAGTTGCCGTGTTTCGAATAAATATGAATGACTAAGTACATTATTGGGGATGAGAGCGAGTGATGCTCGATACAGCTGTCGCACTCGCTCTCGATCTTAACATTTTTTTTTTTCATGTTCTAAAACACGGCAACCCTCAAACACATTATAGAAGCACTGTAAAGAGGTTCTCTACCCGCGCAGATGGTAAAAGCAAAAATCATAGGAATCATGTTATAGGCGATGAGGCTAGCAACTGTAATGTAATACTTAAATTCAATGATTATAGTATCACATTATGAAAATGAAAATGAAAATTTATTTTTGCAAATTGGACGCCAAGGGCTATTTTACATGTATTTTTGAAACTACCAGCGCATTCGGAAAGATCATCATTGCCAAGAAGAATGCGCCGCAAGAAACTTGGCAGAAAGTCATTTTTTTTAAATAAAATACAGTAGGTAAGAATACTTAAATTCAACTTAAATTAAATACATTCATAAAAGGGATGTATAAGGTCCCCGAGCCTTAAATTATAATAATCTATAGTAGAGCTCTTATGAGTACACAGCAGATATTATTTGTTTCAACTGATTATCTAATGTTTTTTTTTTTTTTTTTTATATATGAATAGGAAGGCAAACGAGCAACTGGGTCACCTGATTGTAAGTGATCACCACTGCCCATAGACACCCGCAACCCCGGAGGGATTGCAGATGCGTTGCCAACCTAGAGGTAAACGTAAAAAAAACATGACTACCTAACAGTGACGTAATTATAGGGTGGCAGGGGTGACAAAATGCGAGGGGCCCCTAGCTCTACGGGGCCCCGAACTGGCTTGGTTTAGAGCACAGAAGGGACGCTGATGCACTTCTTTATATTCAGGAAGGAGCCCCATCTGACGAATTTGCCGCGGGCTCCAGACATTATAGTTACGCCACTGCTACCTAAGAAGGTATTGGTAAATTACCGTTGGAACTTACTTAAATCTCGTGAAGGTTTCTGGGAACATTGTTGCTTTTTTGAGAACGTTCTGTGTCTTGCACATTGCTGGCCTCAGACCCTTAATTCTGTCTGCCTATCAATTGTGGTTTTTCAATCTCCTCAAGATTGCAATATCCGAGATATTTCTTGCACCGAGGCGAGGGTAAAAGTTGACTTCAATGAACTTACAGCCAAATGGCTATCCAATAGCATTAGAAACAGATTTTCTTGATACAGTTTTGATAGCACGATATCGGCTGATGCTCCCAACTTCGAGCTAGACTGCGGATAATTTAAAACAAGATTTATGATAACTTAAGCTTTAAAACTGGTTAAAAAAAAACGCTTTAATCGAGTACCTAATCTTAAGTAAATTAAAAAATAATTCATATTGGAAAAGAACTGATACGATACTCAACATCTTGATGGTTGGTAGTCAAGTACCGTGCGTTTTAAACGCAATTTCTTTCCCCGTACGACAAAGATCTGGAACCAACTTCCTGCAACATTTTTTCCTGAGCGGTACAATTTAGGGATCTTTAAAAAGCGAGCCTCCCTGTTCTTGAAAGGGCCGGCAACGCACCTGATTCCCCAAGTCTTGCAGGTGTCCCTGGGCGATGGTGATTACTTTCCATCAGGTGACCCGTCTGCTCGTTTGCCCCCTCTTGATTATATATTTAAAAAAAAACTTTTTCGAATGAAAAAAACCGCATCGAAATCGGTCCATTTGAGAGCTACAACGCCACAGACTTACACCCACACTTATCGACGTCAAACTGATAACATCCCTCTTTTTTCTTCGGGGGTTAATAAAAAGCCACGATAGCTTAACATGGCCTCTTAAGCAGCACAATACAATACAATACAAATATTCTTCATACATACATACATACATATATCACGTCTTTATCCCTTACGGGGTAGACAGAGCCTAAGGTAACAAAACCTTAAGACCACGTTTAACATGGTTAAGGGCGTATAGGTGGAAAACACATACATAAATCACGTCTTCATCCCTTACGGGGTAGCAAGCCTAAGGTAACAGGTACCTACCTACAGGCCACATTTAGCAAGATTGTGGGCGTATAGGTGGAAAATGGAATCAAAATAGTGATGGGTTGCTAGCCTCATCGCCTATAACAGAATTCCTATTATAATCGCCCATTCCCTCGATGGGCTTTTACCATCTGCGCGGGTAAAGAAGCAACTGGTACATTTTATGTTTTTTTCTTTGCTCCCAGACCAGCATGGAAGAGTAACAAACAAACGCTGTGAGCAGAAATAAATGAAAACACAGCTTTAGATTTAGTAGACTATTCGTAATTTCATCCCCTCTCTGTCTAAATCATTAAGTTCCACGATAAATCACTGCTTTGGCAATCTAAACTAGCGTGCGTGGATTCGCGGCGTACAGTCAGAATCGATTATACAAAAGCTAAACACTCAAGCACACATCAAATTATAAGACGACCGGATAGCCGAGTGGTTTGTGACCCTGACAATGAAGCTAGAGGTCCTGGGTTCGAATCCCTGTAGGGGCAGACAGTTGTATGATGAATACGCATGTTTGTGCCCGAGTCATGGATGTTCTATGCTGAGCCAGCGACCGTTTCACTTTTGCGAAGACACACACAACGCTCATGATCTATTTTTCTTGTCTTGATTATTTTCTATAAAATTGTGTATATTCTATTTGTGTGTCTTGCAAAAAGGAATAAATGTCTTCTGTCTTTCTTTCTATGTTTTTAAGTATGTATTTATCTACATTATATAAGTATGTTTATCCGTTGCCTGGTACCCATAATTAGTTTGCTTAGTTTGGGGCTGGGTCAATTGGTTTGTCCCAAGATATTTATTTTATTATTTATATTTTACTAGCTTCTGCCCTCGACTTCGTCCGCGTAGAATTACATTGAAGAACTGATGTTGATAGTTATATTCTGCAATAATTATTTACGTTGCGACTCTAGGTAGCTATGACCTTTGACATGTGTATCGCTTCCCGCGGGAACTACGATTTTTCCGGGATAAAAAGTAGCCTTAATCTTAATCCAGGGCCTTAATCTCCGTTCCCAAAATTACGATGGACATTGATATAGAGCCAATATTCATGTTGTGATAATTTCGCGGCCTTCGAACTAGACTGAGTCTTCGCGAGTGCCGATTGGATCAGGAAGCAAAGTGTGAGTGTGTGCGTGTGTTGGTGTTGGTGTGTTTATGCGTGTGAATATGAAAATTACACTAGGCCAGGTGAAGCTAGCCTAGGGCTAGGTTAAACCCCCGCACTCAACGGTGCCATCTGCCCCATCCCGGGGCGGCCAGTGGGCATCGCGGTGACACCTAGTGCTCCCGTAACGCTCACAGTCCATGGCCAGGAGGGAACGTGTCGGTTTTTAGACGGTAGGCCTCTCCCCTCCTCCCATAGGGAAGGCAGCGGTGAGTTAGAGAGCCCGTCATACTTCCGTTGCTGCCCCGAGCGCGGGAATGCATAAGGTGCATTTTCCACGCGTTAAAAAAAGGCTAGGTTAAGCTAGATGCTGAACAATGACAAAATACAAACCTACAAAAACATGTAGGTACCAAATTCATAAGAAAAGCGAGCCCTGACACTCCAGTTACAGAATTAGCTTTGAATTAAATATAGGAGATGGAAATTAAAAATTTCACAAAAATTATCCCCGCTTCATTTAATTCAAAGGAAATTCTGCCGGAGTTTCAATATTCGTTTTTTACTTTTCAGTTAAATGTTATACATACATACATACACAAATCACGTCTTTATCCCTTACGGGGTAGACAAAGCCTAAAGTGGCGAGACCTAGGCCACGATTAGCAAGATTGTGGGCGTATAGATGGCAAAAAATGGAATCAAAATAGCGGTGGGTGGCTAGCCGCATCGCCTATATCATGATTCCTATAATTTACGCGAAAATAATTAAGTTTTTCAATTAAAAATTATTACGAAAAACTCATTGTTTCAGAGAAAACTAAAAATTTATTTGTTAAGGGGTTGTTTTTACAGTGTAGATGAAAATTTTAATAATGAATTAGCTATAGGTTAGGTATTATGTGTATCTCGTTATTACTTTGATAATCGTAGTTCAGTTGTAGTGTTTTTATTGTATATTTTAATATTCTTTCTTCGTTAAGTTACATAATTAACACAATACATGTATTGTTTTTTGAATAAATACTCTCTATGTCTATGTTTATGTATAAATTCGAGGCAACTGTACCAGTAGTTCGATGCGTAAGGGCATGTGACGTATGAATGTGTGAGTTGGAATGTGAATGTAGAATGTGCAATTACAGTGCCGCGGTCACACTGTCACGGAATAAACAGGCATACGAGATTTAGTGTTGCTAGCTGTAAAATGTATTGTGACCGAGCGAACGTTGAATTTGGTGATTTATGTGGACAGCTGTGTTGCCACTGGTGTAAGTTTTTGACCAAAAGAACGACACGGTTTTCTTGTCGTTGTTATGGTTACGTTCTCTTTCAAAGGTAAGACTAGATGTGGCCCGTGACTTCGTCTGCCGTTCGTTTATAGCTGCGGAAATTGCGCAGTTTTTTATCGTAAAAAATAGAACGCCTGTCTCTGTGCCTAATTGCATACAAATCTATTCAGCCTCTCTAGCGTGAAAGATATCCTCACAAATATGCACTATTGTGACCTCTCTCCACACTAGTATTAGTATTAGTAGGAAAAAGGATAGAAAACCATTAAAAATATATACATACATACATAAATCACGACTTAATCCCTTATGGGGTCGACAAAGCCTAAGGCCACGTTTAGCATGATTGTGGGCGTGGAGGTGGAAAGGGAAATCAAACTAGTGATGGGTTGCTAGCCGCATCACCTATAACATGATTTCATCCATTCCCTCGATGTGCCTTTACCATCTGCGCGGGAAGAGAAGCAACTGCACATCTAGCACGAGAGCGCACAAAATTCACGTCGCGCGCGAGATAGATTGCCCGTCTTTTTCTTACTGTTCGTTCTGGAAAGAGACGGATAGTCCATCTCGCGCGCGACGCGACTCTCGCGCGCTCTCGTGCTAGCCGGGCTGGTACATCTGCCGTCCAAAGGAAAAATGCAGTAAGTGAGCATGCAGCTCATATGTACATACTGCGTTTTTCCTTAGGAGGGCAGACATTCTATGTTTTTCCTTGGTCCCAGACCAGCATGGAAGACCATTAAAAATACCCTTAATAAATACTTGCTGGAGAAATCCTACTACACCCATCAAGAATTTTTACATGATAAGCAGATAAATATTAAAAATTAATAAAAAGCTTGCTTAACCACGTTATTTGATCAGATAAATACCTACCTATTGTTTGTGACTATGTTCTTCAGTTAATTAATCACAGTTTTAAGTTCTAATCGCTCAATTAACCTAGATTCAGCCGTTTTACGAACCACCCAAGTCTCACATTTTTAACTGCACGATTAACTACGCGATCGATAACTCGGCGATTTTACAATAATAAAAACTAAACGCGAAACGCCGTATGCGCACTTTCGAACCGACGCGCGACCCTGCGGCCGCATCGCGGTAAACCAAATTAAACTTGAACTACTAACTACTTAAACTGCGTTCGTAATTATAAGAACGCACCCTTTAACTTTCTAAATTACTGGCCACACGCCTATCCATAAAAAAAGTGTAAATAAAACAAATGAACGCGTAGTTCGAAAGTGCCGTCAGTGTTTTGTTTTTCAAAATGGATCCCGAAAAGAAAGAAACTGAAGTGACAGTGGACGATATTTTGCAGGAGTTGGGACCTTTTAAAACGTTCAACATTTACAATTACCTTTTGATTTTAATACCGGTCTTCTTGGCTGGGATGTATTCTTCGGTGTTTAACTTTGAAGTGCTTGATTTGGATTACAGGTAACATAATTATTTGCTTTTATAGCTTTAGGTGGTTTTCTAAGTGATATTTTCATCGAGGAAAATGGGCACCTTAACCGTCTAAAAAGATACCTACCTAAGTAGTCTTGAGGTCTGAATCTCATAAGGCAAAACGGAACCGTGTTCAAAGATCATTTCGTTGTCTGTCTGTCCGTTTGTCACAATCAATTTACCCCGAAAATATATTGAATTGATTGACCTGAAATTTTTTTCTCACATGAACTTCTTAGGCCTGGGGCCTTACCATGATGTCTTAATGCGATTCAATTCCAACTCAGTTCAGGTTTTAGCCGTTATTTTTAGTATGGATCTGACAGCGAGCGAACCTAAACTGAATCGGAATTGAATCGCATTAAGACCGCATGGTAAGACCCCTGAACACGAACGCGGTTCATATAATATGAATTTGAAATACATGTGAATAGAGATATTTACGATCTTATCCCTAAATGTAAAATAATGTTTCTGCCTCCTCTATCCCATAACTTTGGGGTGTCAATAGATAGTCTTCCAAAAATGTTCCAGCTTTACGAGACCTATTTTTCAATTTAAACATTATTTTCTGAAAAGATTAAAATAAAAAAGTAAAGACAGTGTTCAAAGAAGGAAACGTATTTTTTTTAAATACATAAAAAATGTAGGTACATACTTCGCTAAACTCACAATGCGATGCAGATATTATTGTGAAGTTATTTGTGGAAAAACACCGCTTAATTCTCCTATTTTAACAAATATTTCCATCACCAACAAACAACATACCTAGTACCTACTGATAATCTTCCATTTAACACCCATCATTGTTTTTCTCTAATGAATTAACCTTTGGCTCGGTCCACCCCGTAAGGGATAAAGACGTGATTTTTAATGTAGGTATTGACCCAACAGCATGATTCATTTCTTGTTAAGAATCTATTAGGTATTTTATTTGATCACTTACTCAGATTATCCGTTCGATTGATCGATTATCTTTATTTCGGTACGTGCCTTTGTAAACAGTGGATTTGTATAGCAATCTGCTATCTAAAATTATCGTTTGTAGACCAAAAGTTACATTAACAAGTCACATATAAGAAGTAACAAAGTAATTTAGAAAATACATGACAATGGTTACCGACCTCCATCAGGCAGTCTGCCTCCGTGGCGTCGTTCAAGGAAGGCTTGAGGAAGATGTGGCTCACACCATCTCCTTAGATATTGTGTGTGTAGGTAGGTACTCTTATTGTATTTTGTATGTATGCATGTGTGTAATGATATTTAGTAGTATTTTATGTTTTGTTTATTGTACTTAGATATGTACGCTCTATTGTGGCTTTCACTATCTGGAATTTTAAACTCTCATTTTGTCGGTCCCTCGTTTAATGCTCCTCTCATCTACTCAAAGGTTAACTGGTAGAGATCCCTTATAGGGATAAGTTCGCCTTTGTGCATGTATTAATGTTATTTTTTATTTTTTTGTAAATTGTATCTGTTTATATTTGTACTATAAAGCATTTACTTACTTACTTACTTACTTACAATGACATAGACTAAAGGTGTATTGGAATTCTGACCCCCCCCCCCCCCCCCCCCACGCATGATAAGTCTAGTAAGTAGTAGTAAGTAGGGCGAAAGTCTTAGGAATCATGTTATAGGTATAGCTAGCAACCCATCCCTATTTTGATTTCGCTTTCCAGCTATACGCCCTTAATCGTGCTAAACGAGGCCTTGAGGCTTTGTCACCTTAGGCTCTGTCTACCCCGTAAGGGATAAAGACGTGATATATGTATGTATGTAAAGAAAAGAAAGAAAGAAAGTAAGTAAACATTTATTCGTGACATATCATAATTAAATTACAAAAACAAAAAAAGAAGTAAAAAACATGAGGACATGCATCACGAAATGGTCCCATCTCAGCATAATGCTGATCTTGCAGCCAGCGCTGGTCTTCCGATGGGATGTATGATAAGTAAATAAAAAATATTCAATAGAACGCCTTCCATCAAGTTGGAAAAAAGCTGATACTCTTCAAACTGCTAAAATGCCACTGACAGATACACACACACATACACACACACACACACACACCGCTTTATAGCACCCCTATCGCGTCAGGGGTTAAAAAATCAACCATTTTGATGATAGAAACATTGGCAACCCTATTTGTGGCCAACGTGATGTTGGTAAATAGAAAAACAGACTTCGGTCGCCTGCATCATGAACGATATTATGCATTGTTACAAATTGTTCGCTCAAATTCAACACGCAACAGTAGTTCATTCATTCACATCCATTCACACTGAATTACTAATGTGTCGCAATTACCACATCGCAAATACTCACACATTGACATTTTATAAAAGCTTCCAGCAAAAAGATTACACTACCTAGGTAGTCTATCTATAGCTAGCAATAGATTTCAATAAATAATAGATAGTAGATACCAAAGGCAACGGGTCACATGCAAAATCACAACTAAATGCAATTGTGTGAATACAATTGTGGCTGTAAAACTGTGAATATCGTCAAAGGCTTTTTATGAAACCCCGTTATTAGAGGTGCTTATAATTTTAGGTCGCTTATGCTAAACGTGGCCTTTGGATAAATACAGGAGTGTATTGCACGGTCTCATCGTCTAAGGGAAGACGGGCCTAGCGGACGGGCCCTCCCCTTCTTGGCGCGGCCCTGGCTTCCTGGGTTCATAAAGATTTCCTCTCCGTTAAAAAAAAGTTTCTGTCTACCCCGTAAGGAATAAAGACGCGATTTATGCATGTTTGTATGTATTTTAGGTACAGTAAAGGAAGTTTCACGTGCCACCTTAGAACCCTGTCGCAACTGACAGTCCACCGTCACTTGAACTCAATGATATGTCACCTTATTGCGACAGGGTTCTACGGCAGACACCACACGGGAATATTGAGCCACTTCCTACTTGTCATAATTCAGCCGTGTCGGGCGTACTCAGTCACACGAATAATAACGATTTGCATTTTTACATGCAATTCAGCTACGACAAATAAATATAGGGGTCTCAGCGCCGAATACAACTTTGTTCCTATCAGTGTTGAGACCCGTGGTCCGTGGGGTCTTAGCGCTATTAGCCTCTTTTTAAAGAGGCTAATAGACGCCACGGGTGACCGAAGAGCTGGCAGCTTCCTTGGACAGCCAGTATCGCTGTCCAAAGGGGAAATGCTGCCAGCGTCTGCTGTACTACGCCACGGGAGCATCTCCTTTTTTAATTGATTTATCTTAAACTAGCTTCTGCCCGCGACTTCATCTGCGTAGAATTATACATAAAAACCTTCCTCTTGAATCACTCTATCTATTAAAAAAAACCGCATCAAAATCCGTTGTGTAGTTTTGAAGATATAAGCATACAAAGGGACATAGGGACATGGGGACAGAGAAAGCGACTTTGTTTTATACTATGTAGTGAAGTTATAGTTAAATTTGTTTTTTTTTTAATTCGAAATCTTATGTTTATTCAGTACCTAATATCCTCAGAGCGTTTTTTAAATTATAATTACGAAACCATCTTATTTAATCTTGTCGGCCGAGCAGTCGTATAGGCGCTACTATCCAGCGTAGAGAGTATCCCCGGTAAAATTACTGACACACTCATGAAGACAGGAGATACTCCATCTTAGCCCTCAAGGCTACGCATTTGCAATCCTTGGGGTACGGGTTCGACCCGTACGTACATGCGTAAATCACGTTTTTATACCTTACGGGACTGACAAGACCTAAAGGCCACGTATAGTATTATAGTGCGCGTATAAGTGGAAAGGCAAAACAAAATAGTGATGGGTTTCTAGCCGCATCGCCTATAACATGATTCCTAAGATTTTAGCCAATTCTCTCGATGGACTTTTACCATTGCGCGGGAAGAGAAGCAACGGGTACATTCTGTTTTTTTATTTGCTCCTAAACCAGAATGGAAGGAAGTCATTGGCCACAATTATTTCCTAACAGAAACTAAGCAGTGTTCAGATGGACTACCCTGAAGAGCTTGCGGCATATTTATTAACTTTTTGTGACATCTGTTATAATGGTCCTTCGGAATCGGCGGCCTTTAGAAACGCCAAATGAAACAGTACTAACGACCTTGCTTTGTATTCTATTGTTGCTAGTACCAACGGCGTTAATGCTCCAAACCACATTCACCAATTGATTCCACAACATAGTTATTTTTATTCCATTTGAAAGTACCTACGTTTTCCTCTACTGACGAACTTTCGTCTTGAAAGGTCAGTGAGGAAAATCGTGTTTATAAAGAAGTAAACACTTGTCTTAATCGAACTAACTGAAGCATTATAAAACTATATTTCTATAAAATACTGAAAAGACATGGAAATATCCAAATAGTAAAACTATGACTGGGAATCGAACTCAGATCCTAAGCAATCTTACGTGTGTGCTTTACCCTACACCACCTACAGAAGGTGGGTACGTTTAATGGGTGGGTAGGTAAAATACTTGATTCATTGATAGCCACAATGGAACCTTTTCACAAAAAATATGATTGACACAATATCGCATTCATTGACAAAGCACATTAACACTAACTGTGAAAACGTTCTACGGTGCTGGGTAAGGAATACAAAAAATCAACTGTTGTTATTGTCCAAGGTCTCTTAAAATTCTTCCACAATATTTCAGTATGTTGAGATAGATTCTCGTAATAGCCCTGTAAATGGTTTCTGGGATTTCTGAATCATAGTTAACAAATGCTTCCATACCTTGATGGATGTTCAAAATGAACTGCGAAAAGACGGCAATCTGAATCAAAATTTTACCAAGAAATCTTTTTAGTCAAACAAACCGAACCACCGGCTAAAACATTCAGGAATCATATTAAGACGGAGATAATACATACATAATTATATCACGTCTTTATCCTAGCCTAAGGCAACAAAACCTTAAGGCCACGTTTAGGATGATTAAGGGTGTATGGGTGGAAAGGGAAATCAAAATAGTATTGATGGGTTGCCAGCCGCATCGCCTATAACGTTATTAGGTACTAAGACTTTAGCCCATTCCCTCGATGGTCTTTTACCTTCAGCGCGGGAAGAGAAGCAACTGGTAAATTCTATGTTTTTTCTTTACTCCCAGACCAGCCATGGAGCTAATATATACGGTGTATTATGCATTAATGGTGTAATTGAAATCAACGCCCTAAAGGTTTAAATCTTTCCAGATGCTCAGTACCAGAATGTGGAGAAGACCCATCGGCATGGAACTACACCATCCCCCGTCTGGAGGACGGCAGTTTCGCCAAATGCCTCCGATATGGCACCTTCAGCAATATATCTGGCACCAACGACAGCTGTTCAGCGGAACGCTTCGACACTTCGTCGGAGATCGAATGCGATACTTACGTGTATCTGGAGAAGCATTCTATTGTTAAGGAGGTGAGTTAATTTATGTATCTTCACCGATGTTTAGACGACATCGGTCGCATTGTTTGGTCTGATGATGATAAAAAGTTGTCTCGGTTTCGGCCAAAAAACAGCGGAAGATTTCGGGTCACATTTTCACTTTTTAGGACAGCTTTAATTTAGAGCCACTAAAGTAAAAGTAAAACTGAAATTTCAATCCGAGAAAAGTGAATCGTGGAAGCTTGTAATATTGGACCAGCGAAATATTTCATTATTCATATAATACATATATCTGGAAAGATCAGACCACCATTTTCGGTTTCGGCCGAAACAATAATTAAATTTGGTTTTGGTTTCAACAAAAAAACATGTTTTGTTCGGACACTAGTCCGATATTACGTTTAGTAGAATGATCGTTAGATTATAAACTTATGAATGTGGATGAAGTGAAAGACGTATGTCATGATCGTGGTTAGTGGAACATAGTCTCAGCCTATCCCTATAGGAAAGAGGCTTGACTGTATATAAGTATTATTAAGAAAGGCATAAGCCAGATTTATAAAGAACTCTACGACGTCTTTAAGTATTAATACGTAGCAGCATACATAGTTCCCGCGTGACAGCGACAATCCCATTCTACAGATGACACAGTGAAAAGGCAACCAACCACTATTATCAAACAAGATGAATATAAAAATTCCTTCAACAAAAATACGAACATACGTACTAATAATATTAAATTGGCAGAGATACAGGAATGGTTATTAAATTCTGGTATCTCAATAATAATATGTGTTTTCTGTCAAACTCGTACAACGTAAACGAGAAACGAAAATGTAAGATATTGGAATGTTTCATATAATTAATATCAGATCAAGGAATGTCGGGTATTTTTCCTTACCGTTCTAGCCGTACGGAATATCATAAATGTAACATAAATAATAAATGATTCTTGTTATGGCTCTGATAAAATAAATAAAGAATACGTATTACGATGACGAGAAATAGTTGCTTTAATGCTGAAATGCGAACGTTGAATTGACGGTGAGTGAAACAACATGAAATATTCATTTCAAATTCGTAAAACTTACTTAATACAGCCAGAGAAGCTTTTAAAGTCATATTTTTATAGTCCTTATGTAAGTATTATGGGTTGTGTGTACAATAACTCCTTTCAGGCCCAATCCTTGTTCCAAACTGATCAAAATTCTTAAGTGTTACTACATTCATCATACATAAATCACGTCTATCCCTTACAGGGTAATAAGACCTAAAAGACCACGCTTATCATGAATGTGGGCGTATAGGTGGAAAGGGGAATCAAATAGGGCTTAACTAACTAACCTAACCAAATATGTTTGCCCATTCCCTCGATGGGCTTTTACCACCTGCGCAGGAAAAGAAGCAACTGGTACACTCTACATTTTTCCTTTGCTCCCCGACCAGTGTCGATATATTATGTGAATGGAACTACTATTGCCTGAACAGCCACACAAACATTTAAACTGTGATTTTTCTAGAGGTCAATGTGGAGACATAATAAGCCATCATAGTTAACAATAATATATTTACGCTGCCTGCCCACAGTAATCGTCATAGCAAATGATCCAACGATTTGTTATAATAATAAACGAAAAAACAACACATTTTAATGTCATCCGACACTTAAACTACAGTTAAATCGTGTCTAGCTATAATGATTGTACAATTCTTACTGCACTAATTCAGTCTAAGCTGTATCCGTTTATAACAATAATTTACATAGATAATAAATTATTCGCATAGCGCAAACAGGTAGTGGAAAATTTCCGAACGCCTTCGTAAATGTTTACACAAGGAAGTTAAAACATTAGAAAATCGAAGAACGTTATTACCACCTGACGCTTTAACAAGTGTTTTTTTTTCCGTCTCAAGTTCAAGAGCGACACAGCCAGTGAACTTAATCACACATTAAACTCTTAACTCATTCGCTATACTTACCTGTAGCACACGAGATCGCGCACGTGCTTTCTGAGGTTAGTGTTAAACATAAAGTGTGAGCATTGTCAATTAATTTGAAATGTTTTTGGATAAGTAGAGGAGACGGAAGAGGGTTATGACAATTTAACATTCGAAATAAATAAAAAAATATCCGACCGAAAAAATGATCATGTTTTTTTGTCGAAACCGAAACCAATACATACAAATGATTATAATGATACTGGGACTAAATTAAACTACCCTATAAAAGTAAGTAAAGATATTGTAAGTTTCGGCACGGTTGAAAGGTTCGGCTGTTTTTGGCCGAAACCGAAGCCGAAACTTCGATCAGACACTAAAATAAATAAACATATTGGGACAATTGATACCTAAAATGACTTAAATCAAGTGTACCAAACTAAACAAAGCTAATAATTTGGGTACTTGACAAATGGATAAACTTACTTTAATCAATAAATTCATACTTAAGGCGGATGCTCGCGTTAGCTCATTGAAGAAGTCCCGTTAGATGGCGCTAAAATCAATATTGTATATTTATTGTGGTTTTTAGAAGATTCTTAGAACACTTATAGATTATCAATTGATTTGCGCACACAATTTACCTAATACGGCCGATTTTTTGAGACTGCACTCAGAAGGTAATAATGCACCAATTCGGAGAATAGCTGCACAAACAATACATATTAAACGTCCAAGACTCGAGAACAAAAGTCTTATAATATACAGGGTAACAACTAGTTTTATATATAGTGAATTCCTTTAGTGTTTTGTTCATAATTCCCTTCAAAGCATGACTTGTTGCATACGAAGTTGTGTAATCCAAACACGCCAGCACAATGCCTTTCCATAAATTATAAAATATGATGCAGCTCGCAGCGTCAGGTGTAGAAATTGTTATGTTTAACATCTCATATTTTCTAAAACTATTCATTGGTATGATTAATTCCTCAGTTATTTCGCTGTAGATGGAAACTGATGGGCTCCGAACAAATCTCGTCTAGGAACTCCGAAGTTTATACCGTTCGTCCTTGTCGCTCTTAAGTTAATGACTATTAGTATGAGTAGTAAGACACGATACGAACTTCGAAAACAGAATTTGGGAGTATTTGTGGTGTTTCTCGCTTAAACTTTTAAATACACCCCCTTGTAAAAAAATCGGGCACCTATGGTTTTTCAGATTTTTTGGCATTAAAGCTTAGAAAGTAAGCTTTTATGCACATAAAATACAAAAACCATGGTTGCCCGTTTTTTTGCAAGGGGTTGTAATAGAGGTGATGTTGCACTCGTAGTGTTTGAAAAATTATTTCATTCAGCAGTGTGAAAAGCATTATTAATCAAATAAATTACGACGAAAGACATTTTTTTTATAAGACACTCCTGTAGCAAATCCCTACTAATATTATGAATGAAACAGTAATTCTGTCTGTCTGTTTGTTAGGCTTTCACGCCAAATCACTGAACCGACTTTAATGGGATTTGGTCCACAGATAGTTCGAGTCCCGGGGAAGGACATAGGAAATAGTTTTTGTCCCGGAAAATCTCATAGTTCCCGCGGGATAGCGATAAGCGAATTCTGCGCGGATGGAATCACAGGCTTATTTTTACAGTTATATAAAAAGAGTTCTCATACTATACAATTGACGTTACTGGTAAAACCTTAAACAATTTTTTGTCGAGTTGTGCTGTACAATGTTGTTTTAAAGTTCTGTTTTCCTTGTATCTGTTTGATCGACATCTAAACAAAAAACATTGGTACTGAGTTATAACATGACAAGACGTTTGACGTTCGCAAAAAGCTGGCATTACCAATCCCCGGTTTTTGAAGTGAAAACTTCTTTGGTGGCGTTGTGCACATTAGGGAATGGTAAAAAATGTTAAAGTCGCGTCAGGTCACGTGACCTGATCGAAAATGCGTAAGTTTTTTTCATGTATGGGCTGACAATTGGCATCGGAATCAGCTAGCTGTCACATTCATACAAGAACTGTCAAAATTTTGTTGCTCGTTTGCCTTCCTATTCATATATAAAAAAAAGAACACAACACGATGGCGATTGCGAGCGAGTTAGGTAATAAGCCTACTGATAAAATTCGTAAGACGGAGGGAGAAATGCTACTGGGTCGTTAAAGAGCGTTTTCCAAAAAAAGTCACCACATATACATTTTTTCCAAAATTTAAATATTTTTGGTTTATCGTATGAAATGAAATGAACTGAAATGAAATGAAATGAAATGAAATGAAATGAAATGATTATTTATTCACAATGAACATTTATGGTTACATAAGGTCTTATAAGGTAGTATTGCTGCCCATAACATGTTCAGCCAGGCTAGGCATGTGAAAATCTGAGGACTTAGGTCAGCGATTTAGTCGCTCGGTCGATATTAGTAACTATCCTTGATATACATAAAATTTATAAAAGGATGAATGTCAGAATGAATTCAGATGAATGTTTAATTTATACATATAATGTTATTCTGAATTTATTACGATACAATTAAGAATGTCATTGAATATAATGTACTCAGAATCGATCCTCATACAAGAAAAAATGTATCTCAGATTTTACTATGGATTTTTTTCCTGTTCGTCACGTTGCGTAACTATATGAAAAAAGTGACGAACTGGAATGTAAATTTTGGGACACATTTTTTCTTGTATAAGGATCGATAGGGTAAAAAATCAGAGTAAGAAAAACCCAAAATAGTTAAAAATTGTGGAAAAAAAGATCATGGCGACTTTTTTTTTGGAAAACGCACTAAAGCGGCGCTGGGCGCTTGCGCGAGTGTGCGTGTATGTAGTTTTCACTTTCTGCACGTCTAGCACGAGAGCGCACAAGAGTCGCGTCGCGCGCGAGATAGATTGCCCGTCCTTTTCTTACTGTATCAACAAGAAAGAGACGGGTAGTCCAACTCGCGCGCGACGCGACTTTCGTGCGCTCTCGTGCTAGCGGGGCTGCCGCCACTACCGGAGTGCAGGGCACTTTTATCAAACTTAAGAAAACGCTTGTGAAAGATGTTACTTTATATTGCAATCTGTTTCATTTGGCCTCCAGTTTTTTTGTGTTAAGTTTAGTATTTGATCACACTCTTTGTGAAATTTAGTCCGGTGCTGAAACAGCCTTCAAGTCGGGATAGCATTATCGTAGTAAACTTTATGTTTTGTCCTTGTTTGATAATGGGAGATGAGATGGTGATGGAAGACAAACAATATTCAAGGTAACAAAAAACGAATGATTTGATGTTTAATGGCATAAGACGGCCACTTAATTCAGTATTACCAACTTTGAAAAACAAATAAGTATGTCACTAATTGCTACAAAACTTTCATCAAAATTTAGAAAATTAGACATACGTACATACATGCATATATCACGTCTTTATCCCTTACAAAAAATTATTATGATAGAAAAAAATATGAATCATGTTATAGGCGATGCGGCTGGCAACCCATCACTATTTTGATTCCCCTTTCCACCTATACGCCCACAATCATGCTAAACGTGGCCTTGAAGTTTTGTTATCTTAGGCTCTGTCTACCCTGTAAGGGATAATACATACATACCTACATAAATCACATCTTTGTCCCTTACGGGGTATGATTGTGGGCGTATAGGTGGAAAGGGGAATCAAAATAATGATGGGTTGCTAGCCGCATCGCCTTTAACACGATTCTTATGATTTTCGCCCATTCCCTCGATAGGTTTTTACTTTACTCCCAGACCAGCATGGAAGAAAATTAGAGACTGAAATATAATATGACTTCAAAACAAAAAATATAAATACTTCAACACATTTGTCTACCTAATACAAAGTTCATTTTACTACTAATTATTTTAAATCCTGACCTGTGCTCTCAAGCAGAGGGTCGTGGGTTCGAATCCGGGGCCCGCACCTCTGAGTTGTCGGAATTTAATATGCGAAAATACTTTTGAAATTTACCATGAGCTTTTCGCGAAGGAAAACGTCGTGAGGTAACCTGCACACATCTGTGAAGCAATTTAATACATACATACACATTCACAAATCACGTCTCTGTCCCTTATGGGGTAGACAGAGCCTAAGGTATCAAGACCTGGTCACATATAGCAAGATTGTGGGCGTGTGATGTGTGTAAAGTGCCTAATCCGCACTGGGCCCGCGTGGGAACTATAGCCCAAGCCCTCTCGTTCTGAGAGAAGGCCTGTGTCCAGCATTGAGGCGAATATAGCCTGGAGCTGATGATGATGATGATTTAAATCCAAATTTATAAGAAACTAGCTGTTGCCCGCAACTTCGTCTGCGTAGAATTCATTTGTCGTACGCACGCAAGAACTCCACAATATTCCGTGATAAAAACCACGGTATGTCTTTCTGTAACTATCTAACTATTTTCATACCAAATATCATCACGATCGGTTGTTCACTTTAAGCGTAAAAGGTTAACAAACAACCACACATAATCTATACTAATATTATAAAGAGGAAAAATTTGATTGTTTGTTTGTTTGCATTGAATAGGCTCCGAAACTACTGGACTGATTTTAAAAATTCTTTTGCCGTTAGAAAACTACATTATCACCGAGTGACATACTTAGGCTACTTTTTACCGCGGGAAAATACCTATTCCTACGGGAAAATTAATTTATCGCGGGCAAAGCTGCGGACGGAAGGCTAGTTACACATAAACGGATAACTCACGTGTAAAAAGTCGAGTGACGCTCGACATGTTTCGGACTATTTCGTAGTCCTTCTTCTTTCGAACCCGGCGGCAGCGAAGCGAACACTGCGCGCCAGCGCTCTGTTCGCGCGGCTGCTCGACGCAGCTGACAGCGGCGCACAACTACCCTCGTATTCATCGTGATTTTTATCCGTTTATGTGTAATTATGATTGAGTCTCACGTTAGTTTCATGTTGAAAACATCCACACTTTCGCATTTATAATATTAGTAAGATAAACAAATCCGAATAAGGATTGTTTACGTGCTCATATTTGTATACTTAACTGCGAAACTAATTTATTAAATTAAAGCACGAAAATCGAAACAATTTTATTTATAATCTCATTGTATGGTCGTAGAATGAAACACGTGTGTAAATAATTAAAAAAAAAAACTGGAAATAAATGCTGCTCTAGGAGTAATGAAAAAACATACAAGGTACCTACAGGCCACATTTAGCAAGATTGCGGGCGTATAGGTGGAAAATGGAATCAAAATAGTGATGGGTTGCTAGCCTCATCGCCTATAGCATGATTCCTATTATTTTCGCCCATTCCCTCGATGGACTTTTACCTGCGCGGGTAGAGAAGCAACTGGTACATTCTATGCTTTTTTTTGCTCCCAGACCAGCATGGAAGACCCCACCTATACGCCCACAATAATGCTAAACGTGTCAGGTCTTGTTACCTTAGGCTCTGTCTACCCCGTAAGGGATAAAGACGTGATTTGTGTATGTGTACGTATGTAACACAACATTGCTTCTAATAAGCTAAACAGTCCGTGAACTCCTAGAACGACATTCGGGCTTCGAGTATGATCGGCTGATTCAAGTATCAAACACAAGAGTGAGTGGGACAGCGAAACAGATCCGAAGGTCTTTTTAAGTAGGTACTATCGCACTGTACTGTGTGACAAAACGGAATAACAAAAGAAATAGTTGATCCACCCATTTTTTTTTTTGTACAAGATTTTTTTGCTGACTGTACTTGTTGCTGACTGTACTTGCATTGTCATCCGTCCTACACATGTGAACCAAATTTCAAGCCAATCGGACCAACCGTTGAAGAGTTCCCTCCTGCGGAGACGGTACACGCGGGGTCACCACAACTCTACTAACAGATTATTGTATTGTCATCTGATTTACATCATCACTACATAGTATACAACAAAGTCGCTTTCTCTGTCGCTATGACCCTATGTATGCTTATATCACACACACACACACACACGCACGCACGCACGCACGCACGCACGCACGCACGCACGCACGCACGCACGCACGCACGCACGCACGCACGCACGCACGCACGCACGCACGCACGCACGCACGCACGCACGCACGCACGCAAGCACGCACGCACGCACGCACGCACGCACGCACGCACGCACGCACGCACGCACGCACGCACGCACGCACGCACGCACGCACGCACGCACGCACGCACGCACGCACGCACGCACGCACGCACGCACGCACGCACGCACGCACGCATGCACGCACGCACGCACGCATAATAGATAGGTAGAATGATTCAAGAGGAAGGTAATTCTACGCAGGCGAAGTCGCGGGCAGAAGCTAGTAACTAAAAAAGTAGCAGGTAAAACCCCACATGAACGTAACAAAAGTCAAATTCATCCCGTCATTTGTCCGAATCATCGATTCAACTGCATTGGGTGTTCGTATCGCTAAAAACGGAAGCTTGTCGAATCAAATCGATCACGCTTCGACGGCTGCTACACATTTTCCTTAACGTTCATCAAATTAAGGTCTTAACGGTCTCACAGACTTTGTAAACCTTGATCTGCAGGTGAAGGAACCAGAAAAAAGCAGTACGGCGGCGTACTTAATTTTTTTGATAATTATTATTTTCGCCCTTGACTTTCAACTCGATCTTTACGAGACATTAGAAGGGTACAATATATAGATGATATTTATCTCTGAGTATCATATTGAACATTTAGATAAATTTTTAAAACAGTAAGCAGATGATTTCAATCTAGCTAATTAGATAAAGCCTTTCGGTGTTGAGACCCTTGGTCCGTGGAGTCCTAGCGCTATTAGCCTCAAAGATATTTCGAAGAGGCTAATAGACGCTACGGGTGAACGCAGAGCTGGCAGCTACCTTGGACAGCGTATTTAGTATCGCTGTCAAAGGGGGAAATGCTGCCAGCGTCTGTGGTACTATCCCACTTCATTATTTTATTTTAAAATTAGTTTTAATCATAGTTTAATTTGTTTTTAATTCCCCATTTGTATTTTTTTCATTAATAAAATTAATCTAGCTAATAACGTCTCTATATTATACTTATAGCCCTTATAGGAGAAGAGAACTGATGTTGACAGTATATTCTGCAATAATTATTAACGTCGCGACTGTAAGCAGCAACTATGCAATTCCGGGACAAAAAGCAGCTTATGTGTTAATCTAAGGTACCAGCTATCTCCGTTCCAAATTTTATTCAAATCCGTCCAGTCGTTTCAACGTGAAGAAGGAACAAACATACACACTTACATCGTCAGATCCACCCATCCATCCTCACAAACTTTCGCATTTTTATAATATTAGTAGGAATTAGTAGGATTCTAATGACGGTAACATTCAAGCTACTTTTACACTACATGCTTATATCACGTATGTGGTTTAATTGTATCATAAGAGTTTCATTTGAATTTCTTTTTCAGTTCAATCTCGCCTGCCAAGACTGGAAACGCACTCTCGTCGGCACCGTCCACAACGCTGGCTTCTTCGTCTCCATTCCTCTCACCGGTCTCATCTCCGACAAATTCGGCCGCCGATTGGCTGTCGTGTTCGCGTGCGTGGCCAATGGCGTCTTCGGGCTCATTCGGGCGTTGTCGGTCAACTACAACATGTTCGTTGTGTTTGAATTTTTGGAACCCGCGTTCGGAGGCGGGGTGTATACGGCCTGTTTTGTGCTTGGTAAGTTATTTATTTACTACCGTAACTTGTGTGTATGTATCGTAATTTATAAACATGATTGATTCTAACATTCTAATTGATCTGTGAAAAAAACAAAACAATTGTGTCAATAGTCGCTTTTGTCTAAGCCTTTGCAATATCGTACCTACACTACTGTAGCGGCCGCGAAGTAGGGGATTGCCGGGCGAGTAGGTTGCCTAGGCCGCAACATTGCGGGCCTAGGCCGGCAATGTTGTATGAGATTCCATTAAAGACTTGCACCTGAAACGTGACACTTCGCGTCCTATTATAAGGAACATCTTGTATTCATTGTAGGTTTGAGATAACATATTAAAGCAATTCGTCGGCTGCTCATCATAATATTATTTTCTTTTAGGCCTAATGCGTAATTCGCTTTACGAGCAGGTTTATTTGTTTTGCAATAGATCGTCGTCATTTTGAAGGACAGTCCTACCGAATCAGTGTGTAAATAGGAAATGCGAGAGACATTGAATACGGACGTTAAACTTGATGATAACCGGTTTGTAATATTTTGTATTTATTACGCGCATTATTATCCACATGAGTTAAATGTGCAATAAAAAATGGGTGTGCGATTCATCAATAGTTAAACAGGAAAATAGTAGGCGAGTCTTCGGGTTTTTCTTTTTCTTTTTTTACATACATATATCACGATTTTATCCCTTAGGTAAACAGAGCCTAAGGCAACAAAATCTTAAGGCCACGTTTAGCATGATTAAGGGCATAATAGGTGCAAAGGGAAATCAAATTAGTGATGGGTTGCTAGCGGCATCGCCTAAAACATGATTCCTAAGACTTTCGCCCATTCCCTCGATGGGTTTCTATCATCTGCGCGGGAAGAAAAGCAACTGGTAAATTCTATGTTTTTTCTTTACTCCCAGACCAGCCAAATAATTGGTTTTAGTTTATAGACCCTCCAGAAACTCACGATTCAACCTACTAATATTATAAATGCGAAAGGTGTCTGTCGGTTTTTACTTCTTCACGCTGACCGATGTAGTTATAGTTGGATACAGTCCCGAGGAATGACATCATCATCATCAGCTAGAAGACGGCCATTGTTGAACAAAGGCCTTCCCCTTATAACACCACAATGAACGACAGCTCGCCATCTGTATCCACCGGTTTCTCGCAACTCTCGCGATGTCGTCGGTCTTTTAGTGGGAGGTCTGCCAACACTGCGTCTTCCGGTTCATAGGAATGACATAGGATAGTTTTATCTCGGACTAGCGACCCGTCCCGGCTTCGCACGGGTGCAATCAGTGTTTCTCTACTATATTATGCATGTATTATACAAATAAACCTTCCTCTTGAATCACTCTATTTAATAAGCGCATCAAAAGCCGTTGCGTAGTTTTAACGATCAAAGCATGCGTAGGGACAGACAGACATCGGAAAGTGACTTTGTTGTATACTATGTAGTGATAAGCGAATTCTGCGCAGACGCAGTCGCAGGTAGCAGCTAGTAAATAGTAACAATAAAACGATTTATTTTAAGCTGCAAGTAGTTTGATTCCTTTTCCACCTATACGCCTACAATCTTGCTAAATGTGGCCTGTAGGTACCTGTTACCTTAGGCTCTGTCTACCCCGGAAGGGATAAAGACGTGATTTGTGTATGTATGTACCAATACAAATACAAATACGTTTATTTAGTATAGTATCAAGTAGCTTTAACCCCCTTTAATCCTTGGTGCCAATTAAAATTCAGAGAATTTGCTGAATTTGCGGAGGACTTTGGTTTATATATTATGTATGTATGTATGTAGTCTTTATTGTGCAAAATAAACATAAAACAAATACAATTGACAAACACTGAGATGCATGCACAAAGGCAGCCTTATTTCTTTGAGGGATCTTATCCAGTCTTTGAGTGGATGAAAGGAGATTTTACTAGTGATTTTAGAAATATAAAACTGTTGCTAACAAAGATAACCTCAAATTTGATCGCTTCGATGAACCGTCGCGTAGCTATTAACGTTTTTGCTTGTTCCGGATTGGATCTTAGTAAAACTTTCTTACTATTTACATCCGTCATGCGCCTGAGTAGATTTCGTGAAGAAAAAGAGTTTCAGGAAGTCACCGTGAAACCTAGATCTTGGTACCTAAACTAGAATCGTACCTGGTTCAACAGTATCATTACATTAAAGAGGGTAAAATCTATGAATGTATAACTCTTCATTGTACATAAAACACAAAAAAAAGATGAACACACATGCACAAACGCGAACTTATCCCTAAAAGGGATCTCTTCCAGTTAACCTTTGAACGATTGACAGGACATAAGTATTAAGCAAGTAGACACACAGAAAAAGTAAAAGAACCGATCGAAACCTAAAATAATCCTAAATGCCTAAATTTGAAATAATGTAAAATATAATAATAAACTACACATCACTACATATAATAGATAAATACGAATAACAAATGCAAATGCATGCATTATAATAGGTTTGTAGAGTCTGAACTATGCAATTTTTCGGGATGAAAAGCATCTTCTTTTGTTAATCCACTCATCTACGAAATCCATGCGCCAATTTTTTTGGAATTTGTATAAATAATTCTCGTTCATATTGTTGTGGCTGGACTTAGAAGCAGCGTATTACTCCAGCTACCTGAATACCGAAATTCATATAAATCTGCTCAGTTTTTTCAGCATGACCGAGTAGCAAACATAAAATAGACAAAAAACAGACGTACCTCACAAGTTTTTGCATTTATAATACAAGATATACGTAGGAAGAAATCTCACAAATATTCATAGATCACATTGGGTTAAATATATAATAAATAATAATAAACCACTTAAATAATCTACCAACGTGTTTTTCTATTAAAATTTCGTAAATAGCCTTTCAAATGTAAGGTCACGCCGGCAGGAAATTTATAACAACCTACCTTTAATTATAACTTCCTTGTAATATCTTTACTTCCTCATAAAATCTCACTAGCTTTTTTTGTAGAGTTCTGTTCTCAAAAGGGTGCTAACATAACTATCAGGGGCCGTACCATGACGTCTTAATGAGATTCAATTCCAACTCAGTTCAGGCTTTAGCTGTCATTTTTAGTATGGAACTGACAGCGAGCGAGCCTAAGCTGAATTCTACATCATCACTACATAGTATAAAATAAAGTCGCTTTCTACTACTACACAACGGATTTTGATGCGGTTTTTTTTTAATAGATAGAGTGATTCAAAAGGAAGGTTTCTACGCAGACGAAGTCGCGGGCAGAAGCTAGTTAGGTATAAAGTCTTGATTTATGTATGTACATACATACATAAATCACGTCTGTATTCCTCACAGGGTAGGCAGAGCCCCAGGTAACATGTCCCAAAAGCCACGTTTAGTTTAGCATGACTGTGGGTGTATAGGTGGAAAGTTGAATCAAAATATTGATGGGTGGCCAGCCGCATCGCCTATAACATGGTTCCTAAGATTATCGCCCGTTCTCGGTGGTCTTTTACCATCAGCGCGGGAAGAGAAGCACCTGGTACATGCCATGTATTTTCTTTGCTCCCAGACCAGCATTGAAGTTGCACATATCACTACATAGTATAAAACAAAGTCGCTTTCTCTGTCCCTATGTCCTTATGTCCCTATGACCCTATGTATGCTTATATCTTCAAAACTACACAACGGATTTTGATGCGGTTTTTTTAATAGATAGAGTGATTCAAGAGGAAGGTTTTTATGTATAATTATACGCAGACGAAGTCGCGAGCAGAAGCTAGTGTTATATAAATATAGATGTCTAGTCTATTGGGACCACGATGGCCATAGGTAACCTACCTAAGTAATCCTTATTATATTCATTTTTCAAGTTAAGACCAAATGCGATAAGGTTATCGTTTTCTTCACACACGGTTAACGTCAATCGCTACGTTCCATTCGTGTTTTAATTAGTCACAATGGCACAAACTATTTGCTATTTTTAACGCATAAGTTTTTTATGATATTCAAATAAAGATTATGGAGAGCGAATCATTTCGATCTGATCTAATAGGTCCGATTCCCTGAAGTTTTGTTCCTCAAGAGGCTATGCCTCGAACGTCTATTCCCTGTACGTCCAGTTGGGCGATTGTCTTTTCCCCAACGTCCAATTCCTTGAAGGTCCATTCCTCGACAGTCTATACCATGACCGTCTGTGCCCTGCAAGTCCAGTTGCGCGAATGTCTATTCCCCCAACGTCTGATTCCCCTAAAGCCCATTCCTCAGCAGTCTGTTCCCTAAACGTCTGTTCCTTGAAATTAAAGTTGCGCGAATGTCTATTACCTCAACCACCAATTCCATCTATTCCTCAAGAGTCTATGCTCTGAACGTCTGTTTCAGAAAGTCTAATTCCTCGAAATGCTTCGTGTAGGTAATATTACGTACGGCTATGGATGCTTCTTCCAACACCACATTTCTATTTCTTTTTCTAAATATATATAACTCAAAAGTGACTGACTGACTGACTGACATAGTGATCTATCAACGCACAGCCCAAACCACTGGACGGATCGGGCTGAAATTTGGCATGCAGGTAGATGTTATGGCGTAGGCATCCGCTAAGAATAGATTTTGATCAATTCTACCCCCAAGGGGATAAAATAGGGGATGAAACTTTGTATGAAACTTTGTCAATTTTAAACCGATCGGGCTGAGACTTTGCATGCATAAAGCTACTATGACGTAGGCATCCTCTAAGAACGGATTGCGTAATTTCTGCGGGATAGCGATAAACGAATTCTATGCAGACGAAGTTGCGGGCAACAGCTAGTTATTTATAATCTACATTACAACACCGTACACACAGTATAATTGTAAATGTTATCATTCGTCGTCGTCGTGGTCCTATTATTTACGTCCCACTGCTGGGCCTATTCTCATAATGAGAGGGTTCGGGCCCTGACCCATCGAGGAACCTCTTCACATTAAACGTCATAGTGACATCGCATTACTTAACAAGGAAAATCGTTACGACGCTTACTATAAGAAGGTTTCATGGTAGCTTAGGAATTAAATTCCGTGACTGTACCTACAAGCCTAGCTTCATACTATACGAAGTATGATACAACCAAGAATAAAGTAAACCTTACTAATAATATTAGTACCTAGTTTAATCCACGCCATTCAACTTAGAGGTCAAGCGAAATCCTTGACAGCAATGAAATTAACTGGTTTCATGGCCAATGACCTTTCGCAAATAAATATTTACTGAAATAATATTCAGACAGACATAGAAGGCTAGAATAATGAAAACACATTGGGTAATGGCAATGAAAGATAGGTGCCATGCATGTGTACTATGCTATGCTCAAAAATAGTATGTTCAAAAACATTGGAACAGATAGTAGTGTAGGCCACGGCTTTACTTTTCGGATTTTTCTATGTGTACTAATTTTCAGTGATATTTAGAAAGATAGTAGTATGCTTAAAAATATCGGAACAGATAGGAACTCATACCATTGAATTGATATGGTTGATAAATTCGCAGACAACAGTAAAGTTAACTAATTCACATCGCTGGTTTTCTCACATGAACACGGCTCCACAAACGACGAGAGAAAGTATTTGAATATGTCTAAGTCTAAGTAATTTGTAGTAACAGCTCTTAAAAAACGAAGGTTAAACGAACTAATAACGCCGTACGGAAGCACACAATGCACCGTGTCCTCTATTCAATGCTGTATTATTTAAATCGAAGATTATCTGTATCTCTTTCAGCACTGGAGCTGGTGGGTCCAAAAGGCCGAGTCTTCGTGAGTCTCCTCTTCAACACCATGTTTATCCTCGGCGGGGTGACGGTCACTCTCCTCTCCCTCTGGCTGCAGAACTGGAGATATCTCCTCTTCATTATCTACACTCCTGCTGTCTTTGTCTTCGTTTACATGTGGATGCTGACTGAGAGTTTTAGGTAAGAAATTATTAATTGTACAAGGCGTTACTTTTCGGACATAATTATTATGCTCCTGGACATATACGATGATGACGATGGTTATGACAATGATCCTTTCGTGTACGTGGTTTCTGCTGGATAAAAAAATGGTTGCAAAATAAAACTAATCCATATTTCTCTAAATACAGATGGTTCTTCAGCAAAGGGCGCTACGAAGAAGGTCTCCACGTACTCAACAAAGCAGAAAGAATGAACAACGTCGTAGTCCCCAAAGAACATTACAATCAGATCGAAAAACACGCCATACAACAGAGAGATGCTAGAAAATGCGAAAACATGGCCACCAACCAGTCATCTTTTAAACAGATTCTAAAATCAGCAATGATCTGGAAGAGAGTCTTCATCGTGTCTTTCCTATGGACTTGCTCAACTCTGGTCTACTATGGACTATCTATTAACGCCATAGAACTATCAGGGAACAGTTATTTAAACTATATAGTGGTGATTGTAGTTGAGGCACCAGCTAATGTTTGTAAATTGATTTTGCTGGACAGATTTGGAAGGAAGAAGGTTATAGCTACAGCTTTCTTCTTGACTGCTTTGATATTGATCAATTACGGATTCGTACCATGTAAGTTTTCATTTGTGTCATTGTTACTACGTTCCCAGTATACAATTAATATTTGAGCGTCATGATGTTCAAATGCCAGTGTTTCATTAGCATTACAGATTACAGGAAAAAACTTTAACATCACTAGAAAAAGTTTCAGTGATCCAAGTTTAGAAAAAAAAAAGAAAAAGAGTATGTAGCTAAATTTAAATCCGCTAGCTCACATTGAAGTTCATTGGCATGTTTCTCGTTAATGATACGAGGTTGATTTAAAATATCCTTCTACTAACCAACATATGCAAACTGTAACCTTCTAATGCATTTCAAATACCTACTCGTGTCTAACGCGCCATAAGGCATTACAAAAAATCACTGCAAAAAGTCGCCTAAAACATCGGCCGCCTATCAGAATTCCGTACACAAAAGGTAAAAACGGGACCCTGTTTACTAAGATTTCGCTGTCCGTCCGTCTCTCTGTTTGTCCGTCTGCTACCAGGCAGCATCTCATGAATCGTGATAGTTAGACAGTTGAAATTTTGCTGCTATAACAACAAATTCTAAAAACCGAATATTTTTATGTCTGTCTATTTAAGTAACAAATATTAAATGACCTCACATAGCCTACATTTTGCTTAGGAGGTAGGGCTCTTCACTTGCCGCTTTTTTTTATTAACCATCCAACTATTTCCATTTCAGCCGGTACTTGGTCTCTAGTATTCTACCTTGGAGGCAAGTTCTTCATTACACTAGCGTATAATTCTCTCTACGTGTTCGCTGCAGAAGTGTTCCCCACCAACTACAGAACGACATTGTTGGCTCTATGTTCGACGATCGGCAGGGTTGGCTCTGCGGTCGCACCACAGACTCCTTTATTGGTAAGAATTTTATCAGCAACGAAATGCAATTTTTAATGTGTTTGAGTCATAAAGATTTTTTTCTATTGGTCGTCGGCAGCCGTGTCTGAGTTGAGTCGTCACCCGATTTGGCAACTGTATGAATAAAACAAGGTTAAAAAAGAATGCAAACAATAAGAGCTACATCTCTTGATTGCACTAGGTACATATGACAGAAATGTCTTCCTCTTCGTACCTATGGTACGCCACTGAGCTTCAGTTCTTTTTCAATCCCTGCCTGCTGCTTTACTAACGTATATTCCGTTGAGTTAAGTATCCTTTGAATAAAACACCATACAGTAACGTCTATCTCGGCTCTGCACAAGCTATTCAACCGCAAGCGGCGCGGGAACATCTAACCGTCATCGCGCTTACGTCGGTTGACGCCGCGCTGACGTCTCGCCGTCGACACGTGGGCTATTGTCACGTTATTTCGGCTAGACGTCAACCAGCTCTCGCTTCGCTGTAACCGAGCTGAGCCGCTTTCGTGCTCACGTTTTGAGGGCAAGTCGATGATTGGAAAGTGATACCCTTCCAATGTTATGCTGATATTTGTGCCATTGCTCGGATTTGTTTATTTTTGAACGGAAAAAAAGAACCGTTGTGGCCTTAAAAAGAAGTAAGAGGATGCAAAAAACAGTTGCCATGCAATTAAATCCAGGTTTTTTTGTTGTGATAACGTTTTATAAATCAATTAGTGTCCGACCGAAACACGATTTTTAGCCGAAACCGAAACCGAAACCGAATATTCGGTTTTTTTCTGATTTTGGCCGAAACCGAAACCGAAACCGAAATTTTTGAAGACGTATCAAAATATTAAAAATTACTGTACAAATCGTAATGAAAAGGTTATTGCAAGGATTTCTTATATGAGAACAGTTTATTTTTTTGTTAAACGAAATAAAAAACTTTTTTTTTAATGAAAATAGATATACATGAAACTACCGTGAGACTTAATCATAATTACACATAAACGGATAACTCACGTATAAAAAGTCGAGTGATGCTCGACATGTTTCGGACTATTTCGTAGTCCTTCCTGGAGCTTGGAACGAAGTTCGTTACGCTGCCGCCGGGGCGAGCGCTTCAGGATGAAGGACTACGAAATAGTCCGAAACATGTCTAGCATCACTCGACTTTTTATACGTGAGTTATCCGTTTATGTGTAATTAAAATAGATATTATTAGAGGTAAATTATGAAATTTTAAACCAAATCAAATCAAATCTTTAAACTTTTAAACAAAGTTACCTAATTAATATTATTATGATACCTGAACAAAGTTAATTGCAAGATAAATCACAGCTTAAACATAAATCAACTTTTACAAAAATTATAGTATTATCACTGTAATCAGAGATCTTTAAACAAAGTTTTAGAATAATACCTCGTGTGACAAAGTCAAACATTGCAAGAGAAATCCCAGCATTCATGCTACTTTAACATAAATCAACTTTGTCAAAAAATATGAAATAATTAAATTTTAATCAACTCCCTTTCTCTACATAATTATGAAATTATCAATTCAATCACCGATCTTGAAACAAATTTACCAAGATCGTTGCAGTAGTCATGCTACTTAAACACTAATCAACTTTTACAAACAAAACAATATGAAAATCAAATTTTACAGATTAATGAGTCTCTGGTACTTAGAGTATTTCAATTTTTACTTTTAGTACGTAAAGACGCGCCCGAATTAAGCCGAGCGCTCCCGATGCGAGAGCCGCGAGAGGCCACGAAGTAATTTCGGCCCGGCCGAAGGTTTCGGCCGGATTCTGGCCGAAACCGAAACTTCGGCCGAAATTACTTTTTTGGCCGAAATTGGCCGAAACCGAAACCGAAACCGAAACTTCGGTCGGACACTAAAATCAATGCACGCCGGCTGCACTCACGAAAAAGCATGACTCATTGCGTTACGTTCCGCGTGACGTCAGAGTGCGCAAGCGAGAGCGCGGAACAAGCGATAGAGAGGCACGATCGGCCCAAGCGTCGGCTTGTGATACATTTATCGTTATCACGTAAAACTATTGTCCGTAAACCGACTTTATAGACAACCGGTTTTTACAAAAGGCACCGCGAGTAGAAGAAAATTAAAAAATACACTTTTGTTTTTCTTGCAACTTAGATCAGATCGACACGCCCTAAGAAAAAGTGTGTATCTGCCTGATACTTAGTTATGCGACTATTGCAATTTCGTAGTCTACGGTATCGACTTTATCAGTTACATTAAGAAAAACAAGAAAAAAGTGGTCCGAACATATTTTTTCCCAAACGCAGAACTAACTATCTACATTCATTGCTAAAAAAACTCCAGAGCAAAACTTAATATTTGGCTCTTATACAATATTACGCGGGAACCCATTGAGCGGGTGGATGTCACGTAACAAGTATGTATTTGCCATTTACATACTTCTTTTGGGAACAATTGCTTAAGGTAAGTGTTTACCAGTCACTTACCGGAATGGCGTAAAGTAAGTCACTATGAACAAGTGTGCATCTGCCATTTACAGATTACTTAATAAGGCAGTCAATAAAGATAAATGGGTATCAACCACTACCAGTCTTTATCTTGGCAAAGGCTATACAATATCTGTCACTTGATTAATCTAGTGTAAAATTTGGAACTGTATATCTGGCAGAAACTGTTTCGTCAAAGTTAAATATACGTATAACAAGTATGTATCTGCTAGGTACTTGCACGTCAGAGTTGACGAAATATTATCACGTATAAGTGAATAACTGTAATTATTAAGAAACTACCGTATTTAATAATATATAAAAAATCACGAATACATTATTGTCACAATATTGTACTCCATGCCAAATTTCAACCCTCTGGCGTATATAGTTACCACGCAATTGCGATTTTAAATTTATAGAAACTTTAAAACGCTCTCCTGTAAAATTTGGTTTTTGTAGATACACACTTTTTCTTAGGGTGTGTCGAGATTGAAAAACTATCGACTGTCGTGAGATTCTCCTTTCTTTTAATAAATAGCCTTCCAGAGATATCTTAACATGCAACAAATAATTCTAAATGTTACTGAAAATTAGAACACAGAAAAATCCGAAAAGTAAAGCTATGGCCGGGAATCGAACGCGGATCCTCGTCATTCCGTGACGCGTGCTATACCCCTACACCACCCATAGCAGGTGGGTAGTCTTCAAATTTTTCTACCTGTTACTAGCTGTCACGTGACCTTGTTACTATGCGATTTTTTGTCGCTAAGCGTCACCTGTTGGAATGATGTGTCTGTAGGACATAATTACAAACTCCCGTGGAACATCTACTGCTCACCAGGGACGAGAGAAGGCGCTGTTTTTCAAATGATAGTTACTATCAAATTAAATTAAACTAATTTAATTTCTAACGGTAAAACCGTAAAAGTAAACATATAAATCAAGAAATAAAAAATCTTTATTCATTTGATAGTACCTACCTATGCAACAAAAAGATAATTAATGCGTAATTAAACGTTCCTATTCACAAAGTCAATACACAATTCGCCAGCTCGCTCAAACTTCGGCGTAAATGGCTTCCTCAAAATCGAACCCGAAACACTCGAATCAACATATTTACACAAACTCCCTACTAAAACATTACATCAAAAACGGCACGGTTAACTAAGAAGGCGTCTTCAAATTCAAATGGAAAACGCCAAATCGAGTTTTAGAAACAAACTGAAGTTCACTCGAACACAAATATCAAGATTTCGATGGAATATCAACATTACTTCGGAACAAACATATTTTACATCTGTAATTATCATGTCGTTGATTGGTGTAGCGTTTGGGAAAATGTGACATATTTCATCATTTAACGGGAATCGAACTTTTACACACACACACACACACACACACACACACGCACCTACACGCAACGTGTATTCATTGGTTTAATTTTCTTCCATGCTGGTCTGGGAGTAAAGAAAAAACATATATTTTACCAGTTGCTTCTCTTTCCGCGCGAGGGAATTGGCAATAGTCAAAGAATCATGTTATAGGCGATGCGGCTAGCAACCCATCACTATTTTGATTTCCCTTTCCACCTATACGCCCTTAATCATGCTAAACGTGGCCTTAAAGTTTTGTTACATTAGCCTCTGCCTACTCCGTAATTGATAAAGACGTGATATATGTATGTACCTATGTAATTTTCGCTTTGCCTTTAAAATTTAATTTAGCTTGAATCTATTCACTGCTGCTCCAGCCAAAGATGTCTTCTTGTTTTTTATTTTATTTTAAATAAGTAGGTACCTACTTAAATTTATATGTACCTACTCCTAACCCTATCGACAGATTGCTTAAGAACCCCCCCCCCCCCCCCCCGCACTAGGCAGCCTGCCTGCTGCAGCCATGTATAACATTATGACTTTGTATGGGAGCCCTACTACGAATTTCCGTATTATTACGTGCTCCTGTCGACCCCGTACGGGATAAATACGTAATTTATATATGCTAGCAAGACACCGGATTACTTACGTATTTGCATTGGAGACTAAGACATCATAAAGCAGCTTTATGTTAATGTTTGAGTGTTTTTATCAATACCGATGACTGACTTATTTAACTTGTTGCTCAACGTCTTTAATACGTTGAGAAATCATGATAATGATGCCCTTACATCAAAATGCATATTCCTTGACCCGATGAACCTACCGTTCGTTCTCACGGCGGTCTATCATTCACTCGTAATTGTAAAACAGCAGCAAAGTGGGATGAGCATGACACTGTCTTCAACTGTTTACATAAACTGTTAAATTATCATTAACTGTTTCAGTAACGACATTCATTGGAGAAGTAGAAGAACCTCTGACATTTTATTTTCAAAACAAAGTCTCAAAAATCATCGCTATTGAATTAACTTTATATTAAAAATGGTGCCATTAAGAAATTGATCTCTATGTTTCTCTTTTGAATCAGTCAGTCGCGGTTGCCTTTTATAAATGTACAGAATTATGTAGAAAAAAAATCCTTCCATTAAAATTCTGTAAATCTTGGCGGCTAGCAACTCATCACTCAAAAATCAAAAAATCAAAAAGGGCTCTTTAACATGTCTTTTTGAAACTACCAGCGCATTCGAAAAGACCATCATTGCCAAGAAGAATGCGCCGCAAGAAACTTGGCAGAAAGTCATTTTTTCAAAAATTACTACTACAAACTATTTTAATTCCCCTTTCCACGCTAAGCGTGGCCCATAGGTATTGTTACCCTAGGCTCTGTCTGACCCGTAATGGATAAAGACTTTATGTTTTTTTTTTCAGGCAAGAATCTATGTGAACCTCCCAACGATGGTGTTTGGAGTCATGGCATCATTGTCAGGAGTCCTGGTTCTCACTTTACCAGAGACCAATAACTTGAAGCTACCAGATTCCCTCAAGGATGCTGAAGACCTAGACAAGAAGGTCGAAAGCCAGGAAGAGCATGTGGACAGCAAAACTAGATTATAAATAGACAAATGTACAACTGTGTATAAAATATTTTTAAAGGAACAGAAGCTTCTTTTTTGAAGTCGATTAATTATTACGCGCGGACGCGTTTGGTACCTAATTTTTTGTGTCAAAAACTAACTACAATAGGTAAAAGAACTTTCCAATGGGCGTCGTGCAAATCGTCCAAAATAATCCATGAGTGTAGATTTTATATTCTTAGAGACACCTAGGTATATTTAAAAAAAGCATTTTTTTTATTCGACTTGCTAAGTTTCTACTCTGTCTTTTTCTAACTACTTAAATATAAAAAAGATGGCGCTTAAGATCGCCTACCTTGAAGAAACAGGGTGCTCTTTGACAAAATATATTTTAGCTAGCTGGGATGACAATGGCTTAAGCGACATTGACTTTTCAAGATTATTGTTGATGTCACTTATAGTCTAAGATCCGAACCTAAGTCGACCTACACCGAGCTGATAATAGAATGAAACATATTTTATAATAAATTTAGTATATTAGAAAATATAATAAAAATGGGTTGGCTAAAAAAATCCTGGACAGACTATTTAAATATATTACATATATAATATATTTATATATCTATTGATTTATAAATATAATATATCTATAATAGAAAAGTTAAATGTAATACTATCATATTAAACAATAAAACATCAATGAAATAAATATATTTAAATATATATTTATTGACTTACATAAGAATACTAGTATATAAGAATATATCTATAATAGAAAAAAAAATGTAACTCAAAATATGATAATGTACATAATAACCATTCACTTCACTACATTTACTGCAAATAAATATATTATTATTATTATAATTATAATGAAAAAAAATAGTCCGTCCAGGATTTTTTTAGCCAACCCATGTTTAATATATTTTCTAATTATACTAAATTTATTATAAAATATGTTTCATTCTATTATCAACTCGGTGAAGGTCGACTTAGGTTTGGATCTCCTACTATTAGGCCTTTTGAGTTTCTAGTTGTGAATATTAGAGTAGGTAGTTACCCAGTAAAATAAAGCTGTGAATTAGAATAAGAAATGAATGTTTAACATTGCAATACATTTTTAATATTTAATGTATTTAAGTAGCATTTATTGTAAACTAGGTACTTTTAGGTAAATTTTATGAAACAGTGTGACTTTTAGAAAATACTTAACATTATTTTTGATAAATAAGTTTAAACAATAACAAGTACAATATAATGAATCTCATCTTTTTTCAAATAAATGGAATAATTACACTTTCTGTACACTTATTTAGTGTATGATCTATAGAAATTGTGTGCGAAATTTACTCGGGAGAAAAAAAACCGGGTCACTCTTTATACACCTCTCAACGGGAAGTGACCCAGTTTTTTGCAATTTTACTTGATTATTTTGACAAAACATTATCTAAGGTCTTATTAAAGTCGATCTTCACATATTAAAATATGCCAACATTGATCTTACATAAGGGCATGCAAATGCACACACAAACACTGACCGTATGACTTGTTGCAATTTCAATTAAAGTGTAATTTCAAGTAAAGGGGTAAATTCGAATTTGGGGGAATTTCGAAAATCGTGGATATCCACTAAACAGGAAACAATTCTATAATCTGGCAACGCTTATCTAGAAGCCAAAGATATTGGAGCTTCTCCAATCTACTATAACAGCAAATATAAATAGAAAATGGTATATGATTCTTGTTTTTATTACTTGATCTTGATAATGAAAGTTGTAGAGCGGTATGAAACCATAGGTACATGTCCGCATCCAACATGAACTTGGCCGGGTATTTGCTCTTCAGATATATATGCGGTTATTAGTTCTAGTCCTATTGGCAGAGTTAAATTTGTTACATCAACATAGCATATTGCAACTTGTAAATGTATTTCTTATGACATTTATTGTGTACTTTTTTGCTACAACAAACGTGTCATAAACGCAAATGTTCCGAGAATACATTTAGCACCTACCGTAAAACGGGGTGAGTAGGGACAAATTTGAATTCCAAAATAAAAACCTGGATAAAATGTTTTCATATGTTGCAAGCTGAATTTTGTAGATAAAAAAATTTAATGGTAAGAATTTTAGTTTGATAATAATTATCTGTCGTTCAGTTTCGTAGTTTAAACAATAAACACTAAAATATAGGTTAATCCCAGCTCACCCCGTAGTGGGGTCAGATCAGAAGAAATTAAAAAAATTACGATTACAAATAAACCAGAAAAAAGAAGATAAAATGTAACTAAACTACTTTTAGAGCAAGATGAGCCAGAAATTTGAAGTAGCAAGTGAAAAGACAAAATATTAGTTCTATCCCGATGACCGGATAGCCTAGTGGTTAGTGACCCTGACTATGAAGCTAGAGGTCCTGGGTTCGAATCCCGGTTTGTATGATGAATACGAATGCTTGTGCCCGAGTCATGGATGTTGTATTTATTTAAGTATGTATTTATCTACATTATATAAGTATGTTTATCCGTTGCCTGGTACCCATAGTACAAGCTTTGCTTAGTTTGGGGCTGGGTCAATTGGTGTAATTTGTCCCAAGATATTTATTTATTTATTTATCCCTTTTCACCCCGCAATCTCTGCTCACCCCGTTTTACGGTATACGCCGTAGAGGCACTCTCCAGTTAGCTTATCTATACTCGGGAGCAAAAAAACTGGGTCACTTTTCATACAACTATCTACGAGAAGTGACCCGGTTTTTTTGCTCCCGAGTATACAATATACTAATCGAGATGTTAACGCAAACGTGTTGTCGTAATGTCTAGTAAAGAAAGTACAACCGCGATTAAATTGTCGCTTATGTCACTTTCATGGACTATTAAAAATAGTGTAAGCGACAAAATTTGGCGCTCACATTTGGATCATCAGAATTGTACTCTAATATTTTTGCGATGCGCGCTACGACGAGCAAAAATAAAAAAATACGCAAAACGAATGTTTTATTGCAGCACAACGCCATATATCCGTCACAGTGTGCATATTTCATAAACCCAGAGCGATTCTAAAGCGTCACGTGCGGATTTAAATTAAAAAGTCAACGTAAAAAGTGATGTTTTTAAAAAACGGTCAAGTTCGCGTCCATTGCTCGAGTTAGAATTCTGCAAACAAAAAAACTTGGCGACTGAAGGTGCATTTACATACACACATACATACATACCGTCACGCCTCTTTTCCATAGGTAGGGATAGGCAGAGACTATTTTGTATCACTTGCTACGATCCTGACATACCTCTTTGCCTTCATCCACATTCATCAATCTCTTTATACACGCTCGTCGACCTTTTTCCAAAACTTCTCCTATTTTGGTTCTGGAAGTCTCTCCCGAAAGTGCATTCAGACTAAAATAATCGCCGATTAAGACTACCGTTAGGTTAGATTGGCTCTGAAACAACTAAAACAACACCAAAAAATTACAGCTATCGCCGCGTGTCCAATTGTCCAAGCAATACGCTGGATTCCTTTTCGTTTAGGTGTGTCTAAGCTATCGTACAAAAAAACTCTTCTGCCCATCTTGCCCTAACTTACACATATTCTATAGCTCTTTTTCAATTGCTGCCAATCTATTAAGTATTTTTAGTGTAAGCGACAGTTCTTGTTTCTCAATTGCAACAAAAAAGTACACAATGAGCACAAACAAGACAAAAACAACCGTTAAGCGACGAGAAAATACACCATAGAACTATTACTCCGTTTACATCAAAATAACAGCAGATCGTACATAGAATGCTCATTTTTTCGTTCGATCTAATCTAAATGAACCTTTACGGCTCTATTTGTTTTAACACTCTTCTAGAGCAGTGTAAACCAGTTTTCACTTCAGCCTACACAGCCTGATACGAGACTTATTGACGGCTTTTGACCGTAGTGGTAGTCAATACAAACAAGCTTCAATTAGGGAATGCAATCCGGTAGAAATTTGCGTGGATATGGCCGGTAATCTGCCGGTTAACTGGTTATTGTTAATTCCATACAAAATTTTACGAGACAGCAGTTTGAATCGAACACTACAACTATAAAATGTGACTATTGTTGAACGTGCGCTGTCACTATCATGTTTCAAATCAAATCTCTTAATATTATCAGCCTATATAACTGTTTCATAACAACATTAAATTAAAAAATAATTGTATGCTATACCAAAAATGCCTTACATCATTTTGGAAAGGAACAGGATACTTTTCAAACTACTGGGCCGATTTTAAACAAACAAGGCTAAGAACTACCACTAGAGAACTGGCTTTCGAATGAAAAAAACCGCATCCAAATCGGTCCATTCCTTTGAGAGCTCTCAACAAACAATGCCACAGACAGATACACACAGAAACACACACGGACATCGCCATAAGTCGCTCGGCCTCATTCTAAAATCAGTCGCTTATGCATTTAAGAACAAAATTCATTCGTAGAAGGTTTGTAATGTGGTAACTGATTTTGGAATTATGGCAATTTCGCAATCAATGTGTTAACTTAGACTTTTAATATATTATGTTCTAAGCGCCAATGTCTCTTATGTCAGTTCTGGCTAACTGCTTAAACGCTTGTAAAGTTGTTGCAATGGCACTGGACTTTCAAAAACGCATATACGCGTCGCGGGCAATGAATGTGTTAAGTCTGCGAATCCCTAAGCGCCATCCCGCGACAGTTCAGTTCGTTCGCGTTCAGTACGTGATCCCATTTCCACGGACGTGACCGAGTGGACTTAATATTATAAATAAATAAAAACGTAAGTGTCTGCGAGGTGGATTTTATTTTACTTCCTAACGCTGTACCATCGTTTCTGTTATTATCTGGCAATGGGCGGATACGACAAAAACGCTGTAAAAAGAGCGAGTCTGTGCTCTTACCTATTTTTCCAAACAAAGAAAAAACATCCAATGTACCAGTTGCTTGTCTTGCCGCGCAGATGTTAAAGCCTATCGAGGGAATAGGCAAACATTTTAGGAATCATGAACGCGATGCGGCTAGCAACCCTTCACTATTTTGATTCCCCTTTCCACCTATACACGCACAATCATGCTGAACGTAGCCTTTAGGTCTTATTACTTTAGGCTCTGACTGCCCCGTAAGGGATATAGACGTGATTTGTATATTTTTGTGTATATAATGGGGTTACAACAAAAAATTATCATTATATCAGCCGTAGGGCGTCCACTGTTGGACATAGGCCTCTCCATAGACCTCCAGTTGGCTCGGTTGGAAGCGGCTTGCATCCACCGTGAACCCGCGACTTAACCCGGTCATCCGTCCACCTCGTAGGTGGACGTCCTACGCTGCGCTTGCCGCTCGGTCTCCACTCGAGAACCTTTCGCCCCCAACGCCCATCTGTTCTCCGTGCTATATGGCCTGCCCATTGCCACTTCAACGAGCTAATTCGCTTGGCCATGTCGGTGATCGAAGTAAGGTGGATTGATAGCAATACGGACCGACCTTGGGAACTCTCTCCAGGCAGACAAGGTCCTAAACTACCCGCAAAATAAACTAACAAAACCTAAACTGTTGTGCATACTCTATTATAAATCACGACATAAAATGGTGTGTTTAGCGTCCCTTAAACCTTTCTCAAACCCTGTCTGCACCGAGGGCGAGTAAACGAAGGCAATATATCGATCCATCATTTAAACGCAGGCAAGCGGTGCTAGCATGGTGACACAAAAAATAATTATTTAGGTATCAATAAATACATAGGTAGATAATATACATAGTGTCACGCCTTTTTTCCAAGTATAGGCAAGACTACTTTGTTCCACTTGCTTACTTGTTATTGTTATCCCAAACTAAAGCAAAGGTGCAAACGAATTTCAAAGTATGGAGCAGCTCCCCATGCTCTCTAACGACTAGGCAATCCGTCTATTGTAATATTTATATTATACCCAGTCGAACAAAAAATATTAAGTATAAACTCTCGATCCTGTAATAGTAGATCAATCCCGAGGTCTGGGAAGTAGCCAATTGTTGGATGAGTAAATTGTTTAAAAACACGAACCGCAGGCGAGTGTTTTTTAAAGTTACTACGAATCCGGCTATTGCTCTTCCAGCTGAGGGAGATATAATGTTATTCTCAAACATTGAGAGGAAATGAAAATAAATTTTGCACTAAACTTCCTCGCAATTTAGGTGGTTTTCACATTCCCGCCTTTTTCCTTAAGTTTTTTTATGTCATCTGTCAACGTAAGCTATTTGAGACATTGATAAAAACGTTAGACTCGAACAAAATGCGCACTCCTCGGCCATCGACTAGCCTGTATGACATTGTTTATTATTCCACTGTCTCTTTGACTTTAAAAAAAGTTAAAAACAAATGAAAAACAGTCCCGCGATCCGATTTATGGTCAGAAAATCGCGGCTGCAATATAATTCGGCCGTCAACAAGGACCTTCGTGTTCTGTTACTTAGAATACAATGACGACATTTACGACAATGTTTGAGAAAAGTATTTTATTTTTACATTAAAATCATCTCATTACTAAGCGCTAAATTGGGCAGCGCCACTGCAGATAGTAACTGCAACAAACTGTTTTCTTAATCAGAGGATTGTAGATGCGCCTGGCATTGCGAGAGTCTTAGATAAAATACCTCATGAGCCGGCTATTTTCACCGTCTGTCTTAACCTCCACGCTGAAACACAGCAGCGCAAACTGTTTCTTGACAGGAGAATTAGGAAGTAAGGTATTTAATTATTATACCTTGCACAAATAATAAAATGTAGGCTTAATGTAAGTACCTAAGTGTGAATTGCTACCCGTTGGGACCCGCGAGATGGCCATCGAAGCATTGGCAGACCGAGAAGATGGTGGGATGACTTGGACGCAAATCAAGTAGAGTGCAGGAGATTGCCCTCGACCGGGACGAGTGGCGGAAAAAAGGCGAAGCCTTTGCCCAGCAGTGGGAGTAATAATAAGTTTTCGGTCACAAAATATGTCTTGACCGTGTCTGCGCTAAAATGTTAAATACTATGAAGACTGTTTGTTGCCGTTTCAATCCGCAAGTGGCGCCGCCAATTTTTCCATTGTAGCTAATTGAGACGCTTGCGTGAACGCGTTCGGGTCTTTTTATGGAGGAAAACTTTAAAGAGGCAAAGATCATGCTAGTCCACAGGCCACTAAACAGTACGTGACAAAAAACGCCCCAGGCCGAGAGACCGGGCGTTATTCTGCCAAAAACAATTTGCAAATTTTTGTTTCGGAACCCCAGAACCTTTCGGCTGAATACATGAATATATCAGGAGAGAGGACATCTTTTGGTCGAGACAAAAAGTGGCCTGTAAAAGTGCAATAGGAGATTCCCTTGTCCCTTACGCTAAAGGGGCTCATAGCTCTGTGGTGCGTTAAGGGGTAAAGGGTTACCCCTTAAAGGGGATCTCAAACGGGTTTGACGTTGGCTCATTCCCTCTGACCTCACGTCGTTAACCCTTTGACTGTATCCATCCGTTCGATTTAATAATGTTCCGCGAAAAGGAAAGGATTTTTATGTAAATTTAGGATAGGATAAGATTGATACTGATGCGGTTCCGAAATGGCTTGGCACTTATTGGCAACATTCATTCTGCGCGATGGGAAATTACTGGCAATATTTTTTTTAACTTTTTTTTAATGAACAAAAAACGTGTGCCAGTGCGAAATATATATGTTTTTCATGCAATCCCTCCCTCCACTACTACTGCCACATAAAACACATATTATTATAAATCCCACAAACTAAATTATCCCTTACACGGACTTGACTTCAAACTGATCAGTAGGTAGGTAGCGCTTTTTTTGCTTTTTTAGTTTTTTGACAAAGTTTAACAAATCTCCAAACTCCTTCGTAATCGGTGTTTCGCAATCAATGCATAGGTATCTTTAATTAATGTATACATAAATATATATCTTAAAAACAAGTTGCAGACGAGACCTTCCTTTTAAGAATACGCAATACACAAATCACGTCTTTATTCCTTACGCGGTAGACAGAGACTAAGGTGACAAGACCTACAGGCCACGTTTAGCAAGATTGTGGGGCTAAGTATTGATGAAAAATGGAATCAAAATAGTAATGGGTTCCTATGATTTTCGCTCATTCCCTCGATGGGCTTTTACCATACCCGGGAAGAGAAGCAACTGGTGTATTCTATGCTTTTTCTTTGCTCCCAGACTAGCATGGAAGTAAGCTTTTTAGAAGCCGTCAAAAAACAGTTGTACCGTGTTAAATTATAGGTACAATAAGAAAAATAATAGTAATATTTCAATTATCCGCTAGCTGCTTTAACACCCCCGATGGAACAACCGTCTAAATCCCATAACAGCAAATTGAATCACCCGTAGAGAATCAAACGTAGAGAATCAAACGTGAGCGATTAGTCCGGTCCTGTCGAGCTCTGAAAGAGACGTCGCACTGCACAGAATAGCGCCGCAAACACTGCACCTGCTAGGGATTGCGAGAAATACCACATACGGGTATCTGGTCGGGTGATTTCTCGTGGTCCTGCTAATTTGTCCTAATCAATACCGGCTTCAACATAAGGGCACACGGGGCCCGTGCCTATTGCTCCCATTCTTAGGGGGCCCCGAAGGACCGAAAATTTCTATAATAAATGGTCATGTAATTTCCTTTTTTTACTTTCCAAAAGGGCCCCAAATTCTTGTGTGCCCAAGGGCATAATAGTAGGACCATGATGGAGACCTATTTCTGTCTGACCTACTGTGTACCTATGTAATGGTTGCCAATTATTTAAACCTGTATATTTCTTAGAAGCTTTGATATGGCCATCCTGTAGAACTGTACAGGTTAGGTTAGGTTAGTTTTATGACAATCCTGAACGACAGTTGGTACTCGTACATAACAACAACAACATATAGGAGTTGGGTTTTGCTTTATAAATACCTATTTATTTATTTCCAAACTTACAATTTATCTTTACGGGCGATGCCTAATGCGACAATGTCGTAAAAAAAATTAAAAAAGTTACACTTAAGTACGTTAATGCGTTATAAATTCGCTCAGAGCACCCGGGCAGATCGAACCCGGATCCTCGTCATTCCGTGACGCGTGCTACCCCTACACCACCCAATACCCATAGCAGGTGGAGGTGGGTAAGCCTTTGAATTTTTATATTTGTTACTAGTGTTATTAATTTAATTTCTACTGGTAAAACCGTAAAAGTAAACATAAAAAATCAAGAAGTGAAAATTCTTGATTCATTTGGTAGTACAATAAAAATTATTGATAAAAATTACTTAACAACTAAAGCTTTCGATTAACTTTTGCTATTTCTGTCCCTGTCCCTTTGGACTAAAGGCTCGTGTTAAACAAACGTCTCAATTAGTATGGAGAAAGAATGACAACGAACAGTCTCCTATTTTTCACGTTAATTATTTGACATAACCACAAACTGATAAAAGGTTGAGCTTTTGCCAATTTGAGTCCGCACCCTATAAAATTGAGGTTCGCCGAAAATTCAATGATAGGTGCACCTACAGGTTGATCATACAACAGCGAATTCGTCAATACAGACAGAGCACCCAGTATTATATCGCGATGACACCTTAAAACCGGTTAAAACCAGTTAATGCCCCAACCCTCCACCTGCTGCAGACTTATTTGCCAAGCGTTGTCGCGCAGAATTTGTAATACCCCACGTGGTTGCCGCCATTATTCCCGGGCCCTGATTCACAGGGAATGCTTTATTACTACAAGTCTTCTTAATCCTAATAATCCTAAATACCTATTGGGCACGCGCAAAACACAACTGAGGCCAGCCAAGGATTCAAGAATATTTAATAAAGTCAATGCGTTAAATAACCGAGCATTTTATTAGTAAAAGCTCTCTGATGACATCTTACAACCGAAAAAAATAATTTAATTTGTAACGGGTAAAACCAAGAAGTAAAATTCTTGATGTATTTGATAGTACCTATCATTTGAAAAACAGCGCCTTCTTTCGTCACTGGTGAGCAGTTGATGTTCCACTGGAGTTTGTAATTGTGTCGTACAGACACGTTATTCAAACAGATGACGCTTGGCGACAAAAAATCGCAAGGTAACAAGGTCACGTGACAGCTGGTACAGATAGAAAAATTCGAAGGCTTACTCACCTGCTATGGGTGGTGTAGCAGTACACCACGCATCACGGAATGGTTCAATTCCCGGCCATAGCTTTACCTTTCGAATTTTTCTGTTCTAATCTTCAGTGTCCTTTAGAAATTTACCTTAAAACCGGTTAAAACCGGTTAATGCCTCAACCCTCCACCTGCTACAGACTTATAAGACTTATTTGCCAATTGTTGTCGCACGGAATCCGTAATACCCCACGCGGTCGCCGCCATTAATCCCGAGCCCTGATTCACGGGGAATGCTTAATTACTACAGCACTTACAGATGACTCGGCCGATTTACGACCGCCATATTGGATGCTGTGACGTATGAGTTGAGGACTTGATTTGTGGGTTGATAACGCTGAACGGTGTCCGGTGGGATAAGCGTTTTATTGTCCAGTCTTTTCAGGAAACATCGTGGTGTCACCGGTGACTCGTGTTCTAAGTTCTTCAGCAGGTGTACGAATATAAAGTTTTGTACGTGTTTGTATAATTGTTTGTACCTGGTAGACGCTACTTAGCAATTTAATATAAAAGATAAAAATAAAAAGATAAAAGATGATTTATTGCCACTAACAACAATTACAAAAAAACACTTTATATACAACTTTAACCTTATTTTTACTACATAAAATATAATTTTCATTCATCACTACATAGTATAAAACAAAGTCGCTTTTTCTGTCCCCATGTCCCTATGTCCCTATATCCCTATGTCCCTATGTAGGTATGCTTATATCTTCAAAACTACACAACGGATTTTTTTAATAGATAGAGTGATTCAAGAGGAAGGTTTTTATGTATAATTCTACGCAGACGAAGTCGCGGGCAGAAGGTAGTAAAACATAAAACAAATGTGGCAAAGGGGGTCCCTATGTATGCTTATATCTTCAAAACTACACAACGGATTTTGATGCGGTTTTTTTAATAGATAGAGTAATTCAAGAGGAAGGTTTTTATGTATAATTCTACGCAGACGAAGTCGCGGGCAGAAGCTAGTATAGAATAAAATAATAACTAAAAAGCTTGTAAATAATAAAATGAACGCTAGAGTAGGCAATTTGTATGATTTTACTAGCAAGTCTTAAAGCCTTAAGATTTACATCAACGCTCGCGACATGGCTTGTGAAATGTCAGCAGTAACGTGCTCAGCATGCAGCTGCAGTAATGCAGTTTGGCCGCTGCAGTAAATCGTAGAGGAATGCTATTCCCCACCGCCGGTGTGGCCAACTGCTACATTTGAATGAACGGTTTCGGGGAACGTGTTTCTTCGTGCGTGTTCCTCACAGGAAGTGTAAATGATTCAATGTTTTAGGGGGCTTTTGAGTCTTGAAATATCAGGCTTAAATAAGGCTCGGGGAACTTATACATCCCTTTTATAAATATATTACATATTCTGTATACCATTTTTCTGTTTTGGTTGTTATATGTGGTGATCGCGCTATTACGCGATAAGACCGCCAATTTGTCTACTTTGTTCTTTGATTCTGTATTGTTTTGTACTGATTTGTGGTGTTCAATAAAGAGTATTTGTATTGTATTGTTCAATAAAGAGTTATTGTATTGTATTGTATTGTACTGTATTATTTAAGTAGAATTTAAGTGTATTATTTTATTTCAAAAAAAGGACTCTACTGCCAAGTTTCTTGCGGCGCATTCTTCTTTGCAATGATGGTCTTTCCAAATGCACTGGTAGTTTTAAAAAAGACCTTCTACATGTCCTTGGCGGCCAAATTTGCAAAAATAAATTTTGGATTATGTTTTTTTTTTCATTTGATACTAGCTGCAGCCCACGACTTCGTCTGCGCATAGTTAAAATGTAACTGCCTAGCTTATGTTGCTCAAGGTTTTTTTTTAATCGGTGCAGTAGTTTTACAAGCTTTTATTTAACTTGCAATGTTACATACAAGTATGTATGTATGTGAATATGTTTGTCCGGGTGGAATCTTGCGACCCAATGTTGAAGCGGAAATTTTCAATTAATTGAGCTGATATTTTGCATATTTGAGTAAGACGGATGACAATACAATAATCTGGTAGTTAGTAGAGTTCTGGTGACCCAGCCAGGATCGTACTGCGGTCACAACGAACACCTACTAAAATAAATTAATGTATGAGAAAACAATGCATTTTATTCATTTTAGACGTCATGTTTCAGAGCCATTTACTGCTTAAGACCTACACAATCGATATTTAAATATAAATACCTAGTATAAGTTTTTTTTTTTCAAAACAACTGGGTTCTATTCCCGAGCTAAGTAACTACAGGTTTTTTTTTTAATGTATGAATGCAGTTTTTCTTGTTATTAAAATCGATGACATGGTTCCTAAGAACAGATCTTCGTATGTCTTATAGTTTCAGACTTAGCCATACTGACCGATTTCAATGAGACAACCTGTATACAAAGACTTGTCATTTTTTGATTCTATGACAAGAAGTGGTGGGACAGATATGGGAAACGGAACGCCCAGTCACAGTTGTTGTAAGAAGGAATAACGATCATTATAGTAGAATATGGCTTGGTAACTAACTTCCTGCTGCAGCATTCCCTGAGTGGTACAATTAAGGGATCTTTAAAAAGCGAGCCTTCCTGTTCCTCAAAGGGCCGGCAACGCACTTGTGATTCCTCAGGTCTTGCAGGTGTCCCTGGGCGATGGTGATTCTGATTGCTTTCCATCAGGTGACCCGTCTGCTCGTTTGCCCCCTCTCATATAAAAAAAAAACTAGACCTTTAAGCCAAGTCTTTAATTGAATCAACTGTTTCACATTTTCACATCACGAGGATTGATACACTATATTTTACTAAGAGTATTTTTGACTTGTAAAGTGGTAAGAAGCTAATAATAGATCTAAGTTAATAATAGATCTGGGCAGGCGACGTACCTACCCATGGTAAAACCACCGGATAGCCTAGTGGTTAGTGACTCTGACTATGAAGCTAGAGGTCCTGGGTTCGAATCCCAGTAGGGGCAGACAATTGTATGATGAATACGAATGTTTGTGCCCGAGTCATGGATGTTGTATGTATATAAGTATGTATTTATCTACATTATATAAGTATGTTTATCCGTTGCCTGGTACCCATAGTACAAGCTTTGCTTAGTTTAGGGCTGGGTCAATTGGTGTAATTTGTCCCAAGATATTTATTTATTTATTTAAGGCATAATAATCTCCATAGTCTGGCAACACCAGCATGTAATACCATACGGCATACCACCCACGACCGTAATAAGGACGTCGTCTGGGATATCCAACCTAAATTGTTGGCGATTGTACACGTCAACATACCTATTCCGTAGCAGGACGTTATTGCTGAATAATTTGTAGCAATAAATTTGGCTGAACGTCTAACATTACTTGGCATTTCACGTCAGTACGTCTCTGTCTAATTGGGTTATAAGACAGAGATGCATGTAACGGCAAAGACGTAGCGTAGGTAATGACTAAATTAATATTATTACTTATATAAATCACGTCTTTATCTCTTACGCGGTAGACAGAGCCTAAGTTGAACAAACCTAAAGGCCATGTTTAGCATGACTGACACTGTATTTTAAATACCTATCATCATAATCCGCAGCCTAGGTATACATTTTTTTTTATGTTAATGGTTGTCTGATAAAGATTGCTGTGACGTGATAAGACCGCCTATTGTCTATCTTGTCTTTTTTGTTTTCTTATTGTACTGATTTGTGCTATTCAGTAAAGAATATTTTGTATTTAGGTAGACATGTAGACAGAGTTGTCATGCTAAACGTGGCCTTTAAGTCTTACTCTTGGCTCTGTCTACTCCGTAAGGGATAAGGGCGTGAGTCACCTTCCTATACACATATATAAATACACAAATCAAACAGAATTTATAACCTCCTTTTTCGAAATCTGTTAACAAGTGTAGATGTGTTCTGTACCGAGTATACATGTACCTCGCCCCTCCATTAACTGACAGGGATCAAGTACTCCAAGATAAGAATGGCTTCTTCCATCAGAATGCTTTGTGGCTACCATGCTACCAGTGGGTGGACAAGTAGGTAGTGAGAATGATAAAGCCTTCTATTAAAATACGTTTATTTAACACGGTATCAACTTTCATCAAATACAATCTTTTTGCCTTGGAATGGTAGAAGACCTGATTTCTTCTTCTTAGCTTCCCACGATGGATGCAGTTTTTCAACTTTAGGTTCATCATTACTTCCTCTAAACGAATCATTTTTACCTTTGAATTGACTATCATTTCTATTACCCTTAAACTGTGTGTCTTTACCTCTAAATTTATCATTCTTACCTTTAAATTGGCTATCATCTCTTCCTCTAAATTGTGAATCATTTCTAGCATTAAATTTGGAATCATTTCTATAACTATCGTTGTAATTGCTATCACCTGAATAAGATTTGTTTCTAAATCCTTGGGAATCATTCTGTCTGCCATAGTTACCTTCTCTAAAATCATCTCTTGGTTTGATTTTAGGGACATGACCAAACATGGCTGCTCTCCTTATTTTTCTATTGCCTTGTTTATGTATTTCTTTGACTTCATCAGGTTGTCTTGGCTCTACTACTGACATGTAATTTTCACCTGTTGATGTTAAAAAGAAAGGATCAACAATTTTTGTTTCTGAAATGGGTGCTTCACTTGAATCTTTCTTGAAATTTCTTGAAATCAGTTTCTCATTTAATTTCTTGTTCTTGTTTGGGTCTCTTGGTTTTGTAGGCTTTTTGATCGAAGGTTTGCTTTTGGTCTGTGCACTAGAAGGTTTCGCATTATTTGATAGTTTCTGATTAGTTACTGTTTTAGACATAACATCCTTTTTAACAGGACTGGGAGGTACAGATTTCTCCACATCTGTATCCATATCATCTCCACTTTCCTCTGACAAATCTTTCTCATCATCCATTTCTTCACCTGCTTCCATTTTTTCTTCAACACCTTCATCACTTTCATTGTTTAGCTCTTCTTCAGACCCTGAACTTTCATCATTAATGTTTTCATCCCCAGAATCTTCTCTTTCTTCTGCCGACTCAGCTTCTGCATCAGATTCCATGGCGTCATCATCACTAGATGCTTCAGATGCTGCTGGTATATTGGCATCGCCCTTTTGACCAATTTTCATGTTCTCAACTTCCCACTCGCCTTCAGCATTTATTACCTTTTGTTTTTTATCTGGAAATTAAATAAAAAGCATTTTGTTCACTTGTACTGTTAGTCAATCGACTTTTAATTATTTCCCTTAAATCCCTTAGTGATTTTCAAAACCATAGGCAAGAACTGAAACTTTTAAGATGCTCTGCTTTGAGCTACTCAGTTTAGTATTTACACACAAACAAATAAATTAGTTAAACAGTAAGTGGCATGCATGATCAATATCAATATTGGCTAAATATACCTTGATTATACCTGTTACCATTGGATGCCATATTGTCATCTCATGGCAAAGGTGGAAGACATTGATAAAAAAGTTGCATGTTGTATTGACTATAATTTGACAACATTATACACTCAGAACTATCAAATAACATTTATAACCATCAGTGGCGTGTAGAAGGAGGATATTTTATTTCATTTCATTAGTTGGCAGTCTCAGTGATAAACCATATTAGGTATGGCTTGTAAAAATAATTACCTTTCTTCATTTTTTGCTTCTCCAGTGCCTCTTTCTTCATCTTCCGCCTCTCCAATCTCGACATCAGCAAATCACTGATAGGTATGTCAGAAAATGTGTTCCGTATATACTTGTATTTTTCTTGTAAACTCTTATGAAGCAGCAGTCTGGCACATGCTTTATCTTGATCCACTATTGGCTTGTTCAAGTAATCTTGGAGGTTGCCAGTATGTGTGACAGCAAATTTAGCTAAGATTTTGGGTTTGATTTTCTGAAATAAAAAAAAAACTGAGTATTTTTTTATTGCCAAAGTGGACAAATGTTTAAGGGGTGAAATGTTACAACTTACTTTCATTATTAGGACTTCGTTAACTGCAGATTCAGCTTTTTTTTTCAATTTCGCCTTTAGCTTTTCCGGACATTTTTTCTCAGTGAATGTTTTGGCTTTTCTTGTTAGTTTGTGTATCACCTGTATTTTGGCTTGGTTAAAGTTTTTCTTCATTTGAATAACCTGAAAATATAATGTAAACAAACTTTAAAGTTGATGCACTTGACTCAGTGTAAAATAAAATATTGTTTATTTGCCATCTAGTTTAACATCATAACCACCGTACTAGGATCAGCCTGTCTCATGGGATCCAACAGTATACATGTTAGCACGATTTACGTAAAAAAGTATACAATGTTGGGTCATTTACAGATACATTCGAGGATTTTAATCATTGCCCATACACTGAATGCTGTCATAGTGAGGTAAAGCCATGTCAACCAACAATTTCAATAGTATATTGACATTAATATTTTGTGACATGGTTCTATCGTGGCTCAACAATTAAAGTCCGCGAGTGTACGTTTTAGATAGTATTTTTTTCTAAATACTACAGGCTACGAGAGGTTATCGTCAAGAATAATAACAGCAGGAAGTACTAACCTCATTATTAAAAGCTTGTTTTACTGCCCCAACCTCCATTTTCGCACGCAAAATGTGAAAAGTTTAATGATCACAGGTTATGTTAAAAAAACTATTTAGTCTAGCAACTAAGAGCTACAAACAGAGTCGTAACTGGATTTAACTTGAAGTATAGGAATAAATAAATATTTTCTAATTCAATATTTATGAAATAAACCTGAAAATAATCAATTCAACACGGCCCGAAATTAAAGAACCACATTGAAATATAAATGTCAATTTATTTTGACATAAATGACGGCTGTTGTGACATTCAAGAACTATTCAAGAACATGTTATTTGTGCAACAGTGGTCGTGTGACAAATTGATAAAATATCATTGGAAGAAATTAAAAAAGCATTCTTATTGAATAAGAAATCTGTTCAAACTTAATTGCGTTTCATTAAATTTTAAATTGGCTTTAAATTAAATAATAACCGGGTTTTACACTATCTCAAATAGGTTGTAAATTTCGTTCAGAAAACAATGTAATATATAAAGGTGAAATTAACGAACTTAAAGAAAGAGATAATTATTAAGGAATAATACACAAGTTTCTCCTATCAAAACATAGTTTTTCAAATTTAACCGCAAAAAACCCGCAAATCAACTATTTCTACAGTATCGAAGTACAACCCGAAGAAATGTTTATGTTATCTGTGTCGATTCTTTCTGAACGTACCACAATTCTTTCGTCGGATCTGTCAATCCGTAATGTACGTAAATATTTTTTGTGAAATTAAATTCACTTTTATTCGTTAAATCCTGAAAGATTTCTTGCGTTTCACATTGAAACTAGAATACTGATATATGTGCTTATAGTTATCAATTCATATTTTGGTGCTTACAGTTCACGTATTCTGGTTTTTCAGCATGGCTCCCCGGTTTGAAATCGCGGTTGGTCTGCGAAAAGGCCACAAAACCACAAAAATCTCCGCTGGCCGGAAAGGAATCACAGACAAGGCCATCAAAATCCGCCCTGCCAGGCTAAAGGGGGTAAGTTAAATGCCTAATTTGCTATTAATTGAGGTTATGTTTGTGTACAGTGATAATTTCAGCAATTATTGATTTTGAATTTAATATTGCAAGTTTTTTTCTTTTACTGATTGAATTTTTGATTAAGTAACCATCTCAAGCTATCGGGCTGCTTTTCAATATAAATTATCTTGGATTATTATTATTTATTCCTACGACAATCATCAAAGCAATACTTATGTCCTTTTTATTGGCAACTTTACTAAGTTTACAACCAAGCGCAAATTTTCACCGCCGTATTTAAATTCCCCTTAAATTCTTAGTTTTTTGGCTAAGAAGGAATATAAAACTAATTTTGTTTCTCTCTTTTCTAATTGTTTTAGTCCAGTAGTGTTTTTAACCATCTTGAAAAAGATGTATTTATTGTACTAATGATGTTGTTTTACTTGCAGCTCCAGACTAAGCACTCAAAGTTTGTGCGTGACCTGGTTCGCGAAGTCGTCGGACACGCACAGTATGAGAAGAGAGCTATGGAGTTGCTTAAGGTAATTTTTTATTTATTTTTCTGATTCATAGTTACTGTCATTATCTCAGGAGGCTGGCAGTGTTCCTTAACGTGCTGTCTGTGGACCCCTGGGGGTCCATGAGTATGTATCTATTATCTGCAGGCTTATTTCTGGACCATCCATCAAATGTGTAGTAATAGCTATGTGTGGATCCGTGTTTTTACTAGGGGGTCCTGAATGTTGTGCTTGATTTCCTAGAGCTCAGCGGCTGCAAAGGGTTTAGCAACACTAGATTATAATAGAGTATAATGCTGGTAGAAAGAGATTGTTATTGCTATTGTAATTATGAATGTGTTGACCATAATATTATATGGCAACTGCCCCAAAAAAGTCTCTGTGCATAAACAAAGCACAGATACATATAATTACAATATAAGAAGTTTTTTTTTATGTTAGGCCAGACAAACAAACTAGTGGGTCACCTGATGTTAAATGATCACCACTGTCCATACACCCGCAGCGCTATAGCATATTTCCAAATTTACATACACACACAAATCATGTCTTTATCCCTTGTGGGGTTAACAGAGCCTAAGGTAACAGGTACCTACAGGCCACATTTAGCATGGTTGTGGGTGTATAGGTGTAGTGATGGGTTGCTAGCCTCATCGCCTATAACATGATTCCTATGATTTTTGGGGGATTTTGTTTTTTTCCAAATATTGCTTATTTTAATTGGTAGCAGACAGTAATATACTCAAGAAACAATTAGCTTTCTAAATAACAAATGGATAACTCACATATAAAAGTTGAGTCTCTAATGCTCGACATGTTTTGGACTAATTCATAGTCCTTTCTCCTGGAGCGCTCACCCCGGCAGCAGCGAAAGGAACACATGTTGAAAGTGGACCTAATGTACAGATGGGACACATTTTTTCTTGGATTGATAGAGTAAATGATTCTAAGAAAACCCCAAAATATTAAAATTCTGTATGAAATGTACATGTGGACTTTTTTTTGGAAGCCTGAGTATGGATGTTTGTTACTCTTACGTCAGAATGGCTGGACAGATCTGGATCATGTTTGGCACAGAGATAGATTAGTCTTCAATACATAAGCTATGTTTTGTCCTGGAAAATTGTGTAGTTTCCTCAGGATAGCGATAAATTAATTCTTTGTAGACGAAGTTGCAGGCAACAGCTAGTCATAAATAATTTTATGTTAAAAACTACAAACCAAAGGCTGTAGCCGTGGATTCTAGAACTAAGCGTGCTACTGAGAAGTGTCATTAACAATTAAGCTAAATGTGGCCTTTAGGTCGTGTTATCTTAGTCTGTCTACCCCGTAAGGGATACAGGCGTGATTTATGTATCTAACGTAATGTAATGCCACTTCCAGGTGTCTAAGGACAAGCGCGCGCTGAAGTTCCTGAAGCGCCGCCTGGGCACCCACATTCGCGCGAAGAGGAAGCGTGAGGAGCTGAGCAACGTACTCACTCAGATGAGGAAGGCTGCGCACGCCCACCACTAAGCGACAATATAATTAATTAAAAACAAACTAACTGCCTTTCATTTGTGGACATTTATCACATTGGCTTACAACACAACAGGACGGAGAGATATTCCCATGGACAAAACAACTACCTTGCTACTCAACTTGCATACATACACATATAACGTCTATATCCCTTACGGGGTAGACGGTGCCTGAGGTAACAAAGACCATGTTTAGCATGATTGTAGACGTATAGGTGGAAAAAAATTCAAAATAGTGATGGGTTGCTAGCCGCATCGCCTATACTATACTATACTATATAGCATGATTCCTAAGAATTTCGCCCATTCCCTCAATGGGCTTTTACCATCTGCGCGGGACGAGAAGCAACTGGTACATTTTATTACCCAGCTTGAGTAGCTCAATATGAGATATTCCTGTTTTATTATTTTAAATAATTGCGTTTGCCGATGCTTGCCAAACTTGTGAAGCTTGCCCAAACAGAACACTAATGGTCGATTTAGACGAAGACTATTAAAAGGCACCGTATAAACGTATTTCGGCGCCATTTTTTCGCGGCATGCCAGCGCTGGCACGGAATAGAACACGAGTCTACTTTTCGGCGCCAGTGCCACCCGCCCGCGTCCCTCGATGCGGTGTGGCGGTGTGCTAATGACTGGTACTGAAAAGGCACCGTGTAAACAGTTTGCTGGTCACTGGCGGCGAGATTTAAGCGGCTGAAAATAGTCATTGTCTAAACTGTCTGAAGATGTGACGGTGCCTTTTTTAGGCGGCCATAAATAGTCTTCGTCTAAATCGACCATAAAAGTTGAGAACGTGCGTCAATAGATGGGTCCTACAGACTACTAAGAGATACTCAAAATCTGACTGAATGTCTGTGGGACCCAGCTTATTACAGCGCTCAGTACAGATGTGTAAGTTGCGGAAAGTTTCCAAAAAGTTTTGATTATATATATTGAGAAAAATAAAAAAGTTGATTTTTAGTACTGGGTTGCCATCACGTGCCATACGTTAGTATCTCTTAGTAGTCTGTGGTTGCCATTTGTATATAAACTAAATCATGGCGCCTCTGGCACAGTGAACTTTCGTGAACGAATTCTTGGCGTTCATTCAAGGTGCTATATAACTTTTGCTCAATTACCGACGACGATTGTAACTTAGTTACATTATCAGCTCATATTATTGTAAAAGATAGCTTTAGTGACGTAAGTACGTTACATAGGGGGTCCGGTGTAAAGGTTATCGAGTAGCGTCAAGAACCTTCTACTATCATAGTTATAAGTTATAAATAATTAGTTAGGTATTGACTTAATCTATGCGTTTCCAAGCCATTCTTTTTTTCATCTGTCTCGATTTTTTATTTTGCATAGGTGGTTATTATCAATTTTTGTTTTTAGTAGGTGTTATTTAGAACCATGTCGCAATAAATACTATACAATGCAACATAAATACTATACAAACAAACACTAACTATTTTCTTAGTGTGTGTTTCTTAAGTTCAGACGTTGCAGAAAGATATTACGAAAACAAATTAATAGAAGCCCTGTACTTACGTCGTTTGGTTTTTGTTGTTCCATGAATTTATTTACGCAAAAGCAGCGCGAGTGAAGGCGCGGTTGCTTGTAAACAATTTACATCATATTGGTCGATTGACCCCGAGGCGGCCAAGTTTTCTGATAGCGTTTGATTGCTCCGAGGGTCATGATGTAACGACTTTGCTGGATCCATCATAGTGTACGGAAAATCACGTATTAGATTGTTTGCGAGAAAGTTTACCTAAGTAGGTACCAGTGGCGTCAAGTATATCAGAACTATCAGAAGGCAAGCCGGAGGGCATTTAACTGTTTTTATCCCCATTTACATCCATACGCCCACAATCATACCAAACCGGGTCTTTAGGTCTTGTTACCTTAGGCTCGGTCTACGCCCGTAAGGGATAAAGACGTGATTTATGTATGTACGTATGTAGTCGAGAATTTAATTTTGTAGCTAGTTTTTAGCAGTAGGTAGGTCCACTTTAGAATGGCAAAAATCGGATAGTAGATTTCGCACCCTTCGTGGGAGAAAGACGTAAGTCCTGTTAAGCCTTAATAGGACTTACGTCTTTCTTCCACGAAGGGTGCGATTTATGTACCTAGAATAACGATAGGTAATGTCATGTTTTAAATGTAAGCATTTTTGTAAACTCCGGAAGTCAAGACAATTCTGAAGGTAGGTAAGTACCGGGCAAAAACCTAGTCCTGAAGCAGGAAAACTGAGGCTAAATACCTACTTACCTGCGACACGTACAATATGCATTCATAGCGTTTTTGTGCGAGGAAGAAACGCTACTAAATTTTGCAAGAGTTCGACAGGGATATGCAATGACACAGACAACCGAAACTAATCTAACGACATTTAAGATGACTGTTCCTTTATTCTAATGTTTCTGATGCAAGTATTTTTATCTCTTATCTTTATCTCAAAACCTTCAGCCTGCTAATCTTTAAAAAACTCCCACATGTAGTGGGTAAAGCAAATATTAATTGTTTGTTTGTTTGTACGTTTTCGCTACCGACCTACCGAGAACTGTAACGTGCTTAATACGTTCATAATTAGAGTAATCCGAATACGAGACTTGTGCACACGTTCCGACATACGAGGACGAAGTTACATAACTATGGTTCTTAAAATATTATACCTAGGTAGTCAGTCCGCGTCATATAGTTTTAAGCTTCCAAGTCTTTGGGACCTTGCCTTGAAATATACATTTTCTACTTTACTTTAACTATAGGACCTTTATGTATTAATGCCACACTTCGGATTCGCCTAACTAATGCTTAATTTATTTAATTTTCAGACCCTCTGCAAAATTCGTTGTTAATTTCCTTAAATATTGCATCATTAATGTCTGTAAGACCAGCAGTTAAGAAAGTATACATGTGTCTAAAAATATGTACACCTTATTATACTGTGGCAATAAGATTGATTTACATGTATTCATTGTAACTTTACATGGGTCCATTAACTAACTTCAATAGTTTAATATCACAATTACAATTAAATTTGGTATGTCACCATGACAACAATAATACATACAAACTTTAATAAAGTATTTTATTAATGTCTTAATAGTATAGTAAACTTATCTAATTTGATGTTATACAGACCAAATATACACTCAAATTCTATAAATTTAGAAAAATCTTTCATCACATTTAATACCCATGAAGATTATAATAATTCAAAGCCAATTAGTTACATAATTTCATGCTTACTAATTCATTGCTATGGTAATTAACAGGAATATAAAGGTATTTAAAATTACAAGTAATTTCCTAAAGGAGATAACAGAATCACAAATTTAAGGCTGATAAAGAGAAATATTATAATTTTTAACCATTCGTTTTCAGCGCTGCATAAATATGGCTTTGCTGTTTTGAAGAATATCTAAGATTTTTTTGACAAACACTTATATAGAGCTACATAAAATCAATACATTTACCATATTTTCTTCTTGCATCACATTAGTGTTAGATTAGACCTAGTAAAATAATGTTATGCTAATTTAGCTAAAATGTCTTCAAATATAAACTTCCCAAACAATGAAAATAATGTTATTGAATACTTTGAAATATGTAAATGCAATTCTGTTCGCATGGCAGTTTTGCAAATGCAGTACCATGATCAACTTTATGGGCAACAAAAAGGCATGGAATTTAAATTCATTAAAATGCGTTTGTGAAATGTTTAACCATTTCTAAATGCATCCACACCTGAATATAATACTTCTAAAGTACAGACAAATATTTTAATAACAAATCACTGAGACTATTAAGCAATAAATTGTACAATATAGTAACTAACAAACTGGAAGGACCTATTTTATCTTAATGAGATTATACAAACTAAAAGACCCTCCAACGATCTGATAAAATTATCACCAGTTTAACAAAAGCTTCTTTACATATAACATTAAAAGCCAGGTGTCGGAGGTATGACTTAAAATTAAAACAGTAGAAATTAAACTAGTATGGAACGTTGGAGAATAAGTATGAAACGGATTCTCCATTGTGTGTACGTCGCACAGCCTCAGCAAGCATCATGGAAACATCAATACATTGAATCTTGGGACAATCCCGCATGTGTCTGTCCTGTGGAATTGTGTTCGTGACCACCACCGCTTCTAAGCATGCATTGTTGATCCTGGAAATAGCAGGTCCAGAGAAGATTCCGTGCGTAAGTATGGCATAAACCTTGATAGCTCCAGCTTCAATGAGTTTCTCAGCAGCATGGCAGACTGTTCCACAAGTATCGGCCATGTCATCAACTAAGATGGCTGTGCGGTCCTTAACATCACCAACTAACACCATGGAAGCCACTTCATTAGCCTTCTTCCTCTCTTTGTGGATCAAAGCAAACTCTACATTCAAACGGTCAGCAATGGAAGTGACTCTCTTAGCACCACCAGCGTCTGGCGACACTACAATACTGGTCTTCCAGTCAGGAATATTCTCTTTGATCCATTTCAAGACAGCAGGCTCGGCGAAGAGGTTATCTACAGGAATGTCAAAGAACCCTTGGATTTGCGACGCATGGAGGTCCATGGTGATGATGTGGTCAGCGCCAGACACGGAAAGGATGTTGGCGACGAGTTTGGCGGTGATCGGCGCTCTGCTTTTGTCTTTTTTGTCCTGACGAGCGTACGGGAAGCACGGAATGACGGCGGTAACGCGGGACGCGGACGCGATTTTACACGCGTTGATCATAATTAACAACTCCATCAGGTTGTCGTTGATCTCGCCGCTGCCACTCTGGACGATATAAACATCTTCGCCTCGCACGGACTCTCCGATCTCGACACACGTTTCCATGTTGCTAAATTTCTTGGTTACCACTTTTCCTAGATCGATCCCTAGCCGGTCGACGATCTTCTGCGCCAGGTCCGGGTGCGAGCTCCCGCTGAACACTTTGATGTTCGGCATCCTTGTGGTTATAGGTAAAACAAGGTTGTTTAACTTGCTAACTAATTGTTCTTCACCCGATGCAGTTGATGGCATCAGCACTAGACTGAATTGACCCCTCGACCGTCACTCGTGATATGTGCGACGCGAATAACAAGATGAACTATATATGAACGACTAATTAACGATAAGAGATGTTTAGGGCAACGTGGGGACTTGCCACTCCGTGCCGTAAATACGCCGTGGTGCACGCACCCGCGCTTGCTTAGCTCGTTCCTTAAGTTTTTTTTTATTAATTTGACAGAAAAAGTGGTGTGACCAGCTTTTTTATCATACCGGAAGTTTTTTTTACAGAGTAAAGAATACTAACACGTTGTATATTACAGAATGTATATTTCAATTCAAAATTAAAATTGCTGAACTGAGTTGCCCGTAGATGATTTTAAAGTTTACAAATAGTAAAATTACTTGATTTCATCTAGAAGTTAGTTGTTGTAAATTAGTTATTATAATTCTTATTGGTAGTAAATCCGTGAACATGAATCCGATCACATGTTCCTATTCTGACAGAAAATTGACGTTGTCGTTGTTGACAGTTTTCAAATCCGTTGTTTGTTTTCTACGTACGGTTAGGGTATTTTTACGATTAACTAAGAAAACAAGGATTAAAGTAATGCTCTTGCGTAATTAAAACATAATTATTTGACCCTTTACATCATTATAGACCTTATTTGGTACGTTGTGAAGAAACAACAAAAATGACCGAAGCAAGTGATTTAGATAAAGACGACACTCAGTCGAACACAGAATTGCGTTATAGTTTTTGCAAAGACTGGGTTGAAAAACAAAACAACGAGAGTGCGAGAAAGTTATCTCAGCAAAATAAAAACGATATTCAGTTCATAATTCAGACTAATGCGGATCGTAAGAAGTTTTTGCTGGCTGCTGCGGAAGATGTGGCTACCGTCCCTGGCGGCGTGGGCGAGCCCTTATTAGAACCTAAAGCTGTGGTAAGCTTTTGCAAATACGTATTTAGTAAAAAAAAGTACGCTGTGTGACCAAAGCTTAATTAACATTACTACTTTGGTAATATTACGTGCAAATTAGCAGTAACAATGTTAATATATATATTGAAACACTACTTTTAGCAGTAACATAAATTTTCTAAAATTTCCAGTAAAACTGGTTGTCGTTAAAACATCCTTGTTATGAAATATTTTCAGGCTCGCCATCGATTGCGTAAGGATGTTCAAATGGAATGTGAATGGAAGTCTTGTAACCAGTTGTTTGATGACTATGAGGAGTTCCAGACTCACTGCCGGAATCATATTTCTGACTTACATGTTTCCGAGGAAGATGGTACAAGTAAGTAATATTAATATAATAAATCTAAGCCTTTAAAAATCCAACTAGTTGAATGTATCATATTGTTTTGACTTCATATTATTAAATAATTTATTGAATCAGGTGTTACACTACAGAGGCCCTCAATACATAATATTAATGAACAAAAAATATTTTACCTTTCTGTTCTGCAACCAACAAAAAAAACAAGAAGGTTTAACCCCTTGTGTAGATCTTCTAGGCCTGTTTGTCTCAAATTACATTAATCTTGCTGGTTACAGTGAAAATAGAAAAACTTAGTCTTATATTTGGCATAGATCCATGCCTGCATACCAGGGATTTAATCAAACAATTTTAAATTAGGAAAAAGGGATTTAACAATATGTTGTTTTTATTCCAGTTTATTACACTTGTCTCTGGGATATATGCAAGCACAAGACCTCAGATTACGATGAGGTGTGCCGCCACATGAACTATCATGCTTACCACGCAAGACTTCTAGCTATCGGCTTAAATGCGAGAGCTACTCTTAACCTGGTTCGTTGCAAGAAAGACTCGACTAAAAGGAACAAACTGCCGATATTGAATACTGATTATTGCTGTATGTGGGTTGACTGTGATGAGAAGTTTAAGTGTATGCAGGTAAACATAAATACTAAGATTATTAATTAACTACCAAGAGACATCCAATGAGGCTGGCATAGTCACACAAGTGCACTTAAGCCTCCTAAAAATATTAGATATTAAAAAAAAAACTAGCTTCTGCCCGCGCCTTCGTCCGATTAGAATTAAACCTTCCTCTTGAATCACTATCTATTAAAAAAAACTGCATCAAAATCCGTTGCATAGTTTTAAAGATCGAAGCATACATAGGGACAGACAGGCAGAGACAGAAGGCGGAAAGCGACTTTGTTTTACACTATGTAGTGATATTGCCTGTAATACATTTTTAAATATTTTGGGATATTGTTTTGTACAAAATACATACATATACCGAATCAATGCTCACCTAAAGAAAACCACACCAGTTTTTTTTCAATTCAAACAATTTCCATGGAACTTTCCAGATATTCCTCGACCACGTGAACGTCCACATTCATTACGCGTCCCCAAAGCATCAGTGCTCTTGGGCCGGATGCGGTGCCGCCTTCCCTCGCCGGGCACTGCTGTCCATTCATATTCGCTCCCATACTGGGGAGAAGGTCATAGCGTGCTACCACTGCGGGGCACACTTTGCCTCCAATAGGAAGCTGACTGACCATCTGAGGAGACAGGTGAGAAGGGACACAATAGTTAGCCACTGACTATTTAAGGCAAAACTGACTGATCAATTTTATTGATTAGACAGGTGAGAAAGGAGACGATTAAGTTTCCAGACTATTTAAGGTACAACTGTCTGATCACTTGAGGGGACAAGTGAGAAATGAGACAATTTAGTTAGCCACTGAACATTTGAGGCAAAACTGACTCCTCGTTTCAAGATACTGGTGAGAAAGGATGCCGCGGCTAATACCACGTATCGGCAAACTTAGTGTGAGGCGGATGTAGCTAAGTTGGGGTGATGATATCCATTAAGATTTGATTCTATGCTGGTCTGGGAGTAAAGAAAAGATATAGAATGTACCAGTTGCTTCTCTTCTCGCGCAGATGGTAAAAGCCCATCGAGGGAATGGGCGAAAATCTTAGGTATCATGTTATAGGCGATGCGGCTAGCAACCTATCACTATTTCGATGCCCCTTTACACTTATACGCCCAAAATCATGCTGAACGTTGCCTTTTGGTCTTGTTACCTTGCTCTGTCTACCCCGTAAGCGATAAAGCATTGAAATAGGTCCACCCGTTTGAGCGCTCGCTACTATACCACAGACATGGTACTATTTCGTTTCAGAATGTTCAACCAACTAACGAGAACACTTGTTCAGTCTGCGGCTTCTCCTACGCTACGGAGTACTTGCTCCGCCAGCATGCTCGCCAGCACGTCTCCCAATACGCTTGTACGCTGTGTGACATGTCCGCGCCAACATTGGCCACGTTGGCCCAACATGTGCGCTACAGGCACATCGGCCCTGAATGTAGGATGCATGCATGCCCACACTGCAAGCATAAGTAAGTTAATTTTGAATTAGTTTACTATGTTATAAGTACTGATGATATTTCAGTCATTGTGCCTCTCAATACCAGGGCTTTTTAACGATACCAAATTCACGTTATAAGTAACGTTAGGAAACGGTAATATCATAAAAATATTTTAGTAACCGTAGTAAATTATAACGTTACTTGACAACATATCGTTATTATTACTTTACCCAATTCATATTATTATGTTACCATAGTAACACTATTTTAATCGGTAATGCTACGTTGCCACACCGCGCTACCGAAAGACGCGCGCTGGCGCTAGTTGATTGGCGATGTTGCCGTTCCGTACACTGGCTACCGTGAGCGTGCGGCGTGTGTGAACATCAGTGAATCAAAAATTAATAAGCTGCTATTAACGTTACCTTATAACGTTAAAAATTATTAACGATACCTAAGCTCAACGTTAGCTCAATGCACAGCTGGTAACATTACCATTTTTTTACCGGTAAAAAGTAGTATAAGTAACGGTACATGGGTTAACGTTAATTACAACTTAACGTTAAATCTGTCTTAAAGTGGTAATGATAACGATACCAACTTTTTAACGATATTTCAAGCCCTGCTCGATACGCTTGTACAGCGCGTCCATTTTCTTAATGGCGGTAGAATTTTTGCGGGTGGTAGGACCTCGTGCAAGGTCCGTCCGAATGGCTACCACCGTCTTACTCGCTAATCCTGCCGCCAAGCAGCAGTGCTTGCGCTGCTGTGTTCCAGCGTGGAGAGTAAGACTGTCGGTGATATTACTGGCACATGCGGGATTCTGTTTTAGCCCTCTAGGCTGGCACTCTAGTGTTGCAGGCGTCCATGGGTGGTGGACTTACTATCAGATGACCCGTTTGCTCGTTTTCCTTCCATGTCGTATAAAAAAAATTGCACTAGCTGCTCTTGCGTTGTATGTTTATGTTTTTGACGACTAGGTGGCGCTAGGATCGCCACAGTAACTAGCTAATTTAAAGGAAAAATATTCTATTGTCACTTTAGATGGAATTAAATTAATTTTGATGCGATCATGTTTTCAATTCACAGAGCAATAACAAAATCCGACCTCAGCAAGCACCTGCAGACCCACACGCGCAAAAAGCAGAAGAGAAAAGAGGAAAGGGAATCCGATGATTCCGACCAGGAAATAAACAGGAAAGCTAAGAAGAAGAAGAAGTACGCATGTCACATGTGCCCGGAGAAGCAGGTGAAGGTGTTCTCCAGGGGGAACCGGCTCACGACGCATCTAGAGAAGATACATGGGGCACAGTGGCCGTTTGGACACAGTAGATTCAGGTAATATCCTACTTTACTACATAGTATAAAATAAAGTCGCTTTCTCTGTCCCAATGTCCCTATGTCCCAATGTATGCTTATATATCTTCAAAACTACACAACGGATTTTGATGCGGTTTTTTTTAATAGATAGTGATTCAAGAGGAAGGTTTTTATGTATAATTCTACGCAGACGAAGTCGCGGGCAGAAGCTAGTATAAAATAAAGTCGCTTTCTCTGTCCCTATGTATGCTTATAACTTCAAAACTACAGAACGGATTTTGATGCGGTTTTTTTTAATAGATAGAGTGATTCAAGAGGAAGGTTTCTATGTATAATTCTACGCAGACGAAGTCGCGGGCAGAAGCTAGTATAAAATAAAGTCGCTTTCTCTGTCCCTATGTCCCTATGTATGCTTATATCTTCAAAACTACAGAACGGATTTTGATGCGGTTTTTTTAATAGATAGAGTGATTCAAGAGGAAGGTTTTTATGTATAATTCTACGCAGACGAAGTCGCGGGCAGAAGCTAGTAATTTTATAAACACGAAAGTTTGTAAGTATGGATGGATGTTTGTTACTCTTTCACGCCAGAACGGCCGGACAGATCTGGATGAATTTTGGAACATAGGTAGATTATAGTCTGGAATAACACATAGGCTACTTTTTATCCCGGAAAATTGCGTGACTCCTGCGGGATAGCGATAAACGAATTCTACGCAGACGAAGTTGCGGGCAACAGCTAGTATACTTATATTGGAAAGTGGGTAGGTATGTCATTGTTATTGTTTGATAGGTTGTAAATTTTATCACCGGTCTAAATTGCAAATTTTTCTTTGCGTTTTTTTTATGTTTGTCTGGGAGCAAAGGAAAAACATAGAATGTACCATTTGCTCGGTTTTTATTGTGAGTTCCGTAACTTTTGCGTTGATTCCATGCTGGTCTGGGAGTAAAGAAAAAACATAGAATGTACCAGTTGCTTCTTTTCTAAACAATTCTAAATATCACTGAAAATTAGAACACAGAAAAATCCTAAAAGTAAAGTCATTCTGCGACGCGTGCTATACCCCTACACCACCCATAGCAGGTGGGTAAGCCTTCGAATTTTCCTATCTGTTACTAGCTGTCACGTGACCTTGTTACTATGCGAATTTTTGTCGTCGAGCGTCATCTGTTTGAATGATGTGTCTGTACGACACAATTACAAACTCCCGTGGATCATCTACTGCTCACCAAGGACGACAGAAGGCGCTGCGTTCATTCATTAATTCATTCATTCATTCACAAATCACGTCTTTATCCCTAACGGGGCATTAACGCCTGCTATCCCCTTTTTTAGGTATCAAATAAGCGAAGACGGCATGTACCGTCTCACCACAACCCGATACGAGATATTAGAGGTCTCCAAAAAGATAGTAGATGGTTACAGCGGACCCAGAGACTCTCTGTCCAACACTTTCGAGTTCAATGTCGAGGAAATATCAAAAGCGACCGCAACTACACCCACTCGTTTCGAAATAACACTAAAAGGTGAGACAGATGTTAAAACTGTTGAGAAGCTAAGTGATAACGCGGTTGAAATAACTATGTGTGATGTGGATGAAGAAGGTAATATTGTAAGTTCTGAGGTTATTAAGTCTGATGTTGTTATGAGTGATTTGAGCAATGTTATGTGATTTATAAAGGTTTATTTGTAGAAGTAATAGTAATTTATAAATTATTTTTGGTTATTTTTTAAGTAAGTTAAGCAGATATAATTTGATTAGGTTGGCACAAACAAATAAATAAAAACTTTAACTGAACGCGTCTAACTCGGTCGCAACCGCCGTCGTGTTCATTTTGACAGTTCTTGTATGAATGTGACGGCTAGCTGATTACGATGCCAATTGTCAGTCCATACATGAACTGTCAAAATGAACACGATGGCGATTGCGAGCGAGTTAGATAATAAGCCTACTGGAGACGTGAAGTCCGTGTTAAAAAGGTTGAGCAGCCTTGAGCTAAGCAATCTCGAAGCCATTTGGCCATTTTCAACCTATAATTTTGTGCTGGGTAAAGTTCTGATTATGAATTTTGTTACTTTATTTTAGCACTTGGCATATCTTACTCTTAGAGTATTTAGATAGGTATGCGAAGAAAAATTGTGATTATAGCTGTTAAGTAGTGTCTGTATTGAGGTTTTTTAACCGACTTCAGAAAAGGAGGCGATTCTCAATTGGCATTGTTCATTTTTTTAGTATGCTCCAATTCGAAAACAATTTGGAGGAAAACCATCAATATATTTTTGCCGGCAGTCGACGTCTTAATAATCGAGGAATTATTAATTAGATTTTTTTTAAGTGGCCTATATGACATTTGTGAGATTTAATGGCTGGATAAGCTTCGTTCCTAGAACTAACTTAGAATTTTTAAAAATTACGTCTACTGTCACGTTTGATATTGTCAAAAAATAATACTGTAACATAGTGATTATATTCTCTTTGACTGCGGTTTTGTTTATTTGCGTTTTCGTATTCTGTATTTGCTTGACATAGTTCATTTTATCAAATAAAGGTGTTAAAGGCACAGCTTGAAAATAACAATGCCAATTCGATTTTTTTTAAGTGGTCGATATGACATTTGTGAGATTTAATGGCTGGATAAGCTTCGTTCCTAGAACTAAATTAGAATTTTAAAAAAATACGTCTACTGTCACGTTTGATATTGTCAAAAAATAATACTGTAACGTAGTGATTATATTATCTTTGACTGCGGTTTTGTTTATTTGCGTTTCCGTATTCTGTATTTGCTTGAAATAGTTCATTTTATCAAATAAAGGTGTTAAAAGCACAGCTTAAAAAAAATTAACAATGCCAATTCGATTTTTTTTGTAAAAATATGAGACTAGATTCCTCAACATGTGTCACCCATTAGTTTATAGTTTGTACTTTTCATTGAGATATGTTCGATCTCAATAGTATGATATTGTTACTATTAGGTATAACCTAACCTAGGCAGCATTTTCGTGAGCGCTATTAGACGGACTGCATTCTGACTGCTACGTGGCTGCAACTGCCGTCTGCCCATACACTTCAATCGCAGTTAGCGTGCAGTTGTTTATTGGGGGTGGTAGGACCTCGTTCAAGGTTCGTCCGAATCGCTACCACCGTCTTACTCGCTAATCCTGCCGCCACGCAGCAGTACTTGCGCTGTTGTTCTGGCGTTGAGAGTAAGACAGCCGGTGAAAAGGCTTTAGGTTGGCAACGTGTCTGCAATCCTCTAGAGCTCCGGTTGTCATGGGTGGTCACTTACCATCAGGTGAGCCTCTTGCTCGTTTGCCTTGTCGTATAAAAAACTGTACGTTCTGCTATGGAATTGCAATATAAATTGTATGGGCAGTCGGTTTGGGCTGTTAGGTTGCAGTCGGAATGCAGTCCGCCTGCAGAGGCCTTAAGGGCTTTATTTTATTATAAACGAAAAAGTTTTTCGTGTATCGGGCAGGATTTGAACCCACGCTTGAGCTGTAGGTACGCGCCCGGCGTCCTACCAATTGGACCATCGGTACTCTCGATTAACTCAGCTAAAAACTTAATAGCTTGTTCTATAAATACGCCATATTGGCATGTGGTGCCATCTGTCTGACTGTCGTAACTTGTATGCAAGCCAACGACTCCTACGTTCCTAATTTTGTTGGGAATGCGTAACTTTTTCGTTTGAAATAAAATTTAATTTTCGTTAGCAGGCGTGCTGCTATAAAAACAAATAATGGCTGTTTGAAATGCCAAAGTATGAACCCAGGGCCGGATTAACCCTATCAGGGTTCCCCCTATCAATGCAATAGTCGGGGCACTTTTCCTTTACCCTTCTCTAACTTAAAAAAAAAAATGTTTCGTGCACGGGCCTCTAGGCAGTGGCCGAAACCGCCTGATGGATAATCCGGTCCTGTGAATACCAAATGTTTCTGTTATTAAAATACACTTGGTGGCAAAAAAATGTGGCCCTCAATGTACTATAGTTAATTTTGCATAAAAACCGGGCCAAATAAGTATAGCGCTGAGTGTATTATTTTGTGGGGGCAAACTTCACCGGTCCTTACCCTTGGTCCTAGAGTTTGTCCATCTAGTTTTCAACGGAGCTCCACCCAACGGCGGAGCCTCTTTTTCTGGGTATTTTGCCCTTCAGGCTACCTAACTAACCTAACCTTCCTATTTTTGTATTAAAATTTTATTGAATGATTCGAGATAATGGCAGCGTTTTTTCTTGGGTGGACAAATTAGATGGACCTCGGTTCCCAATTTTATACATAGTCTAAGTAAGCCAAGCTACCGTGTTAAATAAAAACAAATGAAGACAAACGCTTTATTTTTTTAAAACCACAGACTATCCCAACGTCTTGAAACTCTCGATGAGTCTGTCAGCCTCTCTGAAACCCGCTTCCACTGCTCCATGGACCGCGGTGTGCCTGTGGTGCGAAGTAGCTTCTCCCGCAAAGCATACTATGGGGAACTGGCCATGGCAAAGTGGTTCGCTTAATACGATTGCGCTGCCGCCATTTTCTTCTATGGCAACACTGCGGTATGCGTATGCGCCTCTTGCTAGCGCATTTGAAGCCCATTGTGACCTGAAATCAAAGTTATCTAGTTAGTCGAGTTAAAATGTTTGTGCCCGAGTCATGGATGTTGTATGTATTTAAGTATGTATTTATCTACATTATATAAGTATGTTTATCCATTGCCTGGTACCCATAGTACAAGCTTTGCTTAGTTTGGGGCTGGGTCAATTGGTGTAATTTGTCCCAAGATACTAATTTATTATTATTTATTTATTAAAAACAGTGCGTGAGCTCCAACTTGCGTGGGTTCCAACCCAATTCCCTTCGCTTGACTCCTCAAGCCCTGGGTCAAATCACTAGGCTACCTCGGCTATCTACCTTATAACATTCTTCACCGGCGTCACATCGAACTTCTTCCTCACGATATCCAGGAGTTTCTCAACTCCAGCCCTAATCCCCTCAAGGCTGACTTGCTCCATTTTCTTCGCTCCTTCTCCGTGAGTCCACGCCAATAGCACATTAGGCTGATAGTCCACCGACCATAGACCAAATACCTAGAAAGAAAGAAATGGATTCATTTATTGGTAGAAATTCGAAAGACAAAAAAACCGTCTGGCTGTCCACAGAGGGGTGCTTGTTCCAACATTAATGTACGGAAGCGAGACTTGGGTATGGCAAAAGAAGCATGAAAGATGAATAAATGCAGTAGAAATGAGAGCGTTAAGAAGTATGAAAGGTATATCACTGAAAGATAGAATAAGGAATAGTGTGATAAGGGAACGTGCTGGTGTAAAAGAGGATATAGTGACTAGGAGAGAAAAAAGTACGCTTAGTTGGTTTGATCACGTAGAGCGGATGGATGAAAGTAGACTAACTAAACAGATCTATATGGGGAGTGTGAATGGTTACGTTGGTAGGGGAAGGCCTAGACGGACGTTCCGAGACCAAATAGACGAGGCGAGTGTACCATTTCTTGCAAGGCCGGCAACGCGCTAGCAGTCCCATTGGTGCTGTAGTTGTCCATGGGCGGCGGTGATCACTTATCATCAAGTGCACCGCATGCCCGTTTGTCGGTTTAATATTAAAAAAAAATAGGAGACGTTTTGGAAAAAGGTCAGGTCAGGAGTACCCGAAACCGACATGTATGAAGAGATTAATGAATGTGGATGAAGCGAAAGAAGTATGTCAGAATCGTAGCAAGTGGAACAAAGTAGTCTCTGCCTACCCCTGTGGGAAAGAGGAGTGACGGTATGTATGTATGTATGTTCTGATTTTCCTTTAGAGATACGGAACACTTAAAACGAGCTTACTCTTTCCTAAACCCTCCCATGTTATGGATGTCCGTGACCCGCATGCTGGCAGCCTAAGTCCCACTGCTAGGCAAAGGCCCCCTCACATAATTAGAGCACTTGGGCTGTAGTTCCCGGGCGGACCCTGGCCGGATTGAAAACTTCACAAAAAAAAACTAAATCTGACTTAGTACCTCTGTTATCCATTGGTATTCTTCCGTGTATTTGGCTTTGTCTTCATCCCGCCATAGGAATGTGAAGTTAGCTGGCGTTTCGGGCCACCACGGCTTTTCGAACTCGATGTAAATCTTTCCGAGAACGCAGAACTGGAGGTTGTTTATGGTGTTGATTTTCTCTGCGGGAAGTGGTGGGTCGAAGAGAGTTGTGTGCCTGGACAATAAGGAAATACCAAAATTGAAATGAGCCAAAAAAAAGAAATGTCAAAGTCGCACTGAGAGCCCTAACCCTCTGAGACGGGCAACGGTGCTGAGTTTAGAAACACATTTTTGAAACTGACGGTTTTTCGGAACTATATATACTTACCAACCTAGATAGAAAACAATTGGGGATAGACAAATTAAAGAGAATCTTATCAGCTTACTTTAAGTAACATGAAAAAAATCTATGACGCATCGTTTTAGAGTTGTAAGCACTATAAGCTGCTTTTGGGGCATACCTATTTCCCATGAGTGGGAAATTTGAATAGAATATTTTGTCTCTTAAATCCAAATTATAGTCCCCGAAGAAGTCAAACTCTGCTACGATCTTTCCACCCACTCCCCCCTTACTGAAAGACACTCTTTTACCAAGCTATAACATTTTGTACGATAGCTAGAATTGATTATCTTCTTTAATGTAAAATGATTCTAAGCCTAAGCTATAATACCTCGTGTGCTAGTAAATTTCTCCGGCTGTTTCACTCTCCACTAGCCTCCACGCCGAATCATTAGAAGTAAATGGTACTTGGCGATAATATTAGCGAGTCATCTGGGCAAATCTTTCACGAAGACCTACCAACCGTCTGTGCCTTGCAAAGTGAACCCTTACCTCTCTTTCAACACTGCAACAGACACTGTTACAATGACACTCTTAGCTGCATACAGACTTCCATCTTTACACTTGACTTGGACTAGTGGATTCTGAGGGTCCACCTTCTGGCTGCTCCATTTGATGCTCTCGACTTCTTTGTTCAGGAGGATGTTGGGTTTGATAGCTTTCGATGGGTCTGGAATTTTGTTCTACAGAGAAAATATCAAATGTAACTAAAGAGAATTGAAGCTTCTTTTTATGAATTTATTATTAACTGACTTCAAAAAAGGAGGTTCTCAATTCGCCGGGACGGCTGGAGCGATTTGGAAAATGTATTGAAAAGAACTCTCCAAGTGGACCCATTGTCATAAATCTTAAAACTACTGTCTCGGAGGCAAATCGAGGGAACTCTTTAATTACATTGTAGTTGCACCTGGACTTATTTTGGTGTTTTATAAAGTTACTAGCGTATTTGCTCTCCAAAGGCACTATTGGTGAAGCAGAGCTGATGACGTAGTCAACCAGTAACACTTAGTATGGCTTAGCACTCTGGTTGAATCAAGCATATAAAAGCATCTTCCATGACGTGGTAAGTAAAAAAGGCCAAGAACTTAAACCACCTAAAATACTTGCCAAAAGAATATCCAAAATGGTAGCAAACCCCTTGCCCTTCCAGTTGAGCATGGGATCTCCTTCGGAGCCCCAGAACTCTGTGAGTCCTTTCAGCGACTTGCCGGTTCGCGGGTCGCTCTGCCCTCCCAAATGGTTGTTCCTCTCATACCATTCGAGAAAAGACTTGGTCAGGTTACGGTCTTTTTGAAGAGTAGGGTTGGTTTGGGTTCTACAAAAGAAAGTCGATGGTGAAGAACGAATGCCTATTAAATAATCTCCTATTGAGGAAAAGTAAATTGAAACGTTTTGAACAGGGAATAGTATCTTTGACAGGGGTCTCCTGTTATAAAGAACTTGCTTGCACCCGTGACGTCGTCCATATTTCAAAACTTCGCATTCCAGAGGAATATCATGAAATCCGTCGCTATTCCTTGTGTAGGTTATAAAAGGAAGCATTGTGCAAAACTTTAGTGTATAGGTATGTTTGTCCATTCTTCACGCTAAAACGTCTTGACAGATTTGGATCAAATTTGGAACGGAGATAGCTGGTACCCTAGATTAAAACATAGGCTACTTTCTATCTCGAAAAATTGCATAGTTCCCGCGGGATAGCAATAATTCATACATACATACATAAATCACGTCTCTATCCCTTACAATAAACATGTCAAAATTCGTAGCTGCCTAGAGGCACAAGCACAACGTAGTTAAATAATTTTTTGCAGAACATACTATCAACATCAGTTCTTAATATCTAATTCTACGCCGACGAAGTCGCGGGCAGAAGCTAGTAGTTATACCTACATAAAGAAAAAAACTTACGCGTTAGTCACACATTCAACGATACCTTTCTTGGTATTCTTGTCAGCTTTCTCTACTTCTTCGTTGAAGGCATTCACGATAGCCTCCCCGGTGTCGTTAGGGACCAGGTCCCCATTAGACAGGACGAACCATTTGTTTTCCTGCTCAGGGCGACCCAAAAGACCGAGAGGGTTGGCCAATTCGAACACTATATTGTCTTTCTCTCCGTGACACCTGGAATATTAATTTAACAATGGCGTAACAAGTCATTGGTAAATACCTACCGGCTGGACAAGTACAAAACAATACAGTAACCCCCATAAGGATTGCACATCGGTCTTCTCGACAAATTTCGGCTTCGTAGAGCTTTGTCTCGCTCTGACTTACGTGACGCCAGTTATCTCTTTCCAAAGACCGAAGCGCAATTGTTATGGCCGGGTACTATACCGGGCTGATCTGGTCAGACCTAGAGCACAGATGGAACGTTGGTCCACTTCTTTCCGTAATGAGGAAGGACCCTATCAACAAAATTTTACTGGGAAGTTGTACATACCTAGCTACATAGCTACGTATAGATAGTTACGGCACTGAGACGCAGTGGCTGAGTTTAACCTCACACGTATGCGGGAAAGAACAATAAAACTGCATTCTATCAACTTGAAACTCCAAGTTTTATAGATACTAGGGATTAAGGAGATTTTGGTTAGTTTTGCTTGATTGACCCCTGCGTTACAATATGCTTCTCTAACTACTGCTCTTCATTTTGCGCCTCGAGTGCTGCGCTCTTCCCGGTCCCGTTGAGAAAAATAAGGAGAAACAGAGAGAGAGATTCCCATGATCCTCGTTGATGATGACCTGGGAACTGGAGAACTATCGTTTGTCATTGAAAACTGCACGTTAGCGTTTTACGTCTTTCGCGCCGATATTAAACAGAGGCACCTATGGCACTAGGTACTACGTGGCACTACAGACCAAAATAAATATCATAAATAGGAGGTAGGTTTAGGTTATGTTATATCTTCAACAGGCACGAACGGCCAAAAATACCCAAAAGTAGGAGCTCCGCGAAAGCGAAGCTCCGTCGATTATGTTAAACTTGATTTTGAAATAGAAATCTTCGGACATTGGTGCCACTCAGTAGTGCCACGGGATATAAAGGTCCTAAACGTCTACTCCCTGACACCACTAGCTAGGTTAATACTCCGCTCGTGACGTGCCATAGTGCGGTTGAATCGACGATATCGTAACTGTATAAAATACATTTGAACCTACCAAGCTGCTCCTAAGTCCACCTTCCCCTCTCCAAACTCCACGGACTGTATCCTGCCTCCAATCCGGTTTGCAGCTTCCAGTCCTAACACCTTCAGACCGGCGTCATGCAGCCGCCGTATGGCCGCTATTCCTGATGCACCGCAACCGATCACCACCACGTCCATGACTTGACTGCAAATAAAGGTAAGCCAGGAGCCTTAGGAAGATAAAACCACAGGCATATCAAATATTATTTTCGCCTCTTGATACCTTGTACTGTTAACTTGTCGCTTCAGTGTCTTACTCTTAATGCAAAGTTTGCAAATCTGCTTGTATTTATAAATGTCCACTCAATCTATGTTTGCCTTATTCTCTGTATTAAAGAACATACGACGAGAGTTGCCTTAATTTTTACAGCACTTTCAGTTGGATGTGACTGACGTGTAGGTACAATGAACCAAGTTATGATAGACTCTCGAGCGCAGAAATCAGATTTTGGAACTGTTTCATATACCTAATAGCGATGATGTCTATTTTTTAGGTCTATCAGGTCATCATCGTCATCTCCTCCAGTCTATATACGTCCCACTGCTGGGCACAGCCCTCTCAGAATGAGAGGGTTTGGGCTATATAGTTCCCACGCGGGCCCAGTGGGAACTTCACACACACCTTCGCAGTTGTGTGCAGGTTTCCTCACGATGTTTTCTTTCACCAAAAAGCTCATGGTAAATTTCAAATGAGATATCGAACCGAATCGATCTGAAAAACTCAGAAGTGCGAGCCCGGGATTCGAACCCACGACCCTCTGCCTGAGAAGCCGCAGGTCCAACCATTAGGCTACCCACGGCTTTTTTGGTCTGTCAGGCAGATTATAAAAAGTATTGAATACGTATTTTTTTCGTTTGCACTGAGGGGAAATGCGTGTTGCCTGCTCCAGTAGTAAGAGCTTTAAGTTATACTTCATAATGCGTACTTGCATTAAGATAACATTGGAGAGGCTAAATTGACCACTATCGCTTAACAATGTGTAAACAGAGGAACAATTAACTTAGATGACAGTGACACAATAGTGTGACAATATGACGATGCATTTATATTTTCAGGGGTAAGTAGGAACAAACATTATATACATACATACATAAATCAAGTCTACCTTACGGGGTAGACAGAGCCTAAGGTAACAAGACCTAAAGACCACGTTTAGCATGATTGTGGGCGTATGGATGGAAAGGGGAATCAAAACAGTGATGGGTTGCTAGCCACATCATCTATATAAAATGATCCCTAAGATTTTCGCCCAATGCCTCGATGGGCTTTTACCATCTACGCGGAAAGAGAAGCAACTGGTACATTCTATGTTTTTTCTTTGCTCCCAGACCATCATGGAAGAATACATAATTAATACACTATGTATACAGGGTGACACCTAACTTATGTTTATGTAGTGTACATTTTTGATCACAGAAGACGTTCAGGCGCGTTTGCTGACTGATACTATAAAATGTCAAATACTATGACAACTGTTTGTTGCCATTTCGTTCCGCTAGGGGCGCTACCATTTGCCCTAATTTCGCACAAACTTCAAATCAAGTGTGCGAAATTGCTGCTTGTGGCGCTGTCAATTTATCCATAGCAATTGAGACGTTCACGCGACGCGTTTGAGACGTTTTAATGACAAAAATGTACACTAGACATTCGGTTTATTCAAAACACTGACACTTTAAAAACAATAAACCTTTACTTAATGCCAACACTCTTTGTCGTACGCACTGAATGAAGGACAGAAATAGTAAAGGAATGCATACCACTATACAAGACCTTTTCACTACAAATTTCACAATAAAATAATATATTGTGAATGGTTCCACAGACGGCGATTTAGTTTCTTCTAACGTACCTACTTACGGTACCAAAATATTATTGAGTAAACGAATCACGCGCAATAAGAGTGAAATAAGTATTAAATAATCCACCAACTTACAAGACTTTAGCTGTTTTTAGCTGAAACCGACACGAAAGTAACCTAACCAAAAATATCAACACAAACAAGATAGGACGCTATCGTTCGTTTAATCTTTGCGCAGGAGTCGCGAGTGTCAAGGTCGTGCCACAGACTGACAAACTATTACACAAATAACTATGTCTACTCTAGTAACTATATCTACTGTTTCATTCAAGATAATTTGATTGAGATTGGATTTGGAGTTTCATTTAAGATACCTAATTAGATTGTTAGATTAAGATTGATTAGTTACTCATGTAAGCTTCCAGGCTGTGGGAGCATAAAAAACATAGAATGTACCAGCTGCTTCTCTTCCCGCGCAGATGGTAAAGTCCATCGAGGGAATGAGCGAAAATCTTAGGAATCATGTTATAGGCGATACAGCAACCCATCACTATTTTGATTCCCCTTTTCACCTATGCGCTCACAATTATGGTTAGGTCTTGTTACTTTGGGCTCTGTCTACGCCATAAGGGATATAGACGTGATTTATGTATGTATGTATTAGTAACTCGTGTAAGTTTTGGACACAAAAACGTCTCAAACACGTCGCGTGAATGTCTCTATTACTATGAGTAAACTGGCAGTGCTACCAGTGCAGCGGGTCGTAACGGCAACGAACTAATCTCATAGTATTTGACACTAGATGTTTATTGTGACAGGAAGCTTATATTAAGTAAGTACCTAAGTAAATGATTTTTTGTACAAATATAGAGAAACAGTCACAATTCACACAAAAATGAATATATGCACATACGCGCACTTATCTCTACATATATAAGGATCTCTACCAGTTAATCTTTGAGTAGATGAGATGAGCATTAAACGAGGGATCGACAAAGAGTTCATTCATTCATAAATCACGTCTTTATCCCTTACGGGGTAGACAGAGCCTAAGGTAACAAGACCTAAAGGCCACGTTTAGCATAATTGTGAGCGTATAGGTGGTAAGGGAAATCGACAAAGAGTGAGTTCTAATTATACATATTCTTTTAGCGCGTTGGGCCAAGATACTTTACTAACTTTAACCGTAACCGTCGATTTTGTCGTGTATCTATTTGATGGAAAACCAATGAGATATAGTCAAAATTGTCGGTTACGATCAAACTTAACTGTTAGCGTAATGTTGCCGTGACTCGCCGCTAGTGGCGCTACCAATAATTCCGTAGTAATTAAGACGTTTACGAGACGTTTTTGCGTCGAAAACTACAATAAACACTTCAGGGGCCTTACCATGACGTCTTAATGCGATTCGATTCCGACTCAGTCCAGGTTTTAGCTGTCATTTTTAGTATGGGTCTGACAGCGAGCGAACCTAAACTAAATCGGAATTGGATCGCATTAAGACGTCATGGTAAGGCCACCATAGTTTCCACTGCACTCCGGTTTAACAAAACTATACAGTTTATTGTATACCATATTCTTTGTAAATTAATAAATTGTCATTATCATTATCATTATCATTATCATTATACAAAGAAATTACTCACGACATATTCTTCTTTTTTAAATATGGACCGGACACTTGGAACGACCGAACACATCTGATCAGAGTTTATCTGAGTTGACCTATGCCAATTACGTAATTATCGAAAGCTATCTGTAAATATTGAAACAAATAATTGTGATAGTGGGATTGTACTTTGAAGTTGGATAATGGAGAAGGGGTTACTCCTCCCAAATTTGATTTTCGATGCTCGTAATCATCTCTCTTGCTTTTAAATTGATGATTAACCCGCTTATTCATTCATAAACGCTCTGTAGGCTTCTGCTAACTTCTTCTTCTTCTCTCATTAATGGCGGCCGTAAGGCTTGGGCCAATGTCAGTGTGGTAAAAATATAATTCAAAAATCTTGTGACAAAAATGTCGGCAACGTTGTACGGTAATGGTCAAAGACCCCCCTCCCCCCCTGTCGGGCTCTTAGCCAACGGATAACGATATCCCTCGGAGACCGCCAGGAAATCATTAACCGGTGCCCAGGGTGCACCGGAACAAGCACTCCCCTCGGACGGATCCAAAAACGAACCGCAGCTCTTGATGACTCGTAACTTAGCAATCGTTTGTCCTTATCTGTCACTTTGACATTTACCTTTCACAGATAAGGACAATCGATTGCTAAGTTAGCAGAAGCCTACAGAGCATTTATGAATATGGGGTATAGTGTGGACGAAACTTCACTTAAATACTGAGATTGTCCAACGACAATGAGGAATCGATTTTTTATAAAATACGAAAGAAGTTAGTAGAACATTACAGCTCTATTTTTGATAATCTTGTCAATTACTTTTTTTTTTGTTATAGCAATGTAGAGACAATTACTTTTGAGTGACTCGTTTTTCCATCAAAAATAGCAACAAAACTTTGCAGTGCCTGATAAATTGAATAAAAAAAATACCTATACACAGGTTTTGTTTTTCTATTTTAGGATTCGAAACAAGACACTGGCATCGTAAGTATATTGGTTTACTTGGTGCCGATAATTTTATTGAAAAAAAAACTACGCACGCCAAGAATTTGCGGTTAACCAACTCGAAGACCACAAACACTACTAGTTGTCCAGTTTTCAAGATTCCGTATCGCAAAGGGAAGAACGGAAACTTTATTAAATCACTCGTTGTCCATAAGTCTGTCTGACATGTTTTGATGCCTCGCAAGTCAACCAAAACATACTGGAAAATCATTAGGAATTCCACGCCGGAATCGGATCAAAGTAGCCGCAAGCACTGCTCCCTGACGGCAGGATTAGCGAGCAAAATTTATTTATTTATTTATTTTTATGAAAGAAAAATGGTGGAAAAATACAGTGAAAGATTAACTAAACAATTATAATGGCAAGTTCTTTTAATTATGACTCTACCTGTATTTGTATCATCCAAAGCTACCCCATGGTACTATAGGGGCCTACTCCAAAAATTAAAAGTTAAAGTTAGTATCACCCCGTCTCTCTCACTCTCCTTTTAACAGCCATTAGTGTGAGAGGGACGGCACGAAACGGATTTCAAATTTTTAACTCCGGAGTAGGCCCGGAGCTAGTCCTGACTAGATTCGCAACATTCTTGCGACTCGACGTCCGAGCTTCGGGTGACCATAATGTATTAACACAGCCGGAATTATCTGATTCTTTTGAAGATTATGGAATGCGGATATCACTACATAGTATAAAACAAAGTCGCTTTCTCTGTCCCCGTGTCCCTATGTCCCTATGTCCCTATGTATGAATGACATGTAATAACTATAATTATTATGAATAAATGAGTATGAGTATGCTTATATCTTCAAAACTACACAACGGATTTTGATGCGGGTTTTTTTAATAGATAGAGTGATTCAAAAGGAAGGTTTTTGTGTATAATTCAACGCAGACGAAGTCGCGGGCAGGAGCTAGTAGTTAATAAATGACTGGGGTAATGTTATAACGGAATAAGCAGGTCGCTTAGTCACACGAAAAATAAAAAATAACACAAATCAGGTCTATATCCCTTAGGGGTAGATAGAGCCTTAGGTGACAAGACCTAAATGCCACGTTTAGCGTGATTGTGGGCGCCTATAACATGTTTCCTAATATTTTCGCTATTCCCTCGATGCGCTTTTACCGTATGCGCGGGAAGAGAAGCAACTGGTACAAATGTATTTTTTTGCATCCAGACCAGCATGGAAGTTAGGTTTTGAAGAAAATTCTAAAAGCATGGTCACCGCAGAGCAGATGCAGCTTTTTCAATCACGCCGGACAACGTCCTTCGTTAACCGCTAACGTTTAATAAAAGCTCCCATTAATAGAAGCTTTAAGCTTTATTTTGTGAATGATAAATTGTCTTTAGAATAATTATGGATCAAATGTAACTGTTGTCAATTGGATCAAATCACTACATACAATAGTATAAAATAAAGTCGCTTTCCGCTGTCTGTCCCATGCATGCTTAGACCTTAAAAACTGCGCAACGGATTTTGATGCGGGAGGCGTTTACGATATATGTGATGGCGACTGTACAACCTTGAATGAGTGAAGAATAAAGTAGGTACAAGTATCTGCCTAAATACCTACTATCTATAGCTGTCTAAGTCTAACACGGGAAGGAAGCCCCTCGACTTTTTCTTTACCGGTTATGTTACTACAAGGATGTCCGTTCAAACCACAATATTTATTAATAATGCTGGCCATTACGGAATTAAATTCTTTAAATAAAAACTACGAATTTTTGATAGAAAACGCATGAAAATTATCTTAAAAAACGAGCCTTCCTGCTCTTAAAAGGGCCGCTTAAAAGGGCGGCTCTTAACAGGTGTTCCTGGACAATGGTGATTACTTTCCATCAGGTGACCCGTCTGTTTGTTTGCCCCCTCTTTTATATATATATAAAAACAAATTGTCGGGTAGGTATGGTACAAAAAAGTATCCCTGTAAATAATCTCTACCAGTTACCTTTGAATAGATGAGAGGAGACTGACATAGAGGGATTTTGAAGAAACACTATAAGTTTATAGCGACCCTAACGCCACCTAGTCGTCGACTACGTAAACTGTTACGACGCACTAATAGCAAGCGCCGATGACGTCACAATGTTCTACTTCGCGCCGACGAAGTTTCTTTACGCGAATGTTTAAATACGACTTCCAGCTCTCTTCCTTCGGACTTCAGTCTCCAGTACCTAACTCGCTCGCAATCGCCATCGTGTACATTTTGACAGTTCATGTATGGTCTGACAATTGGCATCGGAATCAGTTAGCTGTCACATTCATACAAGAACTGTCAAAATGAACACGATGGCGATTGCGAGCGAGTTAGACAATAAGCCTACAGGCTATAGGCTTAACATCTGCCTGGAGAGAGATCTCTATTGCACTGGTTCTTAACCTTTAAACATGAGGGACCATCTCCAGCCTAAATACGTCCCACAGCTGGGCACAGGCCTCCCAGAATGCCAGAGGCCTCCCACGCGAGCCCAGTGCGGATTGGAAACTTCACACACACCATTGAATCGCTTCGCAAATTTCAAATGTAATTTCGCACATAAATTCTTAAAAACTCGGAAGTGCGAGCTGAGCTCGAACCCACGACCCTTTGCTTGAGAGGCCACAGGTCAAACCACTAGGCTACCACGGCTTTTTACATAAGGGACCATTTGACAAAATTTATGTCTTGCCATGGACCATCTAGTACGTACCTAATGTATGGCTTCGATCGGCCACAACTGACGGAATTGCGTGGATCACTTTGAATGCTTCCTGGCTTAAAGAACGGCTGCTCCATTGTACCACTTCGTTTTTTTTTTATATGAATAAGAAGGCAAACGAGCAGGTGGGTCACCTGATGGTAAGTGATCACCACTGCCCATAGACACCCGCAACCCCGGAGGGATTGCAGATGCGTTGCCAACCTAGAGGACTAAGATGAATGGCCTCTTGTGCCCATAATTTCCCCGGCTGTCTTACTCTCTACACCGGAACACAGCAGTGCAAGCACTGCTACTTAGCGGCAGGATTAGCGAGTAAGATGGTGGTTGCGATCCGGACGGACCTTGCACTAGGCCCTACCACCCGCAAAATACTGCTATTTACTAATTTGCTAACTTTTAGGTCTGACGGTCTGCGACATGGGCGTGAAATACTGAACTACTGATGTGCTGTGCATACGCGACATATGATGCAAAAATGTCTGTCCATCTGCTAGTTTTTGTGCAACGGTCCGCACCTGGTACCTGTACTAGGCAGGTGTAAGCACGCGCCGAGCAAGTTGCACATGGGGATATCCGGAGTTTAATGTTAAAAATCCACACATACATACATATATCAAGTCTTTATCCCTTTTGGGGTAGACAGAGCCTAAAGTAACAAAACCTTAGGGCCACGTTTAGTATGATTAAGGGCGTATAGGTGGTAAGGGAAATCAAAATAGTGATGGGTTGCTAGTCGCATCGCCTATAACATGATTTCTAAGATTTTTGCCCATTCCCTCGATGGGCTTTTACCATCTGCGCGGGAAGAAAAGTAGCTGGTACATTCTACGTTTTTTCTTTACTCCCAGATCAGCATTTTTGCTTCTGTCTAATTTTATCTTAAATGGAGCATATACCTACCTTTTCAAATATACGAGTTAAGAAGGCTCAGGTCGGCAGGTGTTTTGTTTTTATTAAAATACTAAATTACTGAGTCAAACAAGAAAGCGGATGCAGATAGGTTATGTACCCTGTCGTTATGATTTTAATTGGGTGTCTGAGATGGTATAGGCGTATAAAATTTTATGAAAACTCTTAACTCGTTTTCTAATTAATATGGATTAAAATGGTGAGTTGAAACATTTAATCATGATTTTTAAACCCCTAAAAACAATTTGAAGCGCGTAAAATCCGCCATTTTGAATTTTTAAGAATTTTATTTACTTATGTATGTACGGTCAAGTGCAAAAATAAGTATCGATAGGAACTTCTCAAAAATATGTCCCACGACCTTATTACGCTGGCGTAAGAGCGTATGGTACTTATTTTTGATACTTTGTCTAGATACATATTATTACACTTGACTGTACCTAGTGACACGACACGACAGTCACGAATCTACATTTTTCAAAATCGATTGAGCCATTTAGTAGTTACGGCCGAACATAAGAATGAACATACATACGCGACAAACACATAAACCTCCTATTTGAGCTGATTTAAATGATAAAATTGTAATCATAATTCTTGTATAAGGTATGGGTATCGGGTGATTTCGTAAACCAGTATGAACTGGGATGTGTGCCTGGTGACAGCCACCTCCGTAACTGTGTAACTGGCGTCACTGAAAATCAGCGTCACGATATTATCCTGGATATTATCGTGACACATAGCTGAGTGGCGGCCATTTGGCTGGTTGGAATAAGTACCCATATTATGTAATATTCTGTTTGTATATATCAGTCAATAAAGTTTTCTTATTCTTATTCTTATTCTTATTCTTATTTGGCTTCGCCCAAATGCAGTCGTCATTGGATAATAATGATCACAATAATTACGCACATATTTAAAACGCACCGGGAAGATGGACCAGGAATTAGTCCGAAACGTGTCGAGCTAGAGCCCGAATGTTCAAAGCTCATTATGTGAAAATGCCACCCGAAAGTAGGTAGTTAAAAATTAGAAAATTACAGCTCTAATTAATCTAGTTCTGGGGCCTTACCGTGACTCTTAAAAAGCGATTCAAGTCCGACTCAGTTTAGGTTTTAGTTGTCATTTTTAGTATAGATCTGACAGCAAGCGAACCTAAACTGAGTCGGAATTGAATCGCATTAAAACGTCATAGTAAGCCCCAGTAGTACTTAATACACACTTCTACTTTGGAGTGGTACTAACAAGTGACATGGTTTAAAAAATACACAATATTCAAATGACACACGAGTTAAGGAGCGACCACACCGCTGCGGAACGTCGACGTCTTTTACGCCCGGGTGTGGCCGGACCTTTATTCGTTATTTTACGTATCGATCTCAAGATAGTTTATCTAAATAATGCGGTAAAACGTTAATTGACATCTAACTCCGGCAGTCAACAAACTGCACTCGTCAAAACTAAACAGTATCTGTTTGACAGTCAAGAGACTGTCTAGTTGAACGTCCTGTTTATCTCTTCCTGGCTCATGATGGATGGAGCTGATAACTCAGTGCTGACGCATGGCGCCAAGGAATGCTATACTTAGTCTAGCTCTACGAAGAGGCTGAATCACCTCTAAACCTTATCTCGTATACTATTTTTTTATTACAGGATTTTTATTAACTTGCAACGCATTAAAGAAAAAACATAGAATTTACCAGTTGCTTCTCTTCCCACCCGGTAAAAGCCCATCGAGGGAATGGGCGAAAGTCTTAAGAATCATGTTATAGCCGATGCCGCTAGCAACCCATCACTATTTTGATTTCCCTTTACACCTATACGCCCTTGATCATGCTAAACGTGGCCTTTAGGTCTTGTTACCTTAGGCTCTGTCTACTCTTATGTAATCCTATTACTGAACTGGTAGAGTCGTTAAGCCAGTAACGTCGGTTATAATTTAAATAAATGTTATCATCTCTAAATACTTTCGTTGATGAGCACCGCTGATTCATTTGACTGTTTAAAATTACACTCACATTCAATTACCTTAAACGATGAGACAATAGCCTCCGATTCCAAACAAAGTACAAGTTTGTTTTGTAAACAACAGTATTGAAAGTTATTTTGTTTTGTTACTCGAGTATATTGTTAGGGAAGCCGACGGAGCACCGACGGTGGTTGGGCGCAGTCTGCGCTGCACAGTACACCCTGTTTTTATGATTGACATAATTACAGGCAGGTAAGAGAGGGGCCTTAGCTCAGTAAGCTCGCGGCGGCCGGTCGAGTCGGACGGTACAACAGACACCCGATGCCGGAGAACAGGTCGGCGGTATGGCGAGCCGCGGCGTGATCGCGTCATGTTGAAACATGCGACGCGGCCGCCGGCGGTGAACGATGCCGACCAACGCTATCAGAACATGCCACGGCGGCCGCACCATCACTTACCCCTCAACGTCTCCACACTGGACTCCTCCAAACATTCCGTCGGTGGAACCTCCGCGAGCGTCAGCCCTGGACAGCAGACAACCAATCCTATCTCTGTCGTGGCGCCTATACCCGTCGCATCTCCCCCGAAGATCCCGAACGGCAACGCCAATGGAGCTCCAGCTAGACCAGCCCCTGGAAGATCGAGGAGTTTGCGAGCAGCGACGGAAGAGGCGTTAACGTCTCTCGCGCTCCTATGCCTCGTCAGTCTGTTATTGGCTCTTCTAGCCCTGTTGTTTCTGTTGAAGATATCAGCTCCCGCGACCAGTGCTCCCGAGGAATTCGCTGTGGTGTACGAAGTGACGTTAGCTCTGTGTGCATTGACACTGTCGCTCAACTTATGCTGTCTTCTCGTGTGTGCGATACAATTCCTGTTTGCTGTGAAGCTGGTGCATTCTCCTTCGGCACCGAACGGACGGTGAGTTTCGCGTCACATTAATGTTAAGTCATCAATCAACCCGTGCTTGCTGAAGCCATGGGAGCGCCTTAACCGTTAAGAATGCTTCGAAACTGGTTATATTGATCAAGTTAAGCACTTTATACGCGCTTATAAAGATTACGTTCAGACTCGGCCGGTGTGTTAGAGCTAGCTTACCAACGCGGGCTCCAAAAGCAAACAGTCTTATCTTTATTCTGGTTATCTTGCACAACGCATAACTGTACGAAAACGTTCTTTTCGAGTTTATAGCCGCTTGGATTTTCGTATAATTAAGTAAAGTTCGTTAGACGTAACTGTTGTCTGATTCTTGGTGAAAATTATTATTAAAATTACTGTTTTTTTTTGTTTTGTCTTGTGTTTTTTACCGACGGCGCGGTATGGTGTCGCGCTGTGAGCAAGCAGGTGTTTAACGGTCGCTCTTGGCGGTTATTGAATGGAACCTACAAAAACTGAGTTCAAACGGTCGACTACGCGTTAGTGCGTGAATTCACGTACATATTATTTTTTGGCAATTACCTTTGGACAGGTTCATAATTACCAATCGCCTGGCATCTTTATAAGTTCCTGGGCAGTTAAAAAACGAGCAAGCAATTGCCAGTCTATGACTAACTTCATTTGTTTTTAGCATTTTTCGATTATTAAACATGGAATGAGAAATGTGACCCGTTAGCATCGTCAGGCAAACTTGTTTATTCGGTTTCCTTTTACGTCGACGTTGGTGGAATTCTTTAATTAATAGCATATACTATTTCCGACCGGCGCCTATTACTAATTACAAGGTGGACGATTCAATGTTGAGTGTTAATTACTGAAGATATTGATAGCTTTCGACCAAATTAGAAGCTCTACCAATTTATATGAAACTGTAATTGTAATTTGTTTGGGTAGGTATAGTTCTTCTTCTTCTTTTTTAATAATGGCCCCATCGATCGATGCGATGATTTCGCCAATGTCAATGTAATACATTTAAATATAGTATTCAAAGACAAAAATGTCGGCAACGTTGTACGGTAGAACACGGTCAAAAGTCCCCTCCCCCCTGTCGGATAGCCCCCCTCTTAGCCCGTTGGCTATCCGTTGATAACGATATCCCTCAGAATCTGCCAGGAAATCATTAACCGATGCCCGGGGTGCACCGGACCAAGCACTGCTCTTCCCCTCGGACGGATCCAAAAACGAACCGCAGCTCTTGACCACACGCGGAGGTAACCCGACTCGCACGCCAGTATAGTTTTGTTAGTGTTATAAAGTAATTCTGTCTAAATAAGAAAATATTATAAGGTCAAAAACACACAAAAATCTCTCAGACAAACCTGTAATATCTACATAGGCTACATTGCCTAATTATTGCAATACAATGTAACCTTCCATGCTGGTCTGGGAGCAAAGAAAAAACATAGAATATACCAGTTGCTTCTCTACCCGCGCAGATGGTAAAAGCCCATCGAGGGAATGGGCGAAAATCATAGGAATCATGTTATAGGCGATGAGGCTAGCAACCCATCACAATTTTGATTTCATTTTTCACCTATACGCCCACAATCTTGCTAAATGTGGCCTGTAGGTATCTGTTACCTTAGGCTCTGTCTACCCCGTAAGGGATAAAGACGTGATTTGTGTGTGTGTACTAAAAAGTAATTTTCCAATATTCCCACGGGATAGAGAGTGTTGCAACAGAAGCGAAGCTGTAGTATCAAACTAGTATAGTTTCTAACCCGCAAGATGCATTCTCTTAGAAACGGTTTGCCTTCCGCATTCGACATAGACCTAATGTTCTGTTTATATGTACGTATATCTGTCTGTGACCGCATACTTCGGAGTGCACTGGAACATTAACTACTTGCTATGTTTTGTTTGTTAGGTATTATATTTAGATTACGTACCTACTTGTTAGTAGTGCCGTTTTATAGACAAGGGCCGGTTTCACTACTCTCTGTAAAGTTCCTGTTACCTTAAGTGTCAGTTATCTATGAAAGAAAGAAAGAAGGCATTTTTATTCATTTTTGCAAGACACAAAAATATAAGAAAACTAGCTTCTGCCCGCGACTTCGTCTGCGTAGAATTATACATAAAAACCTTCCTCTTGAATCACTCTATCTATTAAAAAAAACCGCATCAGAATCCGTTGTGTAGTTTTGAAGATATAAGCATACATAGCGACATAGGGACATAGGGACAGAGAAAGCGACTTTGTTTTATACTATGTAGTGATATAGTCAATTTTATAGCAAAAAAACACAGACATTAAAAATAGATGCTCAGCGTTAGCTATGATGTTGTCTTGGTCCGTTTCGTAGTAATAAATAGAGAGGAAATCATAGATAATTGACACTTAAGATAACCGGAACTTTACAGAGAGTGGCGAGACAGGCTCTTGTTCTTTTATTACCCGCTGATGTACATTCCGGAAAAAATCCGAAAGACATTATGAAGTAAGACGTTTTCAGCCAAATGAAATTTCAATTATTCCAGTTTTGACTAGACTAACTACTTCCATGCTGGTCTGGGAGAAAAGAAAAACATAGAGTGTACCAGTTGCTTCACTTCTCAAATGGTAAAAGCCCGTCGAAGTTATGGGCGAAAATCTTAGGAATCATGTTATAGGCGATGCAATAGCAACCCATCACCATTTTGATTCCCCTTTCCATCTATACGCCCACAATCATGCTAACCGTGATTTAGGTCTTGTTACCTTAGAATCTGTCTACCCCGTAAGGGATAAAGACGTGATTTATGTATTTATGTATTTGACACAAAAAGGCCACTAAACGTGTTCGTGTATACATGTATCGTTTGATGCTCTTGTCATGGTAACCAGTAAACTGATCAACAATCGATTTAACAATAATAATTCGGGGTGCAATTTACAAGGGTGAATGTGAATAGGTAGTCCTAGTATCAGGGATATTGTATCGGATGTTCGGAGTTTGAATGGATAAAAATGGCTGATAGTACCCTACAATACATTATAATAAAGCTGTAAATGGTCGAGTCTGTACATGGAAGATATTAAAATAAAATGGATGGGTCACTTACAATCAATAACAGAACACTTTCCAACAGTTTTTAGAATTTTTGTCTGTTTGTCGATTTTGATGCAAACTTTATTTGTTGAGAAAATCACTGGCCAGGTTAAAGGTTTTTATCCCGGAAAATTAAATAGTTCCCGCGGGATAGCGATGAACGTGTCAATTGCTAATTCTACGCGGACGAAGTCGCGAAGTAGAGTGTGTAATTTTTATAAAGATTACGAATTGAACAATCAGATTCGCATCAAAAGATTTTTTTAAATTTTAGGTTCCAATTTGTCGATGTATTTTTTTTGATAGCTTCTTAAGGCATCGGGTACTTCCTTAAACACAAACTAATAAATAAGTCCGTGTCCCAGTTTCAAGCGTTACACCTGGGACCTTACCAATTTCGACTCAGTCCAGTAGGCTTATTACCTAACTCGCTCGCAATCACCATCGTGTTCATTTTGACAGTTCTTGTATGATGCCAACTGTCAGCCCATACATGAACTGTCAGAATGAACACGATGGCGATTGCGAGCGAGTTAGACAATAAGCCTACAGTTTTAGCTGTCATATTTAGTATGGATCTGACAGCGAGCGAACCTGAACTGAATCGGAATTGAATCGCATTAAGACGTCATGGTAAGCCCCCTGTTATCAAAAGTCGGGACTACGAGGGTAGAAAATTGCAAAAGGGTTGCAAAATTTAAATATAATTCGGACAAAAAGTTGACTTGAAGCCAACGTCCAACATTTTTACGACAAATGGATTCGATACCTCGTTCGTGAAAATGAGACAAATAGTAGTCACTGCGTTCGGTGGGAACATAACCCATACGTACATAATAATAAATACACAGATTGCTAAAATCGTAACCCTTCCATTTAACTTTGCTCAGAACTCAAAGAATTAAATTAATACAGTGTGACCTTATAACACTTATTAAAGAGTTATAATAGGAATTTAAATGGATAAATAATCTGTATTTAATTATTCATAAAATATCTGTAACTTCCGCGTACTGTGACTAATCGACCTTGAAACCAAGAACTTATGCAAATTACAGAGCAAATTCGAAAGGTCATATTGGTCGTTGTCGCTACGCTACTATGTTCATTTTTCGTGAGACGTTCTTCTTTTATTTTAACAGATACGAGTGTGGAAGAACTAAACTAATAACATAGAGTATTTTATAACGAACAGCTAATTCACTACTCTGCCACCATGTGCAAAGTAAGTAACACAGAAAAATCCGAAAAGTAAAGCTATGGCCGGGAATCGAACCCGGTTCCTCGTCATTCCGTGACGCGTGCCCCTACACCACCCATAGCAGGTGGGTAAGCCTTCGAATTTTTCTATCTGTTACTAGCTGTCACGTGACCTTGTTACTATGCGAATTTTTGTGGTCAAGCGTCATCTGTTTGAATGATGTGTCTGTACGACACAATTACAAACTCCCGTGGAACATCTACTGCTCACCAGGGACGAGAGAAGGCGCTGTTTGTCAAATGATAGGTACTATCAAATGGATTAAGAATTGTTACTTCATATTAGGTTCACATCACATTAGATTCAGTCTAGGTTTGCTCGTTGTCTGATCTATACTAAAAATGGCTGATAAAACCTGAATAGAGTCGGAATTGGAACGCATTAGGTTCCCTGATTCCGCAACCCAGAGACCACAGGCGGTACGACATGGAAATAGTACTACTTCAAAAGGGGGCGTCCATTAATTACGTGAGGCATTTTTAAGGATGTTTTGAGACCCCCTCCCCCTTGGTGAGATGACGTAAGATTTTTCTCGACCCTCTCCCCCCTACCCCAAACTCACGTGAGATTTTTCAAAACTTGTACTTTGGGTATAAAAGTATTGGATTTATTAAAAAACAACACAATTTTTTTAATTACTTTATTTATTTTTATTTGTCAGATTTTGTCATATTTTATTCAAGATACGTTTTTTATTTTCATTCAACTTTAATTTAACATAATGTTCACCATTTTCTGCTAAAAAAAAATTACGTGATATTTGCCAAGACCCCCCCCTCTCCCTTAAGTGAGATTTAGTAAGATTCGGCTCGACCCCCCCCCCCCACCCTAAATACCTCACGTAATTAATGGACGCCCCCAAAGAAGCGCACCCTACACACGCACAATCACGGTAAACATAGCCATAGCCTTTAGATCTGTTACTCGGCCTAAGGTCTGGCTCTGTCTTGGCTCTTGGGGGTTGGGGGGTAAAGACGTGGTTAATATATATGTATGTGTGCATCTTTAACAAGCTCTATAAACAACACTATATACACTATTCCATGCTGGTCTGGGAGTAAAAAAAAACATAGAATGTACCAGTTGCTTCTCTTACCGCGCAGATGGTAAAAGCCCATCGAGGGAAAATCGAGTGAGCGAAAATCATAGGAATCATGTTATAGACGATGCGGCTGGCAACCCATCACTATTTTGATTCTCCTTTTCACCTACACGCCCACAATCATGCTAAACGTGGCCTTTAGGTCTTGTTACCTTAGATTCTGTCTACCCCGTAAGGGATATAGACGTGATTTATGTATGTATGTATGTTGTACACTATACACAAATACTTCTTTTTTTTCGTCTTTTTCTTCTTTAGATTGACTGGAAAAGATCCCTTAAAGGGATAAGTCCGCCTTTGTGCATGTATCTCAGTGTTTGTCAATCGTATTTGTCTTGTTTATTTTGCATAATAAAGAGTTTACATGCATACTTCCATGCTGGTCTAAAAAAACATAGAATGTAGGTACCGTTGCTTATTCCCCGCGCAGATATAGATCATAGGAATCATGTTATAGGCGATGCGGCTGGCAACCCATCACTATTTTGATTCCACTTTTTTTTTTTATTACGAATTGACCAGTGATTGACCTCTATCTCACTTGGTGGAAGGTGCAGATGAGGCCAAAGGTGTAACTCACTGGTTCAGCAATAGCCTATTCACTCTAGCCTTGAAGAGCCCTAGGTTGTATCTGTCCGGAAATACAGACGATGGGAGCGAATTCCATTCCCTAGCAGTTCGCATTAGGAAGGATGAAGCAAACCGTCTTGTTACCCTAGGCTCTGTCTACCCCGTAAGGGATTACAATGTGATTTGTGTATGTATGTGTATAATCAACACATCTTGGATTATTTATAACCTAAGTAGAAGAAGTCCTTTAACGCAGATGGCTTTGTTTTTCCAGTTCTCCTTACATTTAATCGAATAGATGGAAGCCAGGCTTAGATGAGGACAAACCTGTTTCTAGTAACCACTATTTATGGGAATCGAGGGACAGGTGCGCCAGGAAAAACTTACTTAGTGACTCTGGGCATGGCTGGTTCACATTGGCTTTGGATTTATTTCGCTTGTCTAATGAAGAAAATAATGCATGTAAATATTTATTTAAGAAGCCTTAGTTGACTGGAGGAGATGCCTTAAAGGGATAAGTCCGCCTTTGTGCATGTATCTCAGTTTTTGCCAATTGTATTTGTAAAACACAAATACTGTACTAAATGAATTGATTTTATTGAATCAGGCGTTACTTTGCGGAGGTCCATTTCAATGAACAAAAAATTTAGCTTGCTATTCCGCTACTCACGTGCAAGATAACCAAGCCTGTGTGACATATAATATGTTTTTCATGCAATCCCTCCCTCCACTGCTACCAATAAAACACATATAAATCCCACAAACTTAATTATCCCTTACACCACACAAACACTGACGCGTTTCGATCCCTCTACGGGATCATTATCAAAGTTTAATGAGCACAACTGTTACACATGCAAAACCCAACAATGGGTTCAACAACCCATTTTTTTGCTGACTGTACTTGCCATGCGTCCTACATATGTGTACCAAATTTCAAGTCAATCGGACCAACCGTCGAAGAGTTCCCTCCTGCGGAGACGGTCCTGGCCGGACCACCAGAATTCAACTACCACACTATTGTATTGGTATCCGACTTACACAAGCGATATATGTTATAGGTAGTATAAAGTAGTTTATTGACTGGTAGGTTTCAGTAGTTTATGTAATTATATTCGGTAGTTATGTATTGTGGCTCTCAGTGTTTGTAATTTTTAAACTCACTCGTCCATCCCTAATACTCCTTTCATCCACTCAAAGGTTGACTGGAAGAGAGCCCTTAAAGGGATAAGTCCGCCTTTGTGCATGTACCTCAGTGTTTGTCAATTGTATTTCTCTTGTTTATTTTGCACAATAAAGAGTTTACATACATACAAGTATGCTAAATTTCAGCTCAAACGGATGAAGATATCTGCTTCAAAATTGAGTCGCATGATTCCACCCGGACAAACGTACCTACTACATACGTTGCAAGTTAATATAAAGCTTATTATAATAAAAATGGTTCACGCTTACCCTATATACAAATGTACTCTGTGTTCACGCTAGTTACAAAAGTTAGTGGTCTAATTGTACACGTACCAATACCGTATAGACTGATAGGCTATACATATAGCACTTCGTAATGATGCAGTGCTACTCGGTGGGAAAAAACATAGGCTACGTTGCATAAGACAAGGTCGCTGCCCTACAGATACAACGAAATAAAACGGGAGATATAACAAGTAGTTTATTTACTCGGTGTTTTTCAATCTCGCCCTAAAAACGACATGTTTAGAGTAAAAGTTTAAACTGCTACGGAGGACGTGACCCCTTTAAAATACTGAAGAATTATTCAAAAGTTTTCGAGGTACGCGTTATGAATTTAATTTGGTTGAAGTAGTTTTCGTGGCTGGTGTAAATTTGAAGATAATAGGGACAGAAAAGTTAGGTGTTGGAGCTCGTAACGTGCTATGGATTTTAAGTAATGGTTCGGTTAAAATCAAACGTTTACTTTGAAAATAGGCCGATATTGGCTCTTTGATGTTTAATTTACGATACTAGAAATCGTAAGTAGCGCTTTCGGAAAAATCAGTAAATTTCTAAAAAGAATGTGCGGCAAGAAACTTTATTTTTTCAAAACAAGTAGGTAATTTGGTTTAGTACTATCGAATAATTGAAGAATTTAACTTTTTGATTTTTTATATTTATTTTTACGGTTTACCCATTAGAAATTTAAAAACAGGAACACAGAAAAATCCGAAAGTAAAGCTATGGCCGGGGATCGAACCCGGATCCTCATCCACAGCACGAACGAGTCTCACTCGTATATTATATTCTTAATTAATGTAATATTATAATGTTAATTAAGCTCGCTCTCAACTCCGGACACTCCCATAATGTATCAAATTTATTTCACCAAGCACATTCCTCATTACAGACTTAACTGCAATTTCATGCCTTCCGCGTGTTGAAATCAAAGCAATCTGCTAAAAATACTCGCATCAAAACAAACCTGCTTTTTTATAATTCCGCACCGCGTATAACGGAACTGAACATTTACAATGCGTTAAGCCTGTTTTACACGGCACGGTTGGGTATGGCAGAACTCAAAATATCATAATTTTCGTCGACAGCAAAGGTCTACCCTTGGAATGCCACAATGACCAACAACTTGCTAAATTTCTACCTGAATCAACCAAATTGCCAGGAACTCTTTTGATGTCGTCAGTACACCTTGTGGGAGGCTTGTCGCTGCGTCTTCCGTTTTATGGTTGTCATGCGAGACCCTTTCTTCCCCAACGGTTATCTGTTCCACGAGCGATGTGGGCCATATTAACGTAAAATCTTTTCGAGTTATGTCGGTGTGTTATCATGATAAATTCAAATGTAAGCTAACACTCAGAGGTGCGCGTCCGGTTTCTGACCCACGATTCTCTGCTTCAATCAAACTAATTCAAACTAATGAACAACCACAGCTTTTTTTACCCAAACATGTCATTATCATCGCTGGTAGATGTCTCTTGAACAAAGGTCCTTAGAACTCTTGATGAACGACAACTTGCCACCTGGGGCCTTACCATGACGTCTTAATGCGATTCAATTCCGACTGAGTTAAGGTTTTAGCTGTCATTTTTACTATGGATCTGACAAACTGAATCGGAATTGAAGACTTAAGACGTCAAGGTAACCCCCCTGGCTATGGTGGCTACTCCGAAAATCGAAATTTGAATAAGAATAAGAATAAGAATAATTTATTTGTTGAAGTTCAAAGCATAACCAATAACCGTCCCTTTTACTCTTATATTTATGACTATTAGTTCGAGCGGAATAGCATCAAATAGCATGACACGAACCTCCCATTTTATCGGAGTTGTTTTCCCGAAACTCTTATACGATGTCGTCGACGTATAGAGTCAACTTTAAATCTCGACGCAATGCGTGTCTTCGCTTATGAAATTGTATTTTTAATTTCTGTGGCACTTGCTCGACAAGTCCACTCTTATTTGAAACCCGTTGCTCAGCTTCTTGGAATATGTTTATCAAGTTTCCCACGGGATCGCTGGACGGGATAAAAGTAATCTATTCACTTTAATATAATGTAATTATTGCGTTGCGATTCATCAAAGTTTCAAGGGTAGGTGTATTTAGCTCGTATAATTGATCTCTTCTAGGATTTGTCTTTCGTCTGTTTTTCGGAAGCTTAGATGGGAAAAATGTGTGCCCTAGTTAACCTAAATTTTAGATTGTTTTTTAAAAACACAACTAAATGTCACAAAGTGCGAAAACTTATATGTAATGGTAAAAAATTGTGAATTGCTAACCTACGTACTACTTGTGAAAACGAAATTTTGGGCTGCTTTAGTTAACAACATTAATTACAGCTGTAATTTTCTTTTAATTCCTAGTGTATTTAGAATTTGACACAAGTAAAATAATTATGTAAAAAATAACAAAAACCCGACTTCGTTTTTTATAATTTATGATTACCCAGCAGTCGCGTGGCATATCAGAAGGCAAGCCGAAGGGAATTTAACTAGCATTTTCCTCTAATTCTGCACAAGTGCCCAACTGCCTTAAAATAGGCAAGACGGTGGGAATCGAGTACTATGGACGCCACGCCACGCCACTGGTACCCAGTGTCACTCACGACTAAGATGAAGCTAATGATACTTCAGAAGCTCAAATGCGACCAGCCGTTTATACATTACACTAGCTTCTGCCCGCGACTTCGTCTGCGTAGAATTATACATAAAAACCTTCCTCTTGAATCACTCTATCTATTAAAAAAAACCGCATCAAAATCCGTTCTGTAGTTTTGAATATATAAGCATACATAGGGACATAGGGACAGAGAAAGCGACTTTGTTTTATACTATGTAGTGATAGTGATACATACACTCGAAAAACATAACCCTCCTTCTGGCGCAGTTGGGTAAAAAAAGCACCATTTTTCACCTCGAATGTCTTTTTGAAAGTACATCACATACGAGTAGAGCAGAAAAAATATAGCTCTACCTACTAATGTCGCTATTGGGACTCTGAATCTCCATGCCATTGTGTCATCAATCTTCATTCAATTTAGAAGGCAATTGACATTCTGTTTTGCTGACTTAAAAAGGAAGAGGTCCTCAATCAACTGTCTTTAAAAAAATTGCACGAAACTTTATGCCTGGTGTTAACCAAACTTCGACTTACCCGGTCTAACCAAACTTTGTATCGTATCGGAATAGCCACTAATTAAAACTGTGAAACTTTTACTTAATTGTAAGTGTTCAAATTGCTCTTAAATATTTTAACTAAGTTATTATTTCAAGGTAACCAGTCATGGGAAGTGTTTTAGTCCCATTGTTTGGGCATTGTTCAGTGTTGAATTAGGTATGGAAGTGTGTAAATACTATTTTTACAGAACAAAGAATGCAGTATTGCAATTATTTAATTAAGCAACTTTGTGTCTAAAAAATTTACATTAACTTAGCTTAATCCTATTGTTTCTAAAATAACAGATAAGTATAAGAGTCGTGTCGTATCGTCGCTGATTACATTAAAATGCAACACTCACTTCAAGTAGTCAGTTTTCATGCAACTTTGTATGGAATATGACTCTTTATTTTTATACGTCAGTATATTTTCGCTCAAATTACCAAACTATTTATTAACCTTTGCGTTAAACACTTTAACGCATTCGCTGCCAGCTGCCAAACCCGAGACTTCTTCAGGTGTCACTGACGCAGATGTGCGTTCAAATGCCTGTAAAATTATGACAGCGGCACTGGTCGAAAGTTACGAAAACGCATATAAGCGTCGGTGGCAGTAAATGCGTTAAAAGAAGCGTTTAATCTAAGTACTACCTATTTACTGTCATTACGATTTTTTTGTGATGCATTAAAAAAGTACAAGGTTTGTAAAACTTCGTCACCCTTAATCGAAAATAAATTGTAAGATACTACGTTCGTTTTTTAAAATAAATCTATAGCTGCCCGTGTCTTTTGTCGTCTATTAAAATCACATCCCTCTTTTGATCGTGAGAAAGATCATTTCGAGCGTAAAAAAGAAAAGGCAATGGACCTTGTTCGAACTGCTGCAGACTTCTTAGACTTTTCTTTGTAAATCATATTTTTGTATTTAGAAATAGAATTGTACTTAGTTTATTAATCTTTTAAAAAAATATTTTTATTTATCATAGGAGATAAGCAGTTTTGCAGTAGGTATCACGTTCTATAAAACTATACAGTTCTCGCATAAAAACCGCAGCTAAATAAATAAGTTTATAACAAACAAGTGCAGGTCAGATTTCGAAAGTGGTTATTTTTTATGTAAGTGCACTCGAGATCGTTTAATAGTTTTAATTTTATCGTGCTTTCAAATAATGTGGTGAACATTACGTTATAAAAGTTGGTTTAACCCAATTCTTCGAGGTAAACACCGGATCTGGTAACTGATAGCAATGCTGCACAATGTTTACAAATTATGCAATGCGTTAAAAATATTTTTAGGTTATAATTATAAATCAAATTTTTATTCCCAGAAACGCGTATCTTGTGAAGTAACACTCAATAACCTACAAAATTCATTATCAATGAAATTAATTTCGAATTTCGGAGTTTATAATAGACTTGGCTACGTATGCTGAGAGTAAGATTTGTCACATACGCCTCGAACGTATTTGAGTTAAAATGTGAAATATTAGCTCGTTGCTGTTTCGTTCTGTAAATAGCGTTCCTGACTTTTCTATACTACTTGGGTCGTTTCTCGTGTCAAAATCTTACACTAGAAGCTCTGGGGGGCTATCCGAATTCGATTCTCGAAGTCCGTATCACACCTTCTCAAATTAAAGACTAGTGTGCACGTGGGTAAGCACAAAAAGAACTTCGAAAATCGAATTTCGGAATAGACCCCCAACTAGCAAGAACTTACATTTGATTGTGCAGCGAGCGACACCCGAGCCGGTGCGTCTGTTGAATGAACCACGAGGTCGCCGGCAAATATTCGAGACCGGTTCTTACTATAGGATACGTCGACGCAGAGGAGAGAGGCGTGTGCGCATACCATGTGGAAATTCATACGGAGACTATTGGACGTTGATATGTTATCTCTTTCAATGTTACTAATTGAGTCTACGAAATTGAAGACTTTTTTGGCATATAGTATACACACACTACACACATGCATATATTTTGGCGTATAGGTAGAAAGGGGAATCCAAATAGTGATGGGTTGTTTTTACTTCTTTTTTTTGTAATTTATACACACACACAAATCACGTCTATCTATATCCCTTACGGGGTAGACAGAGCCTGAGGTAACAAGACCTAAAGGCCACGTTTAGCATGATTGTAGGCGTATAGATGGAAAGGAGAATCAAAATAGTGATGGGTTGCTAGCCGCATCGCCTATAACATGATTCCTAAGACTCGCCCATTCCCTCGATGGGCTTTTACCACCTGCGCGGGACGAGAAGCAACTGGTACATTCTATGCTTTTCCTTTGCTCCCAGACCAGCATGGAAGTAAACTGTAATTTATGCTATGTATTAATAAATTATTCCATTTTTTCTTTCTTTCTTTATTTAACACATTTATTTAATTACACTGTCAAATAAAAATATAGACTGAAATACAAGAAATACATATTTATAAATAGCGCTTAGAATTATGTACAACTGATGAAAGAAAGGTTTAAATTAAAATAAATAGAAAAAATATTAATTTCAGGGAAAAAAAATTCAGCAACAATTCTATTAAGTTATTGTCACTATTTAATATTCTTAATTAAGCTCATTCTTCTTAATTCATCGTATTTAAAAATGTTTTTATCTCCGTACCCACGCTACTGTCTTACGTGATACTGTGACCACCTGGCCTCGTCAGAATGTACCCATCTCCATTGCTCTTGACGACACGTGAGCCCGTTACGGTACGACGTTACGTTAACACGTAGTCACGGGCGACATCTAGTTACTTATAGGTATAAACCCACTAGCGACCCGCCCCGGCTTCGCACGGATGCCATCAGTGTATCTCTACTATATTATGCATGTATTATACATATAAACGTTGCTCTTGAATCACTCTATCTATTAAAAAAATCGCATCAAAATCCATTGCGTAGTTTTAAAGATCTAAGCGTACATAGGGACCGACTTTAACTGTGTTTTAAAATAATTTAAAAAAGAGTTGCAAATTCGTTTATAATGTACAATCAAGGGCATAAATGTACGTTACCAAAATGACAAAAACATCTATATATACACACCTTTATGCCACATATAATAAAGCCGGTGACACATATATTTAACATGATGGCTGTACGGATATTATTGCCCTTGACTTGGTTGAAAATCCTTTGCACAATGCAAAATATAACGACAAGATGGCTGCCAACTCGAAAGTTCGACTTTATCGTCATTTTCATTTGATAGGAATTTTGACCACTTATTTGGTCAAGCATACAGTATTGTACTTAACTTAATACAAAATCGCATAAAAGAGAAAATTGACATCAAATAACGTCCCGTTGCAGTAAGAGACGATATCGCCGCATGCGCATATGCCGCATTCCTAAGTTAAACGTTCATTCCTTAAGTAAGCGCCGTATTAAGATGGCTGATAGTGAGAACTTCTCAAGATTAAAAGTACCTACAATTTTGAACAATTTTACTTTTAATAATATAGGTAGCAACATTGAAGCCAGTTCAAATAACTACTATTGTTGCCCGCAACTTCACTTCGTATTCTTCAGCCCAATTTCTAAAAGTACAGTCAGGTGCAGAGAAAAGTTACCCCTTTGGCAAGGTAACAGCTATTACGGAAAGCGCTGGTGTCTGCTGTCAGTGGCATCATAGCTCTTCAGCGGATGGACCGATTTCGATGCGATTTTTTTCATTCCAAAACCATTTTCCCTGTGGTGGTTCTTTAGCTATGTTTGGTAAAAATCGGTCCAGTAGTTTGCTCTTTCCCAGAATGATCTGAGAATTTTTGGCATACAATTTAATTAGTAAAAGTTAAGTTTTTTTTTAATACTATGAGTAGTCTTTGCGTGGGGGGGAGGGGGTGTATTGTAACTTTTCTTTTTGTATTGTAACCTGACAAAGCCACTAGTTCTGCTGTTGCTTGTCATATTTATTTTCTTTACCGTGAAGCTTGCTTTTACTCATTTTCTATCAGGTTATGGGCCCAGCACGCTTTCGCTGAATTTTTTTCTAAATATCTAATTTATTTAAAAAACTTTTGTTAAACCAAAACCGAACCAAAATTACAAATCTCACTACAATTACCGTAATTCCAAACTAATAACACCAACACCACACACGACGTTTCCGTAAACCTCAAAACACAAAGTTAACGCTCAAACCAAATTACATCAAAATCCTTCTACAAGGCCGGCATGAATGAATCCCAATTATTTCCGGTCAACACTTTCTTAGAGTTCGCGTTCAATAGATAAACGCCTCTATGTCGTAGGCGTAGAGCATGTTCTGTGATCTTCGACTCTGATGAGACGCCTGAGGTTACAAAAACTGATTTGTCGGGTTCAAATGATGCGTCCATTTTTGTGATAACAAATGGCTGTAGAAAAATACGTTTCAAGTTTAATGTTGTGTTTTTAATTGGTGGTACGTAATACAAGAAGTGATTTTTTTAAAACGGACATTTTTTATTACTGGGACACTACTGACAATACCCTGACACTACTAATGGCACCGGGACATTACTGACGACGCCTTACGCATTACTAAACAGCGCTGCCAATTTTTCCATAGTAGGTAATTGAGACGTTTACGTGAACGCGTTCGAGACGTTTTTATATGAGAAAACTTACACTAGAGGCTTTGTTTGTTGCCGTTTCGATCCGCAAGTGGCGCTGCCAATTATTCCATAGTAATTGAGACGTTTACGCGAACGCGTTCGAGACGTTTTTACATGAGAAAACTTACACTAGAGGCTTTGTTTGTTGCGGTTTCGATCCGCAAGTGGCGCTGCCAATTATTCCGTAGTAATTGAGACGTTTACGCGAACGCGTTCGAGACGTTTTTATATGCGAAAACTTACACTAGAGACTGGAGTACCTAACGGGACACTACAGATCGATTTATATAAATGAGCAAATGGGCGTTTTGCAAAAAAAGTCCACATATTCGTTTATCCAGAATTTCAATATTTCGGGTTTTTCTTACTCACAATCGTTTACCCTATCGATTCTCGTACAAGAAAAAATGTGTCCCATATTTTACTATGGCATTATTTTTCCGGTTCTGACGAACCGCACTTGGCTAATGTATTAAACGAAGTGACGAACTGGAATGGCAATTTTGGGACACATTTTTTCTTGTATAATAATCGCTAGGTTAAATGATTCTGTGTAAGAAACCCCCAATACAGTTAAATTCTGGAAAAAATGTTCATGTGGAGTTTTTTTTGGAGAACGCTCTTGATTAATAGTCTTCGTTCAAATTTAGAATAATATTCCTCTTCACAAAATTTATTAGACATTTGTAAGTTTTCTTTGCGCGACTTAAGTTAGACTTTTTAATAACATAGCAACTCGTAGTATTCAGTTTTTCCACAAGCCTTATGCTGTATACATAGAGCTCATTTTGTATTTAGTAGAATAATTCTGGGGTATCGTTTTACGTCTTAAGGAGTAGATACAGGAGGCGTCAGCGAGTTTATGGATTTTAATGCAACATGGCACTTTTGGGCTTTCTTAATGGAATAACATGTTATAAGTAGGGTAAGCGTAAAAAAGGCGTCTCCTCGGAAAGAATAAAGGCACAAATTACATATCACTACATAGTATAAAACAAAGTCGCTTTCCTCTGTCGTCCCTATGTATATAGGAATGCTTAGATCTTTGAAACTACGCAACGGATTTTGATGCGGTTTTTTTTAATAGATAGTGATGCGAGAGGAAGGTTTATATGTATAATACGCAGATGAAGTCGCGAGCTAGTTTAGTATAACCAACGATTTTGAGATACATTTCATAGGTTTTCTGTCAAAAAACTGAATTAACTTCTAACCGAGAGTAAAGTCAAGAAATGTCAGAGCCTCTAGTGTAAATTTTCGCATATAAAACGTCTCGAACGCGTTCACGTAAACGTCTCAATTACTATGGAAAAATTAACAGCGCCACTTGCGGATAGAAACGGCAACAAACTGTTCTCATAGTATTTGACATTTGAACGCAAACGCGTTCGACACTTATTTTGTGACCGAAAACCTACACTAAGCATACTTACTGAAATATATTATTGAACGGTCGGTTTGACCCTTGACAAACAGACAGCGGAAAGCGACTTTGTTCTATAATATATAGTGATGATGATGTTATTGTTAAAATGTCATAGTGCATCTCACACTTAGGTATTAGGTACAGTCAGGGCATAAATATATGTACCTACGTGGTAAAAACGTCAAAAACATCTATACACCTTTATGCCACAATCAAAAAGGTCGGTGACACATATATCTGACATGATGGCTGTATCGATATCTATGCCCTCATTGTACGCGTGTCGTGTATCTTTGGAGAGCTTATAAATAATTAGGTAACTACAACAATTGTTATTATGTTAATTATTAACGAGCTAATAAACTTCGTTTCATCCCCTTTGAAGCGTGTTAGGTTCAAGTCAGTGAACAATTGTTTGTTTTGTTCAATAAGTACAGTTAGCTGAAAACTAGAAGGTAGTGCAGCGACCCTAGCGCTACCTAGTTGGCCTCTACATAACTACTACGATGCACGAGTAGCTAGCGCCAGTTCTAATGACAGAGAGCTGTCACATCGTTCTACATCCCGCTAACGAAGTTTCTAGGTCTAGCTAAGGGTTTGTTCATTCAAATTAAGACTATTATGAAATGTATAATTGAGGCTTCATTGAGAATTGCTTTGAATGCCGAGGCTCTACTCAATGAAATGACGTAAAAAATCAAGATGACGTAGAAAATTATATCTTTACATATATCAGGTAGTTACCTGTAGGCTTATTGTCTAACTCGCTCGAAATCGCCATCGTGTTCATGTTGACAGTTCTTGTATGAATGTGACAGCTAGCTGATTCCGATGCCAATTGTCAGCCCATACGTGAACTGTCAAAATGAACACGATGGCGATTGCGAGCGAGTTAGACAAAAAGCCTACTGATTTCACAGCCCAGTTATTTTCATTAACCATATAAGTTCAAACGTTTACCATGGCCATTCCGATGTCGCGTGGGTTTATGTCGGTTGACCCCGCAAGCCTCCCACACAAACCTGTATGTCAAGTCAGTGATGACTTGACGTTTGTGTGTCCAATATTTGTGGAGTTCCGTGCTTTAAAAGGAGAAAAGGAACCCTTATAGTCTATCTGTCAAGACCCTTTTTCTCAGGAACGTCTAGTGTATGGTATCAAAAGCAACTCCGCTAGGGAGCGCTTTCTAGACAAGCAGAACTGACCAATCATAAGTTGAAATCCACTTGAAAAGATTATCACACTAATATTAAATGAAAGAATTTTACTCTTTTGCTTTTTTGCTCATAGAACCGATGGCCGTTTGGGCCGTAAGGTTCTAGAGAAGCGAAATGTTGGCAGGCCTCCCGCAAGAACGGACGAACTGGTACAGAACCCGGGAAGCTATTTCCCGAGGGTAGCACAAGACTATTTGTCGTAGAGAGCCTTGGTGAAGGCTTATGTCCAGCAGTAATATTGTTAGCAAAGTGGATAACTCTTGTGAATGCAAATGAGAATTGCTAGACATATTTCGGACTTTTACAGAGTCCTTTTTCAAGCGACGTCGAGGGATTCTTGACTGTAGTTACGTGAGTTATCCGCATTTATGAACAATTTGTTAATTTCATTCATTCATTCTTCCATGCTGGTCTGGGAGTAAAGAAAAACATAGAATGTACCAGTTGCTTCTCTACCCGCGCAGATGGTAAAAGCCCATCGAGGGAATGGGCGAAAATCATAGGAATCTTGTTATAGGCGATGAGGCTAGCAACCCATCACTATTTTGATTCCATTTTCCACCTATACGCCCACCATTTTGCTAAATGTGGCCTGTAGGTCTTGTTACCTTAGGCTCTGTCTACCCCGTAAGGGATAAAGACGTGATTTGTGTATGTATGTATGTATGTATTGTTAATTTCACAGTACGTTTAAAAAACCACTGTAATAATTACATTACGTACTGTTAGTAAGAGGTATCCACTCCTTGGTAATACTACCGAACCTACTAACTCACTACCCGTACCTAAAGCAAAAGCATTGTGTTGAGCATCTTTGTCGGCATCCAGAGCGTAAACCCATGTAAATCCACAAAGGTCCGTCACGGCACCACGTCGACTGGTCGGACGACTTGTCGTCACACTCGTCGGCTCTTTTGTCCAACAGTATTAAGTTCCCCAGGTTTAGTTACACTTGTCAGAACGGTTAGGTTTGGAATTCTTCGGATTTTTAAAAAGTCTCTTCACACGTATGGACTTCCCATCTCTGTCTTATGTAATAAGTTAGAAAAGGACGGTATGCTCGTCTTTACGAGTTGGCGAGGTCCAGTGTGACGAATTTATAGACAAGATGACTCTATATGGAATTTTGAATGTCAAAAGTGGCTGTATCTATTTGCATACTGTAGTTAATAGTATCATCGATAAATAGGTACCCAAAATTTATACTTTTATACGTATACGTATAAATACAACAAAAACATAACACTTCCGTCAAATGGATCCATGAAATGTTAATGCGATTCAATTCCGACTCAGTTTAGATTCGCTCGCTGTCAGATCCATACTAAAAATGACAGCTAAAACCTGTAGGTAGGCTTATTGTCTAACTCGCTCGCAATCGCCATCGCGTTCATTTTGACATTTCTTATATGAATGTGACAGCTAGCAGATTCCGATGCCAATTTTCAGCCCATCCATGAACTGTCAAAATGAACACAACGGCGATTGCGAGCGAGTTACATAATAAGCTTACTGCTTTAGGTAACTCTTTAGTTTCGCCCAAGTTGTACACAAATTCAGAGTTATCCTTGATCATTGAAACTGCTCCTAGGTCTGTCGGCGAGTTAAGAAGGAGAGTTAATTCAGCTAGGCAAAACCCTTGTCAGAGCCAACAAAACCTTAAGGCTAACAAAACTTTAAGGCCACGGCGTTTAGCATGATTAAGGGCGTATAGCTAGAAAGGGAAATCAAAATAGTGATGGGTTGGATGGAAGAATAATATTAAATAATATTCGCTCTAATATTCACAAATTTAAACGTACAAAACTCAAAGCATATTCGTTTTCGCTTTTTACAATAACATTCCGTAACGTTTTTATCCTCTTTCTGTTCGAGCATTCGCTAGTCGGGCATTGAAAAAACGCTTCTCACGCATATATTCCGTCCTGCTCTGGCATATCGTACAGAAAAGGGGCAGATAGCATTCGTACTCACCTTTGATTGATTAGGAGCATTCCTACATGATTTTGCATAAACTATAAAAGGGTGAATTTTTTAAGAACTTCGTTTGCCCAGACTTTACACGCTCAGATAATTTCTATACGTTTTTAGAGAATGTTATTATTGTTATTATTATTAATTTGGCAAACAAATTCCCGCATTCAAATTGTGCGAGCCCAGAAGGCTAATTATCTAACTCGCTCGCAATCGTCATCGTGTTCATTTTGACAGTCCATGTATGGGCTGACAATTGGCATCGGAATCAGCTAGCTGTCACATTCATACAAGAACTGTCAAAATGAACACGATGGCGATTGCGAGCTAGTTAGACTATTGTCCTACATTGGCTTATTAGCCTACAGGATTCGAACCCACGACCCTCTGCTTGAAAGGCCACAGGTCAAACCTCTAGGCCACCACGGCTTGGACTCGTTTTACCTCTACACGCAATTTTAATGAATAGCGGTTGTAAATGACAACTCCGGTATAAGTGCCCTAAGCAAAAATTATGACACTCATCCTATTTTCTTTGTGCGAACTAATTTCTTTTATGACTTCCACCACTTTGTTCGAGAGCTGTCATATATTACGGCTGCCATAAAAACAATGGCTCTCCCTTCACGGTGCGTAGCATCTGTCTATGGAAAGGACAATTTCAACCAACTTCAAAACAGATTTCCCTTTCCAGCTATACGCCCTTAATCATGCTAAACGTGGCCTTAAGGTTTTGTTACCTTAGGCTCTGTCTACCCCGCAAGGGATAAAGACGTGCATATGTGTGTTCAAAACAGAAGTCAACCTTCGGATATCACTTTCGTGTCTGTTTTCTAAACGTGATTTTTGCGGGTAGGACTAGGACATCGTGCAAGGTCCATCCTGATCGCTGCCACCATCTTACTGGCTAATCCTTTCGCCAAGCAGCACTGCTTGCGCTGATGCGTTCTAGCGTGGAGAGTGAAACAGCCGGTGAAATTACTGGCACATGAGGTAGTATTCTAATTCAAATTCAAAAATTCAAAATTTATTTTTGTAAATTGGCCGCCAAGGGCTCTTTCTTGTACATGTTTTTTTTAAACTACCATTGCATTTGGAAAGACCATCATTGCCAAGAAGAATGCGCCGCAAGAAACTTGGCAGACAGTCATATTTTCTTTTTAAATTGTACCTACTTAAATTAAATACGTTTATAAAAGGGATGTATAAGGTCCCCGAGCCTTAAATTATATTAGTCTATAGTAGAGATGTACAAAGTCTCTACTACTAATATTCTGGTAGTTAGCTAGCCCAATCATGAGCGTTTACGCAGGAGGGAACTCTTCAACGGTTGGTCTGATTGACTTGAAATTTGGTACACATAATTATGAAGGTCGGATGAGAATACTTGTAAAAGCTTGTGTTCAAAATGGGATTTTTAACAAAAACTTAGTACCTACTATCAAATGAATCAAGAACTTTTACTTCTTGATTTTTTATGTTTACTTTTACGGTTTTACCATTGGAAATTAATTTCACGTGACAGCTAGTAACAGATAGAAAAATT